>CP092875.1:17230920-17968255 GCA_030710605.1 Cordylochernes scorpioides | reverse complement strand
GCCGTTAATCTTAATTCGTGAAATCTTAGATTTTAGGAAATATAATATTTTTCAATAATAACAAGTATATATGTATGTCTTTTTTTATTCTTTACTATGATTCCACCATGTTACCGGGAGGAGAAACGCTGGACTGGGCCTCCACATTCCGCTCAGTAATTGTAGCAGCTTCATTTGATCTTTAAATAACACAAGATTCATTTTAAATAGTCGTGTTTAAAAAGGAGAGCAGTTTAAGTTAGCAAAATATATTTTTTAAAGATTCAAGGCAATTATTTAACACACAAATATACTCATACATTTGCGAATGTCACATATAGCACCATGTAGCTCTGACCATTTATTTTTGACGCATTGCCGCAAAACCTCTAAATGGAACTCTACGCAATACTTTCTTTCTCCATTCAACGGTTTGATTTTGAAGTACAAAATTGATATTTAGCGTGCTGATGAAGATGATATCGGATATTTGTGTGTGTTATAAATCTACGTGTTATTTCTGTTAATATTTGTCTTTCTGAGAGTTAACGCACATGTGTTTCTCCGGTTCGACACTTTCTTCGCTTTTATTTCCGAAAATATCTGGGAATTGTTAAAAAGTTGGCATAAAATAGATAGAAATAAATCACACACATAATTATATTTTTAGAAAATCTCTATTCACTTCTCATACTAAAAAAAGTTCAACAATGAAACCTTTGCTGAGAACTTTATACAAAATAATCTCATTATATCTAATTTTTATATATACAAAGGGGGATCAATAAATAAGGTGAATTATCTTATTTCTTAAAAATTAAAAAGCAAAAATAATTTAAACCACAGAATATTAAAATATAACATCGAGAGACTATTTAAGGTGTTCTGTTCTTTTTTCCCACGCGCGGCACGAGACTTATAAATAAACTAAAATGGAAGCTCCCTTGAAGGATTGCACCACGCTTGAACAACGTGCAGTTATTCGTTTCTTGAATGCAGAAGGTATTCAAACATCTCAAATATGCCAAAGAATGAAAAATATCTATGGTGAGTCTTGTTTGTCTCAAAAAACATTTATAAATGGGTTAACGAGTTCAAAAATGGACGAATTACATGTTCCTCAGGTCTCAACGTTCGGCCGGTAAAGTTTTGTTAACAATTTTTTGGGATGTTGATGGACCAATCTGTCTTGATTTTTTATCCTCAAGGCAACGTATGAACAGCGACCTTTATTGTGACATTCTTGTAAATAAGCTAAAGCTCGGCATAAGAAACAAAAGAAGAGGGAAGCTTAGTAAAGGTGTTCTCTTCCTTCATGATAATGCAAGGCCGCATACATCATGTGTAAAACTGTATCTACAATCATTAAATTAGGTTTTGAAGTTTTAGAAAATCCTGCATATAGTCCAGACCTAGCCCCCTCTGACTATTTCTTTTTGGACTACTAAAGAAGGAGTTAAAGGGAAAGCGATATGTCCAGAAAGTGGTGCAAGATTTTTTTCACACGCTTCCTAAGAGTGCCTATAAAGAGGGTATTTACAAGTTGCCAGAACGATGGAGACGATGTATAGAAAGCCAAGGTGATTATTTTGAATAAATCAAGTCCTAATTTTTAATATCGTTCTTATTTTTTTCAATAAATTATAATTCACCTTATTTATTGATCCCACCTTGTATAAAAGTCTGTGTTGGTAATAAAATCAAATAGCACTCGTATTATGAGAAATTTTTTAAAGCATATTTCAAACTTATATATAAAGGCCTCTCTCAGCACACAGCCAAGGAGGATACGAAATAGTCTCTAGTCAGAAACGGGCCATTCTTACAATACCACGAGTCCGCCCGACTAAGCCAAAAGAAACGCACCGCCTAAAGGACTTTGGTCCGACAATATAGACATTATATATACCATTGTAAGATTACTTCATAGAATATGTTAAATGCCTTTCTCTCACTTTGTAATTTGATGGTTTAAGTCTATCTTCAGATGTGTGAGGTCCTAGAATGTTCTGGTCAACGATGTCGCCTGACACTGGACATGAATCATGACGCTGCTATTCTCACCGTTGAAATATTTTCCAATTCAAAAAGAGGGCGCTTCCAAGAATAAGTAAACAACCTTTTCCAAGAATGAGAATTTGATTGGAAAATACAAGAAAAATTGACCCTATTTGACTGATGCTTAATTTTTGTTGATAAACATAATCAGGAATCCATATTCTAAAAATTAAAGCTGAAATTTGCCCTTATAGAAAAACTTGATGAATATTGGGTTCAAATGTTTCAAATTCCAAGAAACTTTTCAATCAATAATAGCACCATCTATAATCGTTTACATTAATTACAAAATTAGGTAAGTGGTTCACTTTCAATATTAACTTTTGAATAAATCCTAAGTCACCTCCAAGCAAGGAATTATACTTTTCTATCTCTCTGTCTTGATAAACTCACAAATCTTTCTCTTATATATATGTAATATTGTTGCAAATGTCGACGTATGGATAAGCTGGCAGTCGTGTACGTGAGGCGAGTGTTGATGTTCTTCCCACACGCGGACAACAAGAAGCAGAAGCAGGGCTAGATGTTAGCACCGAGAGTGATCGGGACAACCCACGGGACAGAGGTAGAGGCCATGACACAAACTTGGATGCTTATCACCGAGACATGGAGAGACAGAGTGTGTGTGAAAGACAGCAGCCGTCTGTCGATGGCCACCCTCCAGAACATCTGCTGACCCCCTGCCAAAACCTGTCTTGTTTTCAGGGGTCGTCTATAAAGAGTCCCTGGGGGCCCCACATGGGCTGGGCGTTGGCTTTTCCTCCCCTCTGTCCCTGCCACCAGCTGACCGCTCTCTCTTTGGATCTTTATTTTGACGTCAACATTTTTAGTTTTACATACAAATAGGGGTTTACAGGTATTATTAATAAAGATATAGCATATATACAAAATATGGGGGTGGTAGCAAATAGAAACAGTGTACATTTTAATAGAAGGTAGGATATTTTAAGGCATCGGCTCTAACTAATTGGGAGATATTTGACATATACTAAAAGTGACATTATTATACAGTTTTAAAATATACCATAGAATGTGCCCCCGGTGATGAAGGTTTGTTTGGGGGAATGAAATAACATGGATGATGACCTAACAAACCTATTATAAAATCAAAAGAAATAATTTGGGCACAAATTAGTTAAAATTATTATTAATATAGGAGTATAAAATAGGACAATAATATAATGATGACGTCTCAATAAGATATAGAATATGATGAAAGAAAAATGCATAAGAATAAATTATAAAATCGAGAAAATATGCAAAATAAAATTAGAAATGCCGTAAAAGTAATTTACTTATAGAAAAAAAATTGAGAACCTATTGAATGAAAAATAACTGAAATAAAAGCATAAAGCTATTAAGTTGAACTAAGATTATAAGTTGACGCAGAGGTTTGATGAGGGTATGTTCCTGCAAAGAAATAGCTTAATGAGTTATGCAATGCAGTACGAACTTGTGTTAGTGAGGTACTGTTTTCATTAACAGAATGTTCAAGATTTTCCGTCTGCATTATTAGTTCAGACTAGCAGGGAGAGGTATGTAGGTTGAAGAATGTGGAAAGGGAAAGGTAAACGCAAGAGATGTACTGCTGCCAATAATGATGGTACCCGGCTTGTATGATGAAAAAAAATGATAAAATGATAAAAATGATGAACCGGTTACTAAAAAGAGAAAAAAAAAAAAAGAATCTAGCTGGGTATCCTGAACTCACTATTGGGAACGATATAGCGAGGAAGGATGTTTCCAGTTGGATTAACAAAAAAAATTCTGACGAGCAAGAATCTCTTGAGGGGAATATATGAGATTAGGGAATGAAGAAAAGGAGGGTAGTTGCAAGGGTTGTTCTGGTGCCAATGATTATTTCACCCGACTTGAATGGTAATAAAAAAATAAAAAAAGAAAAATGATGATTGGTAATGATGAGCCGGGTGATAAGAAAAATAATCTAGCTGGGTATCCTGAACTTACTATTGGGAGTGATATAGCGAGGAAGGATTTCTCAGTTTGATTAATCAATGAAAAAAAAAATTGGCGAACAGGAAGCCCTTGGGGCAATGCATGAGAATGTATGGGCAGGGTAGGTTAGGAAACGTCAATGATAAAATTAGAAAAACGAAATAGATAAAATATATAAATTCAAAAATATCTTAAACTATTTAAAATATTATTGACGTTGTCAATATATTAAAAGTTTTAAAATGATGAGAAAGATGGTTGAAGTTATAATATGTGTGTAATAAGCCTAGAGATGATGAAAAAAAAACAATTGAAGAAAAAAAAATAGTTGCTGCTGACTGACGGCATTGCTAATGGCACACAAAATAATAATAAAGAATAAAAAAATTGATTAAGGTTAAAATGTTTTATACACATCTAAAGTTATAATAATTGAAATAGTAATAGGGCAGGTAAAATAATGAACTTGATGGATTTATAATAATAATGTTATTGTCATAAATAGGGTATTGATTGAGTAGCTAATTTAGTGGGAGAAAAACACGGAGATAGTGTTACATTAATAGAGTTCTGTAGAGAAAATTCTCCTACCAGATGGATTGATGTCTTGGATGGGTCTTGTGGAGTAGGCTGCGATGAGGCTTGGTGATCACTTTTTGCGGTGGTTGCCGTGGGACATCGTCGGTGCTGGTAAGCGGGGTAATGCAAGGCTTTCTCGATGGATCTTGTCTGCTTGTTCGAGCCGATGGAGGAAGGTGCTCGTGGTGCAGGAGCTGTCGATGGGGGCGATGATGACCTTCTCGGTGCGAGGTACAGCTAGTCCTCGCATGGCGTCTTTGAGATGGTCCACTGGATCGTCAAGGTGGAGGGCAAGTAGAAGGAGCATCCACACGAATGCGCCGTTGACCACCGGTGCCTCTGTCATCCTCTGCATGCCGCTGTCCTCAGTTATCGTGTCGACTTTCTGTAATATTGTTGCAAATGTCGACGTATTGATAAGCTGGCAGTCGTGTACGTGAGGCGAGTGTTGATGTTCTTCCCACACGCGGACAACAAGAAGCAGAAGCAGGGCTAGATGTTAGCACCGAGAGTGATCGGGACAACCCACGGGACAGAGGTAGAGGCCATGACACAAACTTGGATGCTTATCACCGAGACATGGAGAGACAGAGTGTGTGTGAAAGACAGCAGCCGTCTGTCGATGGCCACCCTCCAGAACATCTGCTGACCCCCTGCCAAAACCTGTCTTGTTTTCGGGGACGTCTATAAAGAGTCCCTGGGGGTACCACATGGGCTGGGCGTTGGCTTTTTCTCCCCTCTGTCCCTGCCACCAGCTGACCGCTCTCTCTTTGGATCTTTATTTTGACGTCAACATTTTTAGTTTTACATACAAATAGGGGTTTACAGGTATTATTAATAAAGATATAGCATATATAAAAAATATGGGGGTGGTAGCAAATGGAAACAGTGTACATTTTAATAGAAGGTAGGATATTTTAAAGCATCGGCTCTAACTAATTGGGAGATATGTGACATATACTAAAAGTGTCATTATTATACAGTTTTAAAATATACGATATATATAGAGGGTAATTTATTATTATTAATTTAAAAGTATTTATTTTCGCGCGCGATGTAGCGATTGAATTATCATTTATATTTTAAACCCTGCATTTATTTCGTCTTATACCCCCGTCTTGAGTGGTCACTTTTTTCATCATTAAAAATATAATTATTTATTATTATTATTTTTTAAAATTGAACCTGGCTAATCAAAATATATATAAATAAGCTACTGATGTAATATCTTGATATGTAATCTCAATTTTCACTTTGAACTCTTGTACGAAACAATGCTTGGTGTTATTCGAGCTTAAAGTTCACATTCTTTTCATATGACCTAGGTTATTTGTTGAAAAACAGATTAAACGAGGAAAAGTGTTGAAATTGGAAGAGTAGCAGAAGGAGGTGCCCTGATAAAGACATTTGGGAGCCTATTCATCAAGCAATTAAAGACAAAAAAAAGGAGGTCTGAAATAGATAGCGCATTCCAAAAATCTTAATTCAACTTCTCAAACATTCCTCTCCAAATCTAGAAAAATATTGGCTGCTCATTTAGAAGTTTACTTTCTCCCTCATCCACTAAATTATTTCATATAGTTACCACCATATATTTACCAAAGAGCTCCCGTGGGCTGAGACAGTCACACCTATAGTTTCCACTTTATTTACCAAATAGCTCCCGTGGCTGAGACAGTCACACCTATAGTTTCCACCTTATTTACCAAAGAGCTCCCGTGGCTGAGACAGTCACACCTATAGTTTCCACCTTATTTACCAAAGAGCTCCCGTGGGCTGAGACAGTCACACCTATAGTTTCCACCTTATTTACCAAAGAGCTCCCGTGGGCTGAGACAGACACCTCTAGTTTCCACCTTATTTACCAAAGAGCTCCCGTGGGCTGAGACGGACACCTCTAGTTTCCACCTTATTTACCAAAGAGCTCCCGTGGGCTGAGACGGACACCTCTAGTTTCCACCTTATTTACCAAAGAGCTCCCGAGGGCTGAGACGGACACCTCTAGTTTCCACCTTATTTACCAAAGAGCTCCCGAGGGCTGATAAAGTCACAGGTACTCACCTATAGTTACCACCGAGTTGTTATCCGCCTGGGGCTTGAAGGGCTTGTTATATTCTCCGTGGTGGCGCATCAGGCTCTGGGGGTTGCGGACATGCCTGAGGGGCTGCACGCACGGTTGGGTACTGTACAAGAACTGTATTTAGAATAAAAATAAAAAGTTATAAAACGTGCTGCTCTAATCCGTGAAGCCTCTACACCTACTGCAGAAATTAGAGACCTTTTGTCTTCTGCACCTTTCTTTTGAGATGCTGATTAATTTAACTTTTGTATTTTCAAAGACTATTTTTATAGGTTCTTTAATTTTATTTTGGAACTTTAAAAAAATATATTAAACGATATTTTCAAAGAAATGATTATTTTTTATTTCTAAGTTTGCTCTATCGTTTAGGCGGTAATCATGAAACCATGTTACTAGAGTATGACAATTCTCTAATGAGTATGAGATAGCTATTTCATTACTTAAAGTTTCAGTGGGAAAATTAGTTAATTACTTTAAACAATTAAAATATTGTAGCAAAGTATTTATTATATGTTAAGATTATTAATTATTTAAAAATATTTTTATTATTTATATTTTGCTACTCTGGAAACTTCTCTCATTGCTTCTCTTGTATCTTATAAATGTTGTTTTTAGCCTTAAATAAATTGCTGTGTTATCCTGAAGTTTGTCTTTCCTAATTTTCTACGTTAAATTTTGGTGTAGATGCTGGGTAGATAGGGGAAGACAAACTGAAGATCGCCGAGAAGATCTTGAGGCCTTGGGTGCTGTGATCTACATTTTCAGAGACTGGCTCCAGGATTCTACCGCCGTGTCAAAGCCAAGACTTCCCTCCAAGATGACGATGCCCCTGATGACGATATAACGACAAAGCCGCTCTTCACGCCGCAATAGAAAGGACGCAAAGCTACTAGGGACTATTTCCAAGACTCAGAGGGAATCCTTGGCAGAAGCATGTCAGATGCATGTCAGTATCTACTATATTTGCAAGCTGGGGGTCACAGTTCAAATAGGGAAGGAGCTATGTAGCAAAGTATTTATTATTTTATTAACGTATTATTAATTTTAATGTTTATGTATTTTATTACTCGGCGTTAACTTCCCTCATTGTTTCTCTTGTATTTTATCAAATTTAATGGGTGCTTGTGCCTTAAATAAATTGCTGTGTCATCCTGAAGTTTGTCTTTCATAATTTTCTACGTTACAATATTATTTATCCACAAAGTTTATTAGAATGCAAATACAAATTGTGAGCGGCTCTCCACTGATTTAGCAGGAAAATAAGTCAAGGTTTCTAAATATAATCATTTTGAAAGCAATTCTTTGACGAGACTTGAATATACATTAATTGGACTAACTTCTACACATCAACCTAAGAATTTCTTAGATATTGGTGAGATATTCGGTTCATTGTATTCTATTAATTTATTATTGTGGCTTCAGTGACGTTTTTAAGGAACATATTTTATTCGCAAAAAAAAAAAAAAAAAAAAGAAATAGAGTAGATATTTGTGTGATGCAAAAACTAAAATATATATTCTTTCTAATTTAGTGCATTTAACAAAATATTATATATTTATAGAATTTTAATTTATCACCTTGGTTGCAGCTAGAACTGCTGTCGAATACTAGCACATGTGTAAATGTGTGGGGTGATTAAATTAAAAGAATTAAACCTATATTTTCTATGTAAAATTAAAAATATATATTTGAAGACCTTTTATCTCTCTCTAAAATGTATTCAAGAATCTGAAATTTTAAATCCACGAACGTACTTTGCGGAAACAGAATGACAATGATTCGCTGTTTATAAATAATGCAATAGATTTTCTCATAACTTCGAAACGAATAATTATTGGGTCTTTTATCACTTATACCACGAGTAAACGTGGTACATGGCCACGATAAATAGGGTGGATAGGGGCTTGCGCCTCATTTTGCTGTAAATACATCACATGTCAACACACACGCGCGTACAAAGCATTTCGACAATTGCACTTATACCAGAGTTTGCATACTCGCTCCCACTGGTGGAATTGTGAAAAAAGGGGAGAGGGGTGGGGTTTAAATGCTCAATGTGGGATTCGGAACCTGGTTGTCGAAATGGAATTCTCCACGCGTCTATAACTCCCATGGTCTAGAATCGGCGTTTATTTTACTGTTGATTGCCTGTGTCTCATAGAGAAATAGGATATAGAGGAATTCCTATACTTAGGCAGAAAAAAAATCATAATTTTCTTTCAAGAGTTAAGAATTAACTCTTTAGCAAGCTGAAGTGGTTGATTTTACAAAACATGGGTCTTAGGACTTTTTCTCTAATGGTATCCAGTGGTAGGATGTTTGAAGTGAAATTAATCTTGCTAACACTAGAATTAAAATGCCAACAGAGATTTCCTAATAGGATTCTGAAATTGGCGTGAAACTTACTTCCCACAATTCGGACATTATGTTACCTGTACCAAATGACCTCTGCGAGTGCTTGCTTTCTTTAACGAGGCATTTTATAAATATTAATATTAGAACGTTTTTAATAGATATTGTCGCTATGAAAAATAATTAAATCGGCTCACGAATTACTATTTTGATATTTAGTCATTCTGTTATATGAAAGCTTTCAAATATAAAATAATGGTTATACTATACTTGCGCCAAATAGACTCTGGAGTTACAGAAACCTTCAGGCACCTTTTTTTCAGAAAATCCTTTCGTTTAATTTCATAGCTATCAACATTGGAAGGCTGGGTAAACCGTTTGGTTTTCGACCACTAGGACCCGGGTTCGATTCCCGCATTGGGCACTTTTTTCTGTTAAAAAAAAAAAATGCTCCAATGGCCCCCGATTCTTGCAAAAGTCCAACCCCACCAGCGAGTGCAAGTAACCAAACGGGGCTCTGGCATTTGTAAGTGCAAAGTCGAACTGCTTTTCACATGTGTAGATATGTGGTGCGCTTACAGTAAAAGCAGTCGCTAACTACCCACCATGATTATCATGGCCTGTATCACGTGTACTAGGGATAAGCAAAAAAAAAACTTTATTATTTGCCTGACTATACATTTATAGTAATTATATTATGATGTATTAGCGCGCCATCTGTTATCAAAATTCGAAACTATTATAGACGCGTATGATTCTTTTTAAAATAAAACAATTTATACTGTCCTTACTGCAATGGAAAAATTAATGGGAGGGCCTAGCTCATCAGTGGTGAAACCTCCCAGCGGTTTTGCCAGTTTAATACAGTTATAGTAATAGCAATATTCTTTTCTTACATAATTTTAATTATTTGGTTGAACGAGTATTTCTCCTCTCTAAGTCTGCAAAGGTAACCTTTTACAAAATCGCTTATAATTTAGGGATTTAGAATATTTAATATGATCGTAATCAAAAGGCCGAGAAACGATATTTTATATATAGAGATGACCTGGCTTCGTCTATTTTCTTCTCGAGTGAATTTTTCGCTGTTAGAATCTTGTTCCTGCCTACTAAAAATGACGGTTGAGCTTCGCCCGTGGTCTGCTTTAGTGAGTATTCCTCGAAAGCGCATTTTTCTCCGAGTGTGTTTATATTTAGAAAAATGTTTTTTTTTTAAAATTCAAATATACTATTCGCTACAATTATAAATTATGATCCGGCTTAACCGGAGATCTCTCCAAGTGAATTTTTTCCTTACGAATAATGCTTGAAATAAAACAATTTATGGTATATAATACAAACAAAAAAAAAATAATGTCAAGCATTCAAAAATATATCAATACAATTCAGAATTTGACAATAAAATTAGAAAATAGCAAAATCATAAAATCTTCTAAAATAACACTTTGTAACACGATTTTTGTAACTCAGTTCTCACTATGTTTTTCTTGTGTATTAGGAAACACACGGTTGAAATTTGTGCAATTATACACTTCCAACTTCGGTATTGAGTATAGGACATCTATTTATTTAAAAATGCAAGAAGGAAACAAGCAAAGACCCAATAATGATGACAATGATGCCATTTCTCCAAAAAATTCTCCCACAACCCCTCAAAAATGTAACACACTAATAAAATCAATATCATAATAATTAAACAAAATAGGATTTAAAAACGAAATTGTTGTGCAATAATTCTCGAAAGCTGCCAGCATTGAGAACAACTTACTTTCCATTATACGGCCTGGTGCAGTGAATTCAGCGGAAATCCATACCACTATATATGGCCAACGACTTGGAGGTTGTAATGAAATGTTGGGAAGCACTATTGTAGAGTAACGCGATATGCCGTAGTTTTAAAGTTGTGAAATGTGCTCTTTTCGTGATTTTTATCTTCAACACTTCGAACTAATTCTTTAATTTTCTTTTCTTTTTTGCTTCTTTGATAAAATATTTTGTTAAGTATGTATATTCATATTGAGCATTTATTATGTTTTATATTCCCATGATTCAAATATATATTTAAATGAGAATTAATATTTTTAAACACCGGGAGAAAGTGTAAACCTAATCAAGGTAGACTTCGCCAGTTCACGTTGTCTGAAGTTGTTCTCCGTGTCATTAATTTAGGCAAGAACCCATACTACGGGCTAGAACATCCCGGTAGAACACCCTAAACGACCAATCGGTGTAGTTTGATCTGACACGGAAATGACACTCTTGTGCCACTCTCATCGGCGAACTACAAACAGCAGGGGCATGACGGACTTGGCCTCTCGCTCTCTAACGACAACGATAGTGCGGTTCCCTCATCATTGCACGTCGACGACTGAAACATCGCAATAGCACATATATGTGTATGTAAAAATTGTGTACATAAAATAAGCCCTTGTATATAATATTGAATACATACCAATAAAGGAAAACATTGATGGACAATTTGGCAATAAAAAAATAACTATTGACTTCTAATCAATGGTGCTAGAAAAATAAAATAAAAATAATTATAATAATAATGTAAACAAAGGGGGGATTATTGGAGGATTATATGGGAAAATTATACAGTTATATATGTGCAAATTTCTTTAACGAGGGAAGCTCTCCCACCTTGAGAGAGTCCTCCTTCAGACAAGAAGGGGGTCTTTTTGGGCCCACCTCAGTTCCATGCTGAGGAAGTAATTATAAATGCGGGTCGTGTTGATAGACGCCAGGATGGCCAGGGCGTCATCATCCAGATCACGTCCGAAGATCCATCTCTGCAGGTCAGGGGGCCGCTGGATGATGGTGAAGGCCTCCCGGATGAGAGGCTTGACGATACGACAGGACCAGTACCGGTGGGCTAGCGACAGGTCATTGGACCCACAGGCGACGCAGGACTGTTGGACCGAGGCCGGGTGGACTGGATCGAACAAGGCCTGCATAGCTAACCTAACCGCCACGTCCGCGTTGTGCCCAGAGAATGTAAAGCGCCTGAGCGACGACCAGTTGATGGGGAGATTTAAAAGATCCTTCCACCTTTTAAGGAACTGGTTGATGGGCAGGGAGACCAGGCGCGGACGCTCAACCATGCCGACGAGAGAGAGGCCGCGGGTGTATGGGCACACCTTGCTATGGCAGTCTCGAGCAGGGCCAGGAGATTTTGTGCTTGGGCGGAGTTTGGTATTGCAGCCCAGTACCTTCAGCTCGACCGACGACCAGTAGATGCCCAGCGGAGCGTCGTTTCACCCCAAGCGCCGCACCATAGATCTTTGTCTTGGCGGAATTTCACTTTATGCCAGAAACGCGCCAGAATTTGTCGAATATGGAGGTCACTTCACCGAACCGCTCCTCGCTGCGGATGAGCAGGACGATGTCGTTAACGTAGGAGAGAACATTCCCTGGGCCAAGCGCCTTCTCAAGGCGACACAGGAGAAGACTCGTGGCTAAGCTGAACATTGCGGCGCTGACGGCGCAGGCCCTGTCTCATACCATTAAGAAGCTGTAAAGGTCGGGTGGAGAGACCTCAGGCTCGGAGCGCCGCGTCCACCTCGACATAGAGGAAGATAAATCCTTGGCAGCCGCAGAGAAAGCATCAGGAGCCCCAAGAAGACTCTGTCTACGGTGTCGAAGGTTGACTCGAGGTCGGTGTAAATGACGGCCAGCGGCCTGCCGCTCCTCGCAGCCATATCGACCTTGTCGCACACACGCGCGATATTTCAAGAAGGGAACCTTCCGGGAACGGCATAGATCTGGCTGGCACTGATGTACCAGGAGAGGGAGATGGAGCCCCAGTCACCGAAGGAGGATATTGTCCAGGACGCGGTAGTCCGCCGTGGGGAGAAAAGATAGGCCTGCAGCCGCAGAGCCCGAGGGCCGCCGTGGGACTTGAGAATCTGATAGAGACCTGGAAAACATTGATGGAAGGAAAAATTACTAGGAAATTATCACTTATCATTCATAATGGTAAGTTTTAATAGAATATATTTATGTCGTAAACCCGGGTAAGCCAACAAGTGAGTTGGAAGCAGTCGGGGTTGAGTGGCAAGGCGTGCAGAGTGGGAAGTCCACACGGGACAGTAAGGACAAAGTTTGGGATCAAAAGACGCTCTACTAGTACGTCTCACGTGGCACCAGGACCAGGGGAAAGTTGAGGATTAACTGAGGAAAGCTCGGCGTCCTGCATGAAGCCGCGGAGGCAGGGAGGAACCAAAACGGCGGCACGAGAGCCGCCGTGAGATGCAAAAAGAACCTAGTACCGAGCGGGCCCTGTCCGAAAATATCCAATGTAACCTAACTAACTGTCAACATCCGGACCAACGCCCCTTCTTTGTCCATCTCTGGATCCCCCGGGTGTACGGTGGCAAGCTGGTGTCACTTTGAGACGACTAGAAAACACGTCATTATTTATTACTTACATATCACATTGTTTAAATTACGATATTTATATTTCCTGCTTTACTTTATTTAAAACTTAATTTTTTTCAGCAGAATCCTGGAGTGAATAGTATTTACACACATAGGTGGAACACCAGCATCTGGCAACTTGGAAACATCGATATCGTATGAATATTGCTATCAGTATATCCTAATCGCCTCAAAGTAATGCTTAGTACAGGGACAACATCGATTTATGAGGTCTTACGGAAGATTTTGTGAAATTATTGAAAATTTAAAAGAAATTTTTATTAGCAAAATGTGTTATGTGTTTATAGGTTTTTAAAAGATCATTTCGCAATATATAATATAACCCGAAACTAAATTGGTAAATCAAAAAATATTAATTTTATGCACAATTCTTTCACAATCAAACAAGTGTTTTTTCAAATGTAATTGCGTGCGTTGAAAAATCACTGCCTCTCTCTTTCTAAAAATATCCTCTTTTGATATCTCTATAATCTCGTGCTGGCGCCATTATAATTTAAAATATCCACTCCAATTATATATAATTGTTCTACAACTCCCGCTATTAACTAATTGCTATTTATTATGATGTGTTTGAATTAAACATGGTAATTGAAATCAACGGGGCAAGCGGCCAAATGTCTGCTGGATTCTGACACAATTCTCCGAGCTGTTTAAACATGCTTAAGTCATACATGCAGGAGCCTATTATTCTGCTAGGTTTCTCATTGTTGTTCACTTCTCTCAACAATTTAAAAAAAATGAGATTTCTTGGAATAATTGGCAGAAAGGTGAAAGTTTCAGACTTGGGGGATGACTGGGAACTGGCGGGGTGAACTTTACAGTGTTAAAATATTTGAAAATAAAGATAACTTAAAAGTTTTATGTTTTTTCGTCTGAATTATTTTTAAATTCAAATGAGAACTAATTAAAAGCGAATATAGTAAATAATTGGGTAACCCAGAAGGTGGGCAACCATTACTATGCTTTGTTTATTTATTTCCTACAATTAGAGTATGACAATAATTCAGAACAAATCCATTCATTGGAGAATTTCGAATATCTCAAAATGTGAATTTCCAAGATTATCCATAAGATCTTCCCAAAGACTTGGCTGGTGGCACCTAGGTGGGAATTAATTATGTCGGCTGATTTATTGTTGCGCCAGGGCCGAGTTTCAAAGCCGAAAGGTCGTGCATTTTTAAAGGAAATGGCTCCCACATCCGATGCTTGCATAAGTCCAAACCCACGCCCGAGTGCAATTATCAGAACTCGACTAATGTCTGGGTAGCATGAAAATTCTTTATTAACCTGTAAAATGTGAAGCATTCACAATACAAGAAGCTGAGAGTTCCTACCTTCCATGGCTATCATGGTTTTAATTTCCTTTCTATCTCTCTTCGAACACTATCTCGTAACAACGATATTTCGAGGCCAAGGCGGTCAACGCTCGCGGTGACTCTGCAGTCTCGGCCGTAGGTCTTCCACCCCATGTTCCTCGTTCAACTTGCTGTCAAGCATCGCTGTGATGAATTGCTACTTGCTGCCTATAATTCCGTTTTATTACATATTTCCCTAATTAATCTATCTGTATTTCTCGAATAACATATGATCCAATTCCTTGTTATGTACATGTTTGAATAAAAGTATATGTGGTGATTTAAGACCATGGAATTGTTGTAAATAATACAGATATCTACTACCACATGTTCCACCACGTGACTGTATATAACTTGTTATTTACTGCAAATATAAAGCATCACATAATATCATTCTGTACCGCGTAAGACTCTAATAAAGTATAGCAACTGTACAGATAGAAGGAATGGAGAATAACAGGAGAAAATTAAGGTCAAAACTAATCAGGCTTAGGTGAGAATAGAAGAGTAGGCCTAGCAAGCCCAGTCCAATTTTTACGAGTTCGTGGCCCTCCTGGATGATGTAACTCCACCCCCCTGTTCACGTCAGAAAAGGGCAGCGACCTGCCTGGACCCTGAAGCTATAAAAAGGAGGCCCCGAGCCTCAGTTAGTCAGTCCTTAGTTAGTCTTTGTTTCAGCCCCAGTCCGCAGGCCGCTTCTATAGAGGTAACTAAACCCTTTCCTGCCAGAAATTTCCTCGTCCCATTCCTTCTTGACGTTCAGACGCTTCTTAGTGGAATCTCTGTTTGTTTATTTCACCTTTGGCCCAGCTGTGTCGCCTTCCACCACGACTTCACGGTAGAGTTGATATCGAGGTTCGTCTAGCATCAGGTAACACTGGTCCCAGAGGTCCCAAGATATCACAGACTCCCCCGTCCGAAGAGCCGATAGGATTACGGACGCCAAGGTACAAGTAAGCAAAGAGACCACTGTCTGTACAGAAAGATGGAACAGGGAAGCGAGGAGGATTCGAAGGAGCACATGGAGTCCGATTCCGACTACGAAAGCGGCGAAAACACCACTTTTCCAAAGATGGAAAACACTCTCGGTAGGACGCAGGAAATTGCCCCCAGCCAGGAAGACGCCACGCCCCCGCCGGTGGTATCAGATGTCCTGGGGAGTTTGACCAAGACGCTACATCAGCTTTCCGCGGCGACCGGACTATCGCGAGATGTGGAGCTACCGCGCTACGATGGTTCGTACGAGGCGCAGAGCTTCTTCACCAACTACGACGCCCAAGCAGATCGGGCCCAACTACAATACTCTACAAGACTGAGAAAGCCACCAAACCTCCTGCAAGCGCCCCTCCGAGTTACCAACACGCGAGCGTATGTTAACTGCTCCCCCAACCATCTCTAAACCACGAGCCCAGAGCAAGCAGTGAACTCTAACTGTCCCAGAGGTACTCCAACCACGGCACCAAACCAGGCCTGTCCCGACCCACAAGACAGCACAACAGTAGGTTCCTCCTTCTATAATTTTCGTTGAACAATTGCTAGTTCGAGCTGAACTGTTCAATAATGTAAACCTACCTCTACTACTTGATACAGGAGCATCTATCGATATAATTAGGCAGAATACTTTTAAAATAATAGAAACCAGTTTGTAAAAGAAAAATACCTGTCCACCCATTTAAATTAACTATTAACGCCCTATCTAACAATATTTTCACCATAGGTTATATCTTTTTAAACGTAAAAATAGGTAACATCACGCAGAACCGAAAATTCCATATCACCCTTGCTTTTTGGCATATTATCCTTTAACTCCATAAAAATATTTCTACTAATTATAAACTGTTCTCAGATACTTCTGTATCAGGATAATGTACCCCTACCAACTACATTGTACCAATTCACCTCGTGCAAGCAACACGTGTCCCATGGATAGGTTAATAAAACTGTCCCATCTACTAAAAATTCCCCTCCTAGAACTGGTTACTCACACGTGGTGAACTCCAACGCTTATTTGGCCTCATTGTAATGTTCCTAATCCCATTTTCAACGCCCCTATGTCCTTTTCTTTCATAACTTTGGACAAAAGAAACCTAAGTCACAGCCTTCCAAAACTATTCCAATCGTTAAATTCCAACATAGCTACACTCCCTCGTACCTTCCTTTTACATGCATATTTAATCAGCGACAAATCTCTCTCAACAAAATAAACAACACCCTCTCACATCACCTTTTCCAATTGGCAACAATTTTTAGTGCGCGACTTAACACCCAAATCCAATTTCGAGCCACACAAGCTCCATAACGTCGCCCCACTAAACAGTAAAAAAATAAAAATAAAAAATTCACATTAAACGTGCCATATCCACTAACAATATAAAAACATTCGATATATGTTCGTACAACCAGCACCCATGACTTTAGTAAATTTGTTATTCATGGTGAAACAGGTTAGATTTTGTACCAAACAACGACTTCACGTGACACCTTTTCATTCACAATATTTTTCGCTTCGTGTCATAGCGCCACACCACAAAACTCTTTTACTTTTCAGGCCAAAGACGCCTTCACGCCTGTGACACATCTCACCTCAAAGCGTGTCCACGTCGAAAGTCGCACTTTCACTCACTTTTAACCTGATATCACTGAATAAAATTTTTACTAAGTCCGCAACAACCTCGAACCACAACAACCATTCGGTTTAATATCAATAGATACAATATTCGGATTCTCGAAATACGGACACTCCAAGACGTATCTCCATGTTATAGTGGATGACTTGACCAGATACGTTATCATCGTTATCATCGAGATCTACCAGTACCTTAACGTACATCCAAACCCTAAAAAAGCTACTACAACAAGGGTCTCCAAAACGCCTACTTTCGGATAGAGCGCCCGCATTCACTTCCGAAAAATTCCTCAAATTTCTGCTATCTCGCGGTATACAACCACTACTTACCACCAGTAACAACCCGCAAGCTAACGGATTGATAGAACGATTAAACGCCACAATCACTGGAAAGCTAAGGTTACTATATCTCGAAAACCCAAAGACATCCTGGACCAAATTAATTAAACAAGTTGTCCAAATCTATAATTAATCCCCGCACACCGTCACAGGTTTCCCACCGATCTTTTTGATGTTTGATAGCATCCCACCAGAACTAAAAAAACCATTACAGCCCGTTCCCCGAAGTACAGAAAGCTAGGCAACTTGCCTTCAGCAGAACACAGCTTAAGCATGAAAGGGACAAACAAAGATATGATAAAGGTCATCAACCCCCGCATTTCGAGATTGGTGACCTAGTCCTCGTAAAAAATTATAAACATCCCGATACGGGAAAACTGGCACCATACTTCACAGGTCCGTTTACAATTATAGAAATAATATCTCCGAACGTAGTCCGAATTAACAGACCCAATCGACCCCTAAATAAAGAAGATGATACAGTTCATGTGAACAAACTTAAATACTATACAGAAAATATCCTATTCCTCGCGCCCCAGCCTCTAATTCAAACACCTCGCGTAACACCTGATGTACACTTAGTAGAATTTAACCATTATGTCACACGATATTTGACGCTCAGAAATCCCGTCTTATACCACCGAATTGTTCAGCCCCTTTTCTTCATCTTACTGCAGAGATCTTCCAATAAGTTGGAAGGAAGCAAGCTGTCCCCGAAAGGAGATTCTGACCCAGATAGCCACCCCCCTCCACTTCTGGGATACGATAAAAATATCTCCCCCCTCGTCCATTTGACACCGAGCTAACAAACACCCGACATTTTCTTATCACGGCCCGTCGCCACCCCATGTCACTATAATGAATTTTTCGCCATCTATTAAATCAAATATTAGTGCGTGCCTTTTACTATATACCGTTCTAATCCCTAACCAATTAATCTACGCCGATGTCCCATTTAGCTACAAATAAATTGTATAACACGTTATTTTACATTTACTAACAAATCAGTCCACTAACAGAATAACTAATTAATTCAATAACTAATCCCGCCTACTGATCCCTAATGAATTAAAATATCTATTCTTTCATTAATAAACCAAAACCAAGTCACCAGGTCTAGATTCGCTCGACCTCCATTAACTTGTCCACTTAACATCGACACTTAGATCCAAGGACAACATTTTACCTACAAAAATCACACACACCCATAATTGTTAAAAAAAAACAACCCTTGATCGGTTAGAATAGATCGCCGTGTTTCCTGCACACACAATATAAATGCCGTTTTAGGAATAATCACTTTTTCACCTAAACGTGGGGCAGGGAACAAAAAATCGACAACATTAGGACTCAGTGAGTTTCACAGTTGGAAACAATGTGATCCACGAGTCGCGTCAAACATAAAACAAATTCGATAAGTTAGATCAACTTATGCCAACAAGACCAAAGATATCGCATACGAGGACAATTTAAAGCTCTCTCCACCCATCCTAAAAAACAAGAACATACATTTGGCCTACTACTTTCCATTCTTTTCCGCATATATCACTTCTATATAATTTTACTTACTTTCTTTCTTGATGGACATTTTTAATTTTTCATTTTAACATCCTTTATATAATCATTATCTAGCTCTTATAAGTGTTTTTTTTTACGTCAACCAATCAGTTTAGACTATTGTCATTTTATATTAGACTTTTTCCTCTTTATCAAATTGTTTTTTACTTTTGCTTTATGACTCTATTTTATAATCAACTTTATATTTAATCTTTCATATATATCTAACTAGCCGAATGACCCTGCCAACGCCCGTGTTTTACCCGACTGTAGATGTTACAACGGTGATCCTTAGGTCGCTGGTTCAAATCCGGCTCGAGGGAGCCGGCGAGCACGTGACCTCCCTGTGCGCGCGCATCCGTGACAGAGGCCGATGAGGAAAGACGGTCGTGACTATATATATATAATATAATATAATATATGTATGAGTACATTTTGTGTAGAAATAGGATTAGTTGACTTTATAAGGTAAACTTATTCATACAGTTTGTATCCCTCGATAGCTCAGTTGGCAGAACGGAGGACTGTAGATGTTACAACGGTGATCCTTAGGTCGCTGGTTCAAATCCGGCTCGAGGGAGTTTTTTTTTTTTAATTTTTATTGGCTGCCGGCGAGCACGTGACCTCCCTGTGCGCGCGCATCCGTGACAGAGGCCGATGAGGAAAGACGGTCGTGACTATATATATAAAATCATCTCATATTTATATTTCATGTTTATATCACTAATTTGCATTTGTCATTTTATATTTTCTCTCACTTTATAAATTAGATGTTATTTACATTGTTTCATGTTCCGCTACCATGTTCAATGCTATCGAGGACATTTTTGCTCATTTTTTTCATTTAATATGTTCAGTTTCTATTACCCCTTATATACCACTATAGTGTGTTAATCTTTTTAATATGTCATCACTATTTTTACCTTTTTTTAAATATTACTTTGCATTTAACTTCGCAATTCAATTTTCGATTTTTCAAATCCTTGAACGCTATATGCAAAGCCTTAATTTCGCAATTTCATATCTCAATGATATATTATTATATAATCAAACTAAAAATAATGATCTAAAACAGGGCAATCTTCAATAACCTCTTAATCAACTACTTTAAAGGTTACTTCTTAATAAATACTAACATTCCTTTTGCGCAGGAACTTTTAACACCCCTTCGCAGGCTAGACTTGACCTACTTTGATTTCGTAATTAACAATATTGACACACCGTCCCCCAGATTTACCTATCCCAACCTCTGGCTTGGACACGTGCAAATTGTATTTTTTAAAAATATATTCCAGGGCACTCTCATGCTACACGCTGGCACATCTTTTTTTTTTTTACTTTTTTCCTCGCTAAGCCCCTGATGACTCCAATTAAAACTTTGATTTCTGGTCACTGATCTTCGCCCTCATTTATCTTGCATGCGTACGTCTTAACGACTAATTAATAAAACCCATAACAATCACCCTTATCTTGCTATTCGATTGTGGTACTGTAACTTTATTCGGTCCTTAAATTTACATGTGAAACATGGCCTAGGTTTTCCGCGCCGTGCACATTAAATGGTTTGGGACTTGAGTCAAGGTGACATTGCCTCATCCTGAACATAACTAACCCCTCAACCCTTTCTAACGCCCATCACGAGGAGATCATGATTTACCCATCCAATAATTTATATTTTTACCTATCATCATTATATGTTCTCTTTTAAATCTTTTATTCCTATTTTTACTTGTATGTTTAGCATTATCTCTTATGGATATACAGAAATCAACCCCATGTTATATACCAACTCATTTCAATTAATTTTTTAGAATTATTTCCTTAATAACAGTCTTCCTATTCCGCTCTCTTAAATCCCTCCATATGAACCCTCTCACATCCGGGTCCATCTGTGATGATTTAAGAACATGGAATTGTTGTAAATAATCCAGATATCTACTACCACATGTTCCACCACGTGACTGTATATAACTTGTTATTTACTGCAAATAGAAAGCATCACATAATATCATTCTGTACCGCGTAAGACTCTAATAAAGTATAACAACTGTACAGATAGAAGGAATGGAGAATAACAGGAGAAAATTAAGATTAAAACTAATCAGGCTTAGGTGATAATAGGAGAGTAGGCCTAGCAAGCCCAGTCCAATTTTTACGAGTTCGTGGCCCTCCTGGATGATGTAACTTCCCCCCCCCCGTTTACGTCAGAAAAGAACAGTGACCTGCCTGGACCCTAAAGCTATAAAAAGGAGGCCCCGAGCCTCAGTTAGTCAGTTCTTAGTTAGTCTTTGTTTCAGCCCCAGTCCGCAGGCCGCTTCTATAGAGGTAACTAAACCCTTTCCTGCCAGAAATCTCCTCGTCCCATTCCTTCTTGACGTTCAAACGCTTCTTAGTGGAATCTCTGTTTGTTTATTTCACCTTTGGCCCAGCTGTGTCGCCTTCCACAACGACTGCACGGTAGAGTTGACATCGAGGTTCGTTTAGCAATAGGTAACACTGGTCCCAGAGGTCCCTAGATATCACATATATATATATAGATGGAAATTTTGCCGGGAGGAAAATGATCCAAAGAGACAAGGGTCGCCTCTCCCGTCAAAATAGACGTCTAAAACAGACGCCATCTATTGACCGTCGCCGGGACTTTGACGGGAGAGGCGACCCTTGTCTCTTTGGATATATATATATATATATATATATATACTAGACGGGTGACCCGGGCTTCGCCCCGGGATTGACCCGTGTGCATATCTACCCGAGTGATATATATTTGGATAAGATTTTTTAATAATTGTTTGTTATTAGCATTATCTATTTGTTTGAATCAGCAACAACAACAACAACAACAACAAAAAGCCTTTATTGGGGCCACTCGCCCCATACAGGATTCGCCAGTTCACAAGGGATAGGGAGAACACTGAGAGGCCTTTTTCCGGGATATAGTCTTGTGAAATCCAAATATCGCCAACGCTATATACCTATTCTTTGATATTTCATCAATCAGTGCCGGAAATGAAGGACAAAGTTGCCCCGTTTTATCATTTAATTTTCGTCTTTCCTCAGACAGAGCAGCACAGTCAAATAAGTAATGCAACATCTCCGTTGTTATTCCTGATCCACAGAAAGTGCATTTCAGGTCTTCACGCCTCAATAAAATCAAATGGTGTTCTCTGAAAAAAATTGAGAGGGTTCTGAATTGTGCAATTAATCTGATGATAGGAAAAGGGAGTTCAGTTAAGAAGTATTCTTCGGTGGTAAAGGCTGTATATATGTCTCTATAGTGGGAATATAACTTTGATTGGGTTATTCTTGTTAGGTCGTTTTGTATTGTTTGCTCTATCGCAGTTCTTAATATTCCAGGGATAGCATTCCTTAGTGAGTCAGGATCATTACAATAAGTAAGCCACGAGGATCCGTTATTATTAAGTAAATTGCTTAATTGTTTTATAAAACCGATGGGCGCACCTGTAGCACAGGATAATTGCCTCATTCTAGTTAAACAAATTCGAGGCAGTCTATTTGTATCCATACTCAGCACCCTCAGCCAATATTTCAAGGTCAATTTCAGAGCTATTATTATTAATGAGACGCGGCCTGTTTCTGGTCTTATTATATATCCTGGTGTATATCTAGGCAAATTCAAAAACCTACGTATAAATGTATCTTGTATATGGTCTAATAAATCTTTATACTCTGTTGCCCAAATTGGAGCAGCATACATCAAAACAGCCATCACAATTGAGTCAAACAGTTTCATTGCAGAGTTTAGTGAATTAATTTTTGATTTCGCCAATAATGGGGTTGTAGCATTTATTGCCGCAAGTGCTTTTCCTTTGAAAAAGTTTGCGGCTTGAGTGGTTTTAGTTGTACTGACCAGAGGGTATCCCAAGTAGATATATCTTCCTGTTACCATCAGAGGTTTACCATTCCAGTACCATCTATCTTCTCTTGAGGGTTTACCACCATTGCGAAATACCATAATCTTTGATTTGGACTCATTCAGTGTCATTTCGTTCACACCAAGATATTCCTTCAATAAATTAATCTTTTTTTGGAGGTTTACCCTCGACTCCCCTATAATAGCAATATCATCTGCATACATCAGCAGGTGAACATCACCAAATTCCGGAAGGTATACACTCGTCAGATCTGAGTTGTCATACATTTTAATCAGGTCCGTCATGAATAATATAAAAAGTAATGGCGATAGTGGCTCTCCTTGTAAAACGCCCGAATGTATCTTGATATTTTCTGTAATTGAACCCCTCCATCTGACTGCCACAGTCGCCTGTTCGTAGTAATTTCTAATTGCATGTATAAATTGATAGCTTACGCCCAGATTGGTTAATTTCTTCCAGAGTAATGAGTGAGGAACTGTGTCAAATGCTTTTCTCAAATCAACAAAAAATACATATAATTTTCCTCTCTTTTTCCTCAGTGAAAGTTGTATTAGAGAGGTCAATGTGAATATCAGGTCCACACACGATCGGCCCCTTCGGAAACCCGCCTGATTTTCTGGAATGACGTTTCTTCTTTCTACCCATTCATTCAGTCTTGATCTTAGTATTGTTGTAAAAAGTTTCGAAAAATTACTTATCAGTGCTATACCACGGTAATTTGAAGGGTTGTCTTTGTCACCGCTTTTAAAGATTGGATGTATGATCGATTTAGTCCATATTGTAGGATAGTGTCCCATTATCAAAGCTCTATTGTAAAATTGTTCTAATAAACCCATGTATGAGTCTGGGAGTACTTTTGTTTGAATCAGCATAATTTGATCTAATCTTCGATAGAGGGCGCTGTTCCTGAGCTAAGTAGAATAATTTGAATATATAGTTTTAATATTTGATTTATATATATTTTAAAATAGCCTATCGTCTTCCTAGTATTTTTTACCTATATATGGAAATTTAGGTTTGAATTAGTGAACTACTGCGAATTTGTATACCGGACATATAAAAACAAACAAACATACAAACAAACAAACATACAAACATTGATTTATATATATATATATATATGTATATATATATATGAAATAAGTTGAGGTCTGGTAGCCTCTTGTAGAATCCTGTCGACTCTCTGTAATATGTTGAGGTCTGGTAGCCTCTTGTAGAATCCTGTCGACTCTCTGTAATAAGTTGAGGTCTGGTAGCCTCTTGTAGAATCCTGTCGACTCTCGCTATATGCTGTGGTAACCGGTGGTCAAACTTGTAGTAGCCGAGAGGGACAGTCAGGGCGTGGAGAGTTTTCCAGTACCTCTCTGCACTTTGGAAGACCTTTAACAGTTTTCACAGAGTACAGGCAGTCGTGGTCGAGGCAGAGTGGAAAGCTTGGGAACCACACACACAAAACGAAGAGACACAGCTGAAGTAGGAAAGTTCCATGAACAGATAGGAGTTGAGCTAAGCAAGATGGAGATATAGAGTTCTTACTGTTTTACATGGCGATGATGTGGACCTGGCTACAAGCGACAAGGGCTTGCGCCGACGGTGAAGAGACTAACTGCGGACTAACTCTTACTAACTATGGTCGGCTAAAACCGAGGTGTTTATATACCATTCTCGAGGAGGGGGGGGGGGGAGAGATCTGCGAATTTGAACTTTGAACGTCTGGGGCATTCTGCACCCTTTAGACCAGATGGCAACGGGCTGCCGAATTCCTTTTCAGGGTTGTTGGATTGTCTGAGAATGTGAACTTTGAACGTCTGCACCCTTTGGCCTTGATGGCAACGACTCGCTAAATTCCTCTTCAGGATTGTTGGGTTTCTCTCTCGATCTTAGACGTTTTTGAATTTCTCAATCTTGCTTTAACTTAGCTCTTAATCTATTACATAGTTTTATTTATTTGTCTTTACTTTGTACAAAGTACATTACATATGGCGATGCAATATAGTTGTGTTTCTATATACAACACGACAATCTTGTTATAAGTAGTTATACAATATAGGGCTGTTGGTTTAAATTACCATATATATATATATCCGCGTATGTGTTTGCATTCTCGTTGAATCCTATCTATGTATACCAGCGTAGATGAAGTCGAAGACCTCTGTTACATTTTAAGTCGTTCTTTCACAAGTTTCTTCGAGTTTACATTTTCGGGTCAAGGCCAGGCCGTTTTAACTGTATAATTTTGTATGAAGTCTTTCGCCCAAATATTTAAAATAATTACCCAATTTTTAGTTGAACCATATAGTGTTCATGAGTATTTTTTTAGCTTTTTATTTAAAGCTTTCAACCTATTTTGTATTGATGTGAAAAATCGCATGAGCGCCAAAGCTGGTGTTGTGGTTAATTCTTTATCATCATTAGTAAAGTGTTTTACTAGGGTGGTGCAATAATGTCATCGTTCTGATTCACATTTAAAAGAAGAGGTATTGGCACATGTATGTGATATCCTGAGGGCCTCTCGCTGTGGTGTGAAATCCGAGAGGGTCTCTTGCTTTACTGTGGTAACCGAGAGGGTCAAACCTGTAGTAACCGAGAGGGGCAGTCAGGGTGTGGAGGGTTTTCCAGTACCTCTCTGCACCTTGAAAGACCTTTAACAGTTCTCACAGAGTACAGCCAGTCGTGGGATTGTCCACACAATAAACGAAGGGACACAGCTGTATTAGGAAAGTTCCGTGAACATATAGGAGTCGAGCTAGGAGCAAGATGGATATTTGAGAAATGTTCTTTAAGGTATACTTGGTCGATGAGGTGGACCTTGGACACAACCGACCAGGGTCCCCGTTAATGGTGGAGTGACTGTTTATTTCTGGCCCTGTTGGAGGCTTATATATCTTTGCCGAGAGGAAGTATTGGGTTTCAGCGGATGCAACAAGGGTGTGGATCGGAAGATGTCATTTATTTATTTATTTATTTCAATTCAAAACGCTATGTCCCCCTAGGGACACTTGCGCTAAATGTACATACAAATATAACAAAGAAAATATTCAACTTGGAAAGCTACACAGAAAGCGACTTAGAAAGATTCATAAATATTATTTACATATAGAGATATTCTTTGAATTTATTTACAGTTACATCATTAAATTTGAAAATATATACATATATACACACATATACACGCATACACCTATATATTGTTTACAACCATAACCCTGGCAACGCCCTGACATCTTGTAAGTCTCGTTCTTAGACATTGTTGGATTTCTTATATTCTCTCCATTATCTGCTTTAGCTCAACTCTTAATCAACAACAACAACAACAAAAGCCTTTAATTAGGGCATTCCGCCCCATATAGGATTCGCCGTATTTACACATCAACAAGAGGAGAGGGAAGAGGAAACATTTACAACAAAATAAAGTTTGTCTCACATTCAGTTATCTATTTACAGATAGGTCATCCTCCAGTATCCTTTGCCCTGCATCTTTTCTCATGCGCCCAGCTTCTGTGCAGAACCTAAAGTATCTAAAAATGAGTAATTCATCATCCAGACCTGAAGAGAGAAGTTGACATATGCGATGGTATCCAAATTGACCAAAGTTAGGGCTTGGGAAAATTTCAGTACGTTTTTCTGTTAAGAGAGGTCATTGGAAGAAATAGTGAACCAAATTATCAGCCATGAGATCCTTACAAAGTAAACAGTTCCGGCCATTTTCTTTCCAAAAGTCTTTTCTTTCTTTCCTGAAAAATTGCCATAAAACTCTATGTTGTGCAACTAGTCTTTTGTTGGGAAGCGAGATATTTAATCGTAGGTACTCCTCTGTCATCAATGATTCACTCAAAAATTTGTAGTGAGCAAAGTGGGTTGAATCAATGATTTTCATCTGATCGTTTTGAATTAGTTGGCCTGTGGTGGTTCTAATTATGCCGGGAAATTCTTTCTGTATGGCTAAGTAGTCTTCGCAGCCCTTAAGAAAGGAATATCCCTTAGAGTCTAAAATCTTTATTAAAATTTGAGTAAAACTGTTTCCTTTTTCGCGGTGACTTTCCAGAGATAGTTTAAGCAAGTATGTGGTAATCTGCTCGTCTCCATTTTTAAGATCCTGACCCAAAACTTTAATGTGAGTTTTACAGCATTAAGTTCAGTTGATATTCTTCCACATTCTCTTCTGAGGATATATCCTGGTCTGAAGTTTGGTAAGTCTAAGAGACGTCGAAGAAATGCATCTTGGGTATTATTGACTGTCTTCAGCTGGTTAATTGCCCACATTGGTGCCGCATATAGTAACGTAGGAAGAACAATAGTGTCAAGAAGTTTCATCACTGAGGTAAAGGACTTTATTCGCGCCTTTTTAAGGATTCTCCAAAGTGCATTAATTGCATTCAGTGCTTTGTTTCTAAAGTATTGGGAAGCATATTGGGTCGAGATTTTTGTAGTCAGAGGGTAACCCAGATATGTATACTTAGCTACTATTGTCAGGGGTTGCTGACCCCAAAACCATGACTCGGAACGAGCTGTCCTTCCACCGTTTCTAAATACCATTATTTTAGATTTATTTTGGTTTAACGTTAGGCAGTTCTCTTCTAAGTACTTTTTAAGTAAGTTAATCTTCAGTTGCAAATTTATTTTCGATTCTCCTAGGATCACTATGTCGTCTGCATACAGTAAAAGGTGTATAGTTTCATAATTCTCAAGATTTATGCTTGGCAATTCTGATTCATCGAACAGGGGTACCAGATCGTTTAGGAAGAGAATGAATAAAAAAGGTGACAACGGCTCCCCCTGCAATACTCCCGCTTGTATTTTGATAGCCAGCTCAACTCTTAATCTATTACAGAGTTTTATTTATTTATCCTCAGTTTGTACAAAGTACATTACATATGATGATGTAATGACACATGTCAATCATGCGTATAATTATTTACAGAAGTGTTTAATATACAACATGAAAATCTTGTTATATTATATACAATATGAGGTTGTTGTTTTAAATTACCATATGTATATATATGTATATTCTAATATATATATATATATATATTAAAAACAAAGAAGGCACACCCTGACCACTAGCACATGTGCTTTTTAGATGGCAGAGCGCCATCTAGTGGAACAGAAATCAACTAAACGTTGATTTAGCCTGTTCCCTGATATTTGGCTAACCCATTTTCTTAATAAAGCAAGAAAAGCCATACACGAACGCTTTTCGGGGCTGTTGGCGCTCGTCAGCATGGAGCAGGCTGTACCACTATGACCAAATCAATACCTGACCTTTTTATTTTAATTTTTTCCTATTGGTTTTTTCATATATATATATATATATATGAAAAAACAATAGAAAATAAAAGATAAGTAGGTCAGGTGTTGATATTAAAAATAAAGAAGGCATCTCCTGACCACGAGCACATGTGCTTTTTAGATGGCAGAGCGCCATCTAGTGGAGCAAGAATAAACTAAACGTTTATTTAGCTTGCTCCGTGATATTTGGCCAACCCAATTTCTTGATAAATCAAGAAAAGTCATCCACGAACGCGTTTCGCGCTGTTGGCGCTCGTCAGCGTGGAGTAGACTGTAACCACTGCGACCAAAAAGATGTTTTGGTCCCAATGGCTTCCCGAAAAATCAAGAAATGGGTATTTAAGGCCAAATTTGCGTAAAGACGCTTAACACATGAATTTTTGGTCGCAGTGGTTACAGTCTACTCCACGCTGACGAGCGCCAACAGCGCGAAACGCGTTCGTGGATGACTTTTCTTGATTTATCAAGAAATTGGGTGGCCAGGTTTATTTCTTGGAAATATTTCTAGCGATGCCAGCCAAGTTGAGATTTGGGAATTCTTCCTAGGAGAGTGGCCGTTTGAAATATTTGATATTGTAAAACTGAGCAGATGAAGAGGAGTTAATCCACTGTTTGCTCTTCATTATAGCAGTGGGGGGAAATCGGATCCTCTTTTAAAATTTCCGCGTAGTATGCTTGTACATAGCCATAGCCAGTTAAGATCGTTGATGAAGTGTTATGTTCTTGGTAGCATAGCTATAAATGTCGTAGCTATAAATTTAAAATTGCTGGTTGAGTAATCTATAACGTATGTTCGTGGATTGTGTCTGAGCTTAGTTCTTTTATTATGAGCAGCACTTTTTGGAAGGAATATTGAGAGACAGGGATGTTAGTTAAATTATGTGCACCAGGCTGTTTGGTATGCTCTAGTTCATTTCCCAGAAAACTGCTGAGAAGAGTTAAACATTAGGTGTACGTGTAGGTTACAGATGTAGATTCTTGGGGGCCGAGGGCTGCATAAGGCTGAAAGAGCCAATTGGCAGTCTGAGGCAATTTTGAAGGTTCCATATGAGGATATATCTGGATAGCTTTAGTCACGTAAAGAATGAACTTGAGTTCTGGTTGTACATTCGTGATATCATAGTAGGCAGCCGCTCATCGCGACACAGAAACAGCAGCACCTATTTTCCTCGTTTGAAAGGAAATATTTAAAATGCATTTTATACCTGACCACCACGGCCACATAGAAGACTGATATTTAGTACTTTTGCATTGTTATCTATATTAAGCGAGATAGTACAAAATTTAAAATTTCTATGTGGGATATTGGAGTATATTAAAAATGATCACATTGAGAGCAAATATAGAAACTAGTCCATTCTCGACCACAGAAGAATCTGAAAATGTGTGCACTTACATTGCTAGTTAGACTAAACGAGTGTTCAAAAATTCATATTCATATATGTGGTGGTCTGATATAAAATTGAAATTAAATAACATAATTTGAAAGACAATTAAAAAATTAGTTCATTCCTGACAACCCAGAAAAATAAAAATTTGTTAACTTGTCATCTGTTTCGAACAAGTCCACAAAATTTCAGATTTTTAGGTGGTCTGGAAGTGTATTGAATTTGATCATAAGATTTTTGTGAACAGAGACAGACATGGAAACAAGTTAAAGAAATGTTTGAAAAATTGCAGCAGGGTAATTTGATTTGTTTTTGTTCTACTTTTTTTTTTGGTAATTTTTGATGCGTATAATGCGTATGTATTTGCGAGTAAATATAAAATATACCACACACACATAAATATATAGTGGCGTTGTTGTATCAAATTGGGCCTATTACTCTAAGAAATCGTTCTATTCGATGTGTCCCACATTTGCTCACATTGACGCTAGTGTTTTGTTTTATCGTGATTTCGGCTTGTAGAGGGGGATCTCTCAGGTACAGAAAAATCGAACGCTGAGAAGCTAGATGTGAATTCAAATAGAGAGGTGGGAGTTTGGGCTGGAAGATTGATGGCATCGTCAATTAAATCCCCTAGAAAATACTTTAATTGCCCGAATTGAACAGCGGACAAAAACAAGACACCAAGGCTCCACATTCCAATTAAGGAAGTGGCAGGAGTTGTTCTTTTGCCAAAATCTCTAGAAAAACTAGATTTTTTTCATTTTTAAAGTATGATAAATATATATTGAATTACGACTTTAGCAAAATTGTGATGCTTTAAAACTCTAGGGCTATTTTATTATTGAAGCCCTACTCGATGAACCAAGATATTTGCCCATTTTAAGATTTTAATTAGTTTTTTTTTTTTTGCTCGCAACAGTTTTTATCATGTAATAAAAGAGTATATTGCCTCACTTTGTGAACTGACTCGGCTGGTAAAAATTGTAGGAGGCCGTTTTCCTAGTTGCAATCTCTCTCTATATAAAAGTCAATGTATATATATATATATATATTGTTGCATGGTGTTACAACTGTGTAGGGTCATTCACCTTGATTCCCTCCTTATTTGTGTCATACACATTTCCCGAGCGGGTTTCCATAATCAAGGTAAATGATAAAAGTGAATTATAACTAAATTACCTTTTAAGTTGCTTAGTTTATTTGTTGACTTCCTCGTAGTAGGTGAGCTTTAGTCTTCGCGTCCATGGCTCCTCTCTTTTAAATAAATAATCAAGATAAATATTGCAATGCATACAATGCAAAAACAATATATTAAAAGGAGTGGTATTATAAAAAGGAATGATACTATAGTACATAATCTGCTTAAAATAAATTTAAAATATCATAAATATTATTTTGAATATATAGAGGGACGCATAAAACATGATGTAACACTCCCCCCCTCCAGAAGTTGCCACATCCTCGTGAATGACCTCATCAATTCTCTCATAATAAGGTTCGAGTCTTGAAACATGAACTATCAGTGGGTCTTGGCCTGGATTACACAACGTGTGATCAATAATTTCCAGGAATGAGACTGGATCACGTAAAATATTCAAAATAATGAAATAATTTTATAAGGACCTTATAGATAAAACATTTATCAACACGTAGAAATAAAAATTGATCACATAGACGCACGCGCTCACGTTTTATCGAATTTATAAGCTCGAGTATATCAGAACATTTTCGAATTTCAGTATGGACTGTATTGAAAAACATCGAGTCTGCATAGGGTTTTGCTTTAAATTAGGGAAAACAGCTTCCGAATAATTTCAAATCTTGAAGCAAGCTTTTAAAAAAGATGCCCTATCACAATCGAGGACATTTGAATGGTTTGCACGATTAAAAGCTGGTCGAATAAGCAAGAGAAAGCAAGGATGTTCAAATTGAAACTTAAGTGTCTTCTTATCACTTTATTTGATGTAAAGGAATTGGTACACTATGAATTCATGCCCGAGTGTTAGACCATTAATCAACATTACTATCTTGATGTATTGCGACGTTTAAGAGAGCCTGTGCGTCAGAAAAGACCCGAAAAATGGCATCAGAAAAAATGGTTCTTGCATCATGACAACGCACGGCCACATACGGCCGTCACTGTACCACTCTATTTGGCTAAACACGGAATTGCTTTACTACCCCAACCACCCTATTCTCCCTACCTTGCTCCCAACGACTTTTTCCTTTACCCTAAAATCAAAAGAGTCTTAAAAGGACCTCGATTTGACTCAATATCTGAAATAAAGGAGAATTCAAAGAATATTTTGAAAAGCCTGAAATATAAGGATTTTCAGAGGTGTTTTGATATCTGGAAAAAAAAAGATGGAACAAGTGTATAGATAGTGACTGTCATTATTTTGAGAAATTTTAAATAAAACTTTATTATACTTTTGTATTTCTTTAAATATTTAGCATTCCTGGAAATTATTGATCACACTATGTATTTTGATTAAATTACATAATTGACGCTAGACAACTTATTTAGTATTCTATATAGACCCAAATATTTCCTCAATAGTTTTACACATTTTCTTATTTTACTAATTAGTGTCCAAACTACCACTAATTCTCCTGGTTCATAGCTTCTCTCCTTGTGCTTCTTGTCATAGTTATTTTTCATTCTTTCTTGTGTCTTCTCTGTGTTGTTGATAACTAGTTTTCTCGATCTGCTTATTTTATCCAAGTAATATTTTATGTATTCATCATAATCATCTATGCTGGGGTCAACACTTAGATATTCCCATCGTTCAAAAAAAAAAAACATGGCTTCCCTTCTAAACAATAAGAAAAATGAAGAGTAGCCCGTGGTTTCTAGGATCGCCCTATAGTACGCATAGGTAATAAATGGAAGCGCTTCATCCCAGTACTTCTGATCAGTGTTCACATACATGCTAATCATGTTACAATTAGTGTTTTATTCAGCCGCTGTATTGATTAATTAGTCTGGGGGTGGTAGCTCGTTGTAAAGCAATGCTTAATCTTGCACATTTTCATCACCTCATTCATTAAATTGCTGGTAAACTGTGAACCCCTTGTCGCTAATAAGAAACTGTGGAGTTCCATGACGCAAGAAAATATCTTCGATTAGAAATTTGGAAACTCATTTACAGTTGTTTCCGAAACTGCCTTTGTTTCTGCATATCTGGTGTAAAGTCCGTCAGCACAATTATTCATTTTTTTCTATTTCTCGTAGATGGCAAGGGACCAACGAAGACAATCCCGATTCTCTCAAAAGGGTATAGGCTGTAAAAGTTCAAGAGGCAACTGATTTGAACCTTTCCTACTTTGGCAAAGATGGCACATCTTTACAAATTCTGAAACATCTTTCATCATGGAAGGCCAATAGTATTTATTCTTTATTCGGAATGTGGTTCTGGCGACGACCAGATGGCCATTCAACATATGGTTGTGATATTCACTCATGATTTCTCTCTTTCTCTTCTTTGGCACTACCAGCAACTACGCCCTACCTTCAGGATTTGGGTTTTTCTTGTAGAACCACCCATTTTTCTCTTTAAAGTTCTGTAATTGAACACTTGTTTCCACTAAGGTTCTCTTTAATATTTTTAATAAAGTCATCCTATTCGTCTATTTTTTTATTCAGAAATAGACTTTCATAATTTTCGTCCCATTCATTTTCCGGTAAAGGTCCTCTAGATAAACCATCAGCGTCCAGATGCTTTTTTACCGATTTGTGTATAATTTCGAAATTATATTCCTGGATCTTCAGTGCCCATCGTGCTAATCGACCAGTTGGATCTTTCAGTTTCTTAAGTCAGCATAGTGAGTGATGCTCAGTTATGTTCTTGAAGTGCCTTCCATATAGGTAGGGTCGTAATTTGGACATAGACCATACAACAGCTAGACATTCTTTTTCAGTAGTTGAATAATTTTGCTCAGGTTTGCTCAGTGTTGGACTCAAATATGAGATCACCTTTTCTTCACTGCCGAACTTTAGGACTAATGTTGCACCCAGGCCGATGTTAAACGCGTCAGTATGAATGTAAGTAGTTGCATTTGGATCAAAGTGCCCTAAGATTGGGGGATTTATCAATTATTCTTTCAGGGTTTGGAATGCTTTTTATTGCTTTTCTGTCCAGGTAAAAGTTACATTCTTTTTGATAAAACTGGTTAACGGATCAGCAATTTTTGAAAAACCTTTGATGAATTTTCTATAATTTGATCACATTCCAAATATTTATTGAACTTCTTTTATCTTTTTGGGCAGAGGAAAATCTATAATAGCCTTGATATTATGCTACGCTGGTTTTATACCATGTTAACTAGTTATATGGCAAAGAATATCCAGTTTTTCGAAAGCAAATTGGTATTTTTTGTTGCTCAATTTTAAATTAGCCTCGCCAAAAGACATATTAAAACAGCTTCTATTCTTTTGAGATGTGTTGATAAATCCGCGCTATATATGATTACGTCATCCAGGTAACGGAGGCAAATTTCCGCATGTTGCCGATATTGTACGAACCTTCCTACACACAGAAAATGCTCGGCTACCACCCCTGGCCAGCACGTTCTCCTGATCCGTCACTAATAGAAAACATTTGATCAATGGTTGCCGAGCGGATGGCTCGTTACCACACGCATACCAATGTGGTATGGCATCGGGTCAAGCTGCATGGGCTTCTGTACCTATACATGCCATCCAATCTCTGTTTGACTCGATGCCCAGGCGTATAAATGCTGTTTTTGATGCAATAGGTGGTTCTCCTGGGTACTGATTTCTCAGGATCTATACCTACAAATTTATTGAATTTTTATTTTGTCTCCAATAATAATCATTTAGTTAAATACATTTCTTTTTAGTGTGGCAATTTTAATGGCTAGTATCCTGTAAGCATGTTCATTGTTATAAATGCCAATAAAACCTATATTTACGTATAGGAAACAAGAAAATCTGGTTACATAACTGTTTTACAACATTTAAAAACGGTTATATCAAATTGATACGATCACAACAAAGAGCTAATTGCATACTTGATGCCTACATTGCTTTTTAGTGTGCCAATTTTACTTTAAGTGTTTGGATTTTGTATCTTTCTTCGGATTGCGTGGCTACCAAGCTTGGAAGAATGGGATTCCGACTATCGGTGGTGTCGTCGTCCCACTCACCGCGACATCACGAAGACAGTCGTTTCAGTCCTTCTAGATACTTTAAAAGAGATCTCTTCAAATAAATCGCGATGGCTTCAATGGTGCTGTAGGAAATTCATTTATCTCAGTTTTTCATTTTTTCGGTTAATTTAAGAAAATTCCTTTTCGGGTAGATTATGAATAGAAAAGATAAATCACTGAATTTTGAAAGCCTTTAGAGCAAGGTCACGGCGATTATCCCGTAGACCAAAGTACGAAAGGTGACGGACGAGGGAAAGGTCTGTCGGTAACAGTCAATCCTGTCTCGAAAACTTCAATGAAGCAGTCTTAAATGTGATTTTTCTTATTTTGTAACTTGAAGTTTATCAATAGAATTTATTGGAATTTGGGGGCAATCATCGCTCCTAGCCAGATCGCTTAGAAATATCTACGCACACGTCTCGTGCCGCGCCACTAAATTCAAGCATGTCATGCATTCATACAGGGAAAATGAAAGAAATTAGGAATGAGCAGCAGGAAAAATTGTTTCGACAACAAAACCTGGGAGTGCCGCAGTCAATGAGATCAATCCAGTAATAAGTTGTTATTTGAACCTAATTATCTAGATATTGGATTTTGACTACGACCACGAACAAAGGTTTTGAAATTTGAGAAAATAAATAAGAGATATCAGCTTCCTCTCACTGGACCCACCGAGTTCATATAACAAGGTAAACTCTATGAACAAAGGGAAATAAACAATTAATCACGCCTTGACCTCCAAAACCAATCCTAGAAAGGTCCTGCCGGATGTGCTATCCTGGGAAACCAGTTGGACGATGTGGGTTGGGGATTAGGGTTGAGGGGTATTTATCAGCATTTGCTTTGAGTGATTGATTTTAGGCACGCTAGCCCAGACCAAAGCAAATTGTCACGCTTAATTAAATAAGTACCTCGTACCTGTCTTCTAATCACTTGCAGAGTTATTTTACAGTAATAGTTATCTCTATTGATCTTTCTTCCTCTCGCTATGCATCGAGTTGCTATGCCACGGTAGTTTACTTCAATGACCCTTTTTCCCCCCGGTATCGGATAGAGAGTGTGATTAGATTCGAGTGTGTTAGAGAATAGTATGCATAATAATATAAATTGAAGAAAATAGTAAATAATTAGAAAATATATTCTTGAGAATGAGTTTTTTAAAAACTTTTATTCGAAAATGTAAAGTAGTGTGTGTACTTTAAATTTAAATAGCTCTAAAATAAAATCATATAAAAATCATTTTTTTACAAATATTATTGAACTCTTGTTGTTGAAATGGTGTATTTATGTTTTACTCTCCAAATAATATTCATTGTGAATGAACATATTCGTTTTATTGGTTCTTATAGCCGTTCTCTACAATGCCCAGCTGTTAGAATCTCGGAGGCAGGCAAATTTCATGTTGAGGAAGTCAGACGGCCGAACAGCGATAGAAAAGTATCACTTGAAGTCGATACCTAAAGGATAATTTGGGGAAACATTTAGTCTCACACATGGGGAGAATTATTTGCGTCTGGTGCTTTCAATCTCAGCCTTCAATCTCGCAAGCTTCCGCACAATGTGACAGCGGCTTTAACGAGGTTTTGTTCCTCAGCTTGGCCAGTCAATCTCTGAGTTTGGATAGGAAAGTCAAACCATAGATGGATGGGTCATAATACAGGAGGGAAATGTTTTCAACTTAGAAGTTGAAAACAATTTGATGTCCATTATAACAAGAACTCTTCAAACCAAATATAACTAATTATTACATATGTGATGAGACACCAGTGGAAAAACCTTCCTGCCAACATATAAATGGAAATACCACTAGCCAGTACAACGGCCCTTTGGCGAATTATGACTGAACTACTTACCGTGGTATGATAAAGGTCGTATTCGGTACCATGGGGGTTTAAAATATATGAAGGTTATTTTCAGAAAATTTACTTGGACCTAAGTATATGTGATAGCATAGAGTTTCTTAGTAGTAGATAGCTAAACGAAGCTTTCATTTCCCTACTTTGTTTGACTATTAACAAAATTTCTACCTACGCATCAAAGTCTTGGTAAAAGTTCATTTATAGGTATCAAGCTAATAAGGTTTGACAAACAAAGGCTGTATCAAATAATCATTTGCAAGAACATGTATAGGTTTTCAGTATATCTGTACCTTATCTCTAGCTGAATGATGATTTCCTGCGTAAAAAATGTTTAAATTTTCCCGAAGTATGAAAAAAGGTTCGCGTCCATACGCAGGTAGAAGACGACCAGTTAGGTTAATTTCACTTTCTGGCGGAGTTTGTTAAGAGTCCTGGGAGGGTCAAAATAACAAATTAAAATTTGATGATAAACGTATCTTCTGAATACGTAACTTTGAAAGATAGCAGCAGCCATTTATAGAATAATTGCTTGAAAACCCTTCCTTTGATAAATCAGGAAAATACGATTGCATAGTCGAGTTTCAGACTGTTGGATCTTATAAGCGTGGCTGTGCCTAAAAAAATACCAAGGTGGGCGTGGAGGCTTCTTAAAAATTGTGAAAATCTCTATTTTCCATCATTTTAACAAATGATTTTTCTCTTCTATATATTTTTTTAATACAAAATATCAATGCAGCAAAGCGTTCAAAGTTGAATTCTATACAGTACCAAATTTTAATTAGGTGCATTCATGCTTACAAAAGTTTATCTTCTTACATTACTCATATTCTGGCCAAAACTCCTATGCTGACCGACTACCTTGAATTATCACTAATTAGATACAATATGAAGAATTCTCTGACAGACCAGACACTAAATAATCTCCTTTCAAATGAATTGAATAAATTATATATTAATACAAAATTTAGATTTTATCTTTCTCAAACTATTCCAACGTTCAAGAATTTTTTCCGAGAGATGTACCAAGCTTCATTGCTCCTGATAGATACACTACTTTGTTCTTCACAGGCAAAGGACCCTTTTTAAGTTTTCTCTTTGACTTGAGAGTTACAAATGATCCAACATGTGAATGCTGTCTAGATGTTGAAACACCAGAGAATCTTTTGTTGGCTTGCCCTCTGACTAACCAAATTGTACTTGCTTACTTTGAGACGATGCCAAATCATATTTCTGTATATACTCAATCTTATGAACACTTTGGCAAGTTTAGAGCAATTTGTACACATATTTATAAATCACTACTAATTCATCGTGTAAATAATTAAAGATATAAATGTAAATAATTATAATATAGCACAATATAGTCTGAAAGACTTCGCGTGCTTCTGTAATAATAATAAAAAAATAATTATACAAAATAAAAGTCCGTTAAAAACAGCGAACTTTGTGGTTATTTGAGATAATCCCCAGGAGGTGCAGTCCAGGAAGTCTGGCTCGGAGACGGATTACGTCGTAATGGATCGGTCAATCCATTTCCTCTAATGATGTGAGCTATCGCCAGTTTCACACCTTTGCGACACGCGCGCTGCGAGTTATTTATGAAGTGTCACACAAATGTGTCGCTTCATCAATTTAGAGTGCCATTTGCTCGGTGGCCCCCGGGCTTAACTCTCAGGGAACTTGTCATTTTTATAAACGCAGATTTAGGCGAAGGGTTTTTAATATGGGACATTCCAACATAAGATGAAAGATATCAGTGACGACCTTATCAGATTTTCAAAAAGGTTTAGGTGAATTTCTACTAAATGGTTCAATAAATATTGTACAATATTTTGCTTTAAATATGTGTTTTCTATCAAATTAATTCTTGCGTGAAATTAGGGATCCCTTTTATAGAATATATTGAACAAAAATATGTTTTGATTGCTGATCATATTGTACCAAGGTATTTATTAATTTTATTATTTTTATTAACAGAGTGGTCATTTTTATGTTTATATTTTGCTACTCTGTAAATTTCCCTCGTGGCTTATCTTTTGTTTACCTTTCATTGTTTGTCCTTGCCGGAAATAAATTTTATTTCCTCCTGAAGATTTTGTCTTCCCTAATTTTCCACGTGGCAATATTTTTTATTTACGCAAACCAAATACAAGCGTCATAGATGGTTACAACAAGATGTTTTCAAAGTGTCAGAACAAAATGTAATCAGTTTCCATCTTTTATATATTTTATTATTTATGCTATATTTCCTATTCTCTCAAGTTAGAAATAAGTCCTAGGTGATGGCCTTGAGAGTCACGGATCAAACAAAACCTGCACCGAGATTAAATCGTCAATAAACCCTGAGCGAGTCCGTAGATAGTCTTGAAGGTCGCCACAAACCATGTTGCCATCCACCGTCAGTCAGATCGGGTTCATTTGGAGCTGGATTTACGGTGTTGGCCAGTACTAGTTATTTATTTGTAGGGATTGTTTATTGTGTGTGTGTTTTTGAGCGTATGTACGAATGTGTGCATGTCATAATTTGTATATAATTAAATGCAACCCCGACCCACTATGTATGTACCATGTATGATTTTCGAAGACTTAATAAAGAACAAGGTAACTGGAGGGAAGCAAGTAGCATTAAGATATAGGAAGTAGACCTAAGGCTGGCACGACTATTCTGGGCACCCCTGTGTCAATATTGCAGGGGCAGAGACCGGACGTCTCTAGTGACCGCAGAAGTTATTTTAGCCAAGATACACTCAATACTTCCTGACAAAGCAGGACGTCTCTAGTGACCAGAAGTTATAAATGTTAAAGCTAGCATTCAATACTTCCTGACAAAGCAGGATGTATTTTGATAGCCGCGGAAGTAAATAAAGTCAAATAAACACGAGACTTCCTGACCCAAGCCGGGCGTAACTAATATCAAAGGAAACCGCGGGCCAATCAAAAGACAGTACCTTAAGTAGGTCAACCAATAGGAAAAGATCATGTGACATCTCTCGACCAATCAGAGAGAAACTGAGGCTTGGTGTTAAATCGGAAAACAAGAATGAGTAGTTACGCTTGAGCTCTCATAGGAACAACACCTACAGGGTTCACTGGCTCTCGCCGAGTTCGGACAGTGCTCCTTCGCTTCCAACAAGGTAACATCTACTCTAGAGATATCTCTCTCCGCTCATTTCATCATCGCCATGTGATCAACTAATTAATAAGTCAAATCGCTCAACTCTTCTCAAGCTTTCTTCCCTCCAACACAGTTGCCTCTTATTTTCCAACTCAATCACGTGTCCTGATTATTCCTAACTGTGTGCTTCACTTACCACTCAACGACTGCGCTTCAACCAAATCTCACCATTCGCATCCAACAACAAGAAACCCCGCAACGATATTGCCACAGAACGGTTAAGTCGACAGGATTCTACAACAGTGTAATACATCAAATATTATAGTGTAATAACAACAATTGCATCATATTACACAGAGTCGACAGGATTCTATTACAGTGTAATAACTATTTTTGGTTATATTACACAGAGTCGACAGGATAAAGATTATGGAACTTAATCAGGATCAAGATGGAAATTAGCCCAGACACCAGCAAATCAAAAGGCAATGACAAAACCAGCGGAAAAGAAGCGGACAAGAAGAGAGGCGACCAGGCGCCTTCTAGCGGCCATCATATGGCAGATGACCGTGGCCATCCGACGTGTCAACGCCCCACAAAGTGAGACGGAATTCCGGAACGCCATTCCCCGGGGAGGACGACGGACACAACCCCCACCAACCCCAGGCGAGTGTCACCAAGACTGGACACCGATCACCGAGGAGTCATCCACCGCCATGCCGTACACAGTCCCCGAAACCAATCCACGCGATCCGGGTCAGCATAAACGATCCCAAAATGATCTTCCAGTACCGGACTTCACTTCAATTTCGCGGACGGTGCGAGCAGTCCCGAGCCAAGCCAACCACTCCAAACCAAGACGTCCCAAAGGAGACCTGTTGAACTGAGGTAGGCACCCATCCTATGCCGTCAAGGAATTGACTTTGAACTTTTACCTAGCTACCTACCCCTTTTAACCATATCTAACCTTTGTACTCAATGAATGCACGCACGGACTAGGCCAAACCTGTCCGAAAGGACTCGCACTACAATCAAATTTGTCACACAGGACAACCCTTGCCTGCATTCATTGACCCCACCACCATGTTTATCACTCAACCCAATTATCAATACTATATGCCCTCAAATACAAGCCACAAAGGCTTCAACCCTCACCATGCCAAAAAAAAAAAAACGTGTCAGTACAGCTCACACATTTACCACACAAAATCCATGCATGACCACACATCGCCACAACATAAAAGTGTACCTCACAACAACCCCACAAACGTATTTAACAACAATCACAACATCCGCGACAACAATACACCGACAACATCCATCCAAAGGACGGTTTTCACGCTAACAAACACGCACAACCCGCCCAACAAGCGCGACACTCGCGCCAAAAGGCAACAACGACCAACAAACGCATGCACCGTCGTTAGTAACAATCATCTCGTCTACCCAAAACACTAAAAAATGTTCACCTTAAAAGGTACCATATACTCTAACAATAGAAATTTCGATATATGACTTTAATAAATTTGTTGTTCATAGTGAGAACAGGTAAAATTTTGTACAAACAAGGATTTCGCGTGACACCTTTTCATTCACAATTTTTTTTTTCGATTCGTGTCACAGGTCACCCACAAAACTTTTTCACTTCAGGCCACAGACGCCTTTCACCAAGCCTGTGACACGTCTCTCACTCAAAGCGTGTTCACGTCGTAAGCCTCATTTTTCACTCAATTCCACCCTAATGCCACTGAATAGCATTTTTTTACTAAAGTCACAACGACCATTCGATTTAATAAATGGATACAACGTCCGGATTTTCAAAATACAAATAATGTCGAAATTACACCAACTCATCTCTCCACAATGTTATTGACAGAACATGACACAAGACATCGTCAAACAAGTAAAACCCACAAACAAAACAAAATTTCGTACACAAAACATATCACACACGCAACGCAACCAATGCCGAAAGTAAAAGATTCAATTATAAAAAACAATTAGGCCGACAGGAAATGTAGAAGCAAGGCAGATGTCTTCCCGCGAAGAATAAGGACGTCGCCGTAACTCCAATTACGCAAACAGTGGGTGGATAAGTTTAGACTGGACCCGCTCCCCGCACGCCTCGTTTCCGATCTCCAATTTCATTCCCTCTCTTTTGCCCGACACACCCCACTTCCGTATCTCTAATTACCATGAGAAGGTCCCCTATTGAGGTCAACTGGGAACCTCTCTATACCACCAATCTTGGATGCCAATTCAAGCCTGCGCATCGACTTTTACAAATCGATTGTCATTCGAAAATCAACCAAGGTACACGACACACATCTGAATGAGTTCATACTCCCATCATAATTGATCAAATACTTTACAAACTTTCAAAAAAACGCTACACCTTCCATCTACACATAAATACCACAGACCTTAGGATCTCGACAACACATAGAATTCACACACACATTTCTTACACCAAAAACTACTAACATTTTTTCACAACACACACACAAAGACAAAAAATTACACATAAAGGTTATATAGATTTCCATGTCTCCTGTACACACAGCATAAACGCACTTGAGGGCTAGAATCACGTTTTTCACCTAAGTGTCGCTACAGATGAGACAAAAAATTTATAGGGCATAATTGAGCAAGTAAAACATTTATAGGGCAAAATGGAGCAACCAATACATGTAGATCAGGGCATGTAGATACCAAAGGGTTCCAACCAATACACCTTATTTTTCATATCAATCATTTTCATTATTTTCTCTCAATTAAAATTTAAATATTTAATCAATTTATCAATTTCTTCAACTTATTATCAAATTTAATCATTAATTATCATTTTATTTACCAATTAGTTTATATTATCATTTTCATTTATCAATTATCATTCTATTTACCACTTGACTTATATTGCCACAACTCAATTATCAACGAAAACCCACTGGTTTTCGATTAAACTAAAAACATTAAATCACCCTTTGTTGTTGAAACCTTTTTATTTTTCATTTTTTTTTTCAAACACTCAACTTTGATTTCGTTCAACTCTTATTTTTATTTTTATTTTGATTTCTCAAAAGACCTTATGAAATTTCCTCGAATTCCTTTCCAAAATTCAAGCAAAAAAGTAATTAGGCAATTTCCTTTTTTTTTTTCACCATTCAACCAAGCACTCAACTTTGATTTCGCTCAAAAAACTTTTATTTTATTTTTATTTTTGATTTCTCAAAAGACCTAATAGAATTCCTTCGATTTCATTCCCAATTTCGAGCTAGAATATGGTTAGGCATTTTTCTTTTTTTTTTTCTCACCATTCAACCAAACACATTCAATTTTGATTTCATTCAACTACTCTTATTTTATTTTGTTTTGATTTCAAAGCGCCTTATGAAATTTCCTCGATTTCTTTTCTCAAAAGTCGAGCAAAAAAGTAACTAAGCAGTTGTCTTTGTCATCATGCAACAAAATATTTTTCTTTTTCAACCAAACACATTCAATTTTGATTTCATTCAACTATTTTTATATTATTTTTATTTGATTTCAAAAGCCTTAATAGAACTCCCTCGATATCATTTCTTATCTCGAGTAGAATTCGTTTAGGCGCATTTTCTTTTTGCCCACTATGTACCATAACATTCATTGATTTCTTACAATTAAAATTTTTTTTGATTTCTATTAATTATACTCAACCTATATCATCAACCCCATTCTATCTTACTTTTATGTCACCAGCAATGCTTGTATATAGCCCCTCAATACCCACAACTAATTTTCCCACAAAATTATTTTTCATTTTACAGAATTCTCTCAGGCTAACCCCTTCTTGAATTCTTCACATGTAGGGGGCGCATCTGTCATAATTTGTATATAATTAAATGCAACCCCGACCCACTATGTATGTACCATGTATGATTTTCGAAGACTTAATAAAGAACAAGGTAACTGGAGGGAAGCAAGTAGCATTAAGATATAGGAAGTAGACCTAAGGCTGGCACGACTATTCTGGGCACCCCTGTGTCAATATTGCAGGGGCAGAGACCGGACGTCTCTAGTGACCGCAGAAGTTATTTTAGCCAAGATACACTCAATACTTCCTGACAAAGCAGGACGTCTCTAGTGACCAGAAGTTATAAATGTTAAAGCTAGCATTCAATACTTCCTGACAAAGCAGGATGTATTTTGATAGCCGCGGAAGTAAATAAAGTCAAATAAACACGAGACTTCCTGACCCAAGCCGGGCGTAACTAATATCAAAGGAAACCGCGGGCCAATCAAAAGACAGTACCTTAAGTAGGTCAACCAATAGGAAAAGATCATGTGACATCTCTCGACCAATCAGAGAGAAACTGAGGCTTGGTGTTAAATCGGAAAACAAGAATGAGTAGTTACGCTTGAGCTCTCATAGGAACAACACCTACAGGGTTCACTGGCTCTCGCCGAGTTCGGACAGTGCTCCTTCGCTTCCAACAAGGTAACATCTACTCTAGAGATATCTCTCTCCGCTCATTTCATCATCGCCATGTGATCAACTAATTAATAAGTCAAATCGCTCAACTCTTCTCAAGCATTCTTCCCTCCAACACAGTTGCCTCTTATTTTCCAACTCAATCACGTGTCCTGATTATTCCTAACTGTGTGCTTCACTTACCACTCAACGACTGCGCTTCAACCAAATCTCACCATTCGCATCCAACAACAAGAAACCCCGCAACGATATTGCCACAGAACGGTTAAGTCGACAGGATTCTACAACAGTGTAATACATCAAATATTATAGTGTAATAACAACAATTGCATCATATTACACAGAGTCGACAGGATTCTATTACAGTGTAATAACTATTTTTGGTTATATTACATGCATGTGTTTGAGTGTGAGTTTGTGAGCACGTTTTTGAGTGTGAGTGTTTGTACATGAGTGTGTTTGCGCGTGTGAATGTATAAATGAGTGTGTTTGCGTGTATGAGTGTATAAATGAGTGTGTTTGCGCGGGTGAGTGTATAAATGAGTGTGTTTGCGCGTGTTAGTGTATAAATGAGTGTGTTTGCGCGTGTGAGTGTATAACTGAGTATGTTTGCGCGTGTTAGTGTATAAATGAGTGTGTTTGCGCGTGTGAGTGTATAAATGAGTGTATTTGCGCGTGTTAGTGTATAAATGAGTGTGTTTGCGCGTGTGAGTGTATAAATGAGTGTATTTGCGCGTGTGAGTGCAATAATGAGTGTGTTTGCGTGTGTTAGTGTATAAATATGTTTGTGAGCATGAATGAGTATGTTTGTGCTGGTATGTGTGAGGCTATGTGTTTTTGAGGCCTGAGAGTGTATGGGAATTTTCATGTGGATATATGTGTGAGTGCCTGGGTGAGTGTGTGCGAGTGTATGAGCGTGTGTTATCTGTGTGAATGTATCTTAGTCTGTGTGAGGATGTGTGTAATTGGGCTTCAGAGTGTTGCCATCAATATTCTATTGCACCTGGTGTCTTTAACCAAGTCAACAATTAACTGCGATCTCTTTTAATAAAAGAGCATGTCTAAATATCTTAGGTAATGTTTCTATCATTATACAACGCGGGATCAGTAGTTTTCAGGATAAAACAAGATCACTTAAAATATTCATATCAATAAAATAAAATTTGTAGGAATTTATATAGATAAACATTTATCAACGTGAGAAATTTTGGTCACACAGACATACACATTCACGTATTTTCGAACTCATAAGCTCGAAATTATATCAGATCATTTTTTTCTAATCTCATTATAGACCTATTGAAAAACAGAAAATTCCATAGAATTTCTTCGATTTAAGGAAAATAGCTTCCGAATCATATCAAATGTTAACGCCGGTTTCCAAAGAAGATTTAATATCAAGAAAATTTTAATGATATCCAGCTCTTTATGCCGATCTAACATGCGTCAAGGATATTCTAAACACTGGCAGACCTTTAATCAGTAAGAAATTCGAAAATTAACTTAAATCGAATCATCTATCAAAGAAAGCACAAGAATATCACTATCAGCGAGCTCTCAGAGTACTTGGATATTTCTTCTAAAATATGTATAACCTAATAAATAATTATCTGCCTATTAAATGATCCTCGGTAAATTTATCCTACATCTCTTAACGGATGAGTAGAAATATCGGCTCATGAAAACACGCAAAAGAATGGTCAAATGTTTGATTCTAGTCCCTATTGCTCAATAAATGTCATCACGAGAGATGAAATATGGGCATACGGATATGGCCTCGAGTCTAAGAGACAATCAAGTCAGTTGCTAGAGCCTAAAAAATCAAGAAAGTGAGGATGATCAAATCGAAACTCAAGTAACTTCTTATCATCTACCCCCACGTAAAGGGTTTGATACACTATGAATCCGTGCCAGAGGCTAAGACCATTAATCAACATTACGACCATGATGTATTGTGATGTTTAAAGAAGGCTGTGCAATAAACATATAACATTTGACAAGCCCATAGGATATTTGGAATAAAGTACGACAAATATATTTTGTCATTCCCCTCTATATTTAATTTATTGGATCATGACAAATATCCAGTTAAATAGTCAAGGGTCGCCAATTAGTCAAGAAACTACACATTCCTTACAGCAAGAAATCCTATTAGTAATGCCATCATAATTTTTGGTACTATATTAACATTTAAAGAAATCGTGCATTGATATCAGTAGTGTTTTTAAAACATTCAATCTATTTCACAAAACTCCATCTAAAATATAAATATTTTTTGCTACATGTTTTAATTTGCAAATATCTATTTCACATATCTCAGATTGTATTTAAAAATCGTTAACCAATTATCCTACTTTTGGCGAAATGGTGTTTTATTAATTTATCATTTGATATTATTAGGGTTCTTTCCTGGTATTCAAAAAGGAAAAATACGTGTCGATCAGTTATATTTTTCAATTTATCAAACAATTTGGCCGCTGAATCTGTGATTCTGGTAGAGCGCCATTTAGCGAATAAAATTGTAACTTAAATCAATTTCGAATTTTTCCTTATTTGCCATAAAATTCCCATTGCATCCTGAACACAATGGTGTTTACCGCATTGCTCTAGCGCAAATATTCGCGGAGTTATTAATTTTTAAAGTTGTGCGGGGCTTTTGGATCACCCTGTATATATATATATATATATTTATTTATATAGGAAAAAACAATAGAAAAAATAAAAGATAAGTGGGTCAGGTGTTGATATTAAAAATAAATAAGGCATCTCCTGACCACGAGCACATGTGCTTTTTAGATGGCAGAGCGCCATCTAGTGGAGCAAAAATAAACTAAACGTTTATTTAGCTTGCTCCGTGATATTTGGCCAACCCAATTTCTTGATAAATAAAGAAAAGCCATCCACGAACGCGTTTCGCGCTGTTGTGGATCCTTCATCGTGGAGTAGGCTGTAACCACTGCGACCAAAAATATTTTTGGTCCCAGAGGCTTCTCGAGAAATCAAGAAATGGGTATTTAAGGCCAAATTTTCGTAAAGACGCTTAAAACATGAAAAAACAATATCATGGAGCAAGCTAAATAAACGTTTAGTTTATTTTTGCTCCACTAAATGGCGCTCTGCGATCTAAAAAGCACATGTGCTCGTGGTCAGGAGATGCCTTATTTATTTTTAATATCAACACCTGACCCACTTATCTTTTATTATTTTTTCTATTGTTTTATTAGTTTATTCCACCCCTATTAATAGTGATTTATTTTTTTTCTCATACCATATATCTAGCTAGGTGAAACCCATTTAATAAGTTACCGTCCAATAGATTGCAATAATCGTAATTTTAATGAAATAATAGTAAGTCACCACTTAAAAAAATGGAATTCTACCTATTCATGCCTCACGATTTTTAATATTAAAAATTTATTTTTCATAATCATGTTATCTATAAAAATAGTACTCCCGTACCTATCCATTTGTACCACTTTGTATATGACCTATCCTACTTTTAAGCACGGCTCACGTAAAATGATTTCTTGCCCTAACCGACCCATAATTCACTCTGCTAGCTAAGGTGTCGTAGAATTCCAACCACCACGTGAGCCTTGCTTACAATCAACCCTTGGTGACCCTTATCAATCTTTCCCTGAATGTCCCACTCATCCTTACAACTTTGTCAACCTTCTACCAGCCCATGCCCCTCTTGAGAATTAATGAGTTGTCAATTATCGAACCTCAATTTCCACTAATCTCCACTCTTCATTTATGATAATATATTTTGTAGTTTCTCTCTAGCATATCCACCGACCCACACCATCTAGCCACCGGTGTGATCGTCACAGGATGCAGATTGACTACCTGCTAGATGTTAATCAACTTCTTTTTGTTCGCACTTGAACAATCTGCATCAAGCGGCTCAGTTCGCTCCTTCTCCTCGCGCCACACATTCGCCACACGGGCCCTGTCTTCAAATTTATGTTTGTCCTAGTCCATACCAGCACGATATAACCTACGTTCGATATTTCCCACGGAGGTACGTTAAACATCGTCGCTGATTTTGTCCGGTCCGTCATCTTTTCGCGCAGACATGGGTTTTACGTTCAACCCGTCGCGAAATCATCTTCTCGCACAAGCTCCCACGACGGGTCAAACACCTCGTGTACGAGAAGCTTGTCACCTGTAAAGGACAACACCGTCCTCGTCTCAATTTTTGGCACTGTGCGCGTACACATTCCTTCAATTAGTTAAAACTACTAAAGTCTCTTAGTATCGCAATAACTAAGGTGGAAAGGCCCAAAGCAAGTTTTCCCTCGTTCTGTTCGCCTATATTCTACCTTTGCATCTCGAACTATTTTATTTTCTTAAATTAACTATAAGTCCATGCGACTTCCTCACCTACACACAGGACCTTTCCCCTCGGACTCGCTATATACACGAGTTACTGCATAGATAAGGTAGATGTGCCCAAAGTACGGTTCCCCTCGCTCTGTTTGCCAAAATTCTAACATTGTATGTAGTTCTATATTTAACTCAGTTCTGAGCTCACATAATTTCCACCCTCAACCTCATTTCTCGTACTCTACACCTATAGCATAGAAAGCCATGCCAAGTTTCCCCTTGCCATGTCCGCCTGAAAAACATATCTTAAAGTGTAGAGTTCCCTAGTCTTAATGACCTTAAGATTTTCATCATGTGTATATGACTCCCCTTCTCGTTGTTCACACCTCTCAGCATTTCTCATATAATACATTAGATGTTATTGTATATAGCCTTTAATGATTTTTATATTTTCAACAATCCCTTAAATTTTAAACGCTTCTTGGATTTAAAATGCTTGTAAATAATATTTACTTGTGTACAATACAATATTTTATTTACATAAAACTATGTCACCATAACCTTAATTAATTTCAACTGTAAAATTATTTTCTCTATTCCTGGCTTCTCCAGCTTTAAGTATACTCAAACCATGTTCAGCCTTCTTCAACGGAGGCCATATGTCATAATATATATTCTTCCAGGAATAATAAAGCAAACCTACAGTCAACCCAGAGAGAGACAGGAGGGTAAGGACCGGTCACTTTAGACATCAGCGACATTCCAAGGGGCAACTACTGGGGCCCGTCAGTTAACACCTTGGAACTTTTAAGACAGTTGGGAATTGTGGGCGACACGAACGGCCGCCCTGGCTGTGCCGGGCCCGTCTCTCTCTCGGCCGTGCGGCCACGCGGCGCGCGAGCTCCGCGTTTTTCGTCATTGGAGATGGAGATGATGGAGATAAGCAACCCTTATGGGGTATTGGCGGAGAGCCGGGATCACGCTCTAGGTGATGGTGATGTTTATATCAAAGGAAAAACAGAAAACGTTGATTTATCGAAAGAAAAAATATCAACGAGTATTTTTTTTAACTATACAAACAATGGACAAAGATACAAATTCGACAATGATGAGCGGTGACGATGCAAATCAGACCGCGAAAAAAAAGCAAAAATTGGACCGATCGAGTAGAGGCCTCGGAAATAGAGTCTACCTCCGTGGGCAATAAAGTGCCTAAAGGCTTTAAAAGGAAAATTAATTTCCAAGAAAAGCCTGCGAAGATACATAAGGCTGACACAACCACAGTAAGGCCATCGCAACCATCAAGGAGGGCGGCAAGGAACCCTGTTACGCAAGTTAAAAACAGTCGACAACAGCAGGCGCTGAGCAAAGCAAGATCGGAAGCAACTTTTTTCGATCAATGCTGCTATATTGAGTACTGCTCAGATTTCAGTCCAGTGAAGTATATCCAGACTCTGGAGGAGATACTGGAGAGGGGCGCCGTCTTCCAGCTGATGAAGATTTCCGGCCAGGTTCTGGTCGGGCTGGAGAGCACCGAGAAGGCGGAGCGCCTATCCGAGGAGGACCTCACTATCGGGAACACCCTCCTCATAGTGTTCACCTACAGGAAACGTGCGGAAAAATAGTGGTTGGGAACCTCCCAATCGCTATATGAGATGAAGACATCGTCGTGGCGCTGCGGCCCTACTGCAGGGTTGTCTCCCTGACCCATGAGGTAGTGGCGAGTGGTGGCTACACCTGGACCACCGGCAACAGGGAGGCCTTCGTCCTCCTGAATGAAGGACGCAAACTCCACCAGCTCCCTGCCAAGCTGGTGATCATCTCCAAAGGAGAGTCCACACCCGCCTACATCACCTACGGCGTTAGGTGTAGTAGATGTCACCGCCGTGGACATCGGCGAGCCACCTGCCCCCAGGGCACCCGAAGTGGACCGGTGTTGACACCTCCACCCTCCCAGCCCACCCCCTTCAACAAATCAGCCCTCACTACACCACCTGCGGAACTGTCTGCACCCTTCAAGCAGACCCCCTCAACATCCTCCAGCCTTGCCGCGCCTGCGTCCGTGGCGAACTTCCCTGTCCATCCCTACGAGACTCCAGCCTACGAGCTTCCTGCTCCGGCGCCGAGCACCAGCCGGTTGCCGTCAAGACCAGAGCCCTCCTCGACCAATACTGAGCCATATGCGGCTCCTGAAGAGGAGAACCAAGACATGTTTGATCAGGAAGAGAACATTTTCATAGAGCTAAACGCTTACTCTATTTTGGCCCCTCTCTATGATGAGGTTGATGATGATGAAATAGTGGCCGCGGTTCTATGCCGCCATGACAGAGAAACACTCCCCGATGAACTCTCGCCTGGAAACAGGAAAATTCTGTACGAATTCCTCGGCGATGCAATTGAGCACGTTGGGGACAAAAATCCCTCTATAAGCACGGGCCTTTCCGAACTCAGGGCGGCCTTGAACATTTGACATTGTCCAGACGTCCCTTCAGAGAAGGCTCATGTCTGATGTAAATATATATGTTAGTGAAAGGTAATTTGCGCTGGGCCTCACGTGGTCTGCGAGAGGCAAAGGCACGCCCGCGCGAGAAGAAAAGAAAACAGTTTGAACGGCCTTTCAACCAACACCACCGCCGACGGACGGCGGTGACGCCAAGGTCGGCGCGCATGCGCGGCGGTGGTGGTCACGTGGGAAGCACGGGCGGCGGTACGTTCGAAAACTGACGGCCATCACGGCGGAAGTCTTTTCCCATCCATCCGTTTGAATCAAACATTTTCCAACTTCTTTTCACTAAAAATTTAATGTGTAACATTATATTAATATTTATATTTTATCCTTAATAAATTAAAATACCACGGATGAATAATTGATTCATTTTTTCAATATCAAACGAACCACCCCAATATAAAGTTGATCCTCTTTAAATATTATCACCTTTGCTTGAGACCATTTTAATCCAAACGAACCTGCATCATTGTGTACCCATCAAAAGTGTACCGAACATTGTGGCGAGCCTGCCAGGATTTAAGATGGACAAACTCAAGAAAGCTTGTGATCTTAGGAGTTTTGCGAAGAAAATGGAACCGGGAAAAGTGACAAGAAGGAAGATATTATCGGCAGCTCATTCATTGTTCGACCCGATTGGATTCACTTGTCCGTTCACAATCATTCCTAAGATGTTACTTCAAGAAAAATGTTTGATTCAAAAAGCTGGATGGGATACAGACTTATCGGAAGACATCAGTCGAAGATTCAATGCATGGTTGAGTCAGTTAACTGAGGTGGACAAATTGAAAATTCCTCGCTGTGTTGTTCAATCTCAAGATAGAAGAACATGGACATTGCATGTTTTTATGGACAGTAGCAACGCGGCGTTTGCAGCTTGTGTCTATTTACGAAGTGGATTTCCTGGGAGTGTTCAAGTTCAATTACTCATGGCTCGTTCGAGAGTAGCTCCTATGAAGAATACCACTATACCAAGGCTAGAATTGGTTGCATGTGAAATTGGATCTAGATTGGCTGTCCACATAAAATCTATGATGGAGTTCGAAGATATACCAATTACATTGTGGACGGACTCTACTACTGCTTTAGCATGGATTAAACGTGATATGAACTGGTCAGTGTTTGTCGCAGGAGGAGTAAAGAAGATTCGACAAAATTCAAGCATAACTGATTGGAGGCACGTTCCTGGTAAAGAAAATCCTGCAGACATCCCCTCACGTGGAGCTTCAACCTCACAATTGATTACTACTAGATGGTGGGAGGGACCAGTTTGGCTTAAGAAAGAATAACAATTTTGGACACAGTCTGTAGAAAAGGAGTCAATCGAAGAAGTCAATAGTGAACTGAGAAAGGCAGTCGTCACACACTGCAACAAAGAAAAAAGAGATATGTTGGCGAAGATCACTCTGTTCTCCAATTATCACAAAATTCTTCGGATGGTTGTACACTGGAGAAGATTTCTGGATTGGCTGCAGAGAAAACGTTCAAACAAAATTACAAAAGGCCCTATTACGATGGAGGAAATGACATTAGCTGAAGAAAAGGTGATCAGATTGGTTCAACAGTGCTCGTTCGAGGGAGTCAAGGATAAGAAATTCAAGAACCTGCGTGTTTATGAAGATGAAAGTGGACTCTTGTGGGTAAAGTGCCGTTTCGTCCCCGTGGAGAAAATAGATGCACACTCTTATCCAATGTGCCATGCTGGAGTACAGTCATTGCATGCAAAGTTGTGGGTAAAGTGCCGTTTCGTCCCCGTGGAGAAAGTAGATGCACACTCTTATCCAATGTGCCATGCTGGAGTTCAGTCATTGCATGCAAATTTGTGGGTAAAGTGCCGTTTCGTCCCCGTGGAGAAAGTAGATGCACACTCTTATCCAATGTGCCATGCTGGAGTTCAGTCATTGCATGCAAATTTGTGGGTAAAGTGCCGTTTCGTCCCCGTGGAGAAAGTAGATGCACACTCTTATCCAATGTGCCATGCTGGAGTTCAGTCATTGCATGCAAATTTGTGGGTAAAGTGCCGTTTCGTCCCCGTGGAGAAAGTAGATGCACACTCTTATCCAATGGTGATGCCTTCGAATGGAGGCCATCACTCTTGACAAGAAAGTCGAAATAAGATCAACTCCTATAAAGGAGAACTCAAGCCAGCTGTATGTACCACCTCAAGCCAGCTGTATGTACCACCTCAAGCCAGCTGTATGTACCACCTCAAGCCAGCTGGATGTACCACTGGAGTACCGCAAGATGCATGTCCCAGACGAAAGATGCATGTCCCAGACGCAAGATGCATGTCCCAGACGCAAGATGCATGTCCCAGACGCAAGATGCATGTTCTAGACGCGAGAGTAATATTCAATACGCAAGCCTACGTTGCAGCTCTAGCTATTTCTAGAACTCGATAATCTATAGGAAACGATCAAAAGAGAAGGATTTCATGGCCATTAGGAAAAGTGAAGGAGGTGCTACCTGGGGCCGATGGACAAGTTCGAGTCGCAAGAGTGAAGACATCATCGGGAGTTTTTCTTCGTCCAGTACAGCGACTTTTTTCATTAGAAATAAAACAAATTTAGATTGGCCTCTACTATAGCCAAGAAAATATAGTATTAGAATTTAATTTATATCAATTAAATTGGTGGGAGGAATGTTAGTGAAAGGTAATTTGCGCTGGGCCTCACGTGGTCTGCGAGAGGCAAAGGCACGCCCGCGCGAGAAGAAAAGAAAACAGTTTGAACGGCCTTTCAACCAACACCACCGCCGACGGACGGGGAAGCACGGGCGGCGGTACGTTCGAAAACTGACGGCCATCACGGCGGACGTTTTTACCCATCCATCCGTTTGAATCAAACATTTTCCAACTTCTTTTTACTAAAAATTTAATTTGTAACATTATATTAATATTTATATTTTATCCTTAATAAATTAAAATACCACGGATGAATAATTGATTCATTTTTTCAATATCAAACGAACCACCCCAATATAAAGTTGATCCTCTTTAAATATTATCACCTTTGCTTGAGACCATTTTAATCCAAACGAACCTACATCATAGTGTACCCATCAAAAGTGTACCGAACAATATATGTGATATCTTGGGACCTCTGGGACCAGTGTTACCTGATGCTAGACGAACCTCGATGTCAACTCTACCGTGCAGTCGTGGTGGAAGGCGACACAGCTGGGCCAAAGGTGAGATAAACAAACAGAGATTCCACTAAGAAGCGTCTGAACGTCAAGAAGGAATGGGACGAGGAGGTTTCTGGTAGGAAAGGATTGATTTACTTCTATAGGATCGGCCTGCGCAGCTGGGACTGAAACAAAGGAATGAAGACTGAAGACCAACTAACTGAGGTTTGGGGCCTCCTTTTATAGCTTAGCTGGGTCCAAACAGGTCACTGCCCTTTTCTGACGTAAACAGGGGGGGGGGGGGGGGGGGGGGGGGGGAGTTACATCATCCAGGAGGGCTACGACCTCGTAAAAATTGGACTGGGCTCGCTAGGCCTGCTTTCTTATTCTCGCTTAGGCCTGATTAGTTTTAACCTTAATGTTCTCCTGTTATTCTCCATTACTTCAATCTGTGCAGTTGCTCTACCTTATTAGAGTCTTACGCGGTACAGATTGATATTATTTGATGCTTTCTATTTGCAGTAAATAAGAAGTTATATACAGTCACGTGGTGAAACATGTGGTAGTAGATATCTGGATTATTTACAACAATTCCATGGTCTTGAATCATCACATATATATATTATTATTTATTTATTCTGTATTAAAACTTAAATTTTGCACTATATAATGTTAAATGGACATTGAAATAAAGTAGTTTAAATCTCAATCTCTCTCTCTGGGTGCCTGGGTTTCTCTTCCAAATTGGGGTGTCCTTATTTCTCTTCCCATTTTATTATTATATCACATATATATGACATATATATATGACAGTGAGTATTTCTAAATTATTTGATAATATTTATCGCGCGAAACACATTGGCATAAAATTATTATTACAATTTCCCAAATTCAACTAACTATATATAATGTTAAAATATAATTCAGAAAGGTCCTATATTGTGGAAGCATATGCTGAAAAATGCACACATTTCTATACACAGAGAAAAATAATTTCGTTCTAACCAAATTTTTAGAGAAATAAATATTAGAGAAAATATTAGAAAAGTAAGAGATTGTCTCAAAATAATTTGTGTTGATGTCACATTCATTTTGATTTTTTGTGCCATTATTTATTCATTTATTTATTTTGAAGTCATTAATATTTGACACACATTAAAATAATCAAAGCACTAAACCTAGACCCACCGAGGTACTCTAATAACACTAAACAACCAACCATCCATGGGTTATATCTGAGAATAAGGTAAAGGGGGGAAAAAGTTCTACTGTAACATAGTTTCTCAGCAGAACACTGTCGACTTGACCGTTCTGGTTGATATTCCACAGCCGTGTAGTTCGTCGAACGCCTAACTTCTCTTAGATCAAAATTACCTGTAGTACTGACTTAGAAAAAAACCGACTCATAATTGACATGTACGTGAAATAAAACATTTTAGTGACTTATGATGTTCTCCACCAGTAATACGAACGTATTTCTATAGCATTAAAGGAACAAAATAGACGTGGAGACAAGACAGAACGTAGGATGCAGCAGTTGATAACTGTGGCAAGTTTCAATTTGATCTGCTTGAGCGATGGCGGCGCTGGGACAGGTTTGTCAGCCGACCCGCCCCCTTCATCGTCTGCACATCAATTACTTGGTCGGTCTGTGTGCTCCCAGCACTTCTTCCTGTGTGCTCTTCCCCCGGTCAACTCCTTCCTCACTCCAGGCGCAGTCTTCCACGATAAGCCAAGTGTTAAATGGAACAAGTGACGTAATGATTAGTTGTCTCTCCATCCATATATAGGGTTCCAAGAGTTGAGCTTCTTTTCCCCTGACATTTCGTCTCCGATTGACGGCCTTATATCATCGAGTGTGTAGACTATTGTTAGGTGAGATGAAGTCATTATGAGTTTGACACATCTATTCAGTCTATATCATTATGAGTTGGGCGCATGTTGTCGGCCTATACTTTCTGGGAATTTTAAACTTATAGCAAGTCTACCTTTATGGGAGTTCAGATTCTTAGATTTCCAATATATTTTTAATCAAAGTTTAGATTTTCAAACTCCTCTCTCTCTAAAATGTTTCAAACCCTGTACTACATTCAAAACACTGATTGATGGCTAAGTTTTCAGGTAATTATAAAATTGTATCATCTATAACACGATAAAATTAATTTATCCATCAGCTCTCATGTTTTCTATTTTATTAAAAAATCTATTGATTTTTAAAAATAAAATATAATATTCGCGTAACATAAGGCATTTTCCCTAGACTACATTTCTTTATACGGATATAGTTTTAGACATTCAGGAACGATTAGATGCGTTTGGTGAGATCAGAGCTGTCCAGAAAAATCAACACAGATGGAATGATTAACATAGGGCAAAGTCAACATGTAGTAGGCGTAAGGTTGATATCGCCTGATTCCTGTAGGATCTAACTAGATTGTTCGAAGCCGGCGAGAGCGTTAAAAATTGTAAAAAAACTATCATTAAGGTTAAGGGCAGACGGGGTTCCCCAGAATACAAAGAGTTGGGTGCGGCCGTTGTACTCGGGGGTGCTGGACTCGTGCCAACTGGAGTACTCATTATTTCCGGACCTGGAGTGCCGTCTGTAGCAATGCCTGCCGTAGGAGACTGAAGATGACCGTAGTGCTTTAGGTGGCTTCTTTGATTTCTAAAGAGAAAAATTATTCATTTACCTTCTTCAAGAGTTAATTCTAAAACTATTTGGAGAGTATTATATGACAGAGGAAGATAAAGTGAAGACGTTTTTAAAGCAAATATAGTCCCCTCAATAATTTATATTTGCTCTACCCGATTTCTAATTTGAAAAGTTGGTATGTTATGCTAGGCGCGTCATACCTGTGGGATTCTGGAATTATGATGACATGTCTGTACATATATTAAAGGAAGATCATAGTAATTGTCGTAGTGATGACCATCTTCAGATCATAGGCACAAACAATCCTGCCTGGTTAAGCGGCGACCGCCTGGAGAATATTTTCACTCTAAGAGTAATCATCGAAATTCTAGTCTCTCATTACGATATCTTGAGTAAATCGCAACCTGTTGATAGGCGATTTTTTAAAAAATTGGTTTGTAGGAATTCATAGCAAAATGCCTTCAGCTATCCTAACATACGTCAGATTTCCTGAGATTGTTCTCCAAAGAATACATTCTATCTCTGTCCAAATTACAATTTGCTACCAGTAATTAAAAAAAATATATATGAAGTTGACCTAAACCATTCAATTTCCGAGACTTTACCACTCATTCCGCGGGCTTCAATATAATTGAGGAAAGAAAAAATAAGTAAGGTGTTCAAAAAAGGCCATAATATTAATTTTAAACATATTTATAGTCCTACCAAGTTCCGTATTAAAGTTTTCTATAGAGTCTATATTCTCTGCGGTAGATCTACTTATTATAGACTCCACTTAGGTTCACCATCTAGGAGAAGTTAACGCTCTCTCTCTCTCCCAGAATGTGTCTTTGTTTATATGTTTGATGTTTGTATGTAAATTCTCTCTCTTATGTCAATTAGGCTCATTGACACTTTATTACTTTGAATATAGAGGTAGTGACTATTGCGTAATGGAAAGAGAGGTCACACACAATAATAATGTTCAAATGTAATAAAAATGTCTTTCTCTCTCTATCTCTCTGTTGGTTGTAAAAAGAAAACTATATAAATGTTTTGGAATATCTTTGCGCAAAATGAAGAAATACCCGAAATCCCTTGGCTACAATTTCTGCTAAGTATGTCGGCAGTAAGCGAGTATCAATTTACCAGCAAGGTCGTAAATATATATTTATAGGCCAATAAATTGAAAGGAAGCTATTTCCTTGTTCCACAAACCCAAACTCGTTCCGATTATGGAAAAACGAAGCTCGAGATTCTTAAAATTTTCTCGATAAACATTTTTCATGAAATTATTGCGGTAGGAAGTGTCTGTTGGGGTCCATAGTATAGTATTCAAATATATTCACACATAATTCCGTTATGGAGACTGCAGAGGGAGAGTTTCGGTAGATTCAGAAGGATAAAGATATGTTTATAAGGTGAGTCAAGAGTTCGGCGTTCATCATTGCAAATGGTTTAAGTTTTTGTATATTCGAACTCTTCAAAGAAACTAGGAACAAGCGCCCTTCTTGGACCTACCGTAGCATCCAGGGGGTCCTGAGCAGGCGCTCCACGGATCATCTGCACACATGAACAGCCAGTTTTACATCATTATATATACATAACTGAAAATAAAGTACTCACGAGTATTTCATATATACCAATTATATTTATATACACAAAAGTCTTTATTGAGACATTAGTCTTATACAGATTTTTCAAAGAGGATCCAAAAGCAAGGAAGAAAATAAAAGGTAAAAACAAGGGTATATATTCCCATCCCTGGACACTTTTTATTTTTCCGTTCGTCATTACTCTTCATAATTCACCCTTTCATACCTCATCCAAAAAGGTTAGAAATAGTCGATATTTCACCTTGAAATAAAATTTAGATTTTTCTTTTAAAAGAAACTCATACGGTGTAACTTCAAGTGTCGTTTTACAATCACAGGCCGCAGTGTATTATATTGTATTATATATAATCCATTTAGCGCTGTTAGAGAACGGAGGTTGACTACCTCAGCCTGCCACCGCTGTCGGATTATAATTAGGAGTCAATAAACTACGAATGGAGGAACTGCTAATGAGGACGAATGGCTGAGCACCTGAGAGAATCCAGGAAGATGCTACTTTCTAAAATTGATCCTGGAGAACAGAGTATAGGCAATGGAAGCTGCCCAAGTAAGTTGTTTCTACATCAAGATGGACTGGCATACTGACAGCTCAGCGTGGTAACTCCGCCTTCTCCCAACTACACCGTCCGTCCTCAGGGTCTGACCATGTCGGGGGTTGGAACCAGCTAATCTGTATCCCCATCTCCACTGATATACGCTTCATTCACCTCGAAAATTCCACAAAATCTAACAAAATTTCATACAAAGGCATATTTTAAAAACTTACTTTTAAAAGTCATTAGGTAAATGAATCGAGTCTGTATTAAGAATATTTTTTGATAAAATGAAAATTGTTTTAATTGCCTGGCACCCTGTAAGTAGAAAGTTGAACTGTTTCTTCAATACGTGTGGCATGTAATTTATTTACTGTGTAAGTAGTCGCAAACATATGATTATCACTGCCTATACTAGGTGTACTTGAGATAAACAACATCTTTTGGGTTAATACCATTTCGCTAAAGTAACATGTAAGTAACTATCAGCTTGCTGAGCTGAATGCGTAGGGCGGGTTCTATGGCCTTGACTACATTGTAGATTATTATGCCTCCTCGGAGTGTCCCGCAGATTACGGCTAAAACCTGCTGACAGTATGTACAAAGTTTGTTATCAAGTCCACTAAATATAAATATAAGACGTTCAAGATGTTGCGGGGAATTTATTTATACGAGCCTCTATGATCCATATATTAGAAGTTATAATAATAATAATTAAAAAAATAATAATAAGGCCGTCGTGCATGCCCAATGCACCAACATCCATTCGAGGTGCCACTGTACTGAAACAACAACGTGGTTCTGGTCTTGAAGTCGCTAAACATCTATAGAATGAGGCAACAGTAAGTCTCAGTAAGAATTGTACGAGGCGGACATTGGAATGCTGCTAAATGGAAGGCAACAGGAAACCGCAACTTTATTATTCCCGAAATTACTTCTAATGATGAACAGAAAGGTTAGACAATGAAGACCTGATAACAGACATGAACAGAGAGTCTAGACAATGAAGACCTCACAGCAGACGATGAGCAAAAGATCTAAGCAATGTAGAAATGACAGCATATAATGAACAGAGTATCTTCATCAAAGAGTCGACCAGTCAAAGGCACCACAAGCAGGTTGTGACGACAAGCTGATGAGGAAAGCCGCCCCAACGAGAGACAGCTGATTCAGTCACATCATCAATCTCTATAAAGTTGCCGCCGGCAAGATCGAGGGCACAGAACTCACTCACCGATCTGTCCCTAGATATCTTTTAATTCGGTGTTTTCTCACTAGCAGAAATTATGTATTGGAACCAACCTTAAAAGAGAGGGAGAGAATCTTCAGTGGAAAATATCTATAGAGAACTAAAGTCAATGCAATATATTGTTAGAGGCAATTTTCCGGTAAATATTCAGTTTTAGATAATTTCAACTATCTCTATATACACTGGAATGATTGCATTTCATTTTTTTTATTAATTTGGTCGTTTAACTTATATAGAGTTAAACAAATTTCTAAAATAAAAATGCAAATAACCCATGCTTGAAATTTCAAAATCTACAGCGAAATATTTTTAGAAATATTTCGGGATTGCCTATATTATAATTTACTAATGTATTAATTGATTGTATGTATAGTTTTTAAATTTCCACACACGTCACTTTTCCTTCTTCAATTCGTACTGTTGTTGTGTGTTAAGTATTCAAGTTCTGTCAAGTTGGAATGGCCGAAAGTTTACGCAAGCGACGCATAAACCTTACGTTAGGTTAAGGTAAAGAGCGATATGGTATACAGACTTCATCCTATGGGCACTAGGCGAACGTGGCGTCCGACCAGCCGGGAGCAATCACTTCACACTATCGCGTTACCCATTAACCTTGCCTGCTGCACTGAACCTCTCGTCAATTTCTTGCCTTCTTAGATCAGGGGTCGGTAAACTTTTGAGTCGAAAGAGTCAAAAATTGCAATTTACAAAATTACAAAGTTTTTAAAGAGCCACGAATTTTTTCTTGCCAACAATAAATAGCACTCGCATAAATAATATTTGCGTATGGAACTATATAAAGAGGCACAGCTTCACATACAAAGAACCGCATGTGGTTCGCGAGCCGCAGTTTGCCGACCCCTGTCCTAGGTAATTCTTTCTGAAGAGGAGTTGTGCCATACATATTGGGGTACAGTCCGCAATTATTAAGGCAACAGCAACGTAAGTGTTAAAGAATTAGTACAATCGCCGTCGACTATCTCTGATCCATATTTATTGCTAAAGACCAGACTTTTAGATGCGAACTTTCAAAGAAAATGTGTTGGAACATTTTTAAAAGGTGCAAATTTTTAATCGATCTAAAAATGTGTGGTGTGTGTTGTGTGTGAAAAAACAGAAAAACAAATATATTTATTATATTTCATATATAAATGAAAACATATTAATATATATATTATTCACACACATATATATGGTTTGATATATCATATATATGGTAAGATTTTCATGTTGTATCATAGAAACACATCTGTAAATGATTATACGCATTATTGACATGTGTCATTACATCACCATATGTAATGTACTTTGTACAAACTGAGGATAAATAAATAAAACTCTGTAATAGATTAAGAGTTGAGCTAAAGCAGAGATCGAGCATATAGTATTCCCAAAACAACAAGGTCTAAAGTTGGAAACTGCCACGACGCCAGTGTCAAATTTCACCAGACAATCCACACTCTTCACATCTGATGAAATGCAAAACTCCCTTTCTCAGAAAAGGTATATAAGGACCCCCCGTCTCAGATAAAAATACAGTCACTTGACAGTTACTTCACCATCTGCGTGAGCCTTCGTCGGTTGTACCCCAGGTCCACCTCATCCACAATGTAGAACAGTAAGAACTCTTCCATCTCCATCTTTCGCTCCTAGCTCAACTTTTATCTGTTCACGCAACTTTCTTAGTGCAACTGTGTCTTCGTTTTTTTGTGTATTACATTCCCAAGCTTTCCACTCTGCCTCGACCACGACTGCCTGTACTCTGTGAGAACTGTTAAAGGTCTTACAAGGTGCAGAGAGGTACTGGAAAACTCCCCATCCTGACTGTTCCTCTCGGTCAACACAGTATAGCGAGAGTTACAGGGACTCACACCATAGATTAAGTCGACTGGATACCTCACCACAGTTTTAGTCGACAAGATTTTACAAGAGTCAACCGAACCTCATCACATATATATGTTATATAAAAAATTTATTTTTTATTTTAAAATTATAATTTCTAGAAAAATTTATTCTGTAAAATCGACCGTCGGATGTCTCAGCTTTCCCTATATAAACCCATTGTTGTTATTTTCCCGTTGGCCGGCTCAAATCTTTTCTACATATTTGAATACCTAATCTTTTATTTTCTTCTTCAAGCCTCAAGTAAGGCAGTACTTTTCTCAATTTATGTTTTAATTTATTAATAAGCTAAATTAAAGCAATATTTATCCAAAATATTTTATTGTATTTACTAAGATGTCCACGACTGCAATAACATGAAATGATCATATATCAAAACAATATCATAAAATACTCATATATTAAAAAAAATCAGCAAGTAAAATTCTATATCTCAATAATATTCTAAAATCAACAGAAAAAATATATGTTATATTAAAATGTTATTCTATTTAAAATTAAATTTCATAGATCCAAATACTCTGTTAAATCGACCGCCAGAGGTCATGCTTCCCCTATAAAAACTCGTTGTTCTTTCCCGGTGGCCGGCTCAAAACTTTTGTACATTATGTAAATAATACGTTGGATCATTGTGTGCACCGATTATATGACAAGGTATGCCATAACAAAAGCGATCCCAGACGGAGGAGCAATCGAAACAGCTAAGTTCCTGGTTGAAGACGTCATCTTGAAGCATGGAGCTCCTAGAGAAATGATAACAGATCGCGGAAGAAATTTCATTTCTCAAGTAATAAAAGAGATCAATGCTCTGTGCGGAATTGTGCACAGATTTACAAATGCCTACCATCCCCAGACCAACGGCCTGACTGAAAGGTTCAACAAAACTCTGGGAGACATGTTGTCCATGTACACAGGTGTTGAGCAGAAGGACTGGGACCAAGTTTTGCCCTATGTAACTTTTGCTTACAACACTGCTAAACAGGAGGCGACCGGCTACACCCCGTTCTTTCTTGTCCACGCCCGCGAGGCCGAGACCTACATCGATGCCGTACTACCCTACCTACCAGATGAGACCTCTGACGACTATGTTGGAGAACTTGTGACCAGAGATGAGGAAGCGCGTCAACTCTCCCGATCACGCCTTCTACAATCACAGGCGAAAGACCGTAGACTTTACGACCAGAAACATACTCCAGTCTATTACCAGAAGGATGATCTTGTGTGGGTTTTTACTCCCATCCGAAAAGTAGGACTATCAGAAAAGCTACTGAAGAGATACTTCGGTCCCTACAAGGTGACCAAGAAGCTTTCAGAAGTTACGTATGAAGTAGAGCCCGTGGACCCCTCTCCCCGATCACGGAAAGCCAAGGATATCGTCCATGTCATTCGGATGAAGCCCTACATGGACCCTGAAGAACAACATTCTATTCTACTAGGGAACACCAGCCGTGATAGATTTCCTTCCAGAACAAGGGCTGAGACAAGCTAATCAGCGGGTCGCTGTTTCTCTAAGGAGGGAGTAATGTCAAGCGGCTCAGCGGTTCCAACCACGAGGCCACATAGGACGCCTGTCAATCATCCCTGGACACCGGGTGTGAGGGGTTCGTGGAATTTGCCCGCCGGGGGTGGAGCTGACATCCCTCATTAGGATTATCTCTTAACTTGGGGTAAGTTGTACTCCCTCTCTCTACCTATAAATACCCCTTATAATAAATTATTTTAAAATAAGGCCTATTTTGGATTTTAATACGATTATTTATTAATCCGATATTTCGATGGATCAATCTTCCATCTTTTACGAGGTGTTTTGCCGTGAAGCACGCAGCAGGTCGCGTGCCCCAGGTGAGCCACTAGACGTCTTCCAAGCTTATTGGGCGATAAACCATCTAATATATACATTCTAAACAGAGTAAATATAATCAAAAGAAAAAAGTGATATATGTAAATAACTATTGAAAGTTAAGAGATATCGAATTAATTAAACAAATAAAATATCATAAAAATTGAAATAACTGTGAAATAAATATACAAATAATAGTAATAAATATCCGATTAAAAATGAAATAAAATAAACATGTAAATAGCATAATCATCTAAGAGGTTCTAAACGGAGTATATATTTATTACTATTATTTGTATATTTATATATATATATTTCACAGTTATTTCAATTTTTTTGATATTTTATTTGTTTAATTAATTCGATATATCTTAATTTTCAATAGTTATTTACATATATCACTTTTTTCTTTTGATTATATTTACTCTGTTTAGAATGTATATATTAGATTTATTTTTTTATTTATTTAAGTAACCCAGGTTCCTGGAGCGTACAGAAGTCGCCAACTACCCGGAAGATGGTTTATCGCCCAATAAGCTTGGAAGACGTCTAGTGGCTCACCTGGGGCACGCGACCTGCTGCGTGCTTCACGGCAAAACACCTCGTAAAAGATGGAAGATTGATCCATCGAAATATCGGATTAATAAATAATCGTATTAAAATCCAAAATAGGCCTTATTTTAAAATATAAATGTATTATGGATTGCTCTATATATTCAGAACAAATTATTTATTCCCAAATATGCCCTTGCTTTATTTATCTCCGCGACAATATAATTATCTTGCGAGAAAGAAATACTACAGAGGTGAGTAACAGATATATGGATTCTTCTGAAATAAAAATAATAACTGGATATATTTTATTTATTAGATTTTTTTTTAAATTAGCACATGCCTTTATTTTTGACAAAAATCTTCCACTCAAAAAAAAAAAAAAAAAACACTAACTATTCCAATTATATCATCAAAAAGGTATATAAGAAAATGCACTTGCCTGAACAATTTTTACTTTACTTGTTCATTGTTAATCAAATACTTTATTCCCTTTAAATCATAGTTATCTCCATTCACCTATTTGTATTTTACTCCATTCGCCTCCTGCGAAATGCCCCTGGATTTGCAGGCCTGGCTCTTCGGCGTCGGACTCCATCCCGAGGCAGTAAAGCTAACAAGTGTGGCAAAGGCTACCATCTACAAGTACCATCTTGGTCTTGAGTTGGGTAATGCCAGCCAACACCTCGACCTGCCCACTTTGTGGGAAAGAACTCTCGCAGTCCATCGGTGGCGGAGTCTTTCTCGCGGTGGGCGCCACCAATGAAGACCTTGTATATATATATATCAATTATCTTATCTATATATATTCATATCTATTTATTCATATATCTATCATTATTAATCTTATTTATTCATTTTATGTATTTAACCTTATATAATCTTATATGGACGTTATAATAAATCAGTTTCAATCTCAATCTCACCTATTTGTAAAAGGAAATTATTTAAATAATTTTTGAGACAACATTTACTGATTTCAACTATGCAACCTTATGGCTACAGGTTCTTGTTCAAGAGGTTATTCGTGACTTTTTATATAATCTAATTCTGTCTGTGTGTGGAAGGAAATTTTAATTTTTTTCTCTCTCTCCCTTTCATATATCTATCATTATTAATCTTATTTATTCATTTTATGTATTTAACCTTATATAATCATATATGGACGTTATAATAAATCAGTTTCAATCTCTCAAAATTTCTCCCTCTCTCTCTCTAAATAAAAAATAAATATTTATCATAATATCATGAATTTTCTAAAATATTCGGTGAAGTACATGAATAAGACATGTTAGGTTAATTAACTTTTTATCTATTCCTTTTATATTCGACAATGGCTTGAACATATACAAAGATTGATCACAAGAAATCACCCTTACTTTATTTAATACTTAATTCCGTTGGGTCAAAGTTTAACCTAGTTTTCGATAAATGTATGATTTAATTATTTGTAATCGACTAGAAGCATATTAGAATTTGAAGCATTGAATCACCCGGATAATTGAAATATCAAGTATATCTTTTAAAAAAGCGATATCAGAGAGAGACTATTTCTCTTCTTTTGAGAATTGTCTGTATATCAATTTTTGAATATTTTCAGATTGATTTCTCTTCTGATACAAGTCTTTTAGGTATTTCTCAAAGAAGATGAGTCGTTTAATTTTTCACAGGTAGTTCAAATCTGATATAAAACAGCAGTTATAATAATAAACTGCTGGCCATCCAAATTGCAACACCAAGAAAGACAAGAGATATCAGAACAAAATTTATTTTGTAGATAACATGTTGACCAAGTATTAAATGATTATATTTATAGACTTCTGCAAAGTGTGGTTCCTGCCAGAATCAGTAGCCAGAGTAGCCCCCATTGTTGGATATCACCGCTGCCACACACCTCGGCATTGATTAAAAGAGACTTTGGATGTTTTCTTGGGGTACAGCAGATCAAGCAGCTTCCATACGTTGCCAAAGTTGATCTGGTATGGCAGCTGGGAATGTAATCTGGGTCAATCGTTGAGCAACCATGGACCACATGTTTTCTATTGGCGAAAGTTCCGGAGAGCGAGCCGGCGAGGGAAGCAATTTAATCTGGCGATTGACGAAGAACCTTTGGACAATGCGTGCCACGTGTGGTCGCGCATTATCCTATTGGAATATGGCTGTGGGCAAGCCCTGAAGGAAGAAAGGACAGCAGTCTCCAACACCTCGGAGATGTAGCGTTGGCTGCAAGTACCGGCAATGCGTACTAGAGGAGTGCGATAGTGATATCCAATACCGCCCAATACCATAATACCCGGTGCAGGACCAGCGTGGCGGTGCATAACGCAGCTGTTCAGCATCCTCTCTCCACGGTGTCTCCAGACTCGAATCCGACCATCGTAGTGTTGCAGACTGAAGCGCGTGACTCGTCAGTAAAGACAATTTCATTCTGCCGTCCACATTCTTCTTTCATCGCACCATTGGCGGCGGTGACGTCTTTGGTTCTGCGTCAAGGGTAGACGAAGCAATGGACGTCTTGCAGACAGACCACTCTGCTGTAAACGGCGTCGAATGGTACGCGCAGACACTGGATGATGCGTTACAGACTGAATGTGCTGTGCTACGGTTCGTGATATGACTGAACGATCTGATACTGACATGCGTACGATTTACCTGTCAGCACGTGAAGTGGTGCACAGAGGTGGATGCGATCGAACACGTCGGTCCGTCGTACCTTCCTGCATCCAACGATCACATATCCGCATTACAGTTGTTTGGTTTCGTCCAACACGACTACCGATTTCCCTGAAAGATAATCCACAAACTCGGTAGGCCACTTCCTTCCTCTGTCAAACTCGGATACTTGATTAAAAGATGATCGCTGTTTTTTACGAGGCATAATTGATCGTTAAAAAAAAACACACACACACAAGAAAAACACAATTGCCGAACTAGAAATCGTCGAAATCTCCAAGCCTTAAATAGTGCTTTGAAGTGGAGCCACAGGCGCGCGTGATGTGCGTCTGCGCTGAAATTCTAATCATTTGCATATCTCACCTCCGCTAATGCATGTTGTAAAATTCATATTTTTTGCATGCTTCTTTCACTATGATGCATTTACGGTGGCCAGCAGTTTAATAATTTAAAATTTATATTTGTTCCCCTTTTGTTTTCACCATGATATGTATTGGTATGTTTACATTTATTATCGGTATGTTATATAGCAGTATTTAAATGGTTAAACTGTTTTTACGCTACTTTAATCTTAGCCAGAATGTCGAGAAGCGAGACACTAGTATATGTGGAGAGTCCCTTCGATATTGTTATTAGAGGAATTCACGCTTATTGGCTCGTAACCAAAACCGAAATCTATGTTTTAATGATCGCTGTTAAAATATGGAATTATGTCTTTTTGTCAAGCGAAGATATTACACTTTTTACCAGATATTTACGTTAATTGGTCCAAACAAAAAGATTGGCATTTATGCAGGTCTTTACTAGTAAAATCTTGTAGATTTCAATTGGTCTCTCTTGAAAAAACTTCTCTCCCTCCTCTTCTCTACGGGTGAAAATATTAATATATTTAATATTTAAAATGCATTTAAAACTTCTTTTTTTTTTGCTTTAGCCTAAAACCTTTAATATTGTCATTTCACAAAAAAAAAAAGCATTTTCAGGAAGCCTATTCTAAAGAAATACTGTATATCACAAAAAGTAATTTTGGCGAGTATAACAATAGTTATTATATATAAGCTTACATTTTGTCTTGTATAGTATTGGGGAGAAGATTTACCTGCCTTAAGGGATATATACACACAGCTTTATTAAGACTACCGGTCTTATACAGATTCACCACAGGAAGAAAGGAAGCTCTTAAGGGATATATAGGAAGTAAAGGAAAAAGTATATGTGAGGTAGATCGGTATTTGCGTAATTGGTATCGGTCTCTGAAAGAGAGAAGCAAATCTTATTCAGAGATCACGGAGAATCCCATTAGTCATGTATAATGAGACAAGTAATCCCGGCACTTTGACGCCTGTGTGGATGTCCCAAGCGCATACATTACCCATGACCTTCAGGACTTGGCACGGCAGCGGTCTGGGCTTCTTGGCACCGCTGGTGAACATCTACACGACGGATGGATGACCCGTATAATGATGTCGATGCCAAACCTTTACGTGACGGAGGGATGACCGGGGCGATAGCATCGGTGGAAAATATGTATGCGACTGAGGGGCGATTCATTGAAACGGCATCGGCGGCTTTAATATTTATTTTTTATGTTCTTTAGCAAAGATGGTATTTATTTAGTGAACGCGGTAGGTGGTAGTGAATCCTAGACGTTTTATTAGGAATTTGTATATTTATCATTATAATTAAGAAAGAGTGATTGGACTTAAATGTATATAGATAAAGAACATGTGCTTTAGGCCAATACTTCTAAGATGTAGACAGGGGACAGCGATACAGATGGGCCAGTCTAGTGACCTCCTGTAATTAACACAGCTTGTCATCCATCGTAGTATCTGTTGTCTGCGCTAAAGATGTGGCATAGAAATTATTCATTCCAATTCATTAAACCTGCGCTGTTTCAAAGAATTACTGGACGTTCTCTCCGGGTAGCTAAGCTGAAGCACATGAGAATTACTAAGATATATTATTACCTATAAAAACTTGAAATAAAAAAGTGGTTGTGAATGTTTTCACCAAGATCTGATTATACTGAAACACTATGATAGGTTTCTAGACAATCCGGTTTAAGAATACATTACAGCTAAATATTGTTGACAATGAAATCGTATAACCTTTTCCAACGGGAAGCCATTCCTATTTCATCTGCCAATATGGGAGAGGACTACATTTCCTTAGGTCGAACAGACAACTCTACAGAGATAGGAATAAAAAGTTGGTCTATATATATATACACACGTCAATAGTTTAGAGGAACAATAACCACCCTGGCGAAAAGCGACTATCTCAAAAGCCGGCACAATTTCCAACAATAAATAATACCTTTTACCCAACATAACCTATATATATTTATTTATTTATGAATCGCCAATAGGACACGATTTATTATATATAATCAGAAATATTATTTTATATAATTTTATAAATATATATATTAAAAAAAAAAAAATTCTCATTTGATAAATATAAAGATTAAATATGAAATTGTATTTTCTTCCACATATTTATGAAATTATGTAAAACTAGCATCTGATTATAAGTGGTGTCCTATTTGCAAAATTCATAGTTTTGTATTTTCTCCCGTAGAAGGACTTTCATGCCCGAAAGCTAGAGATCGGTATTAAAATTTTAAACAATAGACATATCCCTGGAAGCCCTGGATGATTTCCCTTTAATATCGATGTAAGGGATTATTTTTATTTAAATACTTTATATATATTATATATTAAATAATTTTATACTCTTTCTGTATATCCTTTGATTTTTGCGGTGGTAATGCCTTTCCCTGTGGCAATATACTAGTATCATTTATTTTTTATAATTAGTGCTAAAAATATGAAAATTCCCACCAAAATCGTACATTCAAAGTGACTGTTTGAATCTCTCGTAGGTAATTGTTCCAAAATCACTTTATTAGGTTAAAGAGCAACTTAGTTTATGATATTTGCAACAATGAATAATATGTGAAGGTTATTGACATGTTAAACAAAATTTTAAGGCGGGATTCGCTCCCGGTTCATGGCTGTCGGGAATCGAGGGTGTTACCCATTCGTCCACAGACTCTTTTTTATGTAATGGTAGGTTATAAATTGATAGGTAATTGTAGTGTCATTTAATTGGCTTCATTCTTTATTATACAAATGTGCCCTCGATATTTCATCCAGAGAATTGCTACAGTATAAAATATAAAGTGATTTGGAACAAAGGCAATGTTAATTGAAGCCACGTAGACATGAAGGAATGTTTCTATATGTCGAGAGAAAGGGAAGAATAGTCTTGGGTTTCTTCTTGAAGATATATCTGGACACGTAGCACGCGCGCGCGCGAGATAATAGTTTTAGCCAACATTTTAACAATTCCGAGCCTCTTTTGAGAGATAAGATTCTTAGATGCCAAGTAATTACGAATGTCGTAACTTATTCAGTTGACTACACGGAGGAGAAGGGCTGATGGAGAATTAGTATTATGAGACTACCGGAAGTGGAACGGGCGGAAACCGTCTGCGAACACAAAACTTGGCACACATCCCACCATTCCGCGCTTCGTTTATTCCACTTGGACACATTTGTAAACATTTCCGCTTCACGAAACTAATTCTTGGTGTCGGTATAGAAAACTCTTTTTTTTTTTTAAACTGCCTTTTATTATGTAAACTAAATTCTTTAGAATATTCTAGTTTAGAGGAGTGGATGAAAATAAAACTGATTTGAAGGAAGATGTTTCAATGAAATGCATTTTGTGGCTTATTGTAAGTTAAACTTGGATACTGAACGCCACCACATACACAGATATTGATATATGCTCCAAAATATAATTTAACTCTTCATTTATATCTCGCGTTAGACAATAATTTAAAAAGTATTTTTACGCTATTATTGTATATAACATATAAAATCCCTACTAGAATGGTAAATTAATGGAAGTTTTTTTCATTTGAAAGCGAGGTAATTCTCTCCCGCACGCACTATGTTGAACACATTTGGGTAGTTAAAAAGCATTATAGTTTCAGATTCGGTATATTATTCCCCTATATACAAGTGTATATATACGATTTGCGATTATACGGTGCTTAATTATATATATGTGCACTCTATAACAAAATAAATTCGACGCGCCAAGAAGGAGTTGTCCAATTTATATGAAAATACGTATTAAAAAAAGTTTCGACCAAACATGCAAGTAATTGAAATTTGATGGCCGATTTATGCAAAGCAAGAGCTCCAGAGCATCTGAACTGCGCTACCAGAACGAGTATTCTAGACTCAATATTCGAGCTGATTTTCAAAATTTACGTTTAAGTTTTTTGCAGTAAGCCTATTTCTGCTGTATCAATGCCTCGCCGAAAGATTCGTACTCGTTACGAACATTTGCTAGAGTTTGAAAGAAGTCGTGCCATTGGATTGAAAGAGGTCGGTTGGTCAAATCGACTAATCGCGCGACATCTGTGTCGAGGTGATGCGGTTATTAGACGATGTTGTCAACAGTGAATCAACATTGGAAGAATGCAACGTCAGGACGGCAGCGGTCGACCAAAGGACACACAACAGAACGGGAGGACTGAGCGATTGTCATAACGGCTGTCGCAGCAGTGGGTTCGACCTTATCTATCATCCAATGTGTGACCGGCACACAAGTGTCCAAAATGACCCTCATTAGACGACTGAGAGGGCGGAATCTAAGAGCTCGCCGACCATTACAATGCCTACCCCTCACACCCGTACACCGCCTACAGTGATGTCGGGATGGTATTGTTACCGTTTCGCTCATAACATCCCGGGTTTACTTTTGAACAAGATAATTCCCGGCCACACACGATACATGTTACTATTGATTGTCTTCAATATTTCCGAACTCTTTCGTAGCCAGCAATATAGCCTGATCTCACCCATAGAGCACATCTGAAACGTGATGGGAAGGCGATTTCAACCATCTCGTAAATTTGACTATTTAGCCCAACAGTTGGAAACAATTTGCATAAAACATCGCAGCACACCATCCGGAATCTTTATCAGTCCATGGCACGCCGGGTGGCAGCCTGCATCCAGCCCAGTGAGGTTCCAACGACATATTGACTTTCTTAATTTGTGACGATCAAACGCTAAATGAAACAATCAATTGTTCTGAAATTTTAATCGTGTTTCCCCTATACATGTTCTTCACATACACCGAATTTTTTCCCAATTTGACAACTCCTTCTTGGTGCGTCGATTTTTCTGTTATAGAGTGTATTTTACCATTTAGATAAATTATTGATGTTATTTGTGTAACATTTTTATTGGTGTAATTATTGAAATTATAACTTGTATTTCCCCAAAATTAGCTACGCTTCAGGAGCCTGGATTACACATACGCTACTTTCTATGAATATATTGGGTTGTAAAGAAGGTTCGTTCGGTTTTTGTATCCCTTTGTTTCATAACGGTTTTTGTTGTTATACGGTAAAGTTAAAGGGAGGGCCTGGCTCATCAGTGGTGAACCCTCCCAGCGGTTTCGCGAGTTTAATCTACCATACGATACACTAGCGCGCCATCTGTTATCAAATTACAAAACTATTTTAGAGGCGTAATATTCTTTTTAAAATAAACAATTTCTACTGTCCTTACTGCAATGGAAAAATTAAATGGTAGATTAAACTGGCGAAACCGCTGGGAGGGTTCACCACTGATGAGCCAGGCCCTCCATATTTTGCGGAAGAGCTTTGCTCGATGCAATACCTTGAAATTATATGTATGTACCTCTACAGACCTATAAGCTTATGTCCATAGTTCACTAAACACCCCTAAGCTGCCTTTCATTGAAAATGCAAGGTATATAACAAAACCAGTACAATACAATAGTAGAGCGGTCTAGAGATAAATTTGGCGAAACCGCTGAGAGGGTTCACTACTGATGAGCCAAGCCCTCTCATTCAATAACTCATATCATTACAGTAAGGTCTGTAGAGATAATATTTGATGATATTTAAAAGAAACGCATTGCCAGTAAATTTATTAGTGTAAAATTTTAATAAAAATATAAAAAAAAACTAACAACTATAGTGCATTAAGTTATAAGTATTTCGGTTCACTAATCCTTATACTTTATTTTAAAAATATATATTTTCACTTATTTTATTGTAACCTCTTTCACATTTATTGAGAATATTTTTTTTTTATCGGGGACTAACCTTTGTAGCTAACTCTAATGACCCGAGTTTTTATATGGAGTTGTGTTCCTTTATTCCGACAAGAGACAAGACATGTATAAACTCAATAGCTTTGCGGAGATTGCCTGACTAGGAATGAGGACGTTGGAAGGCCAAGCTATTGCACGCTGGATGGTCTCTCTGTAACACCGATCTGTTGAGTACTGGAAAATGGTCCACGTGGGACAACCAACGAGACAAATACTGTCGCAATTAAAACAAAAGATATATATCCTGATATTTACAAGTATTTTTATTATACAAGTATTACATTATATTATAATATATATATGTGAAATGAGAAGTTGCTGTCGACTTATCTGTGATGAGATCCTGTCGACTTCTGTAATATGAGTGAGAATTCCAGTAGCTTTTGTAGAGATCCTGTCGACTACTGAAATAAGAGATGAGAATTCCAGTAGCTTTTGTAGAGATCCTGTCGACTACTGAAATAAAGTTGAAGTCCTGGTAGCTCTTGTTGTACTGTGTTGACCAAGAGGAACAGTCAGGATGTAGAGTTTTCCAGTACCTCTCTGCACCTTGGAAGACCTTTAAAAGTTCTCACAAAATACAGGCAGTCGTGGTCGAGGCAGAGTGGAAAAACTTGGGGATATCCACACAAAAAACGAAGACACAGTTGCACTAAGAAAGTTCCGTAACAGATAAAAGTTGAGCCAGGAGCGAAAGATGGAGATAGACGAATTCTTCCTAACTACATGTTGGATGAGATCGACATAACATACGACCGACGTGAGCTGACGCTAAGGGTGAACTCAACTAAACTGAACTGTCTGAGCTGTCAAGCCACTGTAAGGTGATGATTTATAGGTTAAAGACGGGGTGACCTTATGTGACATGGGCGTTTCTGAGAAAAGGGGGGCCTTGGCATGTCCAGGTGTAAGAGGGGTCTCTGCATTCCACCACATGTGACAGTGTGGGTGGCCTTGTTTGTGGGAATTGTAAATCTACCTGATTTATGAGTTCCATCTTTAGACTGTTGTTTTGGCAATACTATGCTCGATCTCTGCTTTAGCTCAACTCTTAAATCTATTACAGATTTTATTTATTTATCCACTTTGTACAAATTACATTACATAGGGTGATGTAAAGACACAGATTAATCATGCGCATAATTATTTATAGATGTGTCTCTATATACAACATGACAATCTTGTTATAAGTTATCTACACAATATGAGGTTGTTGTTTTAAATTACCATATATATACATTATATTGTGAAAAAATAGTACAAATGTAACATTGTACTGGGATAAGGTGCATAAATTAAGAAAAAGGCATCTCCTTATCGTGCAACTGAAAGTTGCTGATGGCTGGCGCCATCTATCGGAATAAATATCAACTATTCTCGTTGATTTTTAATTATTCCAGAATTGGCCAAATACCCATTCTTGATTAATCAAGAAAAGCTAACCACGGACGCGTTTCGGGCTGTTGGCCCTCATCAGCGTGGTGCAAGGTGTACCTCAACGACCAAAAAATTGGTCATTAAGGCATCCTGAAAAATCATGGAACGGGTAGTTAAGGCCAGAATTGCGTGAGGACGCTACACAATGTGAAAACATAGTACAAATGTAACATTGTACTGGGATAAGGTGCATAAATTAAGAAAAAGGCATCTCCTTATCGTGCAACTGAAAGTTGCTGATGGCTGGCGCCATCTATCGGAATAAATATCAACTATTCTCGTTGATTTTTAATTATTCCAGAATTGGCCAAATACCCATTCTTGATTAATCAAGAAAAGCTAACCACGGACGCGTTTCGGGCTGTTGGCCCTCATCAGCGTGGTGCAAGCTGTACCTCAACGACCAAAAAATTGGTCATTAAGGCATCCTGAAAAATCATGGAACGGGTAGTTGATATTTATTCCGATAGATGGCGCCAGCCATCAGCAACTTTCAGTTGCACGATAAGGAGATGCCTTTTTCTTAATTTATGCACCTTATCCCAGTACAATGTTACATTTGTACTATTTTTTCACATTGTGTAGCGTCCTCACGCAATTCTGGCCTTAACTACCCGTTCCATGATTTTTCAGGATGCCTTAATGACCAATTTTTTGGTCGTTGAGGTACAGCTTGCACCACGCTGATGAGGGCCAACAGCCCGAAACGCGTCCGTTAGCTTTTCTTGATTAATCAAGAATGGGTATTTGGCCAATTCTGGAATAATTAAAAATCAACGAGAATAGTTGATATTTATTCCGATAGATGGCGCCAGCCATCAGCAACTTTCAGTTGCACGATAAGGAGATGCCTTTTTCTTAATTTATGCACCTTATCCCAGTACAATGTTACATTTGTACTATTTTTTCACATTGTGTAGCGTCCTCACGCAATTCTGGCCTTAACTACCCGTTCCATGATTTTTCAGGATGCCTTAATGACCAATTTTTTGGTCGTTGAGGTACAGCTTGCACCACGCTGATGAGGGCCAACAGCCCGAAACGCGTCCGTGGTTAGCTTTTCTTGATTAATCAAGAATGGGTATTTGGCCAATTCTGGAATAATTAAAAATCAACGAGAATAGTTGATATTTATTCCGATAGATGGCGCCAGCCATCAGCAACTTTCAGTTGCACGATAAGGAGATGCCTTTTTCTTAATACATTATATTGCATTATATACATGTGGTAACCGAGGGTCAAACCAGTAGTAACCGAGAGGGACAGCCAGGGCGTGGAGAATTTTCCAGTACCTCTCTGCACCTTGGAGGACCTTTAACAGTTCTCACAGAGTACAGGCAGTCGTGGTCGAGGCAGAGTGGAAAGCTTGGGAATGTCCACACACACACACAAAACGAAGAGACACAGTTGTAGTAGGAAAGTTCCATGAACAGATAGAAGTCGAGCTAAGAGCAAGATGGAGACAGAAAATGTTCTTACTGTTTTACATGGTCGATGAGGTGGACCTGGCTAAGACCGACAAGGGCTCACGCCGATGGTGAAGTGACTGTCTACATAGGGCTAAAACCGAGGTTTTTTATATACCATTCCCGAGGAGGGGGGGGCAGACATGTGAGAATTTGAACTTTGAACGTCTGCGGCATTCTGCATCCTTTGACCTTGATGGCAACGACTCGCCAAATTCTCTTTAGGGTTGTCGGATTTCTCTCTCGATTTTAGACGTTTTTGAACTTCTCAATCTTGCTTTAACTCAGCTCTTAGTCTATTACATAGTTTTATTTATTTATCCTCAGTTTGTACAAAGTACATTACATATGGTGATGCAATGACACATGTCAATCATGCGTATAATTATTTATAGATGTGTTTCTATATACAACATGACAATCTTGTTATAAGTATTATACAATATAGGGTTGTTGGTTTAAATTACCATATACATATATACATGTATACTTGTATGCATTGTATACATGTATACTTGTACATTATACATATACATTATATTACAAGTATTTACTTGTATATATAATTTGAAGACTTCCAATAGATTTTTATTTTTGCTTGAGAAATTTAATCCCGTTTTCCCTAGGATTTGTATTGAATCCCTATATATATATAAAAGTCAGTGTATGTATGTATGTATGTATGTGGGTATCTATGTCGGCTATACACGTCCACAATACGTAACTAATTTGACTGAAATTTTAACAGTATATAGAGTAGAATCTGGAAAAACTTATAGTGAAATTTTCAGGTCTCTATCCCGAATATTCTTCGAGTTATTAGCAAATTGCGTTGCAAATTTGCCTTTTCGCTCGCAAGCAGCGCCTCTAGCGGTCAAGATGGGAGGTAATATCAGCTGACCTAATGTACATGTAAAACGTGTTTTGACAGGACATAGAGAAAAATCTGGAAAATATTTTTATCGGATTTTTAGCCAATAAAAAAATAAAATTGACAGGTTCTGGGCAAAAATAGTTGTTTTTTTTAGTGAGAAAATGATGATGACAATATTGCTGTATCATGTCTGATTATCAGATACAAAATTATATCGGGAAAAATTCTAAAAAGCTGAGACCACGGGTGAAGCCAGTTCATTTTTAGTGTGCAAGAACAAAATTCTAACAGAAAAACATTCATTCGAGCAGAAGACACAAAGCCAGATCATCTCTTTATAAAAAATATCGCTTCTCTGACACAAAGTTTGGAGCGGCACGTTTCACAAGAGTGACATCCACGGCGCCACTTTATAATTGTAACGAATAGTATTTGACTAAAAACATTTAATCGGGTAAAACCAGGGCGTTGCCCGGGTCATTCGGCTAGTTGTATATAAACACAAAAGTGAATAAAATTATAAGTGAGAACCTTATTTTTTATTTATCGAATTATCGTAGTGTATTGAAAGGGTTTATATAACTAAGTGTTTTTAGAAAAGAAATGCGTGATCTGTGGAAAAGAAAAGACATTAATTTCAAGATAATTGGAAAGATACCTTGATATCAGATTATGAGTAGAAACACGTACAATCCGTATAAATATACAAAAGGCCGAGTTGATATATTTGGTTATGAAACCTACGTACATTTAATTTTGAATATACCTAAATAAATTTCTTTGATTTACAAAATAAAAAATGTTGTATAACAATGATAATATATTTTTAATAGAATAAAAAATATTCATTTCTCAGCGATCTATTTAAATATTTTATTAAGCAATATTTTATCTACAACGATTATAAATTAGAATAATCTTCATGATGTATCTCTATATGAGAAAGAGACAGACAAAAAAAGGAAATGCCCATAAAAAGCTAGGCGGACTTTACCTGCCCGCTCATTCACATTCCGCAGCCTGCCATGCCGATATAAAATGTGACAGACGAGTATATGACGAGGCGACCCATTGTATTGTGATGAACGTCGTTTTTTTCAGCCACTTCTCAAGGATAGATATTTATTCCTGACGCAGGAAAGATCAAAATTATTGGCCATTCGTTCTTTTGACGGAGAGAGGGATTCATAAATTTAAAAATATTTAAATCCGTATTTACTGATTTTTGTGAGTTCATGGATGTCAATTCTGCATATTTCAACGTTAAGACGACATTTTATACAAATGGCATCTAATTTATTAATTAATATATACGACACACACACATAGGGATTTAAAATACGATCTTCTCACGTGAATAAAGAGAGGTACAAGTGAATCTAGCCTTTCTTTGTAGGAAAACATTGACGAGGAAGGAATCTATCCCCTTGAGGATAAATTGGACAGTATAAAAAAAAAATGTCCTAAACCGAGTAACATTTCAGAATTGAAATCCTTCTTGGGCATGTTGTCATTTTACAGTAAATTCGTTAAAAATTTATCCATACATGCAAATCCTTTATTCTCTTTATTGAAAAGAAGTTATAATTGGAATTGGAAAAAATAACATGATCAGGCTTTCGAAAAATGTAAAAATTTGATTAATACAAAAATTTGTTTGACGCATTATTCGCAAGATTTACCTCTTTATGTTACTTGTGATGCATCAAACTATGGTATAGGAGGATATATTTCCCATATTGTAAACGGCATTGAGAAACCAATTACTTTTGTTTCGAGAACACTAAATGACACAGAAAAGAAATATTCCCAGATAGAAAAAGAAGGTTTATTAATATTCTTTACCTTAAACAGGCTAAAACAATTTCTTTACGGAAGAAAATTTATTATTAATACAGATCACAAACCATTACTAGCCATTTTTGGCGATAAAAATAATTTACCAGCCTTAGTGGCAAATAGATTACATAGATGGTCACTCTCAATATCAAATTTTAATTTTGAAATTAAATATACTAAGGGAACTAAAATACCTCTTGCAGATTTTCTTTCAAGATTTCCAAATCCTGAAAAAGGGGAGAAGGAAGAGGAAAATGGGAGAAATATTATTAATAGAAAATTCAATATTAGATTACGTCTTGGTAATGGACAAAACCCAAGAAGATCCAACTCTTAGAAAACTATATAAATTAGTCAAGTATGATAAGTATGATATTGACTCAGATGTAGATATAAAACCTTATAATAGAATTAAAAACGAGATAACAATAGTAAGAAATTGCCTATTTTTCGGAAATAGAATGATAATCCCCGATTCCTTAAGAGAATATGTTTTGAATATCATTCATGAAAATCATATTGGAATAAATAAAATGAAGACTCTGGCCAGAAGTTCTGTCTATTGGCCAGGAATGGATGAGAAAATTGAAAAATTGTCTAAAAGCTGTAGCATTTGTATGGAAAACACATCAAAGCTGCCAAACCAGGAATTTACTGAGTGGACTCCACCAAACAAAGTTTGGAAGAGGATTCATCTTGACTATTTCTATTTTGCGGGAAAAACCTTTTTGATATTAGTGGATGCGCATTCTAATTGGATAGAATGTCAAATGGTTCCAAATACATCGGCGGGATTCTGCATAGACTTTTTGAGAGAATGTTTAGCGAGATATGGTATCCCGGAGGTGGCGGTAATGGATAATGGGCCCCCGTTTAGAAGTTATGAAATGAAGACATTTTTCGAAAGAAACGGCATACATGCGATGTTTAGCCCCGCCTACCATCCAGAAAGCAACGGACTAGCGGAAGTGTCTGTAAGAGAGATAAAAAAAGCTATGAGAAGAATTATTTCGGAGGTAAGAGAATTACCCCTTGAGTTTGCTTTGATAAAGGCATTATATGCATATAGATTGAGTCCTTTGACTAGAACGGAAAAATCCCCTGCTGGAATATTTTTAAATCGCGAGATTAGAACGAAGATTTCCATGTTGAGCAAGAAATCAGTAAGAGTAGGGAGATTGAAAAATAAAAAACAGAGCAATAGCTACAAAATAAATGATAGAGTAAGATACGGATGAATGGAAAGAGGAAAACCGAAATGGATGTTTGGGATTGTAAAGAGAATAGTAGGAAGCAACAGCTGTATGATAGAAACTGATGGAATTGAAAAGAAAGTACATACTAACTATATGAGGAGAAGTATGGAGAGAAAGGATGTTTCGTCATCAGAAGAAGGAATAAGCTACCCAAGGCCTCAGACGTCAAGTCCCCTGACTTCTGCTACAATAGTAGCAGAATCTACACCTGGACCACCGACTGAATCTACACCTTCCCGGAGATATCCACTACGAGAGAGGAGACCACCGGATAGATATGTACCTTAATAAGTATTGCTATCTTAAAAAAGGGGGAGTTGATGTAAATGGACTTATAAAAATAATTAAATATTAATAATTAAATATTAAATAATATTATATAAATAATATATATATATATATATATATATATATATATATAATATAAATATATAAATATAAATAATAATTAAATATTAATTAATTAATTTATTTTTTGGAGTTTGACGAGGTTAAAGTTAATACATTCTGTCGAGAGATACGTAAAATTTGATTGTTTAATTTTTGTATTAAATTTGTTTTGTTAAATTGTTTTTATGTAAATATTTTTAAAGAAGATAAATAAACTTCTTTTATTTTATAAGTTCTGATATCTTTTATTTTGTTTAATATAAATGTGTTTATACTATTTCAAATAAATTATTTAATAAGCAAAATAACACAAATAAACAACCCATGTAAACAAAAATTAAATTCGATGCAATATCAAGTTATTCTTTGGGCAATTAGATCGTTTAAAACATCTTCCTCAAATTGTGTCCTTTAACCTCAGCAATTTATCTCAGTATAGTAATGATCCGAGAGAAAAAAACACTTAACTGGAGTTAAAAGGATCTATAGATACCCGAAGGGAACAAGAAATAAAATGTTGACATATAAGCCAACAGAAAACAATATTACAATAAGCACTGATGCAAGCTGGTGCACAACCAGAGGCGCAAATTCCTACTCAGGCTATACAGTCAAACTTAGCGACAACTTAATAAACTGGAGAAGTAGAAAGCAAAACTTAGTAGCCTTGTCTACATGTGAAGCAGAACTCATTTCAATATGTGAAGGAACTCGTATGTGAAGGAATTTCAGAACTATTATGATTAAAGAGATTACTAGAAGAATTTTGTTAAAATGTAGCTTTTCCAATTACCTTGAAAAGTGACAGCCAGGCTGCAATAAACTGGATACAATCTAACAAAATTACTTCACGAACAAAGAACATAAACCGAAAGTTATATTTTGTGAAAGAGGAAATACAAAATGAAATCAAACTGGCATACACTAAAAGTGAAGCCATGGAAGCGGATAGACTAACAAAGAGTCTCCCTAAGGACAAACTACGAAAGTGTGCAGATAGCCTTGGACTTGCTGATTAGGGCTTACACACAAGGGAGCGTGTGTTATATATATATATTTTAATTGATTAAATTTACCCACAGAGTATGTGTGTAAGATCACAGGTAAATAGGTGCTAACCGAAAAAAAAATATTTTTTTAAATATAAGTTTATCTTTTATATTTGTTCTCTACCTTGTAAATCAATAAATATAATGTTTAATTAATACAGTATAATATTAATACTGTATTTTTGGAATCAGTTTTATTAAAAATTCTAAGCAAAGTCAGCAGATTCTCGTATCAAAGGTTTCTGAATCTCCTTTTATGAAAATTCAACGATTCATTATTTCTGAATAAGAAATTATCTCTATTGAATCAATATTATAATTGAAAGCTAATAGTTTGACAAGCATGTGTATCTCATCTTCTCCTTAAATAAGACTTTCTATCGGGCGCGAGAGACATTTTTGTCTATAAGTGTATCTCCATAACGCCCAATCACATCGAAATATTAGTTCATAATTTTAAACAATACTTATTTATTTGCATTTATAGATCATATATCATATCATTAAAAAGAAACACATTGCCAAAATTTTAATTAGTATAAATATTTATCTAAATTAATTTATTATTTCGTGAATATAATTATCATATGGATTACTTTATTTGTAAAAATTTTGGATATCTACATATAAATGTTTGTAATTGAGCTTTATTTAAAAATTTGAAAAAAGCGTTAATCATAATGCTAACATATTGAATTTCAAAACACAACCTACTCACACAATAATTGTTAAGAAAGGGGTAATTAAAAAAGTTCGTGGAGGAAAAGAAAATTCGGAACGCTCCACAAACCCCCTTTTTAGCAAAATAAAAAATTTAACCTAAAGGTTTGATATTGTTTTGGGCTGCCTTGGGTGTTCAATCAAGAAAAAAAAAAAAAAGGAAGACAACAAAGGCTACACATATAAAGCTTTTGTTTAATTTTTTGATAGCTATAACATAAAGGGTAAAAAATATATGAAAAACTTATTGTTTTTGTGTATTCCAAAATTTGCATGCAACTTAAATGTTTTTTAACAAAGAAAATATATAAAATGATGATATTGACGAAATAGAAAACTTAGTAAAATAAGAAAGAAAAAATACTAAAAAAATATGCTAGAATAACATAAAAAATATACATATCAATTTAGGAAATAAAAGGGTGTGAGAGAGTGCTCACCAAAAACAGTTCCTCTCAGTTGTTCTAGATAGTCATTCAGAGAAATACCATTATACGACCTGCAGGAGGCATCGAAAACAGGACGAAGAGGCGTCTTACTTTCAGCCTTAACACCCAGCCTATGCGGTAAATAATGGCCTTTCTTTTTAGGCCTATTCTCCTCTATCCTCTCAATTAGGCCCTCTCTCTCCCATTCTTGAAGAATAGTAGAATAATCAATAACCCTTTTCTCCTTCCTTAACTTACTAGTGCATGCTTCCAATCTCCTCTGCGCTATTTCTAAATTCGAGGGTTTATTATTTCTTTCGCATTTCCACGGTAGAGCGACTGAATATCGTTTATCTTCATCTCCCTCTTTATATATTTTATAAAATGTTCCCTTAGTTCAGTTTCCCTTTTCTTTTTTGAGATAACTTCGGTGGGATCTTGGATTCCCAAGACATCCAGTTCCCAAAAATCCTTCAAGTTGTTTCTTGCAACCAACATATTCAATGCAATTTGGACCTTATCCTCCTTACACACCACCGGAGATTGCCCCATAAGCGTCCATCCTAATTTGGTCTCTATGGCAGTTAGGTCCTCTCCTAGATGGACGACCTTCCCGGTCAGTAATTGTCCGAAGTAGTCACTACCTATTAAAATATATATTTTCTCATTTCTAAAATTTGACGGGTGAATATAGATCTTTTCCGTTTTAATTTGTATAACAAACGTCCTCTTGGAATCGGCGGTATCCTTGCACAAATTTCTGGTTGATCGAGGGCGACTATGTCTACATCAATTTTATTGGTTAGACTTCCCAGTTTCAAAACATATTTTCCTTGCAACGCCTCCTTCATATTTCCTCCCCCAAAAAGAGATTTTTCCAAGCTTATCTCTCCTATTTTGTTAAAACCCAGTTTTTCGACAATAGATCTCTTTATATAGGAGTAGTGACTTCCGGTGTCAAATAACACCTGGACTTCTTCAGTCTCTTTAGCCCCTTTCAATTTCGCCACGGAGGTCATTAGTAAGATGTCATTGGCGCATGTTCGCGCAGACATATTAACACCCGTGCATGAGGTATTTCCTTCATTTACAACCTCAGATTTTTCACCTTTGAAACTATTGTTTCCTCCTTGCTTCAAGGCAATTTTATTGCAAAAGATATCCAGATGATCTTTTCCGCAATTTCTACATTTCATGTCTGCTCGGCATTCCCTTTTCAGATGATTACCTTTTAGACATTTAAAGCAGACTCTAGCCTCCTTTATCTTTTGATCCCTCTCGCTATGTGTAAGACGCGAAGCAACAAAACATTTACTACTCAGGTGATTATCCCTCTGGCAAAATATGAATTTTCTGTTAAATGCGCTGCCGAATAAATTGAAGACAGTAGGCGGTGTCTTCCGGGGAGTCTTTAGTTGAGAACCTGTAGCCCTCATTGAGCTATTACCCTCAAAATTCTCCTTACCAAATTGCCATTCGCTCAGCGCCCTTCACCTCATCCCGAAGGAAGTCCATCAGAGCTTGTAGTCTACCGCCGGCATCACTATTATCTCCATTCTCCGCTCCTTCTTCTTTTATTCCATAGCCCACAGCAGGATTCCTCTGCCACACCTGAATAATGTCCAATGGCAGACTCGACTCAACCAATGGGTAGAGAAACATGCCTGCCATCTCCGTGTTAACACCCAGTGATTCTAGGTTCTTTAAGTAAGCCGTTAGATCATCGTAGATCTCGTCAAGAGGAATGTTTTCTTTCCTTGCATTAGAAACAACCAGTTTCAATAGTCTTCTTATATAGTGTTCTATGAGAAGGTTCTTATATCCGAATCTATCTTTTAATGCTTGTATTACCTTGGGATAGTTATCTTCAGTGATAGGGTAACTGCGCACAAGACGTTGAGCTATGGATCCCTCGACCACCGCTTGTAGCAGATAGTGAAATTTATCTACATCCCCAAGAGTTTCATCGTCATTAATTTTACTAAATTACCCCCACCAAGTGAGCCAATCCTCTAGGTTGCCGTTAAACTTTGGTAACTCTACTTTTGGCAACCTAATAGTTCTTTTAGATTCAGTATTTACAACCGAATTCGCCGCGGACTCCACCAATGAGCCGTCGACCCTAACCCTCGCGGTTTCACACCGAGACAAATATTTATTTTCTATGTCAAACATCCCTTGAATATAGTTTTCACGACCCTCGATTTCTTCTTCGATTTTGACCTCCGTTATGGTTTCATCCTCCAGAAGGAGCCCCTGATACCTTGAATCAATTTCACTTATTTCCTTAGAGAGAGCACAAATTCGGTAATATTTAGAACTATATTTTTCTGCATCGAAATTTGGCTTTTCTATTTCAGTCCAAAACTCGGTGGACAGCCGAGTAAAAATAGCTCTTTTGGGGGCTTTAGCCCTTTTTAATGTATCAATATTCTGCATTATTTACTGTATAATATTTCTAGAAGCCTTTCTTTTTTTTTTTCCTTTTCTCGATTTGACCAGCCAATGCAGCCCACCCGGGGACGCCAAAATAAAATTTTAAGAAAGGGGTAATTAAAAAAGCTCGTAGAGGAAAAGAAAATTCGGAACGCTCCACAAACCCCCTTTTTAAGAAAATAAAAAACTTTAACCTAAAGTTTTGATATTGTTTTGGGCTGCCTTGGGTGTTCAATCAAAAAAAAAAAAAAAAAAAAAAAAGGAAGACAACAAAGGCTACACATATTAAGCTTTTGTTTAATTTTTTGATAGCTATAAAATAAAGGATAAAAAATATATGAAAAACTTATTGTTTGTTAAAAAATAGGAAGGAGAATGCCGGGAAATTGTCTTTAAAGATAGAAAGTTTTATTAAGTTATGCTGTAATTTTACATAAAGTTAAAGCAGCTTGCTTTACATACTCCACTACGACAATGATAGAAATAATTTATATACATGGCGGTCAACTGGTCAAAAACAAATAAAAGAAGAGTAGAATGTTGAAATTGATTATTCCAACACCCTCCCTCAATTTCTACATTCCCAATCCAGCAACATGTTTATCATACAAGACTCTTGGCAGACCTTTAGTAAGGATGTCGGCAACATTTTCCTGGGTTGGTATGTGAACGACCTCGATAAGACCATCGCTGCAAATGCTTCTAATATAATGCCATTTGATGTCAATGTGTTTAGTTCTGGCATGATGGACTGGATTTCTCGCCAGCTGTTGAGCGCCCTGGTTATCAGTCTTTAAAACCGTAGGTTCATTCAATAATTCACCAAATCCCATCTCATCCAACAGCATTCTAAGATAGACTGCCTCCTTTCCCGCTTCACAAAGTGCTATGTACTCTGATTCCGTGCTCGAAAGAGCGACAGTCTGCTGCTTCTTCGATTCCCAAGCTATTGGACCTCTTGCCAAGAAGAAAACAAGTCCCGTTTGAGACTTTCTATCCGCGAGGTTTCCACCCCAATCAGCGTCGACACAACCATAAAGGGTCTCATTAGTTTTCTCGTAAGTTATTTTCAAACATAAAGTGCCCTTTAGATAGCGGAGGACTCGCTTGGCCGCATTCCAGTGCTGTCTCCTAGGATCATTGCTGAATTGTCCCAAAGCACTAACCGCATAGGCTATATCAGGCCTTGTCGACACTGAAAGATATATTAACGATCCAATCAGTGATTGGTATTCTTCCTTTTTTACTGGCTCATTCTCACCCTCTATAGATGAAATCTTTGTTAACTTGGAGTTCGAATCCATGGGTGTAGAAATCGGCTTGGCCTCCTTCATTCTATATTTCGCCAGAAGTTCTTCAATATATTTCTCTTGATCTATGGATATTGAGCCATCCTTTTCCGTTTGTATTCTTATACCCAAATAATAATTTATCTTTCCAAGATCTTTTATTTTGAATATCTTCTTCATACTTTCTTTAAAGGATATCAGCGTGTCTTTTCTTTCAGCTGCAATTATCAAATCATCAACATAGATTGCGACCAGAAGAACTCCTTCTTCTCTTTTAATGTAGACACAGTTATCAGTTTTCATCTGTTCTAGGCCCATTTCTTTTAATACTGAATCGAGCTTTGCATGCCAAGTCATTCCAGCCTGTTTCAGACCATATATAGCCTTCTTTAGTTTACATACCCTTCTTGGATATTTCTTTGACTCGAAATTTTCTGGTTGTGTCATGTAAATTTCTTCTTTGACATCACCATTCAAGAAGGCAGACTGAACATCCATTTGATGGACCAGCAAATCATATTCAACGGCCAAGGCTAAAACTGTTCTGATCGTACTGTGGCGTACAACTGGTGCAAAGGTTTCCTCATAATCAATACCGTATTTTTGGGAATAACCTTTTGTTACAAGTCGAGCCTTATACCGTTCAAGAGAACCATCACTACTATACTTTCTCCTGAATACCCATTTGCTTCCAATTACGTTTTGGCCCTTAGGGGGATCAACCAGTTCCCAAGTTTTGTTTTCAATCAATGAATCAAACTCCTCCTTCATTGCTTTCCTCCAAAAATAAGAATCTTTTCCAGACAGCGCTTCCTCTGCGTCTTTTGGATCTGGGGAGTACTTCACTTCTGAAAATTCTTGCGTGGATAAATTTGCCGTAGGATATTCCTTTCTTGGTCGGCCAGGTTTTCCCGTTCTAATATACCTTGGTCTTCCTCTTCCTCTCTGCGAGATGACTTCCATTGTTTCTGATGGTTCGCCTAAAAAATCCGAATCAGTTCCGGGCAAAGTGTTTTCATCATCCTGAAGACTTTCCTCCTCCAATGATGTATCTTCCTTTTTCTGTGGTATAGCTTCAATTTGCACCACGTCATTCCTAGAGGTAGAGTTTTCAGATTCGAGGAAACGTACATCTCGACTTTTTATCATCATGCCTGTTCCAGGCTTCCATAATCTGTACGCCTTTGATTCGGGAGAATAGCCAATCAGTCGGTATTCTTCACTGCGAGGAGCGAATTTTCCTCTTCTTGGACGGTTGTCAACAGCGAAACATTTACATCCAATAATTCTTAAATGAGAAACGGTTGGTTTTCTTCCTGTAAATATTTCATACGGAGTTCGACTTTCATTTGTTCTTGGGCATCTGTTTCTGATGTATGTAGATGTATGCACAAGTTCAGCCCAAAGTGGATCTGGGAGGTTCGCTTGAATTATGAAACATCTGGTCATTTCTACCAGAGTTCTGTTCGCTCTTTCAGCAACTCCATTTTGTTGCGGAGAATATTCAACTGAGAGCTGATGTCTAATTCCTTCCTCCGATAAATATTCTTTAAAATCTGAACTCAAATACTCTGCTGCATTGTCACTTCTAATTGCTTTAATTTTCTTGCCAGTTTGTCTCTCAGCAAATCTTTTAAATAGTTTAAATCCTTTGAAAATTTCACTTTTTTGTTTCATAACAAAAGTGAATATCATTCGTGAGAAATCGTCAATGAAAGTTGCGAAGTACAATGCACCGCCATATGACTTTGTTCTCATCGGTCCACATATGTCAGAATGAATAAGTTGCAGTGGCTCGGTTGACTTTGTCAGAGAGATTTCTGGGAATGGTAATCGAGTCTGTTTACCCCTAATACAAGTTTCACAACTTGTTATACTTTTAAATTCACCCTTGGGTAATCCATTAACTAAATTTTCTCTCTGCAATTTCCTAAGGTCATCAAAATTAAGATGACCAAACCTATTATGCCAAATTTCACTGCTATTTTTGTCTATACACATTCTGGTAAATTGCGTTTTTGCATATTTAGTTTGACGCAGTATGTAAAGTCCGTTTCTTTTGTAAGCTTCTATGCAAATTTTCCTCAATGGATTCACAATTTCCGCTTTTCCTCTCATAAATTTTACAAAAAATGATTTTTCTGTGCAGGTGCTGACCGAAATCAAATTTCTCTTCAGTCCTGGGACAAACAACACATTTTCTAATTTCAATAAAAATGGTTCACCATGTTCGAGAACTTCCAATTGTACCGTTCCTGTACCTAAAGCTTCTATGCTTTGGTCGTTCGCTAATTTAACGGGTATTGGCTCTGTTTCTCTTAAATCTGAAAATGCTGTTCTTAAGCAGCACATGTGTGCAGTTGCACCGCTATCCAGGCACCACTCGTTAACATCAAGAATATTTTCATCTCGAATTCCTAGAGAAGCAGCCATTCGCGTATTGTTTGTTCTAGAGTTCCTTTTTGACCAGCAGTCAGCCGCTTTGTGGCCTTTCTTGCCACAGTAATGGCAGTTAAATTTAAAATCCTTCCGAGTTGGTGGTTTAGTGGAATTGGTAGTTTTTCTTTCTGGATTTCCAAAAAATGCATTCTGTTCTCCAGACGAAGTTCCCTCCATTTCACGTTGTCTTTGATCTTCTTCTATGATCTTGACCTTTAAAGTTTCAAGTTTTGGGAGCTCATCTCTGGTTTCTATTGCAGTTCTGAATCCTTCGTACGATTCTGGAAGACTACACAACAAGAGTATAACTAAAAAGTCTTCGGGTACTTGAGCCCCAATTTCACCTAGATTGTCCACTAATGAGGTAAATTTACTCAGGTAATCTTTCAAATCATCATTAGGCCTCATTTTCATCTGTATTAGCCTTTTGGTTAGGGAAACTCTCGTCGCAGGTCCTTTAGGTCGATAAACTTCTTCTATCTTTTTCCAGGCCTCCTCGGCAGTCTTGCAATTCTTAACATGAACTAGTTCTGATGGATTCAAGCTCAATACAATTGTAGCAAGAGCCTTCTGATCCTTATTTTGCCAATTAGTAAACTCTTGGTTACCGGGTTCAGGTTTGATATTGGCTTCATTCACATAAATCCACAGATCAGAGTGAACAAGAATCATTTGCATTTGAAGCCTCCATGTCTCAAAGTTTTGCTTATTCAACTTCTCAATTTGATATAGACTGGACATGCTTAATTCTTAATTTTCTTAGACAATCAGTTCTGGGCCCATAACCTGTTAAAAAATAGGAAGGAGAATGCCGGGAAATTGTCTTTAAAGATAGAAAGTTTTATTAAGTTATGCTGTAATTTTACATAAAGTTAAAGCAGCTTGCTTTACATACTCCACTACGACAATGATAGAAATAATTTATATACATGGCGGTCAACTGGTCAAAAACAAATAAAAGAAGAGTAGAATGTTGAAATTGATTATTCCAACATTGTTTTTGTGTATTCCAAAATTTGCATGCAACTTAAATGTTTTTTAACAAAGAAAATATATAAAATGATTATATTGACGAAATAGAAAACTTAGTAAAAATAAGAAAGAAAAAAATACAAAAAAAAAATATATATATAATATATATATATAATATATATATATAATATATATATATATAATATATATATATATATATAGCCGTGCGGCCACGCGTCGCGCGAGCTCCGTGTTTTTCGCCTTTTTCATCCCGTAAAGTCAATTTTTATTTAACTAATATCATATCATCTTGTTCGCCTTAATCCAGGCATCATTTCAACCCATCTCTCAAAGAATCTCATCAAATTTCATATTTTCCTATTTTTCATAATTTAGCAAAGCTACAAGTCGTAGCTTTGCATCATTACCATGGCAACGGCCAAGTTGGTCGTTGCGTCATCAAACACGTCATCTGCTGCGGTAGTCTCATTGGTCGCTCACCCTCATGAAGAAATCTCATTTACATCAAAGCCATCAATCGCTGAATTACCATCTCAAAAGAAAAACAAACAACAAGACAATTTGCATACCCAAAGAAGACAATTTTCGCCTCAAGAGTGGAAAAAATTTGAAGAATCTCGAAGAGAAACATACGAAAAAAGAAGTAAAAACATAAACTCCACCATCCAATTCACCGCCCTCTCAGAGTGCAGTGCTGAGGAGCACCTATCCTCTATAGCCAAAATCATTGGACACGAAAACATCCACTCGGTTGGAAAGATGAATGGCCAGGCCGTTGTGTCGGTTGCCGATGGTGAACAGGCCCTACTACTCATTAACAACGGCTTTGCTGTAAGAGGCAACACCATCTACCCAACACCCCTATTCAACCCCCCAAAGAAATACATTCTCTCAGGAATACTTGCCTTCATCCCAGATGAAGAGGTCACCAAAGCCCTGGCGCCATTCGGAGAGATCCTCAGCATCAGGCCCCTGCCTTTCCCCACCGAGAACCCACTATTTAAACACCTCTCATCTCTTAGAAGAGAGGTCGTGCTGAAGAGAAGAGAATCAACCGACATGCCGGCAATCATCCCAATCGACTACATGCAAAGGACCTTTAAGGTCTTTGTGGGCGAAGACACCATCTGCCTGAGATGTAAGAGACATGGACATATTAAATCCAAATGCCCATTCAACCCGGAAATCAGAGCCAACATCACAAGAACTTATTCAGAAGTCATCAATCCCACAGCCCCACCCGCTGTGCCAGGCCCATCAGGAGAAACAGTTACAGTGAAAACCACCGCGAATGATGAAACCTTGGGCAGGAAAAGAACACTGTCTGAGACGTCTAACGACAACACCGTAGAGGAGTGTACTGACCAGGGCAAAAGGCCAAAACCAAGTCCACCAACAATCGAAACCCCACTTCCCAAGAACATCTCGATGAATATTGAAGTGAAAAGGATTAACGTCGCTAGTTCTGCTGAGGCTGGCAATCTCGAGACTCCCCCCAGCGAAATCCCTGTCGTACAATCCATTCTAATGAAAGACGGAAACGATTCAGATGACGACGCTCTTTCCACCAAGTCCGATTTATCAATGATGTCCTCGCAATTCGAAACCGAATTCTGCGAAGAAACAAAACCAGTCCCCCCTGGTGGAGGAACAGCCATTCACCCGTGTTCTGAATCGAGGACCGACGCAGGAACCGAGGACTTTGACGAAGACACATCAGCCAGGTGCTCACAGTGGTCGATGGACTCCTCTCAACTCCAGAGGGAGTTGATAGACTGCGAGCACAGAGACAACCCTAAAATGGAAAGGATCATCGCGTTGGTATTCAAAAGGACAGGTACTTCTAGACAGACCAAGGTCTGTCAACAGCTTGAACTGCACCCCGACCTGAAGTATAGGACCTCCTGCTACCTCAAGAAATGTGAAGATTTTAAGTCAAAAAACTTCAGAGACCTCAATACCGACCAAAAAAGAGCACTCAACGACAAAATAGGCAAATTGAGGCTAATTCAAACGGAGATCGACAAGTATGATGCAATATACGATGCAATCCTCGATGCAAAATATCCGACGAAGAAGTGACCGCTTAATGCGTCTCAGCACGACAACTCTGACCAACAAGAAGACAGGAACCTAGATAAAAAAACCTAAGCCCACTCCCCTAGAAGTGAAGACAACCCCTCCGCCATGTATAGAAATGGAAATAGACGGAAAGACTACAACAGATAGATCAACTCCTTCTTGATACCCCTTCCCCTCTGACTGCCGACTGTATTTGCCTCTTTTAACTGAATAAAGACCGTTTTTCGCGTTATATATATATATATATATATATATATGCTAGAATAACATTTAAAAAAAATCAATTCAGGAAATAAAAGGGTGTGAGAGAGTGCTCACCAAAAATAGTTCCTCTCAGTTGTTAGGTCGGCCTGCCCGAGCCCCCCTGCCTTGAAAGCACAATTCGTCGTCCTCGACGAACTTCCTGGTATCTTCAGATGAAGCACAATTCGTCGCCCTCGACGTACTCCAGCCACTATGCGAATCTCTCAAAAGATTCGTCTCGGCTTCACCTTTCTTTGAGATGTCAGCCTCCCAGTCCCTTTTCAGACCGCTTGTATGGTCGTTTATGGAAGATGGACGAAGTTCCCGGAGGTCATCTTGGGCAAGCCCCCGCGAGGCTTTTTTTCTTGTCTACTTGGCACAGCTGTGTCACCAACTCTGGCCCCGCGCCAGGACCTCTTGACCCCTCTGCCCCTCCGATTGGTCAGTGGGTACTTGGATATCCGGCCGGCGGACGATTACATTCTCTAGACAGGGGGTGGGGGCCGGTGTGTGAAAAGAGGAGAAGAAACAGCAAAAAATAGATTCCCCTTCGCTGAGGGGTCACACACACAAAAAAACAAAAATATGAAAATAGTTGTAATATTTACATATAAGCATACAATATGCCATGAGTTCTAACAATGATTCCTGTAAAAATTCGAAGCTGAACGATGTTGAGTGATAGAATCTCTTGTCAAAGAAATGATGCCGCCAGAATTGAAATACAAATCAGACAGTTGGAATTAGCAGTGAATCAGTTTGAAAGAATAATTCAATGAGGGTCAAGGATATTCTCTCCTGTATGTGTGTACATTTACTACTGGAGGACAGGTACGCACACTGTTGGCGTAGATGTGTGAACATAATCACTTATGAAACAGTCCAAATGGCACACTTTACCAAGATACTTTTGGGCATTCGATATTGAACTGCCCTCATCTTTAACGATTCAAAGTGAAGGGCAATTTGTAAAAATTCCAAGATATCGGAAAATTTGGGCGTATTCTCCAACAAAATCTATTTAGCAGGTCATGCTTTATTCATGATGAGCGTCCGGGAATTAAAAACTCAATAGATTAGTGTTCCATATTCCATGTCCCCTCCTCGTCATTAAATTGAAAAATGTTTTCTAGGCGGTGTGTATATAGATCGGGGTTAGAATGACCTGGCCATTTACAGCCATTAAGAAGACTAGGCTACGATGGTATCGGTGGTATCTCCATTTATCATTCACATGTGGAAAAAGGAACTACTCCCAGCCTCGAATCATTTAGATGTTGTACTGTTCTATTCCCTTTACCAAGATGTGAGACTCACAGGAGAAGAGTGTCGAGGCCGATATACTGCATTACTTGCTTTGTTACTCAGAAAGAATATGTTGAAAAGTAGCTGTAAGGAGAGTTTAGACTGTGTAATCTATACGTACACACCTCTTTAAAGATAAAAAAAGATAGAACTTTTCTCACACACACTATGCATTATACAAGGGCTATCTAATAGTTTCCAGGAAAGGCAAAAATAAGAAAAACGATGAGACTGAAAAAAAAAAAAGAATTATTCAAAATACTCTCCTCCCGCATATTTACACAGCTTTCATCGTCTCTCCCATGCTTCAAAACATTTACAAAAGTCGTCTTTCTGGATGCTCTTCAAAACATTTTTCGATTTCGCAATTATAGTTTCTTTAGTGTCAAAGATCCTTCTTTTCAGAGTTATTTTGTTTTTGAGAATAGGAAAAGGTCATTGGGAACTAAGCCTGGAAAATAAGCAGGTTTGTGAAGTTGGGGTGCCGTTCTTCGCTGAAAAATTCAGCACAGATGTAACAATGTGTGGCCGAAAGATGTCGTGATGGAGAAACCAATTTTTGGAATCCCACATTCCATTTCATTTAAGGCGAATTGATTCGCGTAGGCGTCTTAGAATATTAAAATGAACTTCTTTACTTTTAGATTGCTCTTTCCTAAAGTATTCATAGCGCACAATCTCTTTAGTGTAGAATTATGACACTAGTAAAACCTTGGTTTTGACTTTCAAAGACGAGATTTCTTTTCTTTTCCACTCCATGGACTGGCGTTTAGTTTCGGTGTCATAATCGTAAACCCAAGTTTCGGCTTCAGGTATTGCTTTCCTTCCAATTAGGGTTTTAGTCGACCATTTCAAGCATGTTACATGAAACATCGACCCGATCATTTTTCTGTTCATTTTATTAACAGATTTGGCAGGTGTTTTCCTCAACTGCAGATCTTTTTAAATTATTATTCCTATACTAAAGATTTAGATATCCCAGTTTTTAACGTGATGTCACGTACCCCATTTTTTTTTGTGGATTTTCATTTATTAAATTCTCCATTTTTTTGTGTTATTTCAGGATTCCCGTGAAGAATTGGCTCACCTACGTGCCATCATCGTCCGATGTTTCTCTGCCATCGTGAATACCATTCATAAACGGCTTATTTTTTAAATGATCATCGCCGAAGGCTATTTTTATTAAATTTTAAGTTTCGAATACATACTTACCGATTTTGAAAAAATAAAATTAATACAAATTCGCTGTTTACTTTTTGAATTCATTAAAAATCGAAGAGATTACTTGATTGATATTTTGAAATTATTTTTATTCACGTGCTGCTTGTGAAAATTGTGTAACTATATAAGTCCGTGTTGCTCAAGCTTTCAATTAGAATTGGTGTTCGAAAACTTTTGTTATTTGCGTATATAAAAAAATATTTGAACTTCACGGAAAATTATTGCACAGACCTTGTATGTACATGTTTACAAGGGCCATTCGAATGAAAACAAGACTTTTATAATATTCGTTTATTTTATATGTTTATTCACACACACACACATACGAAAACAAATTAGAATCATTCTTCAGTGTTATGCTAAACGGGAAATCACAATAAATTCGGATCGTATTCCTGTTTTATTTCTTTCACCCAAAACATTTTTTCATTGAAGCTGAAAATAAGATCTAAAAAAAAAAAGCGAGTTGCTGTTAAAAAATAAATTTACTCCGAGATAGCGCTCGATTAAAGCTTAAAAGATTAAAAAAAACTTGCAGAAAATTCGCATTGAGGTCTTATTACACCTTTCTTCCTCTACTAGCCTTGTACAAAGTTTTATTAGTTGTTAGGAATCTTCAATGGATTATGAAAAACCCTAATTAATAGCAATTTATAAGAAATAGAAGAAAGCGATGTATAAATATTTAAATCACTACCAAAAAGGTATCCGTAGCTGAAAAAAAAAGATAAAGATCCTTAGAAGCTTCCTTTCTTTTATATGAATGTATGTTAAATGTGTTAAAGGTATAAACATGTAAAAATATTAGCAATAAAAAACAAAATATGTATTCAAATAACATACGTTACTCATATTATTACAAAGGTAATATTTGGAACGATGTATAGACATTTATTAACATTATTCGTTTTTTTAGTTAAAAAAACTTTTATGTCAGTAAAATTAATGCATTAATTCTTTATCGCTCGAAGAAATATGTCATGACATGTGTGTTATTTATCCTAGAGTAAGCTATCTCTGAACCCAATGGATGTCAAAGACTTCCAAGTGCTGGCCAGAGTTATTCTCAAACAGCCGCTACAGAAGTTATGTGCCCTTCTAAATACTGCAACCGTAAATTCCCGTAGAAAGAAAATGCTCTCGGGTAAAACCCGGGCGTTGCCCGGGTCATTCGACTAGTATATATTAATATATATATTTTGATCCAGGTCCGCCCCTTTTTATATAAACTAATATATATATGAAAAAGAAAAAGGCATTTATAACACCTTATTCCAGTACAATATCACATTTGTGCTATTTTTTCATAATATATATGTGAAAATTTGTATATAACAATATGTAATCCCACCACAATCTATGCAATGTATCGTCAAAAGTTTTAAATAAAGGTTAGGCTTCGCGAAAAGAGAGAACGGCAATTACCAGGATTGCATCATCCGGGAAGTAAAGGTCACTACCCAGGAACCATAAAACTAAAGTTCAAAGACCTTCTTCTTCCTGGAAGATGGCAATCATGACGACAATGGAGGTACCAACAACCAATCACAGTTAAGCATGAATAACTAAGAACCAATGAGAGGTAACCACGTAGGACGATCCGATCCAATGAGAAGCCGAGAGAGTTAACGAGGTAGATCTCGGACTGAAAGTTAAGTAGTAGGCAGGCGACCAGGCTAGAAGCAAGGTGTACTCAACTCAGGCTCCAACCCAGGTAAAATTCTCTTCGATCATGTGAAAGGCAAGGTACCTCCTCCAGTCCCAACAACTCTCTCGCGAAGTCTAGATTCTATCTTATCCAGGTTTTGTCTCGTTATTTCCTCTGTGGAACCCTACCATTCAACTAACGACTGCACCATCAATCATCAATCATCAACCACCACAAGTCATCAATCCCAAAGTAACCCACAGTAAGTCAACAGGATCTTACATAGGATCAACATCGAAATAATATTATAGTGAGTCGACAGGATCTAAAAAGTCGAATCCTCACAGAGAGTCGACAGGATCTAAAATCGATACATCACAGAGAGTCGACAGGATCCACATTCGATACATCACATTTAAATATGTTTGAAAAAATATATATATATGTTTGTCAGCTATGCACGTCTTCAATGCGTAACTAATCTGACTGAAATTTTAACAGCATATAAAGTTGAATATGGAAAAACGTAAAGTCACATTTTCAGATCGCTATCTCGAATATCTTTGGAGATATTTACAAATTTGTTAATTACACTCGCAACCAACGCCCCACTCCGGCGAAGTTAGGTTTCGGTTTTGACAGGAAGCTTGCTGCATGCCCTTTTTTTTCTTTTTTGAAGTAACCGATTTAATATTCAAACATTTTATTATTTTTAATACTAATTTTAGGTTGTATAATAAATATATTTTCTCTTAAGTATTGTACTCTAATTTAAAAAATATATATATATATTGTGTCAAGCCATATATATGATATATAAAAGTATATAGATAACAAATCAAATGAAATAATGACACTATCATCTACTTATATATTTGCCTTATTCTGTCTGTTTGTTTGTCTGTCTGAAGCTCACGGATGGGATTTTTCATAACCATCGGTGGTTCAGTGGTAGAATGCTCGCCTGCCACGCGGGCGGCCCGGGTTCGATTCCCGGCCGATGCATTTTTTTTTACAATTTTTAAAACTCATTTATATATTATACAAGAATGACATCCACGGCGCCAATTTATAATTGTAACGAATAGTATTTGAATAAAAGCATTTAATCGGGTAAAACCCGGGCGTTGCCCGGGTCATTCGTATATAATAATTGTATAAACGAATGCAAGACAAAATCACCGCGAATGTTTCTTTTTTTTTAAGGCAATTTCTTTTTAAGGCAATTATCGTTATTTATCGTTAATTTTTGTTTCGATTTTATTGAAAAAAAAAACGATATGGTGCCTTTAAAAAATGATCTTTATTACTATGCAGTTTTCTATTTAGTCAATATACCTAAGTTCATGTTGCAAATGTAATTATCTCTATCGATTTAGTAGGTGAAATGCAAAAAAAAAAAAATCGACATGATGAAATCTTTATGAAAATTCACATTTTTATTTTTATATTTTCAAGACACACACAGTTTGGGGCGGGACGTTTCACAAGAGAGACATCCACGGCGCCAATTTATAATTGTAACGAATAGTATTTGAATTAAAACGTTTTTAAAATATATACGCACTCGGGTAAAACCCGGGCGTTGCCCGGGCCATTCGTCTAGTTTAAATATAAATTCTAATAATAATAAATGATATGCTAAATATTGAATTGCTATTAAATTAATAAAATATTTTATAATTAAAATGAATAAAAAAACTGTTAAATTTTATAATGTGCGTAGTTATAAAATATATATAAATAATATTATACTCGTACATAAAGATTTTGAAGATTCATTTTTTATACATAGGAACCCTGGGGAAAACGTTTTTTCTCGGGTAAAACCCGGGCGTTGCCGGTTCCCCTAGTATTTTTTAAGCGCCACTAGAGTAACCTAATTGTTCTAATCGCCACTACGGTAACCAATATTTTATGGGGTTCAGTAGGATAACCAATATTTTATGGGGTCCACTAGGATAACCAATATTTTATGGTGTCGACTAGGGTAACCAATATTTATAAGTGCCACTAGGATAACCAATATTTTATTAGGTCCGCTAGGGTAACGAATATTTTATGGTGTCCACTAGGATAACCAATATTTTATGGTGTCCACTAGGGTAACCAATATTTATAAGTGCCACTAGGATAGCCAATATTTTTTGGGGTCCCTAGTGGACCCCATAAAATATTGGTTATCCTAGTGGACCCCATAAAATATTGGTTACCCTAGTGGATCACATAAAATATTGGTTATCCTAGTGGATATTTATAAGCGCCACTAGAGTAGCATTATTGTTCTAAGCGCCACTAGGGTAATTATTTTGTTCTAGGCGCCACTACGGTAAACAATATTTATAGGTACCACTACGGTAAACAATATTTATAAGTACCTCTACGGTAACCAATATTTATAGGTACCACTACGGTAAACAATATTTATAAGTACCTCTACGGTAACCAATATTTATAAGTGCCACTACGGTAAACAATATTTATAAGTACCTCTACGGTAACCAATATTTATAAGTGCCACTACGGTAAACAATATTTATAAGTACCTCTACGGTAACCAATATTTCTAAGTGCCACTAGGGTAACCAATATTTTATAAGCGGAACTAGTGTAATCTGATTGTTCCAAGCGTCACTGAGTAACGATATTGATCCAAGCACCACTAAGATGACCAATAAGTTCCAGGCGGCACTAGGGTAGCCATTTCTCTCAAGTACCAATCTTAGCGCAAAGTGATAGAACTGGTAGATGATAATTGTGATATATTTTTAAAGGTAATTTGACAATTTCATTGTACCATTGACCTTTCCAAATAATGCTGGAAGATGTCATTACAACCTTTTGGTTGCAAGATGCGTGTTGTGCCAGTGAGAGACGATATCTACCCCGGAGGGTGTTTGAATCTTTTGAAATAGCAGGATGTAGGAGTTAGTAATTGATATTCGATGATAGGATTCTAGAACGACGGCAACTAGATCGTGTTTGGCCGAGGCGAGAGACGGCAGGTGGACGTGAGATAAACTTTATGTCGCCTTTAATAAGGGACCACCCGGAGTTGAGCCTCCGTTTATGGTTTTCCGCGTTTAATCCCTGGCTTTCAAAATACACGCTCGAGAATGCCCATGCTCTTCGTTAAAAATCACTTATATTTTCGAGAGAAAAGGGGAATATATATTACTATAATACTATAACAACACGACGTGGTCCCAACTGATGGGGTTCCCTCGACATCACCAGGCACTGTGGTTCTAACTGATATGACTTCGCCCCCTCCAGCACTAGGCAGCGTGGTTCAACCTTATGTGTCGCCCCGTACATCACCAGGCAGCGTGGTTCCAACTGATAACTCACCCGACACTGTATGGATCCAATGATCTTGCATCCTCCGCCCTACTTCACTACGCACGGTGTGGTTCTCGCGGTCAGAGGTTCAGGAGAACCGGGAAGAATCATTAGCTGCTGCTCTAATCTCCACCCAGTGGGCCACTACAGATGTTGTGGCCGGAACCAGGTCACCGGGGGCATTGACCCTCCAGTCCTCAATGGGTTAGTTGGTGACTGCGGGAGGCCTCTCCTCACGTTCGCCGCCCTGCTCTATTCTCGGGAACCGGGAACTTTGTATTGGCGGGATGGAAGGAGGCGCTAATGAGCCGAAAGGGCCCCGTTATGATTACATAACCCAAGCATATCTAAATAAACTATGGAGGTCAGAGCCCGAAACCTTGGAAAATAGATTGGTATTAATTAAAGAAAGATGTTTTTGTTGTATTTTATAAACCTTCGAACGAAGCATTAGCCGCTACACCACATACACGGAGATGAGGATGAATAATAGAAGTGAGAGAAAATGTTAGAGTGAGAAAAAAGAAAAAACAGAACCATGAATGATAATTTTTTTTTTATTTTAAAATGGAGAAAAGTAAAAAAAAGTGGGATTATTTTTTCTTGTTGAATTTCTTAAATCCTATTATTTTGTATATATAATTTATTAGAAATAAAAATAGAGATTTTGAAGAAATTGAAAATTAATGGGGAATTGAATTTGTAATAAGATTGGAAGCTTATATAATTTTGCTATATTTAATATTATAATATGCCATCCAGTAAATATTTTAACACTCCACAAACTTATACAAAACTGATAAATGCCATTACGGTATGTTAAATATAGGTAGAGACATTTATATATAAAAGTAAGTATTTTAAAATAGATATAAGGGCCGGGAAAGACAGATAATATGTCTGGGCCGTCATGAACATGATTGCTGAAATTCAACGGCCACCAATCAGCGGCACTTCCTTCTTGTAAACATTCCTCGGGGACATCTTCATGACTAATTAAACCGCGCACAAATATATAAAATAATTTACAATTATAATAAGAAAATTTGCATAACCACTCCTCATTAAGATAGTCTGTTACCCAGTGGCTGCTGCTCTATAAATTTCCGTCATAATTATGGTAATAAAAGTTCCAGGGAACCCTCAGCTTTTGTTGCCGCTGTCAGCCTAGTCCACGGTACCATCTTCGTGTGCGGAAATGTATTTCCACTAGAAATCTCTACTATTTCGTTCAATCCCATCGGTCTCTTAACAATTCGCTACTCTACGTATCAGCGTTGTGGGAAGGTTCTTGTTGGATTTGTAAAAAAAAAAAAAAAAATAGAGGAAGGTCAATCTTACCCAGATTGAAAAAATAGAGATTCACCAGTTGTGTCTGCACAAGTTGTGGAAATGCAAATTAACAAAATTGGCATAAATATATCTTTTATTTTGCTTATCAAAAATGACTGGTCATCAAAATAAACAAATTAGATAAAAAGGGTAATAATCAAATTGGCCAAAAAATTAGATACATTTAAAATTAGAAAAAAACAAGTAGTACAAAACAAAAATATACAGATAAACAAATAATATACAGAGCAAAAGTAATTAGGGTTGGAAAGGCAAATCTTTTTCAAAATTCACAAATACTTATCTTTCAATACTATACTTTCAATTCTTTTGATCAATCAGATTATGAATTCTTCACTTGAAATTATATCTTAATAATTATAAATTATATATTTCTATTTTGTATGGGAATACAAAACAGAAAAAAAGCAATAAATCTTAATCAGGAAAGATTATTGGTGTACACCCCCAATCTCGTAGGTTTTTTCACCTCTCTTCCAAATCTAGTAAAATTGACTGTTCTCCACCTGTTGGAATCTCCTGTGTTATGATCCCTTCTGTTGTAAATAAGTGAAAGGTGTTGGTTGTAAAACGGAGTGGTTCACTAGGCCTGTGTTTGCGCTATTCGAGGAAAATGTAAAATAGTCCAAGTTGTTATAAAATATAACTTTTATTTTGCCTATCTGCAACTTCTTGATTCTTAATAAAGTCTTATTTACATATATACATTCAATTCCAACTTCTCTAATTTTAACTTCTCCAGCTTTAGCCTTGACTTCTCTATATTAATTTATCTTCAACTTCTTAGACTTCTTTAAATTTATCTTCAACTTCACTGAGTTCTTTAATTCTTTAGCTTCTTAGATTCTTTAAATATATCTTTAACCTCTTAGAATTCTATAAATTTACCTTTAACTTCCTTGAGTTCTTTGAATTCTTCAACTTCATAGACTTCTTTAAATTTATCTTCAACTTCTTAGAATTCTTTAAATTTACCTTTAACTTCCTTGAGTTCTTAGACTTCTTTAAATTTATCTTTAACTTTACTTCTTTAAACTTTAACTTTATACTTGATCCACCTTCAGTCACACACCTAACTCCGATCTGATACCTTCTCCTCTGCGCGACTATGCACTGTACTCTCTTCACACACCCCCCCCCCCCCGTCCTCTTTCTCGCCGCGACTTTTATAGTCGTATAAAGGGTCACGTGGACGGACTCTGTGGATTCACTCTGTGGCGCATCCCGTGATGTTCTTCATTTGGAATTGGATTTTGTTTTGGCCATTTGTCCTCTGATTCTCTCAAACACTGGGGTCCCTCCCACCATTTAGACAAAATGAATTGTGGTGCGTAGCAACCTCATGTGGCACCTCAAGGTATATCTTTCTTTGTTCCAATATACTCCTAATACTCTGGAATCCTCTTTATTTTCTATTATTTTACTACCTCCATATTCCCATTCTCTTAAAGTCACTTTGGCCTCATCCATTATATCGTTAGCGACCTCTCTGATACGTTCCAATTCACCAGGTTCATCGACTGAGAACACCAAGTTATCTACATAGAATGAACGTTTCAGAACATCTGCAACAGGTTTGCGATAATCCACAATGGACTCCAAATAATATTTCAACACTGCGGCCAAGATGAAAGGACTGCAGGTTAAACCGAAGACCACTCGGGTGTGTCTCAGTGTCCGTATCTTGGAGGGATCTTGTTCAACAAACCATAAAAATCGCAAATAATCTCTTTCCTTTTCATATATACCTATGGTCTGAAAAGCTTTGCGGATGTCAGCGATGGCTCCTATTTTCTTTTCCCTAAATCTTATCAGGATTTCAGGTAAAAGTTCAATCAGATTAGGTCCAGTATCTAAACATTCATTTCGAGACAAACTTCTATTACTTGCTTTACATGATGCATCGTAAACGGGTCTAATAGGGGTAGTCTCACTCTGAACCTTATATATCGGGCGATGTGGTAGATAATGTCCAATAAGTTTGATGTCTTCCTCATCAACTTTTTCTATAAGGTTTTCCCTGAACCAGGATTGGAAGACTTCATCATAGGAATCAAACTGACCCTTTTGCGTCAACTTATGAGTCATAGCTTCCAAGCGCCTTTTGGCTATTTTCAAGTTATTCGGTATCGTCCCAATTCCTTCCTTCCATGGAAAAGATACAAGATAACGTCCATCATGGCCTCGACAGATTTTCTCACGAAACTTTTCTTGCATGAGAAAATTTTTCTCTTTCTCAGAGATGACCTCTGTAGGATCTCGTACCCCTATTGTTTCTAATTCCCATAAGGATGATACTCTCTGTTGGGTTGTAAGTTAGGTGATAACCATTTGAGCACTTGTCTCTGGTCTCTCTGATGAGGTATTACCTATTAAAGTCCATCCAAGAACTGTTTGAATTGCGGTCAATCCTCCTGCCAGCTGTTCAACTTTTCTTGTGAGAAGTTGGCAATAATAGTTTCCACCGATTAGGATGTATATTTCGGTTTTATTATTGTCTACCTTGGACAAAGTGATTCCTTTCTTATCCAATTCCCATTGCCTGGGTCCTGTTTCAAAGGGTGAAATATCGCCACAAATTATTGTTTCCTCTAACGCTTCCATCTTGAAAGCCTTTCCCTCATCAACATTGTCCAACTGGAAATAAAATATTGAATGAGCCTTTTCTCCGGTGGTTTGCCCTCCAAACAAAATTTTATTCAATTTGACTTCTCCCACCTTCGGTAAGTCTAACTCCTTAGCTATAGACCTTCTGATGTAAGACTTTTGGCTACCAGAGTCCAAAAACACTCTTACCATTTTGGAAGGTTTCGGCCCTTTAATTTTCACGATTATAGTCATTAAAGAGATATTATTTGTGCATACTTGATTCGCCATTGCTGTTACAGGCTCATTCTTCCCCTCATTCTGCTCTGCTGAACTATTGTGAGATCTGTTATCTGACCTCCAATTTAAATTTCCCTGACTATGTGAGGTTCCTCTGCACATTATCCCAAAATGAGGTCCTTAGCAACCCTTGCATCTTACAAAAGCTCGACAATCCTTCTTCAAATGATTTTTTCTCAAGCATTTAAAGCAAACTTTCGCATCCCGTACCCTCTTTAATCTGTCTGATTCCAACATCTTGGCTGCCTTAAAACAGTTTTGGCTAAGATGACTATGTCACAAAATAAACACAGTAAGTTGGTCTTTCCAACAAATAATGCAGACGCTGTGTGGATCTTAGGGAGATTATTTTCTCTCTTTCCCTGCTTTAGAGAAAGGGAAGGTTCAAATCCTTCAGCAACAAAGGAAATGCGTTATGCATTTTTAACTTCCTGTTTTGAAAATTCTATCAGACCCTCTAATTTATCAAAAGCTTTTGCCCCACTATGTTCAATTCCCGCTTCAATCTTAGAGTAATCTTCTCTTTCTTTGAAAGGTGTACGGGAACGTTGCCATATTTTGATAAGTTAAAGTGGCAAACTTGACTCTACTAATGGGTATAAAAACGCACCACCCCCAGACTTAGTATCAACTCCCAGAGATCCCAAAGAATGGAGATGTGCAACCAAATCATCATAAAGTTGAGCTAAGTTTCTAGACCAAATATTGGCAATGACTAACTTTAAAAGTTTGCGCACATACAATTCAGTCAGCATATCTTTGTCTCCAAACCTATCTTTTAAATCTCCAATGACTTTGTTGTAATTTTTTTCTGCAAGAGGGAAGCTAGTCACAAGTCTGAGAGCCTTTGACCCAACAACCATGGATTGTATTAAATACTAGCCGAATGACCCGGGCAACGCCCGGGTTTTACCCGATTAAATGTTTTTATTCAAATACTATTCGTTACAATTATAAATTGGCACCGTGGATGTCACTTTTGTGAAACGTCCCGCTCCAAACTTTGTGTGTTTTTAAAATAAAAAAATAAAAATGTAAATTTTCACAAGGATATTTGAAAATTATATTATTTTGATTTTCAAATACTATTCGTTACAATTATAAATTGGCTCCGTGGATGTCCCTCTTGTGAAACGTCCCGCTCCAAACTTTGTGTCTGAGAAGCGATATTTTTATAGAAAGATAATCTGGCTTTTGTTTTCTGCTCGAATGAATGTTTTTCTGTTAGAATTTTGTTCCTGCGTACAAAAAAAAAAAACGAACTGGTTTCACCCGTGGTCTCTGCTTTTTGGAATTTTTCCCGATATGATTTTGTATCTGATAATCAAACATAATACAGCAATATTGTCATCATCATTTTCTGACTAAAAAAAAAAACAATTATTTTTGCCCAGAACCTGTAAATTTTATTTTTTATTGGCTAAAAATCCGATAAATATATTTTCCAGATTTTTCTCTATGTCCTGTCAAAACACGTTTTACATGTACATTAGGTCAGCTGATATTACCTAACTCCCATATTCACCCTAGAGGCGCTGCTTGCGAGCGAAAAAGGCAAATTTGCAACGCAATTTGCAAATAACTCGAAGAATATTCGGGATAGAGACCTGAAATATTCACTATAAGTTTTTCCAGATTCTACTCTATATACTGTTAAAATTTCAGTCAGATTAGTTACGTATTGTGGACGTGTATAGCCGACATAGATACCCACATACATACATACATACACACTGACTTTTATATATATAGGGATTCAAATTTATCAACATCAGACAGTGACTCATCTAAATGTATTTTTTTTTTTCAAAATGACTCCACCATGATAGCCATTCCTCTAGCTCACCTGTATACTTTTTTAGTTCAAATTTTGGAAGTTTAATTTGTCTTTTAACATCTGAAGTGCTAGATTGTAACATTTTATCATCACAGGGTGCTGCCAATTTAGACTCATATTCTTTCACCTTCTGTGCGGAAATTCCTACTTGTAGGCTATAATTCTCACATTGTTCCATCTCATCATTGATTTGAGCTTCTGTGGACCTCGGATCATCCAATAAGATCTCTTTTATCTTATCATCAATCAACATCAGTCTATCATTAAGAATGGTTAACCTTTCAAATTTGGCCCTTATTAAAATTATATCCACTTCCTCTAGGCTTGACCTGATTTTATTTCATTTGTGGTTCCTTAAGGGAATTCTTTCTCTTTTAAGCTTATCCATCTCCACAAATTGCACAAACATCACAAGGTGAGATCACGTCCGGCTCACCAAAACTGGGACACCTTTTCCTACCTTCCCAGCGGCGTGTGTGTGTGTATTTTTACAAATTTATCTCTTTTTAGACACACGCCTCTACTATTGATTAAACTGGCTTATATGGTGTGTATGTGAATTTCGAGATTTATTGGCTATAATTTTTAAGTAAATAATGAATTATACCAGAATTATGCACTTAACTAGAAGTAAATGCAAAAGGGGCAATGCTCTTCCACCAATATGTTCCAAATAGGTTTCATTGTAGCAATCTTTGTAGAAATGCATGCAGAGAATATAAAGTAACGTTATAAAATATTGACACCATAAGCCGATAGATGGCGCTATAAAACATTACATTATTCTTATCTCTGATATAATTATAGTAGCAGGTCGTACCTGGAAAGTCATTTTGACCCTCTATAATTTTCGGTTGCGCATCTTGAAACAATGCAGCCAACATGATTTTTGCTCGATCAATACAAGAATTGTTTTAGTGATGAGAGTATATTTGTAGAGGGGCGCCTAACTAAACCATCTTGTCTATAAAGTTTGTCCAGTTAGCAAGACAATCTCGACCTCTTAATGTATAAGCCTGGAAATGATGAAATTCTTGAAACGTGTTCTTATAATAGGGTTTCAAGCGAGCTCATTAACGGATATCTTTTTTGATTGTCCTAGGTCACTCAAGTTCCCCCCACCCCTTTGTTGACCGAGAGGTGGTTTTGGCGATAGCATCAGAAGGTGATGATTGGAAAGATTTATGTAACGCGGAGGGCTAAGTCTGGATACTTACATCACCACTGGACTTAATTTTGGACGCGGTGATTTAAAATTTAAATTAGGAAAGGAAGCAGCTGCATCAGGAAATGGCATCTCTCCAACTGCAATCCATGTTGAAGCCAGCTTTCTAGATTAGAAAGTCTGAAAGCAGTCTCCTGTGGTGCGGCAGATGTCCTCTCTCTTCAGGGTCGAAAATAAATCATTTACTTATTGACGCGCGTGCCAGGTTTAATTGCTTTTCATCATTGGCAGCATGGATTTATTTAATCACAATAGGCTTCTACAATGTTAGGTCAATAATAGTTATAGTAAAAAGGCGGCCACATTTTCACCTTACAAATGTGCGCGTTTTTATGCTTAACAAACAATCTAGTTGGTCTTGTGATCACAATGGTTTCCCATTGGACAACGGCTCAACTCTCAAAATGGAAACATAATTCAAAAGAAATCTCCTCCTACTGAACGGAAGTAACTCAATCATATTTATAGCGTGCGCTGGTATGAGAGTGTTGGCAACAATAAACATCTTTTTAAGGTGTTAGATAAATTAGCCGCAATAGTTTATAAATATTGTGACATCTCTAAATATGAAAATATTTATAAATCAAGTCCCCTATATTGGCTAAATGCATTCTTTTAGTCATTAATAAGAGTTCTATGTCATAAAATGTTTTATATATCTAAAAAATAACAGAATGAAACTGATTGTGCTTTATGCATCATGAAGAAAATCTATGCAAGTAGTTATTTATATGCTTTTATTCTTCTGTGTCGTTCACCTCCGGCCGGCCCACCTGTGCCTTTGACAGCTTGGATCGTGGTACCGCTTTTGTGTTCAAAGGTGCTTTGAGATAAATGTAAACATTTAGCATATACGTATACATTAAAATATGTATATACGAGAGGCTTTTAAAACTAACACTAAATACCCTGAAATACACTAATGTCCGTGATAGATTGTTTGAATTTAATTCTAAATAACACATTATTTCAATGATCATCAAAATTTATATGGAAGGACAATTTGTGTACCACATACACACATTTTTACAAATAGATACATGATTTTATACATTGATATTATACATAATAGATCAATTTCGATAAACCTGGTATATATTGATAGCAATAAATATTTAATATTGAGAGAGAGAGAATTTAGAATTGAATACTCTTTTATTAATCGTACATAAAAGATTATATATAGTTTATAGGAGAAAAAAAGTAAATTTAAGTATTATTTTCACCAGAGGAAACCCACTGATGGTCGTCTGGTATTAATAGAGGTTATAGGATGGTGTTAGCATTCAAGCTCTCGAACAACTCCTTTAACTGTTGTAAAGTGGTCTGAGAGAGAGAGAGAGAGAGAGAGAGAGAGACATTGACATTTGAAATGATTTTATTGACTATCAGTCACTTTTTACAAAAAAAAAAATGATAATAGAAATGAAAAAATGATGGGAATCTACAATGATTTTAGGAGCTAGGGAGGCTCCACCACCTTGATAAGGTCCTCCTCCAGACGAGGAGGGGGTTTTCTTGGACTCCTCACATCTCCAGGCCCAGGAAGTGCTTGTAGATGCGGGTCTTGGCAGATGCCATGATGGCCAAGGCGTCATCCTCCAGGTCATGCCCGAAGATCCAGCTCTGAAGGTCAGGGGGCCGCTGGAGGATGGTGAAGGCCTCCACGATGACTGGCCTGATCCGCCTACAAGACCAGTAGCGGTGGGCCAGTGACAGGTCTCCGGACCCACAGACGATGCAGGACTCCCGGGCTGAGGTCGGATGTGCTGGATGGGGAAGGGCGTAAAGGGCCAGCCGCACGGCAACGTCAGCATTGTGCCCTGAGAAGGCACATCGCCGGAGAGAAGACCAGCTGATGGAGATGGGGATGCTAACGTGGGGGAGCCACCGTCCCAGCAGCTGGGTGATGGGCAGTGCAGCCAGGCGTGGACGCTCCGGCATGCGGCGGGCAGTGCAGGTTGTTAGGCGTTGGAAGGCGGTGGTCGTTCCGCGCACCACGATTGCGTCCGCAAGGATAGCGACGCGATGACGGCTCTGGGAATTTTGGGTGACCAGGCGTGAGCAGAATATCCCCGAGCAGCGGCATCCGCGAGGGCGCCACGCGTAGCGATTGTAATATTTGGAGGAGCCCCGGTCAGTTCTCCAATCTTGTAGGATCCAGGAGCTCAGGGGGCTGCAGGAAACGGCAGTCGCCCACGACTCGAAGAGCCTGGAGGAGTGCTGGTTGTAGGATCCGGTGGTTCAGCTCTAGGATCTCCGCAGCAGCTTCGAAGAGATGAAGACTCCGACGACGCCGCGGGGGAAGCCAGGTGCCAGGAGTGGACGCAGGAGACAGCCACATCCCGCTCTCGGCGAGCCAGGGGTGAGCGTTGCGACCTCCACGCAGTGCTGCCTGGACGCCCTTGAGGCACGACAGCCGGAGCTGAGTGCCGACGTCGAGAAGTCCCATGCCTCCCACGGAGATCGGCCGCGCTAGGATGCTGCCGGGAAGCCATGAGGTTCGATCGTGCCCCCACAGGAATCGATCCAATCTTGCCTGCATTCTTGCGATGATAGTATCGCTGGGCAGGTAAGCCTGGAGGTGATAGTAGATGGCCGAGAGCACCAGGCTATTGGCCGCTTTTGCTCGACCAGCAAGTGAGAGACGGCGGACAAAGGGGGACCACTTAGCAATGGCCCTCTCCAGTAACTCCTGCAGATGTTGGTCTTGGGCCAAAGTTCCCACACCAGGAGTCACTATGGTTCCTAGGATATTGATTTTCTCCATGTTCTAGGAGATGTCCAATGGGGAGTCGGTGCGGTTCCTCCATCTCCCTGGCTCTTGCCGAAGTTGACTCTTATTCCTGACGCACGCCTGAAGTCCTCGAAGATCTTCTTGACGACCTCTAGCTGCCCATCCTCGCGGATAAGCAGGACGATATCATCGGCGTACGCCAGGACATTATCCCGGCCGAGTAGCTGCTCCAGGCGAAGCAGGAGGGGCCCGGTGGAGATGGTGAAGAACGCTGCGCTGGCAGCGCATCCTTGCCTGACTCCGTTGAGCATGTGGAACAGAGGAGTTCTCCCAATTCCTTCTATTCTCGCCGTCGCCTCGGCCCCAGCGTAGAGCAGAAGAACCCACCCCACGAAGACTGGCGGCAGACCGACGGAGAGAAGAACGGACATCAGGAAGCCTCTGTCCAGCGTGTCAAACGCTGACTCCAAGTCGGTGGCGACGACTGCCAGCGGGGTTTCTTCTCTGCACTCAGTGGCAACTCCGTCAGCTACGCGGGATATGTTCCAGGCTGGTATCCTACCTGGAACGGCTTAGCTCTGACATTCAGGTACGATGTCCCGGAGATGAGGTCTCAGTCGCCAGTAGAGGACCCCGATGAGGACTCTGTAGTCCGTCGTTGGCCAGTAGAGAAATCGAAGTACGGCTAGGCCTAGACCACCGTGCGGTTTTGCTATCAGGGACATTTCGCTGCGCCGCATGGAAGAGGGCAGGGCTGGGACGCCTCGAAGACCCGACGGAGCGCACTCGCGAAGAAATCCTCGAAGCCCAGGAGGAGCTCGCAGAGCAAGTCATCCCACCCGGCCGCTTTTCCAGTTGGCAGACGGCCGATGGCAGCAACGATCTCTTCTTCGCCGATCCCATAGCGGTGGAGTGTATCGCTTTCTTCAATGGTGACCCTTAGGATGAATCCACGCAGGAAACTATCGATGTCTTCCGGTGAGCACGAAGGGTGGGAAAAGCGCTCCTTTAGGTTGACGAAAGCCAAATCTCTCACCGCTGGTCCCGTGATCACTCGACCTGCGCTGTCGTAGAATGTTGTCGACGACGTTCCCCTGCAACGAAGACGAAGAGCGCGCCCCAGGTCCAGCAGGGAGGGATAGTCCGAGTTGATGGATACATCCTCGAGCTTGGTTTGGACAAATTTTCTTGCCCTCGAGATGTAGTCGTCGTCGTTGTTGAGCAGGTCGTGGAGGGACTTGATGGCGGAGGCCAGATGCGCCTTAATTTGTTCCCACCTTCTCCAGATTTCCGCATTTTGCATGTCCTCGATGCTTCCCAAGGTCTCGCTAAGAAGCGTTTCCACTGTCCCAACGACTAACCTAGATCGGAGCATGCTAGCAATGCATGGTGGACGAGGTTTCGGGGCCTCGCCGATTTGAAGGAGGACCGCACAGTGGTCAGAGTTCTTGTAGTATAGGCTCCAGTATCGGGTGTCGCGGTTGGAGAGTCTTGATGGTAAGAGAACTCGATCCAATCTGCTCGCATCCACCCGGCTCCCGCAACTGGAGATCCTTGTTGGTAGGTGTGCGGCGTCGAAGATAGCTGCAGCATCTACGAGGTTGGCCCGGTCCAGGAGCTCCCCCAAGGGTTTCGACGTATCCGGACGCAATGTCACTCACAGACTCCTCGTAGATATTGAGGTCCCCGAGGACCCACGCGTCTTCATTGACTGCCGCAACTGCGATGGCCTGTAGCTGCTGTAGCCGCTCGTCAGGAGCATGAGAGAGGTGGCAGTTTATAAATGTCGCCTTTATTCCCCGGATGGTGACGTCGAAGGCGGCGGTCTTGCCAGGGGACAGGACCCGTTGCCCGATGACCTGGACGCCGAATGAGAAGATGCAAGCGAGGCCGGATCCTCTGGCTCCAGATGCTGGAACAACCTCTGCCATGTATCCCAAGAAGAGGTCTTCGACGCTGTTCAGGGTGGTGAAATTAGTCTCCTGAATGAAGGCAACGTCAACTGCATGCTGCCCCAGGAAACAGCACAATTCGATGCTCCTGTGTCGAGCGGCAATGCCGCGCACATTAAGGCACGCAAGGCGGAAGCTCTTGCGCGCTCCTTGTCCATGTTTTGATGTCAGCGAGTCGTTTGTAAAGGGTTGACTTGGAGCCTCCAAGTCCCCTTTTGAGTTGCTCACATAGTAGGTACAGGGCCAGCTTCTGTTCTGCGCTGATATTTTTCATTAGCAACCTCAGGTGAGGAAGGGACACGATGGTTTCTTTGACCTCCTCTTCCTTCAAGCCTAGGAGTGTAATCTCTCCAAAGGGGGATGTTGGGAGGCGCTCGAGCAGAGTGTTAAGCTGTAATAGGGCCGTTGATCCAGCTTTTGGAGACAAGGATCTAGCTCTATCCTTGCTCTTGCAATGGCTGATTTTGCTACCTCTTCTGATGTTTAGGTCTGTCTTGGTAGAGGTTTCGGGAGTCCTGGTGGTGGGCTCAGTCTCGGGAGCTTTGATCTCTTGAGTAGGTGGCGTGGAGGATGTCTGTGCCGGGGCAGCCACTGGTACAGGGTGGCTTAATGCTGCAGGTGGCGATGCATATGCAGTGGTGTTAGGAGCAGGCGCCGTTTTTACACTGCTCTTCTGGCTCGAGGGTTGGATGGTGTTTGCCTCCCTGATGATCCGGGGGCAATTCATTCTCTTGTGGCCCATTCTGTAGCACTTGGAGCAACGGAAGCCGTACTCCAAGTAGGCCAGCGCAGAGCCGCCCTTGGCAGTCACAAGAATCTTCTTAGAAAGATCTGTAATTTTTTTCCCGTTGTTCATGAGTATGAATGCCGTCTTTTTAGGTACAGCCAGGTGTAGCCTCCGGAAGAATTCACGGCAGGGGAGATGGAGATCACCTGGCAGTAGGGCCTCAGGGTCCTGATGATGTCAGCGTCTTCAATGACGTATGGAAGCCCGCTGATGGTTATTTTTCTGCCTTCTTTTGATAAGGTAGGGCTTTGAGGAGGGCTCCCTTGATCATCAGACCATCCTCTATGATTTTTCTGCCATTTCAGGCCTCTCGAGGCCAACCAGGACTTGTCCGGATGCTTTTCCCAGCTGCACTACGCAGCCTTTCCCCAGTTTATTCTCCAGGGCCTTGATGTAGTCCACCGGAGTGAACTCCAGCATTTGCCTGGAGACCTTGATTTGTTCAATGATGTTCCTGGGGCGCGATGGCTGGCGCGGCGCAGTGTTGTCCCGGGTGGCTTCAGTCTGGCGTGATGGACCAGATTGAGGCTGGCGCACCCTTTCTGAAGGAGGCGAACGTTTCCTTTTTTCGCATGGCTCGAAGTTATCCAGTTCGTTTTCAACGATGTCAGCCCAATTCCGGCTTGATTGCGAAAGATTTGCATATCCGCCGCTTGTCGCGGGCGATTTTACATAATTTACAATTGTTTCGGAATTCGAAGAATTCCTTGTAGAAACGTTTCCCGCCGAAATTTCGGCGTTCTTTGCTAATACATCGACGGGAACAGCACCAGCCTGTTCCCCGTCATATTGGCTATCCGCCAATATCGAAAACATATTTGTTACTCCCATCCTCTCGCCCTCCATAGTTTTTTTACAACGCGTCTTTGGAATATTATATTACCATATTTCTAATTAAATGTATTATACTTGGAACACATTTTAGCATTTTTACAATTTATAAACGTAATTTCACCAGAATCCGCGAGAGGCGCTGCTTGCGAGTGAAAGTAGAAAATTTGCAAATAAAATTTAAAGAATATTTATTTCAAATCGAATTCAAACCAGAAATCTTCCCAGTAGTATAGTAAATAACTTCCTAAAGTTTCACGGCGATTGGATAATCTTACCTTTTAAAAACATTAATCGTGTGAACAAACTAACATTCAACGTGTAAACAAACCACGTAGTAATTATTAACCAATCAAATTCATTTATCGTCGCGACCAGTGCTGCGCTCAAGCGGTAAAAGGCTGGAACTATCGCTTGTTGGTTTTTTATTTTTTTAAAAAAGAACATTAACTTTTTTAGTTTTTTGAATAGCCTATATGTTAAACGAAATCTTCAGCTACCTATATGCGAAATTTCATAATGATTGATTCAGTAGATTTTGCGCTATGCGATAACAAACATCGATTTTGAATTTCATCTTTATAGATATATATAATATAATATAATATATATATATAGAAACTAGTTCCTAATGCGGGATTCGATATCGGTAGATGGCTGTCGAAAACCGACGGTTTCGCTCGTTCACCGACCTCTAAAATTTATAAAAATGTAAATTGTGACGAGACAATTATATAATTAATATTGTTTTGCCACTACTTTGGTTTTACTAAAGATGGTGACGTGTATATAGAAACATGCAAGTGTTGTCGCAGAGGCCCTCTTAGGTAGAGATCTTCTCAACGGCCAATATAATAAACCTCTAAATTTTGTAAATTAAAAAAATGACTTGAGATCATCCATTAATAAAAAAACTACCTAAAAGAGTTACCAGAAGAGTATCTGATTATTCTGGGCCAGGGCTTCTTGTATGAAGTTACCGTCTAGAGCGAAGCTTACCTCATAGTTTTTACTGGATTTCTAAGCTATTAAAATATTTTTCGAACGCGTGAAATCATTACCTGTTTAAATATGGTGAATGCCGTTTTCGATAGTGTCAAAGATATCTAAAACCTGTTGCACACATTCCATACAATATTGACGCAGGCAATTGGAGGCCATAGAAATACATCATCTTTGATCTTATCAGAACTTCCCGGTGTAAATTGATACATGAATTACCGTTATTTGTGACTTGAAGAGTCGATCTAAAAGGATATAAGCATACATATTCAAACTGTTTTATTTGAAACCCTTTTAGTCTTCTCTTAGAAAATTTAATAAAATCCGAATTAAGTACAAAAATCCCCTTAAAATATATAAAAAAAGTTATTTGATGGTGGTATTTGATAATCAAACTTCTGAACTCTCTCGCCTTCTGAAACCTATTACAAAGAGCAAATTGCTCGATATTTGAGTCAACCAGGGTGTTGATAGGATCAAATCAAAATTAAAGAACTTACCTTAGCTTGCGCCATTTTTCATTCAAATGGTCAGATTACAAAAAAGACTCCAATATGTTCTTAACTTGAAAGTGCGGAGATAATGGAATGAAAACTAATGATGCAATCGCAATGTTTTCGTAGATTATTGTCGTCTGTTGTCTGTTTCGCGATAAACTCAAAAACTACTGAACCAATTGGTACCAAATTTTGCATGTCACTTTTTATAAACCTGATGAAAATTTTCGGCTACATTTTGATTAGTGTTTTTGGGTATTTATTTTTTTTTTCATTTGAATAACTTTTTTTACGAGGCGAAGTAACAAAACCAGGTCAATTAAGCGACCAATGAGCGTTCTGCACTTTTTTTAAAAGTAGCTTGCGTACTTTTTTAAAATATATTTTTTACGAGGGTTACTTTTTTTTTTACAAAAGTATTGAGCATTAAAAGAGAAATTTATATTACTAAGTTATATACGGTAAGTGCACACAATGCAATTAAAAAAAAGCTTTTAAAAATTAGCGTTACTGTATGTAAATAATGGCTTTCGAATTTTTTATTAATATTTGTTCTGGCCTTTTATTATATCTTTTTTTTTTAAATCGTTTAAAATGTCATTAGCAAACACATATGTTTGCCTAAATTTCATGTGCTCTATTATTTTTTACAGAAAAAAATATTTGCATGCCAGTATTTTGGATTAATTTTTTATAAGCCTATTTTTTCTTATTCTTACTGAGAAGATGGGCATAGCAGTCACTCACTCAACTCAGGCAATTTCAAGGGTTAATGCGCTGGGGCGGGTACTTCGGGGGTTGGGTGGAAAAGCTGGCATCTATTTAAAGTATATTGATTTTGAAACAACTAAATGGATGACAAAAAATAATTAAATCAAATACCTAAACACTAATATAATACAATTTTTGCCATCACACACACTTTTTGCCTATGGTTTATTTGTTATTTCTGTATTGCTATTCTATGGCACTTCTACTATTTATTATTGATGCACTTTCAGTATGAATGATATTGCACTCGGGGGAATTCTCGGGCGAAGCCGGGTCTTTCGTTTAGTTGGGATATTTATTATCTAATGAGAAAACGATAGGAAAAATAAATGCCTTATTTATTTTTAATATTATCTAATATAGTGAGGCCCCCATTATGTCCCATGTTATACTATTATTCTTAGTCCATTTTCTTATTGGCGGTTGTTGGTAGCGACGTTATGTCAAGAATGTCCAATTGCGCGGACTTAGAGAATACTTCCAGGAGAAAATATGATGAAGCAACCTAAACGGGGTTGCTGGTACTTTTAATCAGACAATTAAACGGTGTGCACATCCCACGTGGTACCCTACCGCAGCGCCCTTCGCCTCGGCTGGCATCGCGGTGTGTCCGCCGAGTAGTTCCCATGTTGTTGTTAATGTGGTCGGACAACTTCTGTTTTTGTGTTTGCTTTAATTACCTTTATGTGTGCGGTGCTGGCGAACTGCCAAATTAAATAGCTCGATGAAAGGCGTTTTTTATTGCTTCAAAATTAAAAACGTTATTACAAGGTCCGCCCAGGGATAATGTTAGGTCTCGAAAGACTTTATACGATGTGATTTACGTACGATGTATTTGGGTGCGAACAGAAAAAAAGTTTTTTTCCTTTCTATTATAAAAATATTTATTATCATATATACAATTTATTTTTTAAAAATATTTTTTCACATATACAAACGGTATGAAATATTAAAATATGAATTATTATGTAATATATCGTTTAGCCATTTTTGACTGTTCGATTCGGTTTATGCACCTGTCTTCAGGCTTTGAAGCAAATAAATCTCTAAATGCTATCAATAAAGACGCCACATTAGATAAGTTTCACCCAGTGAAAAAATGCATCATGGAAAGAAAATAGGTGATAGTCCGAAGTCTATATATATATTCTATATACAGTTATCAGCGTCATGCGTTCTTAATTCTGTCACCGTTTGCTTTTGGTTCAGTGGTAGAATGCTCACCTGCCACGCGGGCGCCCTTAGAGGCGTGCTTGTTTCTCCTATGTATTTGGCGGGGCAATCATTACATGGTATTTTGTAAATTACATTGTTTTTGTTTTCTAATTTGCTAATTTGTTTGGTGTCTGGGTGGCGTAGGAAATTTTTCAAATTGTGAATGAAGATTTATATATGTAGCAATTATATTGTTTCTCTTTAAGACTCTGGCAATTCGTTCAGAGCCGTAGCTGTAAGGGAGGGTGCAATAGAACCTTTTTGATTGATCAGAGCTCTTACTTGATTGTACAAATTAGGTTTATAAAGGTGTTTTTTAATAAATTTATCTGGGTAATCATTGTTTTTTAGGTCTTTAAAAATTCTATTTCTCTCCATATTTTCATCATTTTTCATTGAGCAATGTGTTGTTAATCTTTTAGAGAGAGTGTTTACAACTGAAATTTTGTGATGGACTGGGCCGAAAGAATTGAAATTTAGGTAGTTTCCAGAGAGAGAGTGTGTGTAGACTTTCTATAAATACTAGTTTCAATTTTATTTTGTTTTTTCTTAATTTGAATATCTAAAAATGCCAGAGAATTATTTTTTTTTTCAATTTCGTGTGTGAATTTCAAAAATGGTTTTAGAATTTTAAAATTTTATTTCAACCACAACCTTTCAAACATTTTTTACGCTTTGTGTTTCCAGTAAAAATTTTAGTTTAATATTTCTTTTATATATATTTTGTTATTTTTATTTATTTTTATACGAAAAATCTTTTTACACATAGTACAAATAATTTTAAAATATAAAATAGACGTTATTGTTAATTTTCAAAATATTCACACCCATATTTTACAAAAATTATTTTGTTCATAATATAAATATATTTATCAATTTTTTCTCCTCATTAAATATAACAAAATATTTTTAAAAACTTAATGCTGTTGACGTTATGTGGCGCTGAGTTTGTTGTTGACACACTTTAAAATGTTATAACACCTTGATAAAGGTTGGCGTTCAGCCAGATGAAATATTGGTAAAATAAATGATTTTTTGATTCAATACATGCCTTTTTAATTAAAGATTTATCTATGGATTGCTCTATTTTCAAAATGTATATATATATATATTTTTTTTTTTCAATAGACTTCAGAGTGTCCCGTGACAATTTAAAAGTGAACCACTCTATCGATATTCCACGAAATACACCTCACAATTTTGCAATCGAAATGCTAACGTTTTGTGTCTGGGTGAGTTGGTTATTTTGTTACATGTAAAATATCTTCTGGACGACCTGGTATCATGTGGATTTTGTTTTAATCGTTTAAAATGTCTACTCTCCTTTGTATTTTAGCGGGTGTCATTCCATAAGAAATTTATCTGCAGCGCTTGTTCACCTAGGCCAACTAGTGAAGATGAGATGCAATTGTGACTATAAGTATACCATTTGAGTTTATCGCTTGGAAGTTCTGGAATTAGGATTTGCTTTAATGCCATTACGTAAAGCTGAAGGTCTGAGGTTCTTCCAGATCATATTTTCTTAAGTAAACTTGTATCGCCTTTAGAATATATGGAGCCATCTTTGGGCTTTCCTTACATATCAACAATCTTTCGCACTCAACTGCATTAATTCTTCGAACCGCTTCTGCAGCTTTTAATTAAACTTAATCCATTCAACAATCTTTTAGACAGTAAGTACTGCTTTATAAAAAGTAAATTGTTTGAAATTGAATATTTTTATGATATAATCTCAGTGATAATATTGATTAAAATGAAATATTCTTGCACACACAGGATAATAGCCAGTGCAAAATGTGGTGATCAAGTAGGCGCGCCATATTAAAATAATTATTAATGAAAATTTAGCCGGAAGGATAATGACCCATAAAAATAAGGTCGTCTCTCTCGTCAAAAAATACCCTATCTATTAACTCTCTCCGCAAATTAGCGGACTCAGGCTGGTGACCAAGACCAGCTTTGGCAAATCGAGAAGCGGCCACCCGGAGACCATGGTTCCGGGTTATTCCCCTCGTCGTTCCAGGGCGGTATTCGATTTCATAAGATCCACAAGGGATCAACTGAAATATTCATAATCTTCCAAACAGATATTCAGCTGGTGAAGTGGCTAGATCATGGCCAAATTTCGAAAAGGTATAGTGGCTAATTCAATTAATTGAATTAGCGCGACCTTGGCAAAGAAGATTGAATAAATGCACTGATTATAGGCATCAAAACACTACATCTGTTTGATCTTTGCGAGTGTTACAATTTTTAATCAAATTTTAGATGCAATATATATTCGATTTAACAATGCTAAATTGAAGAATGGGGTTAGTTTTCTCTCTGATCTTGGTTCAGATAAAATACATCCAACCCCCTTAACCGATGATTACCTCTCTCGATTCGACGATCAATTCTAAATTATTACTATCTTTTGGAATTATTCTATATCATAAATTATGTTTACAATTCTACTCCTTTTAAATTTATTTTATTTTTGCTGCCTTTATATATATATATTGTTACATCAATTTTAATGCGCCTTACATTTATTCAAAATATTCTATGATATTTGAAATTTATTTAAAACAGAATATTTAGATTATCATCATTCCTTTTTATAGTTTCATTCCTTTTGTAATATTTATTGTACATATATCTTGATTGGTTATTGGAGGAAGAGGGGACCTAGAAAAAAACGACCACACGACCTACAAGGAAGACCACGAAAAAATAAACACAATAACGCTGAAAGAATATTTATTTTTATTTACTTTTATTTATTTACTTTTACTTTTATTTATTTGCTTTGAATATGGAAACCCGCTCGGGAAACGTGTATAACACCAAGAAAGAAGAAACCAAGGTCGACGACCCTGCAAAGCTGCAACTTGGTGCAACAATTGGTAGAGATGCTGGTTTCGAACCAGTTGCTTTAAACCCCAATATAGAAATTCCGAAATATGATGGGACAGAAGACCCTCGCCCATGGATAGAATCCCTCGAAGAGATTGGTTTCCTCTACCATTGGGCAGACTACATAATTTCCCGTTATGCCGCCATGAACATGACGGGAAGTGCTAAAACCTGGCTGAATTTACACAAAGCTAGTTTCACGAATTGGGAAAATATTAAAATCCGCCTCAGTCAGGATTTTTCTCTGGACGCGAATAAAGAAGAACTTAGAATGAAGCTCAATAGAATGCAACACTGGAATGAACCAACAATCAGGTTCGCGGAAGACATCCTAGTGTTGTGCAACAAGGTTGACTCCGCAATGGAAGAAGAAACAAAAATAGAACATGTCATTGGAGGACTGGAAAAAGAGTACTCATTCGCGCTCTACCTGAACCCTCCTAAAACTACCGATGAACTTCTTGTCGTGTGCAAGAAAATGGATTCTTTTGAAAAGAAGTATCGGGAACGTGTGGAGAAATCCAGAAACCTATATAACGGTCCACGCTATTCTAGACCCCAACAACAATCGAGGAACGTGCCGCCGACTGCCACGCGAAACTACCAGACCACTTCCAGGCCCCAAGCCCCTGTTTACAATAATTACAAGAACGACTCCCCTCCTACTCCCAGGCAGTAAACAACTTTCCCCAGCCCTCTATCCCTAGACGTCCTTATAATCCAAACTTTGTGCCGAAACCAAACCTTCAGAGAAACACCTACAATAAAAGCCAAGAAGTGAGCAAAAATAAGACGGAAGATGGAAGACCAATCTTCTTTAAGTGTAACGAGCCAGGGCACGTGGCCCGTTATTGTAGGGTTAAGTTTATAAGAATCCTAGAAGAGGATCCAACAGCTACCCAAGAGAAGGTCGAAGAGAAATGCCAAATGAATGAAATATCAGATAAATCGGGACCTCGGCTTTATGCTGATGTATGTCATAGCACACAGACAAATATTCATACCCGGAAAAGATATTCCGTGTTAGAAGATTTAAACTAAGCGTCGCGCCTGAATCTGTCAATCAAAGCAAGTCGACCATAAATGGAATCAAGAAGTTGGACCCTAAATACAAATTAAAAATTCATGTGGACAAGATAGAGACTTTTGAAGCTTTGGTTGAGGCAGGCGCTGACCTCTCAGTGGTCGACCTCATAACGTTCCTCGATACAGGCCATGGTATAAGTAATCTCGCAAAAACTTGTGCAGGACCCGATGGAAAAAATTAGACATGGTAGGAAGTATATTTTTAAATATAAAAATTGATGAGACGAAACATCATCACACAAATTTGTGATATTGAAAACGCATTTACGGACATTAATTCTTGGAAGAGATTTCCTTAAGAAAATGAACGCGAAAATAGATTGTAAGCAAGAAACTATAAAATACGAGTTGACGAATAATCATGACGAAAGCAATTTTGAAATGTTGAAAATAAAGAGTGACAAGGATTCCATTGTACCGGAATGTTCCATTAAATTGATTAAGGCATTGGTAGAAACAGAGGATGGGGAATATATTATCGAGGAGAGCAGCAAAATGTTTCAAACAAATGGACTTCGTCTAGCAAGAAGCTTGATCAATGTTATAAATAGGGAAACACATATCTGGATAACTAATCCGTATCCTCGACCGTTGAAAATAATGAAAAACCAAACATTGGCTTTTGGAAGTAGTCCAGCGAAAATAAATGTGAGTCGAGAAAGAGAGGTAGAAGAGAACGAAGAACCTAGATTCCAAGTAAACGAAAATCTTTCATCAAAGGAACAGAAGGAGTTAAAACAATTTTTGGAAAGGTATGGAGATCTGTTTTCGTCGAGATTAGGGGAAACCAATTTGGCAAAACAACGGATAGACACAGAAGACGCGAAGCCAATTAAGCACAAGCCTTACAGGGTAAGTGTTAAATAACGAGATATTATAAAAGAGAAAATTGACGAGATGCTTACAGAAGGCATAATTAGGCCATCTTCTAGTCTCTGGTCTTTTCCAGTAATATTGGTCAAGAAGCGAGATGGTAAATACAGATTTTGTGTGGACTACAGAAAACTGAATAATGTGAGAGTAAAGATGTCTATCCGATCCCTAGAATAGATGAAGTTATGGATGATCTCCAAGGATCTACATACTTCTCAACAATAGATCTGGATATTGGCAAGTTGAAGTCGAAGAAAGAGACAAAGAGAAAACAGCTTTCACTATAGCGCATGGATTATATGAATTCAACGTGATGCCTTTTTGACTTTGTAACGCGCCTGCTACCTTTGAGAGAAATATGGAGAATATGCTTGGAAATCTGAGATGGCAAATTTGTTTGTGTTATCTGTATGATGTTATCATATATAGCCCGGATTTTCCAACGCACCTCAAAAGACTCGAAGCTGTTTTTAGATGTTTTCGTGAATATAATTTAAGGTTAAACGACAAAAAATGCCGATTTGCATTTGAAGAATTGGAGATTCTCGGCTATATAACGAGCAAAGATGGTATAAAACCCGCGGAACATAACATTAAAGCTGTCAGAAATTTTCCTCGGACCACAAAGGTCAAAGAAGTACAATCCTTTTTGGGAATGTGCTCATATTATAGAAAATTTATCAAAGATTTCTCAAATATTGCTGGCCATTTGACCAACCTTATTGAAAAAATATCATTTATCTGGACAGAAAGGTAAGAGGAAGCGTTTCAAACCCTAAAAACAGCACTATTAAGTCCACCAATTTTAGGTCACTTCAATCCAAACGCGTCTACCTATATTCATACTGATGCGTCCAACATCGGCATAGGTGCAACACTTGTCCAAGACATCGGTGGTGAAGAGAAGGTGATCTCATATTTGAGTCGTACCCTAAGTAAAGCGGAGCAAAATTATTCAACCACTGGAAAATAATGTCTGGCCGTTGTCTGGTCAATGTCAAAATTACGGCCCTACCTTTATGGAAGACACTTTAAAATAGTAAGCGACCATCACGCCTTATATTGGCTCAAACAAATGAAGGATATAACAGGTCGATTGGCAAGATGGGCATTGAAAATTCAAGAATATGACTTCGGTATAATACATAAATCAGGAAAGAAGCATCTGGACGCCGATTGGCTTATCTAGGGGACCCATACCAGAAACTGATTTGGATGATGATTTTGAAAGGCTATTTTTAAATCAAATAACAGACGAAGAGGATAAGTTTATCGAAAGTGTTAAGAAAAATCTTAATAGAAGCAGGCGATCAATTGCGCAAAACTTTAAAGAAGAAGATGGATGCCTCTTTAAGAAAAACCCGAACCCTGAAGGCAGGGCGTGGTTGCTTGTGGTTCCAGAAAAGAAAAAGAGAGAAATGATGAAATAATATCACAATCATATGTCGAATGGCCATCTGGGTGTCCAGAACAATATACAGAATAAAGAGTAAATACTTTTGGCCATCCATGCTAAAGGATGTCTCAGAATTCGTTAAGACGTGTCACCTTTGCCAAAGTAGGAAAGGCTCAAACCAATTACCTTCTGGACTACGACAGCCCATTCCCCCAGCCAACTTTCCTTTCGAAAGAATTGGACTTGACTTTGTTGGTCCATTTCCATTTACGAAAAACAGGAAAAAATGGATAATCGTGCTGACGGACTACTACACTAGATATGCAGAAACAAACGCAGTCTCGGAAGCAACAGTGAAAGAAGTTTCTAAATTTCTAGTAGAGGATATTTTTCTCCGGTACGGAGCCCCATATTATCTTATTAGTGACAGGGGCACTCAATTTACCAGTAATTTAATGAAAGAGGTGATGAAAATGTGCAAGATTAAACATTGCTTCACAACGAGCTATCATCCCCAGACTAATGGATTGACAGAGCGGTTAAATAGAACATTGATCAATATGCTTAGTATGTATGTGAACACTGATCAGAAGAATTGGGACGAAATACTCCCATTCATCACTCACGCTTACAATACTACAATTCAGGAAACCACAGGATATTCTCCCTTTTTCGTGAAGTATGGAAGAGAACCCACGTCTCTTTTGGACGACAGGAATATCTCGGTGGACATTGACAAGGATGAATATGATGAATACATAAAACATCATTTAGACAAAATAGACAGAACAAGAAAATTAGTTATTAACAACACAATAAAGACTCAAGAAAGAATGAAAAAGAACTATGACAAGAAACACATGGAAAGAAGCTACGAACCAGGAGAATTAGTAGCAGTTTGGACACCAATTAGGAAAATAGGAAAGTGTGAGAAACTTCTGAGAAAATATTTTGATCCATATAGAATATTAAAGATGTCTAACGTCAATTATCTAATAGAACCGAAAGATAATCCGGGCCAAGACTCTGATAGTTCATGTTTAAAGAATCAAGCCTTATTATGAGAGAATGGATGAGGTCATTCACGAGGACGTGACAACCTCTGGAGAGGGGGAAGTGTTACATCAATTTTAATGCGCCTTACATTTATTAAAAATATTCTATGATATTTAATATTTATTTAAAACAGAATATTTAGATTATCATCATTTCTTTTTATAGTTATTCCTTTATGAAATATTTATTGTACATATATCTTGATTGGTTATTGGAAGAAGAGGGGACCTAGAAAAAAACGACCACACGACCTACGAGGAAGACCACGAAAAAATAAACACAATAACGTTGAAAGGTAATTTATTTTTATTTACTTTTATTTATTTACTTTTACGTTTATTTATTTGCTTTGAATATGGAAACCCGCTCGGGAAACGTGTATAACACCAAAAAGGAAGAAACCAAGGTCGACGACTCTGCAAAGCTGCAACTTGCTGCAACAATATATATATATATATATGTTTCCTGGTGTTAAAGCTTAAATTCTCCGAATAGAAAAAAAAACTAAGCGATATTTTATGTTATAACGGTAATTTACTCGATTTATATCTATTTTTTGTTGGTTTTCCCTGATCAATGTTAATTAAAACTTATGTTTAAAAAATAAACAGAATTGTGGAAAGGTGATACAAAGAGGTAGAGTGAAGTTAGTTGTGTAGAAAAGAAAATTAAAGAAAACTTGCTTGCTCAGTTCACACACAAAACTTGAATAAAGCAGTTCATGTCCATTGCGAAAAAGAAACGGAGCAGAATTATCGAGATATTAAACAAAGAGATAAGTTCAAGTTGAACGTGTAGAATAAATTAAAGGAAGCTTGCTCACTCAGTCCGTACACAAAGCTTGAATGCAGCAGTTCACGCCCATTCTGAAGAGGAAACAAAGGATGCCATAGAGGACGATTGCGACAGTAGGAAGGTCCTATTGTCCCTGATAACCATCAGGTTCCTCACTAAAAAGTTCCATTTATTTGCTTCCATATAAAGAAGAGGTCCATGACGTTTCTTTAGCGCGGGAACAATCAATGGAAGAGAGGTTGTAAACAACTTTGGATTTATCGCCAGTCGCAGAAAGGTTCTTGTACCTTCAATGAGCGAGTTCAAAGGTCAATGGGCAATATCACACAGATTAAAGAATGTACTTTGCAGAGAGAGGTCGTAATGGACGTTATCGTCGATGTGTCAATTTCTGACCGCGGTAAAACCTGTTTGGACGAGGCAGAACCTTATGCGATATGGCGGAGATTCAGTCCCCGCCTCCCCTTGTGTGGCCAGCCTTCCTTTTTAGAGGATATGGAAACGCTCGAAACATAGACTCTGATCGTGTCATCAGAATACGACATATAGGAATGTTTGGGTAGGGATAAATGATATCCTATTCTCTCTAAAGATAGATTTTGTAGATAATATTGTTAATTGAAAAAGAATATTTAAATAAGGTACAGTAAATGGGATTCAATTAAGCTTTTTTTAAAATTGGTCTAAAGTCTTTTCTTTGTAAGGTTTTAACTTATCAACGTACCATAGTGACAAAAATGTTTATAAGTGAAAATTGATTTTTGCGCATATTGCTTGAAATCTCAGGCTTAAATTTGGTATTAAAATATAAAAAATTAAATAAACGTCTTTGATGCTTATTTCTATAGAAGGCGCAGGCCATCAGCAACGTTAGTGCTGGAGTAGATGAGGTGATATCATAATTATATTAATTTAGCTCTAGTTAACTTTTAATACCACATATTTCAAAATATATTAGTATTCTTTTAAGATCTGTAGCTCGAAATTATGGTAATACAAGGTTGTATCTTGTCTGAATTTTACAAAGCTGGTGTAGTGGCACATTCTTCATCACTACCTTTTAGTTTTTTTTTACTAGGGTGATGAACTAAATGTATAGTTTTGAAGCATTTTAAAATGGGAAAGGGGCTTTCTCTGCACACATATTGACTTTATAACTAATCTATATTATTTTAATGGAAATGTAATAAAAATGAATGTATATATATTAAAAATAAAGAAGGCATCTCCTGACCACGATCGTGAATGGCTTTTCTTGATTTATCAAGAAATTGGGTTGGCCAAATATCACGGACCAAGCTAAATAAACGTCTAGTTTATTTTTGCTCCACTAGATGGCCCTCTGCCATCTAAAAAGCACATGTGCTCGTGGTCAGGAGATGCCTTCTTTATTTTTAATATCAACACCTGACCAACTTATCTTTTATTTTTTTCTTGTTTGTTCATATATAAATATATATATATGGTAATTTAAACCAACAACCCCATATTGTATATACCTTATAACAAGATTTTAATGTTGTATAGTAGAAACACATCTGTAAATGGTTATATGCATGATTGACATGTGTCATTACATCATCATATGTAATGTAATTTGTACAAACTGAGGATAATAAATAAAACTCTGTAATATATTAAGCGTTGGGCTAGAGAGATAGAAGTCAAACACGTCTAAATTCGAGATAGATGGAAGCCACAAAGCAACACCTAAAGATAGATTGGATGCTGTCAGGACGGCGCCAGTAGAATGTCACCAGACGACCCCCTCTCACATCTGGTGACATGCAAAACCCCCTTTCTTAGAAACGGTACATAAAGCCCCGTCCTAGCTAAAAATACAGTTAGTTTAGCATCAGCGCGAGCCCTTGTCGGTCGTACCCCAGGTCCATCTCATCCATCATGTAAACCAGTAAGAAATATTCTATCTCTCCATCTTTCGCTTCTAGCTCAACTTTTATCTGTTCACGGAACTTTCTTAGTGCAACTGTGTCTTCGTTTTTTGTGTATGGACATTCCCAAGCTTTCCACTCTGCCTCAACCACGACTGCCTGTACTTTGTGAGAACTGTAAAAGGTCTTCCAAGGTGCAGAGAGGTACTGGAGAACTCCCCATCCTGACTGTTACTCTCGGATCCCATCACATAGTTTAAGTCGACTGGATACCTCACCACTCACATTTCTAGTCGATACTATTCTACAAGAGGCTACCAGACCACAACTCATTACAGTTAGTCGACAGGATAACCTAAACGAAGAATGACACAACGAAGAAGGTAAGAAGCCTGTTCAGATAGAAGCGAGAAAGAGCAAAGATGGAGGAACAAACCGACTATTCCAACGAAACGACCAAGCAATCTCTCCCCCAAAAAGAGATATTTAAGGAGCAAACGCCGCCCCAAGGGATCTCCGCAGACCCGCTAACAGATCGCCAACGCAAGGAGCAAGCTGTCAACCCCTCAACGACACAGCCGAAAATCACACAAGACATGGAAACCGAGCAGCGATGTGGCTCAAACCCTGTGACAAGTTCCACACCTTCGACCTGACATCGTCGAAACAATGCTCAAGGCAACAAGCCACAAACAACTTTCCAGAAGTTACAAGCTTCTACAAGCTTTACATGGAGCGACTTCCACGACAGCAGGACAACAACCAAAGACCAAGTTTCCTGACTGAACAATCATCACACAACTGTAAGTTTTTAAAATCTTACATAACTTTATCCTCATATTCACAACTTGATTCCCCATAAATTTTGTACTTTTATTTTCACTTTAAGCATTTTAAAATCAATTTTTACCTTTTTTATATCATTTTTAATTCAATTTTTAAAACTTTCACCACCTCATTTATCAAATTTACTTTATTTTTAATCAGATTATAAATTTCAAGTTATTACTCTCAATTTTACTTTAAAAAAAATTTCGCCCATCACGCATTTTTAAAAATTTACTAATTTTACATGTCTTTCCAAAATTTACCTAAAATGGTACTATCCAAATCCACAACTTAAAAAAAAACATTATTATTATTTTTAAAAATCTCTCATTCATCATAACTTATTTTTGTTTTTCTTAATAGTTACCTTTATACCAAAATACCAATTTCTCAATCAAATACTTAACATTTTGAAAACATTATTGTCATATTCACCATTTTAAGTAAACGCCACAATTCAAAATATTCTTGTCACTATCACGACATTGCCCTTTTAACAAGGATTATTTTAACTACCATAATCAATGATTTAAAAAAATCAAATTTTTAAAATATAAATCAACATAGGTGAAACGCATTTCTTTTAATTGCAAAAATCGAAAGAGACAATATCTTCAAAATCACAACTAGAAAAATAACTGTCCTTCCCCAAAACAAGTTAAAAATCCAACATAGTCACACTCCCTCGTCCATTCCTTTTAAAATACCTATTTAATCATCAACAAATCTCTCTCAACAAACGTTACAACACCCTCACATCACTATCTCCAATTGGCAACAATTATTAGTGCGCGGCTTAACAAACAAATTCAATTTCGAGCCACACAAGCTCTATAACGTCGCCCCATTAAACGCTAAAAATATTTTCACATTAAACGTGCCAAATCCACTAATAGTCAAAAATTATCGATGTGTTTCATACAACCACCACCCATGACTTTATTAAATTTGTTAATCTTGGTGAAAACAGGTTAGATTTTGTACCAAACTAAGACTACACGTGACACCTTTTCATTCACAATTTTTCACTTCGTGTCACAGTGCCACTCCACAAAACCTTTTCACTTTTAAGGCCAAAGACGCCTTCATGCCTGTGACATCTCACCCCAAAAGCGTGTCCACGTCGAAAGTCGCACTTTCACCACACATCTAAACCTGACATCACCGAATAACATTTTTATTAAGTCCGCAACAACTTCGAAACACAACAACTACGAACATCGAGAAAATCATATCTTTCAAAAAGGCAAGAAAATTGCAACTTCAACAAAAGAAGAAAGTTTCAAGTAAAGGACAAAAATAAACTCCCCGCACGTGTGACCCCCAGTAAGAGGATCCCCGAATCTATTTCAGTTACATATCCCCATTCAACGTCCTCCATCCCTCAAGCAGTCATCTTGACCTCTACTTCATGGTCGCCATTTTTTCAAAACACATGTTTCACACTAACCATATAGGTTTTCACACAAATCTCACACAACGACTTAATCACAACACAACATGCATTAAACATTTTACACGTTTATTGATATCACCAATTAAAACAATTTGGTTATATCTGTTATAGACTTTATGACGCAAAGAGAAATCATTCTCTACATATCACCATTTTGGACAAATGAAAATGTCATTTCACGTATTCCCAGTTTCAGAGAGTCATAGAAACACCGATGTTTACCAATGGGATATTATCTAGTTACACACCACAGTTGTAACTTTTCTTCAAAAGAGACAATTTATGTTCAATTTTCCACTACTTAACACTTATCCCCCCAATCATTAATAACCTTTAATTATATTCAAATTTTTGTATAAAATCTTTAAATTTTGATTTTTTTTACCTTTCAATTATATAATCAAATTTTTATTCCAACATTATTTTCAAGAAAAAAAAAACTTTAATCAAATTTACTTTTATTTATCATGATATTATTTTAGTATTGCAAAACATTTAATTGTTTCAAAAATGATTTTTATTTTCTTTATTATTATATTTTTTATATATTACATGTTTGATTTTGTCCACTTACGCTCTTTTCACCCGCAATTATATTTCTATCTTTTTATTTACTGTATTTTATATTTGTCCAAATAGCTTTATTATATGACAATGTTTATCATCAACTATCGGGCATATAACAATCGTTTTCAACAATCATATTCTCTAACCACTTCCTTATTCTTTTCATCACTATCTTTTCAGCCATTGCTTCAATTCATTGTAGAAAAACGATAGCACTGCTTGACAATTTTTTTTTATTTCGTATTTCAACAAACTCTTTGAACACAGTTCCCCAGATTTACGAATCTCAACTTCTGGCCTGAACACGCTTCAAGAGTATATTTCATTTCATCCGCAGAGCACATCACCAAAGCATGCACAAAGCGTTCACTTTTTTCAACTTTCCATTTTTTTTCAGCTCTAGCGGACCACAATCAACCTTTGATTTCGAGTCAAGTCAGACTACCTACTGTCTCTACAATTCTACTTATCGCATGGCTCTATTTCACTCCTTTCCCAATCATATTAATTTTTTTTCTTCAGCAACTTTTAACCCAATACGATACCCTGCAATTGTGACAAAGCACTGTAACCCTTATATAGGATCGCAAGTGAAACATTGCCAAGGAAGACGCTCAAGTCTATATCTTCGCTTTGCACCTGGATCTGATTATTTGATTTACATGTGCACTCCTTACAATTGCATATTCTTCAACTACTAACCCTTTCCAACGCCCGCCAATATTCTCTTAGAATGTAAATTTTTATGTCATCATTTTATTTTAATCATCATTTTTTTTAAATCAAACAAAAATGTCATTTTTATTTCACTTTTATATATCCAAACAAATAATCTTGTTATAGCCCTTTTTAACCCTCACCGTGTAAATTTATTAAAATAAATTTTAATTACTTACCTGTGTTAGAGAGGCTTTACCTGCTCAAACCCGGATAAACCCTTTCACTCCCGGGGCCCATCTATGGTAATTTAAACCAACAACCCCATATTGTATATACCTTATAACAATATTTTAATGTTGTATAGTAGAAACACATCTGTAAATGGTTATATGCATGATTGACATGTGTCATTACATCATCATATGTAATGTAATTTGTACAAACTGAGGATGATAAATAAAACTCTGTAATAGATTAAGAGTTAAGCTAGAGAGATAGAAGTCAAACACGTCTAAATTCGAGATAGATGTAAGCCACAAAGCAACACCTAAAGATAGATTGGAAGCTGTCAGGACGGCGCCAGTAGAATGTCACCAGACGACCCCCTCTCACATCTGGTGACATGCAAAACCCCCTTTCTCAGAAACGGTACATAAAGACCCGTCCTAGCTAAAAATACAGTTAGTTTAGCATCAGCGCGAGCTCTTGTCGGTCGTACCCCAGGTCCATCTCATCCATCATGTAGACCAGTAAGAAATCTTCTATCTCTCCATCTTTCGCTCCTAGCTCAACTTTTATCTGTTCAAGGAACTTTCTTAATGCAACTGTGTCTTCGTTTATTGTGTATGGACATTCCCAAGCTTTCCACTCTGCCTCGACCACGACTGCCTGTACTTTGTGAGAACTGTAAAAGGTCTTCCAAGGTGCAGAGAGGTACTGGAGAACTCCCATCCTGACTGTTCCTCTCGGATCCCATCACATAGTTTAAGTCGACTGGATACCTCACCACTCACATTTCTAGTCGATAGGATTCTTCAAGAGGCTACCAGACCTCAACTCATTATATATATATATATATACTAGCGGATGTGTACCCGGCTTCGCCCGGGTTTTATATCCGAATGAAAGTTTGCCTAACGAATATTATTGATAATAATATTCCAGAACACACAGAATATAATGATAATAATGATAATAATATTCTTTACATTATAGGTATATTTATATAATATATAAATATATTTTCCGAGCAAACATATCCTCTCTCTCTACTGAATAGATTTAAAAATATATATTAACACAAAGCAATAACGCGCCATCTATATATATAAAATAAAAGGATTTAAAAGCGCGAATGTTTCTTTTATACATAAAAAGAACTTCTACTGTCCTTACTGCGATGAAAAATTATATTGGGAGGGCTTGGCTCATCAGTGGTGAACCCTCCCAGCGGTTTCGCCAATTTAATCCACCAGACCGCTTCTCAGAGCTCTAATACTGTATTGGATCATTCAGCTTTTATATGCTACACTGAAGGATGGAATCTTAGAAATGGTTCTCAAGTAAACTATGGACATAAGCTTATAGGACAGTAGAATTACATTCAAATATTTGCTATATTAAATCCTTTTATTTTATATATATAGATGGCGCGTTATTGCTTTGTGTTAATTTATGCCTAACTGGCCTTGTCTTTATAGTTTGCTGAAAAGCATTGCTCGAAGCAAATATTTGAATGTAATTCTACTGTCCTATAAGCTTATGTCCATAGTTTACTTGAGAACCATTTCTAAGATTCCATCCTTCAGTGTAGCATATAAAAGCTGAATGATCCAATACAGTATTTGATAGCATGTAGAAGGCGGAATAATTGTTACTGATCCAATACAGTATTAGAGCTCTGAGAAGCGGTCTGGTGGATTAAATTGGCGAAACCGCTGGGAGGGTTCACCACTGATGAGCCAAGCCCTCCCAATATAATTTTTCATCGCAGTAAGGACAGTAGAAGTTCGTTTTATGTATAAAAGAAACATTCGCGCTTTTAAATCCTTTTATTTTATAAAAAAAAAATATATATATAAATAAAAATATCTAGAGATATACTACATGATCTCAGCCAAAAGGCCGAGAAACGATATTTTATATATAGAGATGACCTGGCTTCGTGTGTCTTCTGCTCGAGTGAATGTTTCGCTGGTAGATTTTGTTCCTGCCTACTAAAAATTATTATATGGCTTCGCCCGTTGTCTGCTTTAGTGAATATTCCCCTAAAGAATTTTGTTTATGTCAATCAAGCATGATTGTCATAATCATTTCTGACTAAAATAATTGTTGCTCAGTACTTGGTTAATTATAATTTTTCTTGGTTAAAAGTTCGACAAAAAGCTCTTCCAGATTTAACTCCCTGTCCTGTTCAAATTTCAGCGAGATTAGTTATATATTGAGGGCTTGCATAGCCGACAAACACATATATATATATTAAGAAAAAGGCATCTCCTTATCGTGCAACTGAAAGTTGCTGATGGCCTGCGCCATCTATCGGAATAAATATCAACTATTCGCGTTGATTTCTAATTATTCCAGAATTGGCCAAATACCCATTCTTGATTAATCAAGGAAAGCTAACCACGGACGCGTTTCGGGCTGTTGGCCCTCATCAGCGTGGTGCAAGCTGTACCTCAACGACCAAAAAAATTGGTCATTAAGGCATCCTGAAAAATCACGAAACGGGTATTTAAGGCCAGAATTGCGTGAGACCGCGACACAATGTGAAAAAATAGTACAAATGTGATATTGTACTGGGATAAGGTGCATAATTTAAGAAAAAGGCATCTCCTCATCGTGCAACTGAAAGTTGCTGATGGCTTGCGCCATCTATCGGAATAAATATCAACTATTCTCTTTGATTTCTAATTATTCCAGAATTGGCCAAATGAGGCTGATGAGGGCCAACAGCCCGAAACGCGTCCGTGGTTAGCTTTTCTTGATTAATCAAGAATGGGTATTTGGCCAATTCTGGAATAATTAGAAATCAACGAGAATAGTTGATATTTAATCCGATAGATGGCGCAAGCCATCAGCAACTTTCAGTGTCACGATAAGGAGATGCCTTTTTCTTAATTTGTGCACTTTATCCCAGTACAATATCAAATTTGTACTATTTTTTTTACATATATATATGTTCCTGGCTTCGCCCAGTTTTTACCCGAGTAAAAGTTTGCCTAACGAACATTTGTTAAAACGATTCTAGAAAACATCAAATCCACCTATATATAGATTTATAAACATATAAAATATTGTTATATGCGTTTAAATCTATTTTTGAAACACATAATGTTTTGAAAACATTTATTAAATAATAAATAATATATTTCTTTAAATATATATTAATATAGACATGCCAAGTTTTTTTTACGTCATTGGAATATCATATTACTAAATCCTCCAATTAAATATTGAATTTATTATACTTGGAACACATTTTAGAATTTTTACAATTAATAAAGGTAATTTCACCAGAAACCGCGAGAGCCGCTGCTTGCGAGTGGAAGTAGATATTTTGCAAATAAAATTGCAATGAATATTCATTTCAAACCAAATTCAAACCAGAAACCTTCCCAGTAGTATTGTAAATAACTTCCTAAAGTTCAAAGGCGATTGGATATTCTTACCTTTTTAAAAACATACATCGTGGAAACAAACTAACATTTATCGTGTAAACAAACTACGTGTAAAATTATTAACCAATCAAATTCATTTATCATCGCGACCAGTGCTGCGCCAAGCGGTAAAAGGCTGGTACTAACGCTTTTTAGTTTTACATTAAAAAAAAAAACCTATTAATCTTTTAAGTTTTTTTGAATAGTCTATCTGTTAAACGAAATCTCTAGCTACTTATATGCGAAATTTCATAATGATTGATTCTGTATAATTTGCGCAACGCGATAACAAACATCGATTTTAGATTTCGTTTTTATAGATATAAAGGAAAAGGAAGGAAGGATATAAAATATATTTTTCGAAAAAACATAACCACTCTCTCTACTGAATAGATTTTAAAAATATATATATAAATAAAAATATCTAGAGATATACTACATGATCTTAGCCAAAAGGCCGAGAAACGATATTTTTTATATAGAGATGACCTGGCTTCGTGTGTTTTCTGCTCGAGTGAATGTTTCGCTGGTAGTATTTTGTTCCTGCCTACTAAAAAAATATTATCTTGCTCCACCCGTGAACTGCTTTAGTGAATATTCCCCTAAAGAATTTTATTTATGTCAATCAGGCATGATACATCAATATTGTCATTATCATTTCTGCCTAAAAAAATATTGTTGCTCAGTACTTGGTTAATTATAATTTTTCTTGGTTAAAGTGCGACAAAAAAACTCTTCCAGATTTAACTATCTGCCCTGTTCAAATTTCAGCGAGATTAGTTACATATTGAGGGCGTGCATAGCTGACAAACATATATATACAAGGTATGTCCCATAAGTTCCCGGACTGGATCCATAAAAAAAAAAGGTAAGATTTTTTTATTTTTTTTTATTAAAACTTTTCAAAGTAATCCCCCCTTGCTTCAACGCACCAGCGCCATCGTTTCTCCCAATTGTCGAAACAGTTTTTATAAGCTTCTTTTGGAATGCTCTTCAATGCTAACGGCGATATTTCTATTATGTCATCCCTGGTATCAAAATGTCTTCCTTTTAGAACTGCTTTAAGTTTGGGGAACAGGAAAAAGTCATTTGGTGCGATGTCTGGGAAATAGGGTGGTTGAAGTAGGATTTGTGTCCCGTTTTTCGCCAAAAAGCTAGTCATCAAGTGCACTGTGTGAGGGCGAGCATTGTCATGGTGTAGGATCCAGCCACCATTAGTCCATTTTTCTGGCCTTTTTTTTCGAATCGCTTCCCTTAGACGGCGAAGAATGCCCAAATACATATCCTTGATAACTGTTTGGCCTGCAGGAAGATACTCGTGATGAAAAATACCCTTTTTATCCAAAAAGAGGACCAGCAACACCTTGTTTCTGGATTTCAATAATCCGGATTTTTTGGGTCTAAGCTCACCCTGACATCTCCACTCGGCAGATTGATGCTTGGTTTCAGGATCATAGCCATAGACCCATGTCTCGTAGCCTGTGATTATCTTGTCCTTCCATTCCGGATCCGTTCTTGTCATTTCCAACATGTCCTCACAGGTTGCAAGCCGACACAGTTTTTGCTCATTAGTGAGGAATCTTGGGATGAATTTTGCAGGAGTCTTTTTGATTTGGTTATGATCCTTCCAATCGTTGTTTTAGAGATGCCTGTGTCTTGCTCTAGCTCCAGCAAAGTGGTTCGAGGATTTTCTTTTATCAAATCGGTGATTTTTTGCACATTTTCATCAGTCCTTTGAAATTTTTGGGCGTCCTTGACGAAGATCATCTTCAATGGAAATTCTGCCAGCTTTAAATCTAGAATGCCATTCAAAAACAATTGTTCTCTTTGGGGAATGCTTTATTAAGCATTTAAAAAGTTTCGGTTGCTGATATTTGAAGTTTCACACAAAATTATATGCAAATCCTCTGCTTCAATTTTCGTTCCATCGTAAAATCGACGCAGCGCTATGTGTAACCTTTAAATAAATTAGAATAACTTTGGGGCGCGTGCACGTACCGCCTCGATATTGGTACCACCGTGTAGCCAGATATTTTTTCTATAATAAACAGTCAAATTCATTTACATTTTTAATTAATTTATTTTTTTATGGACCCAGTCCGGGAACTTATGGGACATACCTTGTATATATGTTCCCGGCTTCGCGCGCGCCCGATTTTACCCGAGTAAAGGTTTGCCTAACAAACATTTTTTAGAACGCTTCTAGCAAACATCCAATCCCTACTAAATCTATACTTGTCTATACTCTCGATAATTTGAAAATTTTCCCGGTACTTTGAAAAATACTCGATAAGTTGAAAAAAATAGTATTAATTGGTCCACTCGGTAATTTGAAGTTGAAGGAATAGTATCTTGCCACAAACGAAGATTTGTAAATAACTGTATTTAGCGAATGTACCCCGCTTCGCCCGATTTTTATCAGAGTAAAGGTTTGCCTAACGAACATTTGTTAAATAATTTCTAGAAAACCTACAATCCACCTATATATTGATTTATAAACGTATATAAATATTGTTATAGGCGTTTAAATATATTTTTGAAACACATAATTTTTGAAAAAAAAATTAATATTTTAAATAAGATATTGTCACTTTTGTGAATTTGATAATTAATTATTTCTTTTTTTTTCTCAATGAATTATATATATTAATTAAAAAATTCATTTTTGTTATCATCATCACATACAATGTAATTTTTTTTATATAAACAAACAATAATAAACAATAACAACAATGTAATTTGCATCTTCATTATTATAAAACAACAACTAATTAAATTAACAATGTAAAAATATATTTTAACATTACATTTCAACATTTAACACAAAAACATTACAATATTTTCTTTAAATATATATTAATATTAAAATGCCAAGTTTTTTTTACGTCATTGGAATATTATATTACTAAATTCTCGAATTAAAATTATTATACTTAGAACACATTTTAAGCATTGTTACAATTTATAAATATAATTTCACCAGATACCGCGAGAGGCGCTGCTTGCGAGTGAAAGTAGGAAATTTGCAAATAAAATTGTAAAGAATATTTATTTCAAATCAAATTCAAACCAGAAACCTTCCCAGTAGTATAGTAAATACCTTCCTAAAGTTTCACGACGATCGGATAATCATACCTTTTAAAAACATCCATCGTGTAAACAAACTAACATATAAGTGTAAACAAACCACGTGTAAATTATTAACCAATCAAATTCATTTATCGTCGCGACCAGTGCTGCACCCAAGCGGTAAAAGGCTGGAACTAACGCCTTTTGGTTTTTATTTTTAAAAAAGCACATTAACCCTTTTATTTTTTTGAATAGCCTATATGTTAAACGAAATCTTCAGCTACATACATGCGAAATTTCATAATGATTTATTCTGTATATTTCGCGTAACGCGATAACAAACATCGATTTTGGATTTCATTTTTATAGATAAACTAGACGGGTGACCCGGGCTTCGCCCCGGGATTGACCCGTGTGCATATCTACCCGAGTGATATATATTTAGATAAGATTTTTTTATAATTGTTTGTTATTAGCATTATCTATTTGTTTGCATCAGATAGAGAGCGCTGTTCGTGAGCTAAGTAGAATAATTTGAATATGTAGTTTTAATAATTGATATATATATTTTTTAAAATAGCCTATCGTCTTCCCCGTATTTTTTTACCTATGTATGGAAATTTTGGTTTGAATTAGTGAACTACTGCGAATTTGTATACCGGACATACAAACAAACATACAAACATTCATTTTTATATATATTAGATATATATATAAAAGGATATATAGGTGACTTTTCAATTATAAAATGTTCTAACGTAGAAATCATGACATATTTCTCCAGAGAAGATAGATGCAGTACCTGACCACGGGGGCGGTCATCACAATTAAATCTAATTAACGAATAGGCGGATGGCCATCGGATAGCATCCAAGGCTGCATCAATCAACTTTTGTTAACCACCTCAAACATCCGGGTGCCAAATCAGGCTTAGAAGTAGATCTCGAGCAACTTCTCGAATCTTTCTGAAAAATAATTATTGAGTAGGAGCACTGATCCTCAGTCAGATATGAAGTACCAAAAGGTACTTTATGTGAAAGGTCGTCGTATTAATAATTAGTGTAAGAAATATTAAAACTATTTTTTATGGAGAAAGAGGATTTGAACAGCCTGATATATTTGCTTGATTAAGCACCAATAGAGTGATGTTTAATTTAGTAGTAATTTGAAATTTTGTGTCATCTTAAAGAGCAAAGACAAGCTAGAAATCAGCATATGTAAAGTAGTGAAGACGAACTGGAGTCACGCCTCGACTGCCATCCACAAGAATGAACGGTGCCAAGATAAGAACGGTCCAGAGATACCGCTCGAGATTGTGGCCCATGAAAATTCATGACATTTCTTCACAGAAAAACGTTGGTGCATTTCATTTAAATTGATTAGAAACTGCGAGGATGGATGGTTTAGGAGAATTGACGAGCGAATTGGTCGGTATCATGGCTGTTCTATCGTCTTTGTCGCCAGTTCAGCCTGCGGTTAGGAAAAATACAGGGGGGAAGGTCTATAGAAATAATAAAAAAAACCGTGGCAGTTCTACCAGATGTGCGCTTTGTCTCCGGTATAGTACAGTTTATGGATGACAACAAAGGTACACAAGACGGGCCATATCCCAAATAAGAGGACGGCTGTTCTAACATACCTCTTCAAGTGCGTTTTGTGAAATCACCGAATACTTCAGGACGGCGGTGTATTTAAGGTCGTCGCAGAATGGCGCCCTATAAATAGGAAACAAAGAATCACCTGGAGTTACATTTTTTGCCGTTTCCACTTAAGATTGTGGACCGAAAGGTCTGGGTGGCCATTTGCTTCAGGGTGTTTAGGATTTCAATCAATCATTTAGTGACTTCTCACACAGTGAATAATCTTGGCAGAATTAAATCCTACTAGATCCCTGGATTAGTTGTTAAAATGTGAAAATACACAAAGTGAACTGATGAGTTATAGTCCTATAATGAATATCTCACATCTACCATTGTTATTCTAATAGCAAGATTTTGATGACTGTTGCTCGACCATCTCGAGGGATACGTAAGGGTCGAAGTGATTAATCGAAACGTCGGGATAAAAAAAATACTAATAGATGGTAAATGTTCATCATACAGCTCATAATTTCCAATCATATAATTTTATTAATAAATATATACAAAAAATTACCCAAATCTTTGGGGGAAATATTTACTGCTAATACTTTAGTGGACTTTGTATAGTCCTTATTTGAATTTGTCAGCGGTCTTTTTTATTACATCTGTGTGTTTGTTTAAAAGGTACTTAAAAAAGGTTACAAAGTAGAAGTTTAATAAAATATTAACATAAAAAAAAAAGATGAATTATTTTTCTTTAATTCTATTACTATGCGATGAATTACATGCTACATGTGAATTAAATTATAATACAAAAATTAGTCAAATATAATATTTAGTCATACAAATATTTAGTCCCTATATTGTTATGATTCATCGTTAACCGCTATTTTGATTAAGTTAAGCGATATATATGATATTGATAAAAGAACACCCATTCACCTCTGAAAACACAAAATATCGTACAGTTTACACTGGCCAAATATCTCATTTGTAAACAATCCTACTAATATAGCATTGTCACACGAATTAAATGAAAAAACTTATAGTGATATGATCAGTAGAGTGTTCAATGATTCAAGTAAGAAACAATGGAACATGATGAGGAAGCCAGATTTCTCAAGTATAAAAGAGAATCGGTCCACTTAGGTGACCGAGCAAGATGGCTGGATAGAGGTTCCTTCTTCAGACCATGTTGTATCAGCAGCTTTTGACAGCCTTCCGCCTAGTCGAGGGCCATCACAAACTGAAATAAATGGTTTCTTCGTGCAAAAATTAGTCACACTGAATTCTGGCATCAGTTGTCTATGTCGATCCAAAGATGTCACGATCATCATCTAATGTAGCTAAGAATAAATAAAAATAAAATTTAGCGTCGGAAGTTATACTAATATATATATATAACTGATAAAAAATTGATGGCGTCAGGTTTTGACCTTTATTTTGACGGGAGAGGCGCCCTATGCTTCTATGGATCAATTTCCTCCCGGCAAATTTTCCATCTATATATATATATACTAGCCGACTGGATCCGGCTTCGCCCGGGTATTGTTCGAGTGGGGTTAACTCATGAATGAATAGAGCCCTCAACTGTTTTAAAACTTATAATAATGATTTTTTTTTCTTTCAGCACAATGGAGATAAATTGCAAATAGCAAAATTATTAAATGCTGGTAAAAAGAATCTGAAATATAAGATCAATTTCACAAACACATCTAATGAATAGAGTGCTGTTTTGGAGGAGTGGTCTAAACTGATGAATTTTAAAAACCACGACCCGGGATCATCAAATCCAGCTTTGGGCACTTTGTTCTGAAAATATAATTCCCCAATGGCCCCTGATTCTGAAAAGGTCCAACCCCTCCAGTGAGTGCAAGTAACCAAACTGGGCTTTGGTATCTAAAAATTGAAAAATAAATCTAATGATTAGTGTAAATTAAGGAAAATGGTCCTTTCAACCTGAAAATTTCATTTTCTCCACTTCACTCTCGGCTGTTCAAGAAGAAACAGCCAGATTAAACATTTTAAGGGCACCTAATCCAGCACTTACATCTCTAAATAGTTAAGCAACTTTTATAAATGTAATATATCTGCAATACTGAAATACCCGGACTTGGATGAATATTTTATTAGGTTATTGTTGGCAGTTGTAGAAAAGTGTGGGAAATTGGATATTTTTACAAACCAGTGCGGCGCCAAGCGGTAAAAGGCTGGAACTAAGCCTTTTTGGTTTTACAATTAAAAAAAAAAGCACATTAACTTTTTTAGTTTTTTGAATATCCTATATGTTAAACGAAATCTTCAGCCACCTACATGCAAAATTTCATAATGATTTATTCTGTAGATTTTGCGCAATGCGATAACAAACATCGATTTTTTATTTCATTTTTATAGATATAAGGATAGGCATTAATACGATTGCTTAGATATAAGTCGATCACAAACATTATTAGAACATTATGATATTAGGTGGATATATAGGTGTCATGTATGTGGTATTTAAAAATTATGTGACAAATAATGCCCTTAAGATCACATTTATTCATTCAAATATAAAGTCTTAATAACGTTGTTGACGTAACCTAAATGTAAACACGTCGTGTGTTGATCCATTCTGACAAAAAGTTACATATATCGACTTATAATTAAACAATTGTGTTGATCCATTCTATCAAAATGTGATGTTCTCGAAGCGAACTATGTGTATAAACGCCACCTTATTTAATCTATTCAAATTAGTCAAGAGAGCGGAATGTAAATACCGAGATTCACACGCCGAGACACTGGCGGGCGGCCATCCAACAAACTCAGCCATTTATAACCGTCGGAGTCACTGGGTACGAAGCTCTCACTCCGCTCGTGAAACTACTTGAGATTAAGAGCAAGGCCCTCTCTGACACATCTTTTCTCTTCCTTCTAAATTAAAAGACCGCAATCCGTCTGAATGGTTTCGTTCGCTCCAACGACCACCGTCATAAGTTATGAGGCCGCTACAGTGGTCAGCGCGTCTTAGAGTATGCATAACCTAACAGCTTTCGTGGCCTTTCTCTAAGACCAATACGAACCCACGTCTGGAATCTGACCATAGATATGTCTTTAACAACTTAAAAATATCATGCCTTTCTATATATATCCATAATTTATACAATATTGATGACTATTTTTCTAACAGCCATCTACGAGTACTCCGCCCAGATGTCTAGGTTTGGTGTTCCACTTCTTTAAACAGTTAGACATTAGGTTGGCCAATCTCTGTCTTCTTCAAGCTCTGTGTACACTATTCTTTTATTAAATCCCACTTCTTGAAAATGATGCAATTCGTATTCAATACGATATAGACTCGAGGATTGAATTTAGAAATGATTTAATAGCAGTCCCATTATTTGAATAGGCAGACCAGAGAGAGGTTACTACAACAGTGGCGTTTTAGAAACCTTCCCGCGTCTTTTTCAGATCAATGTTCAACACGATATCTCTAGTCTATCAGAGCAATATGTGATGGTCCGTCTGCTCCTCATTAAAATATTGGCGTGGTGATATAATCATTTATAAACTGAACCTTCAAATCTACATCCTATTACTTCCTCCCAGAGTAAGTGATGAGAAAGCTCATTGTGTGTGAAAATCTATTTTTAGATCAATATTTAATTTATAAAGATTAGATAAAGAGAGTAAACCATGTTCGCGCGCGCTATTTTTTACACCTATTTGTACTTCTATAGCATACTTGAACAAAATGATATGATTAGAAAAGTATTTATATCATTCATTTTCGGATTCACGAGTACATTTGATACAGAGAGCATGATATTTTCAAATCCAACTCCCGTATCACTATTCTCTATATGAAATCCAGGCGCCACATTTGGGAGAAAATAATAAAGGTATGTGCACTTACTCCATATTGCAACACACATTGTTTTAGAGATAAAGACTTCTATATGGTTCCTCTATCTCGATCATTAAGATTAGATATGGGATGGGAGATCGTCAATTTTGGTTTAAACATAACTTGAATTCAAAGTTGGAAAATTTCAGATGTCTTTAAAAACGCTTTTTTTAAGGGTTGGCGGAGGGAAGGATACTTTTTTTTTAACAAATTTTTTTATTGAGGAAAAAATTTAACATTTTAAAGCGTACTTTGACCTTTTTATTAAAAAAAAACTGTAACTAGAATTTTTCTTGGCTTGAGGTATATGTATAAAGAAATATTTATAATTTTTAAGTTATTAAATAACAAATCAATAATTCTGGAAAACATTAAGAGAGGATTTGGGCATGTCGAAAACAGCGTGTAAAAGGATTCATGCACAAATGAAGGGATGCAATGGTGAAATCGACGAAGGATTGTTTTTGCAAAGATGAAAGAAGAAGTAATAAAACTAAATTGCCTCAATGTAATTTTCCTATATCACTTATACGTGTATAAATGAATCTACCATATCCTTTTATAAAATTATTCAGGCATTTATACTTGAATTGAAACATATTATTATGTTTAAATTGAGGAAAGACAAAAGTACTGATGATATTTATTTTGACCAAAACAATATTCAACCGTATTAACAAAAAATAGAGGGGAGAAGATAAATTTGCTGAGTAGCAATTGATATCTTGTGGATAAAATAATAAATATTCTGTTACAATAGATATGAAATGTCTCCTCTTAGATGATTATAATGTTATGTAACACATTTTTAATGTTTTAGGTAATTAATATTATCTTCAAGTGTCACTTATAAACGAAAATTTTCGAAGATGATATTTATTCACCCTATATGTGCCCACACCATCAAGGCACAAAGGAAGGACTTTCCCCGAGACGACACAAAAGAGCTACGGGCTTATTGTGCTTCTCTTCAAAATAAACAATAATTGAATATTTTCTCTTAATCTGAATATGAAGAACCGAAATTACGGTTCTGGCAACCAGCTTTCATGTATAATTAAAGCTGATTTATACGTATAAACAATGGGAAAATCGTACCGAGAGGCAAAATCTTGTTGACTTGTGCTAATTATTAAATAACTACAAAACTATGTATTTTAGAAAATTTGAAATACATCTAGTTAATTTCCACTCGGCTAACACGGCGCGGTGTGACATGGAGGAACCATGTTGTTCAAAATCCATTAGGACGGACGTAATGGAACCAGCTATGCTAATAGGTCCACAATTAGAAGAAAGTTGCACACCATTTATTTCTATTGTAGCGGCCTCCCTCATTAGGGATGGGGGAGCCAATTAACCAATTTATGACCAACCTGCTGGCTGGGAACTTAACAACAATTACTGTGTGACAGGGTCGTCCGTCCTTCCTGGTGATTTGACTGAGGTAGTTCGAGGAAGTGGCATTTATCTAGAGAGCATTGAACAAAAGGTACCTGATTTCACATGTGTATAATATAAATTTGTTCATACTGCAGACAGATGCTGTAAACACAATCATGATAAAAGGTTTAAGTCGAGAGAATGGAGGTAGATTAGCTTCTGTAGATTCCGGTGGCAGCCCTGAAAAAATAAATTAACGCGATTATCACGAGAAATGAAACTGTTGGAGCTAAAGGAGTTTACAAATATGTTTCATCTTGGATTATTTTTCCGAGATTTTGTTGTCATAGCTATAACAATGATAATTTGTATATATAATGATTATATATTAAATACAATTATAAAAACAAAAGGTTTCATTTGCGCAAATTATTTATTACTCTGAGAATAATAAAAAAAGCTTTCGAATAGTCTCCTTTTCTACACCATTACAAGATATTTGACTATTTAACCTTTAGGTGATATTGTGTGAACCAAAAGAGGCACCTTTCCCTTTAATTGTGCATCAGAACGATGCCATTGTGAATCACCATAGTAAAATACTTTACTAGTGATGATAAAAAATGAGTCATAACCCCAGTTTGGGAAAATTCAGACAAAAAGCTAACTTTTAAACTATATATGTGTGTATATAACTCTACAACTGTAAATGTGTAGGATATTTGCAATTAATAAACTGAATTTATATATATAAAATTTTATATATTAATAAAAATATATGACATATTTTAAAAATAGAAAACAGAGGTTGTACTCTAAATTTTCAAACTAAATTAATAATTTATATTGAATAGGGATTTCTGTTTGTCTATTGAAAGAAGATGGGTACTCGATGGATTCTATGGTTCTAGAGCCAGTCTTTTGATTTGCCAGTGATTCCTGAATGTAAAATGATCGCTGATTAGAAATTCGAAAAATGTCCAGAGGAAGCACCAAATCTGACAACATTCCGTGTATTGACTGCGAATGCATATAGATAGGAGAAACATACAGGGAGCTTCTGACCAGGCCGAAAAGACAGATATTGCGCATAGCAATCGAAACAATCTCAGAGGTAATACTAGATAACTGATAACCACTCGAGTGACCGTTGATCGATTATCTAAGAACTACACGTCGCAAAAAATGAGTTGTGAATAAAGGATATAAGTTCACATAAACAGTTTTAAAGAACTTCCCACAAATTCATTAAGGCTACTACAATCAAGGATTTGTGTTCTACTGTCTCGCGAAGGCATTGTTCACATACGATCATTGTATCTTAATAATATATAAAGGTGGTGGATCAAGAAATGGCTTGTGCAAGTCGCTGACATTTTCGAAAATAGTTTGGTACAAGTGAGGTGAAGCAGGAATCAAAGTTGTCCAAAAATAAATATTGTTTCATATTTTGAAATTCAATTTAAGATATTCATAAGATGTTCGATAAAGATGTTCATAAGATGTTTCAAAAGAGAAAAGTCCTAGTTTGGAAGTTGATACGAAATCTCGACATCGAAAGCTGAAGATTAAGCAATATGCTGTAGTTAGGAAATTCCTGATATAGAGTCGTGCTTTATTTCAGAGGCGCCAGTTAAATTCTGGGATATTTGGGATCACACAAGTACACGAGAAGAAGGAGGAAGGGCCATGTAGACCATACCACGGGCGGTCCCCCGTACCCTCTGACCCTGGCTCGGCGACGCCCAATTACCCATTATAATTCAACAACCAGGCCGCCGTGTAACAAGACGTTCCCAGATGGGATGTTAATTTTAGATGATGCCATTGATTCATGGCTTCGATTAGGATTATTGATGAGAGGCGCTTCTCAAAATAAAATATTTATAGCCTCATCGCAACAGTTGTCTCTTCAGCGATGGGATTTCTCAAAATTTTATGCGCTATTTAGTTAATTGGAATTTAAGGCGATCTATAATTTCTATGCAAGCTAGAATATTATTGAGGTCAAAAATTGGATAATTTTATCTTTTGAATTTATTTGGAAAGATAACACATGCTTCAACGACTATCTTCAAGTATTTGTTGTTCTCATCTATGTTATTTAAAAAGCAAATATAATTATTTTATTAATAAAATTTATAAAAAATGAAGAAATTGAGTTGAATACATGAGGCTTCAAATGATTAATTTATTTTCAAAAAATATTTATTTTACGAATCTCTAGTATTTGGGCACGAGAGCCCTCCTACAGGAGAAAACGCGATACAATAAATTGCCAAAAGGACAAGAGTTAAAATATAATATCAAATACTATTTTATATAATTTCAGAAAAATGCTGTAGATATGAATTTTTATTTTTAATTAATTTTTTAAAAATTTAATTTTACAAATAAAAAGACAAATTTTCAAAAAATATATATATCAAATAAAAGGTGACAAATAAATAAAGGTAACGTTTAGGATATAACTATGGGAAAGCACCGATTACATATTAAGCCTTAGTTATTGTTTAGAGATATGCATCTGGTTTCACTATTGCTATTAACTATTGCAACAAAACTTCCCTTTCTCTATTACCAACACCACCACCTTTATAGAATAAATTCACAAGTTGCAAGCCCAACAAACAATATCATGGTCTCATTTGATGTATAATCCGTTTACCCTAGTCTTCCACGCCAACTGATATTGAATAGCACAGACGATTTCATGAGATAATATCAAGTCGATCAAGAAATATCAAGAAAATAACTAAACTTATAGTCCTCTGCCTCGAGACAAATATCCTGATACACGATTTCAAAACTTATAAATCGATAAAAGGTTTCCCCAAGGACAGTTGGATAACCTGCCTATTCCCATCAGATATACGAGGTGTGTTCAAAAAGTATCGCGACTTTTGTGTTTTTTCAAAAATTATTTATTTATTCATGAATACCTATTTTGTCCCCTTCAAAGTAATCCCCATGAGATATTAAACACTTGTGCCAACGGTTTTTCCAATCTTCGAAGCACTTCAAAAAATCATTTTTTAAAATCTTTTTCAGCTCCTCCTTCGATGCCGTCTTTATCTCAAGCGTAGCGTAACGTCGTCCTTTCATGGGTCTCTTCAGTTTAGGGAACCAGAAAAAGTCACAGGGGGCCAGTTCTGAGGAATACGGTGGCTGCGGCATCATTAGTGTGTTGTTTTTGGCCAAAAAGTAGCGCACAAGCAACAATGTGTGAGCAGGGGCGTTATCGTGGTGCAAAAGCCAATTTTTGTTCTTCCACAAATCCGGGCGTTTCTGGCGGATTGATTCGCGCAAATTGCGCATAACTTGCAGGTAATATTCCTTATTGACCGTTCTACCCTGTGGCAAGAACTCATGATGCACCACGCCCCTGCAATCGAAGAAAACTGTCAGCAAAACTTTCACATTCGACCGAACTTGGCGCGCTTTTTTCGGTCTTGGTTCGTGCGGCAGCTTCCATTTAGATGATTGAGCTTTGGTTTCCACGTCATAACCATAAAACCCACGCTTCGTCTCCAGTTATGACCCTCTGGAGAAAATTTGGGTCGTCGCGGACAGAGTTTAATATCTCATTAGCAATGTTCATGCGATGCTGTTTTTGGTCGCAATTGAGCAATTTTGGTACGAATTTCGCGGCGACCCGTCTCATGCCCAAATCATTGATAAAAATCGAATGGCACGAGCCAATCGATATGTTTAGGTCCTCAGCAACTTCTCTAACGGTGATTCGACGATTGTCCAATATCATTTTCTCCACTTCATTAATTTTTTCGTCTGTTGTTGAAGTGCTCGGGCGTCTGGCACGCTCTTCGTCGTTCACATCTTCTCGGCATTCTGAGAACATTTTGTACCACCGATAAACGTTGCTTCGGTCCAAGGTAGCTTCTTCGTATGTCACAGTCAACATTCGGAATGCATCCGCGCACTTAATTTCGTTTTTCACACAAAATTTGATACAGGTTCTTTGATCCATTTTTTTAATAGGTAAAATCGAAGACGATCCAAAACACCTGCAAGCAAAGCAGCTGTCAACAATTAAGTGAAAATTCAAAATGGCCGAGCTTGTCGGCATAAGTGAGAGACATGAGTACCAACATAAAGCCACAAAAAGATCGAAATTCGAATATACGTAACCCGCGAAAATTCAAAAGTCGCGATACCTTTTGAACACACCTCGTAGTTCTATGGCGACGATAAATTGACATATTTTGCATCTGTCCCGAAGATTCAACTAAGAACATTCTGGCAAAAAACTCAATAGTTACCATCCCGACCTGAATTTCACTTACGAAAAAGGAACAAACAATAGGCTGCCATTTCTAAATATAATAATCATTTTCATACGACAGAAATTCCAAACAACTATTTACTATAAGCCGTCCTTTAACCACAACTATATCTGATTTTCCTCCTATTTTCCCTTCAGCCATGAAATAAATACTTGAAGACTTTAACCAAACGTATTAAAAGACATTGCTCACTTCAAACCTTGTAAAGAAGAAACGCAGAATATTTTAAGAACTCTAAAAACTTGTCAATATCCCATATAATTTATTTTAATACATTTCGATGTCTTAAAATCCTTGATTTGAATCCTTATATTGAACAATATCAGTCAAGAGAGCTTACTGGTCCACATCAAAACAAAGGTTAGACAAACATATCCTCTACCTTTTTAAACGAGAAAAGCTAATTAAAAACGATAGTAATGTCATAATATTTTGATAGGTGGATGGCATTGAATGAAATAAAAAATCGTTTGAAGCTCAAAACCCCATATTAGGAAAAGCTGTAATTTGGGGTAAGAATAATGAAAAAAAATCCACGAGACAAAAAGTAGAGAGAGTGCTCGATACATTCCATTTTTGGGTAGCCTATTATACATATTAACAGATTTTGTTATCAAATTTTCGTTTGTAATTATGATATTGGGTAAAGTGGAAAGTTATAAATGTGAAAAGGGTGCGGTTCGAATTCTATAGAACAAATCGAAATATTTTGGTACTTCGACATCGATGATACTGTTTAAAATATGGTGAAACCTTAATCCATATATCCAAAAAACGTTTTTTTTTTTTCAAAAGTAGGATTGGAGAAATGATCCATTTTAAGGTGCTTGTAAGGCAATCAATTATGAACTTTATTGAAAGTGGCCCATAAGGGTTCAGGCTGATTTTTAAGAATTCCTGCTCAACGTGGGAGGTCGCCAAGTGTTGTAAATACTCAGATGTGTTTAAGGAGAATTTTGGTATATTTCATATTCTATTTTTTTATATAATTACAGTATATTTTTATTTCTATTCACATATTAAAATTATTTTTAGGAGTTTTTGTGCCCTTGTCACGCAGCGCCAAAGAATTTTCTTATTTCTCTATAGAAAATTTAACCTACCATAAACGTATGACCTCTTTCTTAAACAAATTTATATATTAATTTTTAATATTAATTGAAGTCTATATACCAGCGGTGCATGCGTCGTATCCAGAATGCTGTTACGATAGCCAGCCTAACCTACGTTGCCGTGTATAAAACGGTAGAAAACTTGTATATATATATTTTAATATGGCTAGAAATAAAGATGATCGTTGAACCAGACCAATCTCAATAGGAAGACTCGGTTTCAGTATGGGGCCAAAGAAATAAGTCAAAGAAGATGATATTTGGCATAGTGAAGGAATAAATTGATAGAAATAATAAGAAATTATAAGTTAATGGGAAATCGAACGGAAGGTGTTGGTCTAGAAGTAGACTGATGAAAAACTTCATTCACACACACCGCTGCAAATATTTTCACATACTTCCATACATTTTGAGTTAAAGTATATATTAAATTGTGAATTCAGAAGTCTTGTAATGTAGTGATGCCGAGAAGCAGAGGTTTCAAAGTGAGAACATGGGGAGAAGGTGTTGGAATATTTAATTTTATAAAAATAAATAAAAATATATATATTCTGTGAGATTGGATATGATGATAACCTAATATAAAAAAAGTTGTTGTTGTTAAAAGTGACGAACAAAACTTGATTAAAAAAATTATATAGCCACTATTATCTTTTGTATTTATTGTGTTTTCTTATTGTAATGTATGTATAATAAATAATACATTTAAAGGAGAAGTCTGTCAATCATCAAAAACAACAGAAAGGATATCCATCCATATCGACGCTGCTCTTCCATTCACAGCCGCGGGTAATATGGAGACTGGGTCTGGCCAACTGTTCCCAAGGCTGCTTCGCTAATATTTGGAAAGATCTGAAATAACTATCGTTTAAACTGTTCCTGGGACGACCCTGTCAGAAAGGAAGTTGATGGCGACAACAATGTGAGCTGCAGAGCTCTAACTATATTTATATATAGAAAACCAGCTTGCTCTCTGTCACTACAATTGTGCCGATTTTTATTTGATATTCTCAGAATATATATACAGTTAAAAAGAGTTAGGTTATAATATATATATATATATGTCGTATGTGTCGTGGTCGAATGGAAGGGCGCGACCGTTTGCATGTACGCTTCGAAAAAAGAGCTTGTTCTACACTCGTGAACGCGCGCGGACGCGGCGGTGGCGTAGCCTTCGCCCGCGCGCGCTGGCTTCCACGTTTATTTTGTACAGATTTATAGAAAGGTGAATTTGTATTTACATTTTAAAATATTAATTATGGCAAAAATAAATTATATCTCTTGGGCATTAGGCAAATTATGACATATATCTATATATATAAAAGAAAGTTTTAAAAATAAAACTACAACCTTTCGCAATGAGTTTCTTTTATTAAAAGAAAGTCGTGAAAAATGTTAGACTATTTATAACTCAAGATCGGCTCAACCGATTTGGATGAAACTTGGTGGGGAGGTAGCTTAGAACCAGCAGAAGGACATAGGATACTTTTATCCCGTTCGACCGCGTCAAGAACGGCTGAGCTGTCAAATACATTCATTTATACAGATGTATCAGAGGCGCATGCGCGAGCGAGGTAAGCACGAGGCTTACCCACGAGCTTACGGGTTGCATGATAAAAATATATAGTTTAATTTATGTTCGAAATATTTCTCCTTTTTGTAAATAAGGAGATTATTATTGTTTAAAATATGATCTTTGAATCAACATATATAAAATTGAATGTCTGTCTGTATTCGATAGATTCAAATCGCCGTGAAACTTTGGGGAATTGTTTACTACCGGGAAGGTTTTGTTTTGAATTTGATATGGAATAAATATTCGTTGCAATTTTATTTGCAAATTTTCTACATTTAAAATTTTAATTTAGACGTTTTCAATTTTAATTTAGAAATTTTTCATTTTAATTTAGACACATTTTCTATATATTCTTTATTTGCCTAATTTTGCAAAAGAAAACATCTTATAGTTCATTTAAAATTTAATAAATGTTTTTTAAAAATTGATGTGTTTCAAAAATATATTTAAACGTATATAAAATATTTATATACGTTTATATTTATATATATATATCCTTATATGTGCTCGTGGTCAGGAGATGCCATCTTTATTTTTAATATATCCTTATATCTATACAAATGAAATCCAAAATCGATCTTTGTTATCGCGTTGCGAGAAATCTACAGAATCAATCATTATGAAATTTCGAATGTAGGTAGCTGAAGATTTTGTTTAACATATAGGCTATTCAAAAAACTAAAAAGGTTAATGTGCTATTTTTAAAAAAGGTAAAACCAAAAAGCGTTAGTTACAGCCTTTTACCGCTTGGCGGCGCACTGGTCGCGACGATATATGAATTTGATAGGTTAATAATTTCACACGTTGTTTGTTTTTAATTTGTAATTTTGTTGTTTTGTAATTTTACACGATGCATCTTAGTTTATTTACCCGATGAATGTCTTTAAAAGGTAAGATTATTTATATATATTTAAACTCTTTGGAGATAATATTAATCGATCGTTATCAAATTTATACGCCCCCAGAACCTGGGTTAATTAAAACTGTATTGTGAAATTTCGCACGTAGGTAGCTGAGGGTTTGGTTTAGCATTTAGGCTAAAAGTGCAAAAATTGCATTTCGAATAACTTTTTTTTCCTTTTTAGAAGGTAAGATTTTATTTAGTTATTTAGTAATTTTTTTCAAATTAAATTAATTGGAATTATTATTTATTTAGCAGCTTATTCATATCTTTTTGCTTCGTTTAATTTTAGTTAGTGTAAATATAACGATCTACATTTTTAAAGATATAGTTTACTATTTTTTTGATTCTCATAAGGTATATTTATATTTTAGGACAAATTGAGATTTAGAACAGTATTCTATTTTTTTCTCTCTTATATTTAGAGTAAGTATAAATTTTATTGAAGTTGTAAAAAGTATATTTATTGAATAGGTATATTTTTCTATATAGGTTGCTACATATATTTTACTATATGTTTGTTCCATGTAATATGTTTATGCTCTAATAGCATTCATATTGTAAGCAGCAGCTATGCATTTTCAGTAACTGCTTTTTTTTTAGGGTAGGCTCAATTTTTTTTGCTGTCATTTGTTTAGATAGGGTTTATATTTATCTGCTTCACAATATATAGCTGCTCATATATATCTATATGGTACAACCATATTTTTGAATAAATGTATGTGATAATCTGTATATAGCAATATGTAATCCCACCACAATCTATGCAATGTATCGTCAAAAGATTTAATAAAAGTTAGGCTTCGCAAAAAGGGAATAACAATTAACAGGATTGTATAATCCAGGAAGTAAAGGTCACTGCCCAGGACCCATAAAACTTAAGTTCAAAGACCTGCTTCTTCCTGGAATATTACAATCATGGCGACAATGGAGGTACTAAGCCAATCACAGTTAAGCATGACAAATCATCAACCAATCACCTTTAAGCAAGACCAACTAATAGCGAATCATCAGAGAGCACGTGGAAGGATCTCCACCAATGAGAAGTCGAGAGAGTTAATGACGATGATCTCGGACAAGAAGTAAAAAAAAGGTAGGTGACCGTGCTGGAAGCAAGGTGTGCTCAACTTAGGCTCCAACCAAGGTAGTGTCCGCTCCATCATGTGAAAGGCAAAGTACCTCCTCCAGTCTCATCACTCTCCCTTTCGCAAGGTCTATTTTCTATCCCATCCAGGTGTGCTCGTTCTTCTGTGGAAAACCACCATTCGACCAAGACTGCGCCATCAATCACCAATTCAACATAATCCGACATAGGATTCAACAATTCACCAGGACATACCAGGATTCAAACGGGTTATTACAGTAAGTCGACAGGATCCAAAAAGATCTGACAGAGAGTCGACAGGATCTCACACAACTTGACAGGATCCGACAGAGAGTCGACAGGATTGTTACAGAGACTCAACACCCGATCACAAATCCGACAGAGAGTCGACAGGATCAACTACGGGTTGCCACATGTATTTAGATATATAGATGCAAATATACTCATATTTAAATAAATAAATATACAATCAGCAATCGATTGGTGCATAATTTTACATGATGTTTGTTTCTAGACAAAATTTATTCAAATCGAGATAGCTTTTTTTCATGCTTTTAAAAGTAAAGGTAATATATATTTAACGTTTCATAATACTTTTCAAATTAAAGTCTTTGGAAATAATATTGCTTTTTTTTCCCATCCTGTAGGTCAACATTACACTACAACATGCTAACATAACATTTTGGTATTGATATTTATGTATTGTAAAAGTACTGTTTGCTACCTTAAGCTCTGGAGAGATTATAATGTAGATCCATCATGTGGAAATCACACCATAGTAAAAAAGAACGCATGTAGCTGGTAGCAAATGTGTGCCCCATGTGAAGCTAGCGTTCAAAATTTAATTTTTTTAAAAGATATTTCAATTACTTGCTTTATTTTCACATATTACTGACCCATATAGGGTTAATTAATAACTCATTTGACATTTTACTTTTATTTAAGGTCTTGGCAATATATTTATACCTTTTTAGGTAAAAGAAAATGTATATTTTGTGTAGTTCGCGTGGTCTACCGAGCTCAAACCCTATGCGCTACGGTACAGCGATGAGTAAACTTGACTTAGTTCTGCAGACTTGAATAAAGGGAAACTCCACGCAAATCGATCAGGAACCTATGAATTTAATTCTCTTCGAATAAGCTACATTAATGAATTTTATGGCTGAATTAAACTAGAGACTGACAACTAAGCAAAACAAAAAATATATATACAACACAGTGTTGCCGAATCAATATATATATATATACATATTAAAATTAAAATAAAGAATTAAGTAAAATAATGACCAACAATTTCTACAATAAATGACAAACAAGAAACATACATTTTTTAACCAAACATAACCCCCCCTCCCGTTGGACAGCCAAGTCCAACAAGAATAAAATTCACTCCTTGAATGGCAGAGGAGCTATCTTGGTGATGGGACGCTTGAGTACATTCTTTGGAGTTTTAAGGTCTACGACTCGCACGTGTCCGTCTGGTCCTTTATAGGTCTTGATGATTCGCGCCAGAGGCCAATGATGAGGAGGTGTGGAGTCTTGTTTCATGAGTACATGCTGTCCAGATTGTAGATCTTGATGAGTCTTATGCCACCTTGGACGTGCTTGTAACAGATTAAGATAGTCTTGGGACCATTTTTTCCAAAAACTATTCTTCATTGATTGTATGCATTTCCAACGGGAAATGTGACTTAAATTATCCACAACTTCATCTGGAATAGCTAGAATAGGGAAATCAATAAAAAAAAATGTGAAGGAGTTAGTTATATTTATAACGCTATATTTATATCGTTGATTATGGTAGTGCGAAAATTATCCTTGTAAAAGAGCAATGGCGTGATAGTGACTTATAATATGAATGGGACGTTTACATAAAATAGTGAACATAACAATGATTTTTACAAAGTTTTGAGTATTTGATTGAGAAATTGGTGTTTTGGTATAAAAATAAGATATTAAGAAAAACACACAAATAAGTTTAGAATTATGATTCGAGTAATTAAAAAAAAATGGTAAAAAGTAAACAAACTACGTGTAAAATTATTAACCAATCAAATTCATTTAACATCGCGACCAGTGCTGTACCAAGCGGTGAAAGGCTGGACCTAACGCTTTTTGGTTGTACACTTTAAAAAAAAAGCACATTAACCTTTTTAGTTTTTTGAATAGCCTATATGTTCAACGAAATCTTCAGATACCACATGCGAAATTTCATAATGATTGATTCTGTAGATTTTGCGGAACGCGATAACAAACATCGATTCTGGATTTCATTTTTATAGATATAAATAAATGGATTAGTATACTTCAAAAATTATCATCATCATATTTTGTCTTTCATTTTCTAAACTTGAAAATCTTTCGAATATAGACTTTGAACTCGTCAACCCTGGATTGTGTTTCAAATGATATCCGTCAATCTTGGCTCGGGAAAACTTGAAAATATTTTATATTCAAACATATCGTTTTTAACACCCGGTAACTCATTATTCACATATATTATTGATATAGCCATATCTATTTATTATGTCGTCTGCGTTTCAAATAATAAATTTAAAATTCCTTTCTCATTTGAATAATAATTTTAAAAATACTCTAGCCAAAGCAACCCTTTAGAAGCAGTCGCCTACTTCTACCCACCATGATTACCATGACCTGTACCACGTGTACTAGGGATAAGCAAAAAAAAACCCTTTAACCTTTGCGGCTACTAAGCGACAGTTAGCTAGGCAATGTACTCAGCCTAATAATATATTCGAGCATTTTAATCCTTGAAAGTGTGAAGCTGGGAGTTTAGAGGATCACAATAGCGCCTATGCTCAGTAAAGCAGCGTTTCCGCTAACAAAAGAAGCTGATGGTGGAGAATAAGGATCATTATTCAACTCTAGTTTGTTTACCGCCCTGCCTCCGAGATGAATGGAGGCGTTGCCACCGGCGTCCCTCTAATTGCCCAGTAATGGATGGCACACCTGGAACTTTGGAGCCACTTGGTTGCCCTGAATCAATTAAGGTAGGTAATCAAGACATTTTAAAAGAATAATAGTATATGAAGCAGTGAGATTGTTCATACTCCGAGGTGATAGAGTTGAAAGGAGAAGCTAGTGCTTCTTAACGTGAGCTTTTATGGGCACAGAGCTAATCTTGGTTCGGAACTACAAATATCTGCGTATTTGTATACCACAAGCTCTAAAACTACACACCTGGAAAAATAACCATTATCTCCTTCGTCATTATATTTTATTTGCACAAAGACACCACTAGAGACGCAAGGAGAGATATATACATGAAGAGTTAGGATAACAAGTTATAAATACACCAAGTAAGGCGTTTTTATATTGATAGTATAATTTAAATAAAAGGAAAGTATATCTTGTTTAAAATTACTTCAAAATATGTGCCTATAAACGATGTTCAATGGTAGGACTTCTCTGAGAGAGCGACCAGCGTCTTTCTTGGAGGTACCGACCAGAAACACGCCTTCAAGGAGGGGCGATGGAAAGATTGAATTATTTCAAGTAATTTTTGTATTTCAATGAGAGATTTTAGTGTAATAGAAATAACGTGTCTCTTTGCAGATCTTCAATTGAACAGACAAACAAGTCCGAACTAATTAGTGCTCCCAGCACACAAAATCGGAATATCGGCAGCCGCAAGAACAATGGTGGAGAGTCAACACGGTGGTTACCGCCAGATAAATTTACCCATCTTTATTTAGCGGGAACCTTTATCTGCATATCGCGCCTCCTTCTCGCTTCTAGTCAAACAAATCATTAATAATGTAGGGTTGTTGTAGACACACCAAAACAGTGGATCCTCTCATAAAAGACTTTACCTTCGATATTGGCGGCTTCTATTGGATGTGGTCGCCCATCATGTTGTGTCGTTAAGGGGATAAAGTACTGTATGTAATTAGGTGTCGACATTCTTTTGTTCGCCGAAATCTCTAAGTTGGTTATAGGCAGCTTTGTCGACATATTGGCTTTTGAAATAAATAGTGTTGATCCAAGATAAGTCTTGAAGTATTTGATATAATATATATATATATATATATATATATATATATATATGTGTATATTAGAACGATCCGACTTCGCCTGGGAACTTCCAAAGCGAATGAATGCTTGCTCATACAATATTGTATGAACAATTATATATATATACTAGCGGATGTGTACCCGGCTTCGCCCGGGTTTTATCCGAGTGAAAGTTTGCCTAACGAATATTATATATTATGAAGTATAATAAACAATGTTAAAGATTAGTTTTAATTATTAATCAAGATTGTGTGTGAATATGTGAGAAAGATGTAATATCGTTGTTGTTTTCTTGGCCGACTGTTTTACATATGGTGTTATCTTAAAATTGCTTGTTTTGAATATTTTTTTAGATTGAGTTGAATGAATTGCTGAATTTTTTTTTGTATTTATATATAAATAAAATTAACTCTGTTGATTTTTTTGTATTTAATCGATAACAGCGAAGTTACGCATGTTAAAGTTAGGAAAAATATTTTGATGTTAAGCAAAACCTGCTCCATCTCGTTTTACATAAATGTTGAAAATTTGGTCGAAATTGATGCATTGTAACGAAAGTTTTTAGCGAACACCACTTATGAAATTTGCATTTATTAATATAGATATAATATAAATGAGTTTTAAAAATTGTTTTAAAAAAATGCATCGGCCGGGAATCGAACCATGGCCGCCCGCGTGGCAGGCGAGCATTCTACCACTGAACCACCGATGCTTTAAAAAAATCAAATTCATTTATCGTCGCGACCAGTGCTGCGCCCTAGCGGTAAAAGACTGGAACTAACGCATTTTGGTTTTTTATTTAAAAAAAAAAGCACATTAACTTTTTTAGTTTTTTGAATAGCCTATATGTTAAACGAAATCATCAGCTACCTACATGCAAAATTCCATAATGATTGAGTCAGTAGATTTTGCGTGATGCGATAACAAACATCGATTTCGCATTTCATTTATATATATATAAGGATATATATATATATGTCGTAAACCCGGGTAAGCCAACAAGTGAGTTGGAAGCAGTCGGGGTTGAGTGGCAAGGCGTACAGAGTGGGAAGTCCGCACGGGACAGTAAGGACAAAGTTTGGGATCAAAGGACGCTCTCCTTGTACGTCTCAAGTGGCACCCGGACCAGGAGAAAGTTGAGGATTGACTGAGGAAAGCTCGGCGTCCTGCATGAAGCCGCGGAGGCTGGGAGGAACCAAAACGGCGGCCACGAGGGCCGCCGTGAAATGGCAACGAACCTAGTACTGAGCGGGCCTGTCCGAAATATCCACTGTAACTTAACTAACTGTCAACATCCGGCCCAACGGCCCTTCTTTGTCCCTCTCTGGATATCCCGGGTGTCCGGTGGCAAGCTGGTGTCACTTTGAGACGACTAGAAAAGACGTCATACTTTATTACTTCAAGAGGAAGAAATGAGGCTAAACTCAATGGGATTTCCTAAAGAAGGTCAATATGAAAAAGTTTTTAAAGCTCGAAATGACCAAGGGATACAAAGAACATGCAAATTTGAAGGGAAATGTCATACATGCGGAAAATTTGGGCACATGTCAAGAAACTGTTGGCATCGTCAAGATAAAGCGAACTTCAATAAACCAAAATGCAAATATCCACAAAATAATATCCAAACTAAGTCTTCATCATCTTGGAAAAATAACTCAAGGGAACATGCTAATGTAGCGAATGGTTCTGCTAACACTGAACATGCGTTTACTTCAGCGGAAATGATCTACTCTTCTTCACATCTACCTGAGGAGGATGCGCACATTTGGAACCTTGATTCAGGATGCACTTCACACATGTCTCCTAGAGAAGATTAGCTTATCAACAATATTCCTATTGACAGTGAAATTAACCTTGCAGAAGAAGAAAGGTTCATAAAAGCTGAAGCACAGGTGACATGAAATTGTCTACATACACAAGTGAAGGTAACCAAGATATTTGTATTAAGGATGTACTCTATGTGCCTAGACTTAAATCTAATCTTTTTTGTGTCAGATGTCTGGTTAATAATGGAAATAAAGTATATTTTGATAAAGGAATAGCTAAAATTTATAACTGCAAAGGAGATTTGATAGCTGAGGCTAATGAAGAAGATAGAATGTTTATAATTAAAACTTTACCTAGAAATTTGTTAAGCACTAAAGATAATTGTTTAAAAGCAGAAGATAAATGTTCAGCCAAGACAATGTGGCATATAAGACTAGGGCACTTGAACGAAGAATATTTGGATAAAATGATGAAGAATAATATGGTAAAAGGACTTAATTTTGATTGTCAACATCTCAAAAAATGTGAACCATGTATCCTTGGTAAACTAACCCAAAACCCTTTCAAAGCTATAGAGAATAATCATTCTGAAAGGTCATTAGAACTTATACACATGGATCTATGTGGTCCTATGCCAACCAAATCACTGGGTGGTGCAAAATACCTGTACGTTATTGTGGATTCGTATAGTAGACGTATCTTTGTATACTTCTTGAAATCAAAGGAGGATGCATTTGATTTTTTTGTAGAATTTAAAAATCATCGAGAAAATGAAACTAATGTTAAAATCAAAAATGTTAGATCAGACAACGGAACTGAATTTGCAAATAAAAATTTTCATGAGTTTTTCAGAAATGAAGGAATACACCATCAAAGAACAGTTCCATATTCACCACAAAGCAACGGAATTGCAGAACGAACCAATCCCACCCTTCTAGATTGGGCTAGAACTATGTTATTTGATGCTAAGTTACCAACTGAGTTTTGGGCGGAAGCCATTGCAACAGCCGCTTATTTGAAGAATTGCACACCGGCCAAGAATGATAACATGAAAACTCCCATAGAGAAATGGACTGGACACAAACCATCAGTAGCACATTTAAAAATCTTTTGAAGTCTTGCCTACTATTACATTCCTAAAAATCAAAGAAATAAATTTGACTCTAGAGCAAGAAAAGGAATATTCACCGGTTACTCCAAACAAAGAAAAGCTTATAGAATATATGATCCACAAGATGGAAAAATACACGAAGTTCAAACTGTCAAATTTGATGAAAATTCAAAAGGCTCTGATCTCTTGACTTCTAATGTTTTCGACCAACCTGTCCAAGATCATATTATCTATAGAAATGAACAACATGAATCAGATTTCTTTCAAATTACACATACCATGGGCTCTACTCCAGAAGAACTAAATACTCCAGACAACCCTGAACCAATACCTGAATCATCAGGATTACCCCGAAAACCCGGACGTATTGCAGGAAGAACTGATGAAGATATTCAGGCAAAGCATCTCATCAATCTACAAGAGCAGGAAGAGAGGCTGAGAGCAAGTGGTGCAAGACGATCTGAAAGAATAAAAGAAAGAAACGCAGCCAATGTAACCGAACTATCTTCAAATTCCATGAACATACCTAAAACATATCGAGAAGCCATGAACACCCCATTTTCAGACCAATGGAAAGAAGCAATGGAAGAGGAATTCCATTCCCTAACTTCACATAATGTTTGGACCCTTGTACCCAAACCAGAAAATGAAAACCTGATAAAAGGAAAATGGATTTTTAATATAAAAATGAATCCAGATGTAAGAGAGCATTGACAAAAGAAAGGCTAGATTTGTTGCAATGGGGCATAATCAAAAACCTGGCGTTGATTATGAAGAATCTTTTGCTCCTGTGATGAAGCTGGACTCTTTAAGAACATTGATTGCCATTGCATCACAGCAAAACATGAAAATTGAACAATATGATGTTAAAACTGCCTATCTCAATGCGGAACTAAAAGACGATGTGTACCTGGAACAACCTGAAGGATTTGTTCAAGCAGGACAGGAAAATAAAGTGTGTAAACTGAACAGAAGTTTATATGGTTTACCACAATCCGGAAGATGCTGGAATGAAAAAAATTAACCAAAATTTTAATGATATTGGACTCAGACGTTTAGAAAGTGAACCATGTGCATACATCCTTCAAGAGAAGATGAGAAAACTCTAATAATTGGGATTTATGTAGATGATTTTCTCGTTATTGGATCGGATAGTACCATAATTAACAGAATAGTTAAGCAATTGGATAAGCAAATTGTCATTGTTCGAAAAGAAAAGTCTATATTTTTTATTGGAATCAAAATTGTGGAAAAAGAAAATTGTTTTGAACTTTCACAAGAAGCCTATGTAGAAGAGATTTTGAAGAAATTTAACCTTGAAGAATGTAATCCAGTAAAACCCCTGGTGATCTTAATCAAGATCTGGATAATCACCCAGATTCTTCTCCTGTGGACCCTAAACTTTACCAAGAAATGATAGATTCCTTGATGTATTTATCAGTGGGAACAAGGCCCGATATAACATTTTATGTAAGTCAACTCTCCCAATACAGCAAGGATCCCAAAGTCATTCACCTTACTGCACTTAAAATAATATATAGATACTTGAAGGGAACAAAAAGCTACAAGTTATGCTTTGACAGAATAAGAGGGAAAATTGAAGTCTTTACAGATGCTATTTGGTCCTCAACTAAAGACTCAAAATATTTTTCAGGATATTTAACAAAATTAGGATATTCACTACTTAGTTGGAAATCTCAAAAACAACCACTGGTAGCCCTGTCAACATGCGAAGCGGAATTAATGGCTATCTGTGAGGGCACTAAAGAGTTAAAATGGTTTATGAACTTTCTTTCTGAAATAGGTCATCAATCATGTGTTGAAATACCACTTGTTCTGAAGACCGACAGTAAATCAGCAATAGACTGGATTAAAGGAACATCTCATCATTGTAGAACCAAGCACATTAACAGAAAATATTTCTTCGTGAAAGATGAAGTCTCAAAGGGATATTTGAGGATCTCCTTCGTGAACTCAGAAGCTCAAGAAGCGGATCTTCTCACCAAGAGGCTGCCGGGAGACAGAATTCAGAGACTGCTTATAAATATGGGACTTCTTTTTGGACCTAATTTTGATTTGCTCACCAAAGGAGGGAGTTGTTGAAATTGGTAAACAAATCAATTTAAAATAATCTGTGATGTAAAATATGTTCCTTTTTGACTAAGTTTGTTTTGTTTATGTTGTAGTAATAGCTTAGAATATTGAAGCTCAACTTTTTCTTCATTTGTTAAGTTAATTAGTTTGTTTAACCTCTTCTTGTATTTGAATAATAAATTTGTTTAAATTAATAAGCTGCATTTATGCTAAATTAAAATTCAAAATACAACAGATTTAACTACAAGTAAAAAATATTTTATAAAAATTCATTAAAATGCAAGTTGTAATAATTTAGGATGAATATATGAGAAAAATAAATAAAAAAGTGTAAACTAAAAAAATGTTTAAAGTATTGCATGTAATATGCTATATGTTTAATGTACTAATACTTTTGTGTTTTGAAGCGATAAATGTAAAAATAATTAAACAAGTGGTGTGCATAATTTACAGGTTATTACTAATGTGTGAAAATAGAATTTAAGAAATCGCGGGTAATACAACAATATATAAAAATTCATTAAAGCAAAAAAAAAAAAAAATTAAAAAGCAATGTCATGTAATTTAAATGATAAAATATTTTTTAAAATATTTTTTTCATGCACAAATTTCCCCATCTACTTTGTATTTTAAATGATTTCAACTGTGATATTATAACACTATGCGGCGCTAAGTTTGTGCATACAAAAATGTAATGCCTCGATAAAGGTTGGCGTTAAGCCAGCCGAAATATTGGGAAAATATATATTTTATTAAATCCAATATATGCCTTTTTATTATCTGAAGTAGAATTAAATATAATTTATATGAAAGATAGTTGTATTATAAAGAAGGAGTAATGATATTTAAAAACAAATTATAAAAATATTACTTTTAGGGTATCAAAAAGGTATTTTATTTTAAATAACAACATAGGGTTATAACAAATTCACGCTGTAGCCTCAGCAGTTACGCGTCATATAAGCAAAACATAGGGAAAAAAGGAAGAATTGAAGGTATTAGGATAAGAAAAATAGCAAAGATAAGACCATGTTATCTTTTTATCAAACATTTAAAGTTAAAAAGAAAGAAAATTAAAATATTTGTAAGTAATTTTAAAAAATTGTTTTTTTTTTGTGTGTTAATAAAACCTTTAATAATATATATATTTTTAGTGTAAAATGGAGTCAAATTTGTTTGCCTTGTGTTATTGGAAACCGTAATGGTTCAACCAGAATGGAAAGAGATTGGTCCCGGGCCGGTTCTTATCAAAAGCAAACCCGGCGGGAGTTTCGACCCTATTGCCTGACTCCCATACCAATCTCTTCGACCAAAGAATATATGAATTAAAATTAAAAGAAAGAGTAGAAAAATATAAAAAAATAAAATAAAATTTTATTTTTGTTGTGGGTGGTTGGAATTATGACACTGTGTGTATGTTAATTTGTATATGTGTGTGTTACTGTGTGTATGTGCGTTCATGTGTACTTTTTAAAGTGCATGTGTGTATGATTTTTCCTCACTGAAGTTATAAATATGTGTTCGATTTAAGAACACCTACGTGTAAATATTCTGTGTGTATATTTTAACTTCAGTTTAAATCTGATGATAAGTTACAAACAATTCTAATAATATTTTTATTATATTAACCGGAACACATTTATAATGAAAGCCATCAATATGTGTTTTTTTTTTATGAGCACTCTCGATAATTTGTGCATATATCATGTTTGTTATAATCTGTTATTCAATACTAAATTATAGAAATATATAGGGACATTTCAAAAGGTTTTCTTTAGTAACAAAACAAAATTTCATAAATTAAACTATTGATTTGTAAAAGATATTAATTTGATTATAGATCAGAACTACAAGGCAATAGGGTCATTTTTAACCAAATTAATTGCATGTGACTTTTCAGTAATCAGTACGGATGGTAACAATAGACAGATGACTATATGCATTGTACAATTATTTACAATTGTTATCCAAACTTCACATTTCATCAATTATGTTTAGATCTATTCCTAAATAATTTCAATATTTAGTAAATCATTAAAGAAGGCCTATTCACTCATCTAATAATCATGCCTTCCTGGATCAAATTATTTAAATTAAAGAAAAATATGGAAGTTCAATATTTTTTCTTGGTAACGAAAGGGAGAAGAGAAGAATAAAAATAAAAGTGGGGGGTGGGGGGGGACTTCATAAATTGTAGCACTGAACAAAGAAAAGGTAACATTGGGATTATAGTCCAGAACTATAGAGCAGTATGAATAAGTCCAATTAAAATATCTGTGTGCGACTCTCCGGCAATAGTTTTGATAGACATCAGGCGAAAGATCGAAGTACTTTAGTCGGTTGACAAAAGATGGCAACTAAATTGCCATAGAACATTTATGTTAACATATATATGTAGTAATCCCGATGTAGAATGTGCTGGGCAGTCGTGGTAGTGGGTGCGTGATGGGATTCCCGCACTGGGACAGCAAGAGACAGAGGCAGGTCTAGATGGTAACTCCAAGAAGGTAGAGGTAGACCACGGACGAAGGCAGACAGACCGCTGGCGTCACGGATGCCCTACATCGCGGATAGAAATGAGAGACCCGACCGTATAACGGCGTCGCTCTGAAAACAACTAACTGAACAACTTTTGTCCCAATCTTGGGGGGCTTTTATATGAGACGCTCGCAGATGGCGGCGAGTTCTGATTGGCTCCCATAAAATCACGCCACCTGTCAGGCGCCGGGTTGTTTATTACGTATGGCCACCTGTTGACGGGGTGATTGAACTCATTATCATAAACACCTGTTCGTCTGGGTTATTGCGTCGTCTGGTCTACCTTTTACCTCTTTGTTTTATTTGTCATTTCTATTGTTATACAAGGTCGATACATATTTTATATAGATATGGGGTTATGATAAATATTATAAGAAGATTGTGACCTATTTAGCTCAAAATATACTACATATATCTCTAAGATCAAGGATTAAATTAATTGAAACTAAAAGAGAGATTAGGAGAGAAAATAAATAAAATAAAAAAGGTTGTTGTTGTTGTGGGAGGAGGCATTTAGGATATAGTGTGTGCGCATGTCAGTATGCGTATCTATGTGCTTTTGTGTGTGTGTTTATATGTATTTTCTAGAGAGTATGTGTGTGTGACTTTTCCCCCACTGAAATCACAATTAAAAGCTTTTCCTAAAAGGAGCAACCACGTGTGAATACTCCATGCGTACACCCAAACTCTAGTCTATATCCAATGACAAGTTTCAAGCAGCTCCAATTACAATCGACATATGCTTGCTATACTGATATTATACTCTCAATTCGACATCAAAATTTTCTATTTTTTCTTTAAAAATATTATAAAACCTTTATATATATATTATTTTCATAGAATGTCACTGTTCTTTTTTTAAATCATGTTGATCAATAATAAAACAGAACATTAGCCTCTTGTCACCCATTCAATTGAAAATTTCAAAGATATTTTCAAACGTATAGCAATATCGGTGTAGTAAAATCGATCATTTTTATGCCTATTAAATTAGCTACACCTTTCACTATGCCAGCTACGATGGTCAAAAAGAACAATGTATGCGTCATCCTTTAGCGCTAGCAATCAGAAAATTACCAATGAATGCACAAATAAAACGGATCCCATATATACTTACCTACATATAAACATGAAAGCGAATATTATTGAGATTAATATATGTGTTTTTTTTTAATTATTTTATTAATCTGTTCAAATATATTTTCCATCTTCAGATATTTAACCTCTCAAATGTTCGACTGCACATTAACCGTTTTTTTCAATTGCTCAATAGGTTTAGGAAAACTCGCATGTTTTATTTTTGCGAAAGATTTTAAATTAATTAGAAGAGGTACAAAAGTAGCAGGAACAGCGTGTCAGTTCTAGAGGCTGGTGAAATATAAGGTAAAAATTCCATAGTCTTGTAGTTCCTCAGACCTTTGGTGTTGCTTCCTTAGTGCAGGGAGAAATAAAGAGTGACATACCACAGGACAATGTCCCGGCACGACCATGAAATGAGATTTACAAGACAAATGGAGGCAGTTGGCAAGACCTCTCTCAGAGTTGGCAACACTTCCTCTCCATTCTTCTCTCAGCCAGCCATTGTGGTTACTCACTCTACACTGCCTTTTACAAAGGTCATTATTTATACCCCATCTATGTGTCGAGATATTCCTGAAGAAATAAATCCATATTTTTAAAAGGCATATGTTGAATCAGAATTAAATTATTTGCTCTGTATTTCGAAAGGCAATGTGCCTAACTTCCAACAATGCCTAAAAAGTCAAAATTCATTTGAATTGTTAAAAGAATATTTTATTTCACTCTTTAAATATCAGATCATTAATTTTTATCTATAAAGATTTAAGAGGGACTATACTTGAAGAAATTTTTATGAGACCATATTTTACAGAGAAGTCAGATTTCAATGAGGTGAACTACGAGACTCAAACAAAATATCCAAACCAAATTTGACCGCTAAAGAAAGTAGGCGTATTTGCAATTGAAATATCGAACAAAATATATAACTTCGAATCAAAATAATACATTATAAATTGTGAGTTCAAATTTAGGTTTATTAGAGAGGTCACTATATTATTATATTTGTGAAAACCAACAAATGAAGTATATTTATAGATATATTATAAATATAAAGATAGTATATTCTAACTGTGGTCACATGAGCATCTCTAGATGGCAGAGTATATATGTACATAAACATATTGCGCATATCGATATGTTGAAATCTTTCATAAATACAATTATACACCGTCGATTTCTATTGTGTGCGTGTGTTGCATTTAAAATTGAAAAAAATATCTGATGAATGTTCTTCTAAAATAGATAATGGAATCTTCAAAAGAATAAATTAGCTTATTTTTAATTATACCCCCTTAGAATTATTCAAACCTAATATAATAATGCATCTCACAAAATATTTTTAAATTATTAGCTTGATAGTCGTTGTGTGACATGAAACTGTTTCCAATAAAACAGCGTTTTATCATATTCTCAGGGCAAATAGATTTCTGAAACCACAGGTTTGTTCGGGTTAACAGAAGAGTTCTATAAAGTCTGCACACGTACAGACACATAGGATTTTAGAAAGTGTTAAGTCACGTCGGAAGCCTACATTACATCACGGCACGAAGCTGCAAGAGAATATCCAATTTGTTAGAGAATTGAATGCTCATTGTGGGAATGGAGAAAGTCACAGGTCGAGGTCGCGCCTGTTAATATACTACGTGCCCTGCCTTTTATGCTGTACTCATTTCTAAAGTGATTTCGACTCACTACAAACCTCTCACAGAGAAACACAGTCTGATGTTTTGGCCTTTCAATGAACTCTGTGCTAAACTTATCCTTTTGAATAACGGTATAATAAATTTCATGGTTGGCTTAGAGTTCAAACTATTGTAGAAGTATTTTTTATAGAAAGACAAGTAGGCACCATATTGTCCGCTTAGTTCTTGCACAGGCCTAGATTCTTTCAGAGGTTCAAAATCTCCGAAGGAATTGAGAAGTTTGGTAAATTGTATAGATTTTTTCTTGCATTTATTTTCCCAAAGTGAGAGAAATAATAAAGGCATTTTCGATTTCTATTGCCTGATGCTACATCTGCACTTATGGAATGATCAAAAGGATACGGAAGGAAGATATCTTTTTATTTTATTTGTGTACGCTTTCTCGGCCTTTTGGCTAAGATCAAAGTATATATATATATACTAGACGAATGGCCCGGGCAACGCCCGGGTTTTACCCGAGTGCGAATATATTTAAAAAACGTTTTATTCTTCATCTAGATCTTCATCTTGTCTACACCTTGTATACATCTTGCTTCCTAGGGTTGCCTAGAGTGGCCGCTATAGACAGGGTGGTCTGTATAGACAGGTGGATGTTACACACAGCTGATAACAGGGTTGCCTAGAGTGGCCGCTATAGACAGGGTGGTCTGTATAGACAGGTGGATGTATCACACAGCAGATAACAGGGTTATCTAGAATGGCCGCTATATACAGGGTGGTCTGTATAGACAGGTGTATGTATCACACAGCTGATAACAGGGTTGTCTAGAGTGGCCGCTGTAGACAGGGTGGTCTGTATAGACAGGTGTATGTATCACACTGCTGATTACAGGGTTGCCTAAGGTGACCGCTATAGACAGGGTGGTTTGTGGATGTAACACACTGCTGATAACAAGGTTGTCTAGAATGGCCGCTATAGACAGGTGTATGTAATGATAACAGGGTTGTCTAGAGGGGGGCAGGGAGGACACGTGTTCGCCGGCAGCCAATGGGCGCGCATTCTATCCGTGAGCTTCAGACAGAATAAGGCAATTATATATATAGATATATATACTAGCCGAATGACCCGGGCAACGCCCGTGTTTTACCCGATTGAATGTTTTGATTCAAATACTATTTGTTACAATTATAAATTGGCGCCTTATATAAATGCATATGTTAGTTAATAACTATAGCCTATGTGCTTTATCTGTCTATATGCTGTTGGCTTCCGTAGGCGTCTCTTACTGGGAAAAAGAAAGAGAGGATTCCATTTGGTTATTAACTAATATATGCATTTATTTAAGGAGCGACCCGCTCCAACACAATGGTTACAAAAACAAAAAACGAGTGGGGGGGGGGAAGGTGGCGTGATCGTAGCCAACCAATAGGAGGGCGCCATATAGAATATCTGTATATAGAATATCTCTATTGTATTTAACCTTATATAACCTTATTTGGACATTGTAATAAAGTTCTTTAAAATCTCAGTCTCTCTCTCACGAAAGATCATATCAAACATTATGTAATGTTTCGACACTACTGAAGATACAATACACACACTCTTTTAGAACCCAAAATAATATAGTAATTGAATACTAATTCAAAATTCAATTAGATGATAAACAAATATGATGAACCTAGTTTTAATATTACAGTAAGGGCAGTAAAAAAAATGTTTAATATAAAAGAAACATATCCGTCATAAATAGTTCAAATTTATATAATAAATAGAACGTAAATGCCTAATGTTTATATTAAGTTTAAATTAACTTTATTTGTTGTTTGCGGAAGATCAGTAATCGAATAATCTTCATAAATTTATAAATATTTTTATTTCTACTGTTCCCAAAGCTTAAAATCATTGGTGCTTAAATACTTTTTACAGAGTAAATATCGGTATAAAACACATCAAAATACAATAATAGAGCGGTATGGTAAATTAAACTGGAGAAACCCCTAGGAGAGTTCACTACTGGTTAGCCAGACCCTCCCATGCTAAAAAGCATTGCAATGCTATTTTATTTAAAAGAATCATACGTCTCATAAATAGTTCACATTTCTTAAAAACAGATGGCGCGCTAATGCATCCTGTTTATCCTTCCTTATATCTATAAAAATGAAATACAAAGTCGATGTTTGTTATCGTGTTGCGCAAATTCTAAAGAATAAATCATTATGAAATTTCGCATGTAGGTGGCTGAAGATTTCGTTTAACATATAGGCTATTCAAAAACCTAAAAAGGTTAATGTGTTTTTTTATTTTTTATTGTAAAACACCAAAAAGCTTTAGTTCCAGCCTTTTACCGCTTGGCGCCGCACTGGTCGCGACGCTAAATGAATTTGATTGGTTAATAATTTTACACGTTGTTTGTTTAAACGATGAATTTTAGTTTGTTTACACGATGTATATTTTTGAAAGGTAAGATTATATATATATTTAAACTCTTTGTGAATAATATTAATCGATCGTTATTAAATTTATACGACCCCGGAACCTGGGTTAATTAAAACTGTATTGTAAAATTTCGCGCGTAGGTAGCTGAGGTTTTGGTTTAGCATTTAGGCTAAAAGTACAAAAATTGCATTTCGAATAAACCTTTTTTTTTTTTCCTTTTAGAAGGTAAGATTTTATTTAGTTATTTAGTAATATTAGTTATTTAGTAATATTTTTCGAATTAAATTAATTGGAAATATTATTTATTTCGCAGCTTATTCATATTATTTTGTGACGATGCAATTTTTGCTTTGTTTAATTTTAATTAGTGTAAATATAACGATCTACATTTTTTAAGATAAGGTTTACTATTTGATCCTCATAAGAAATATTCCTATTTTAAGACAAATTGAGATTTAGAACAGTATTCTATTTTTTATTTCTTATATTTAGAGTAAGTATTAATTTTATTGAAGTTGTAAAAAAATATATTCATTGAAAAAAAGGTATGTTTTTCTATATTGTTGGAAACTGAATGCTACGACAGCTAGCGCCACACTGGCCTTATCATCATCACTAACAGTTTGTATACTTCTTCTCTATACTGTAAATGTGTTCGCTACTATAACTTGTTTTTCTACTAAATGGATAATAAAGATTATTATTATATAATCATCAACGTCCTCATGCCTTCATACAAGCTGTAAGTACCTAAATCTTACAACATATATAACTACTACGTATATTTTACTATATATTTGTTCCATGTAATATTGTATGCTCTAATAGCGTTTATATTGTAAGCAGCAACTATGCATTTTCAGTAACTGCTTTTTTTTACGGGTAGGCTCAAATTTTTTTGCTGTCAATTGTTTAGGTATGGTTTATATTTATATGCTTCACAATATATAACTGCTCATATATATCTATATGGTACAACCATATTTTTGAATATATGTATTTAGATATATATAGATGAAAATATACTCATATTTAAATAAAGAAATATACAATCAGCAATCTGACCAATGAGGGAGCCAGAATATGTTCTACTCATATTTATTGTGCAGATATTTTCAGCAAATTATACTTTTTTAAAAATCTTCCATTTGATTTTTTAGTTAGTCAAAAAAAAAAAATAAATTGGAACACCATTTCGCTGCCATTTAATTTAATAAACGCTTCATGTATGATTTTTAGAATTGCATTATTTTTAGGGCATATTATTTTAAAAAATTATTTCAGCAAGGCATGGAATGTTGTTAAGTTAATGTACTATTAAAAAAAATTACCAACCCGTGAAGCGTTAGCTCCAGTCTTTACCGCTGGGGGCAGCACTGCTAGAGCTAATAAATGATTTCGATTGGTGCATACCTTTACATGATGTTTGTTTTTAGACTAAATTTATTCAAATCAAGATAGCTTTTTTTCATGATTTTGAAGTTAAGAATATATTTAGAACGTTTCATGATACTTTTCGAATTAAATCCTTTGGAAATAATATTGCTTTTTTCCCATCCTGCAGGTCAACATTACACTGCAACATGCTATCGTAACTCTGGCTTTTGGCATTGATATTTATGTATTATGAAAGTACTGTTTGCTACCTTAAGCTCTGGAGAGATTATAATGTAGATCCTTCATGTGGAAATCACACCATAGTAAAAAAGAACGCATGTAGCTGGTAGCAAAATCAGTGCTCTGTGTGAAGCCAGCGTTCAAAATTTAATTTTTTAAAAATATATTTCAATTGTTGGCCTTATTTTCACATGTTACTGACCCATAACGCTGCTACGTATAGGGTTAGTTAGTAACATGGGATTCTTTGGAAAAACCATCAAACAGTTAATAGCCTTAGTCATTGATAAAATCCCCATTCATGATTTAACAGATCTCATCATTAGAACCACCAGGGCAGTAAGGGAACAAGATAATTCGATTCACATGAAACATGAAAAGAAACTCCAACACTGGTCCAAAAAGTATGGCTTTCCATACAAAAATCACTCTAATTCAATTGTTAATCTCACGGAAACCAAGCTTTCTGAAATAGAAATGGATGTTCTTATGAAAGGACTCAAGTTTAGGATGCCTAATCGAACAGACAATTACCTTACCATAGGAGCTGTAGAGACAGCTATATCGTCCTTCAAAAATACTGAAAAGAATGAGATCAGGAACTTGGTTGCCAGTAGGCTATATAGCAGAGAGAACAAATTAGATGTCAAACCCAATAGAGAGGAAATAACCGCCATTAAACAACTCAAAAATAATGCAGATCTTGTGATTACAAAATCAGACAAAGGAGCCAACACGGTCATCATGAACAGACTCGACTATGGAAAGAAAATCCACAATATTTTAGATGATGTAAGTGTCTTCAGACAGATCGACCTAACCACTAATTCGAAAACAGTAGCCCTGTTTAAGCGAAAACTGGCATCCTTAAAGAAAGAAAAACGGATAACCGACGCCCAATTCAAAGAATTCACATCTTCCACCAACCGAATCCCTTACATCTATGGGTTACCAAAGCTACATAAGGAGGATATTCCTCTGAGACCAATAATAGCGTACCATCTTTCGCCAGCTATGCCATTATCAAGGTTCTTAACTTCATTCCTGTCTCCACTGATACGCTCTTACAGTTCCTTTTCCATTAGTAACATATCTGATTTCATCATTAAATTACGGAATTCCAAACCAAATCCGGGATGCATCATGGGCTCCTTTGATGTTGTATCCTTGTTCCTTAGCTTACCCCACAATCTAATTGTGGAAAATCTGAAAGAAATACTGGCTCAAAATTCTACTGATTCCATTGAAAACAATAGAGTTGTTACTTTATTCCAGCTTTGCCTTTCATTGAATAAATTCAAGTTTGAAAATTTAATCTACCAACAGATTTGTGGTTCCCCTATGGGGAGCCCACTTTCATTGATAGCCGCTGAAATAGTCATGTTAAAAATAGACAAGTGGATCACTACCTTCAAACACCTTGGCATAAAAAGATGGCACCGCTATATTGATGACATCTTTTGTGAGTTTGAAGAAGACAAGGGTTACCTGATTTTAAACACTCTGAACAGTTACAACCCCCAAATAAAATTTACTATGGAGACAGAAACTGAGGCTGCCTTACCTTATTTGGACATACTCATCCTCAGAACCGAACACAAATTCCATTCTACCGTTTATTATAAGAAAGGAATAGAGCCAGTCATACCTCAATTTCAACTCATTTGGCCCGATAAGTCACAAAATTTCCATAGTTAAAACATTGACAAATAGAATTATCACGCATTGCTCCCTACCAGGCTTCAAAAAGATTGAAAAGAGCAACATCATCCGAAACCTCCAGAGATAAGGATTCCCAGCCTCATTTGTGATGAAACACACTTATAACGGGTTCCCTCCCCAAAACCGGCAGGTATATCGATCTAATTGCTATTTGCAGTATTCCCCTACTAATCGAAGGCTAACAGAGGTATTGAAGAAATTTGGGATTAGGCCTATTTTTGTAGGCTCTCGATCCATCGGCCAAATAGTCAGACATCCAATTACGAAATCTCAGGTTAAGACAGAACCGAGTGACCAACAAAATGCAGTTTATTCATTATCTTGCCAACAATGTACCGCTTCTTACGTGGGGGAAACCGGCCGAACTGTCGCCACTAGAGTTAAAGAACATATCAGGAACGTAAGGAACCAAGATAGCAGATCTCTTATTTATCAACATGAGGATTCTACTGGCCATCATTTTAACTTACAAGATGTCAAGTGTTACTTCCGGAATATATTCTCTAAATATAATAGACTTATTCTTGAATCCTTGGTTTCGAACGATAAAAAGAGCATTAATAGAAGGATCGATATACCACAGCAGTACCTTCATATATCCCATAGCTAAATTCATGGTTTCTCACCCGGAGATTTGGAATAGAATTATGTTAGTTGTATAGATACATAGTCGGTTGTTTATTATTTTTGCCTTATTGTAACTGCCAAGACTTAATTTAGTTCTTCTTTTTTTATGTAATTTTAGCGTATCTCAAATTTCATAGAAGGGGGTCGGTGGAAGGCTGGTTAAACCGTTTGGTTTACGACCACTACGACCCGGGTTCGATCCCCGCATTGGACACTTTTTTTCTGTTTAAAAAAAAAAAAAGCTCCAATGGCCCCCCGATTCTTGCAAAAGTCCAACCCCACCAGCGAGTGCAAGTAACCAAACGGGGCTCTGGCACATTTGTAAGTGCAAAGTCGAACTGCTTTCACATGTGTAGACATGTGGTGCGCTTACAGTAAAAAGCAGTCGCTAACTACCCACCATGATTATCATGGCCTGTACCACGTGTACTAGGGATAAGCAAAAAAATAAAAAAATAAAATAAAAAATAGTTTTAGAATTTGTTTTTAATTTAAAGTTTTCGGCATATTTGCATGTATCGTTGTATACAATATATTTTATTACAATTTGTTTAATTTACTTACGGTAGGATTAGTTCTACACCTTATATATAGTTTAGATTTTGTGTTATTTGTATATATATTTTTTGCGAAATCGGCCTGAAGATAGGCTAACGCCTGAAAGCTTGCCAACATTCAGAATAAAGAAACTCGTTGCAATTTTTTCTTCCTTTCATTCATTGAATATCTAGTTGCAATTATTTAGGATTTTATTGAACATGTAAAAGTGCACAGTCCTCATTATTTGAGTAATGATAAATGAGTAATTTACAATGATGGTGATTAGATTTAAAAAAGGGAGACACATACATTAAAAAATTATATATTTTTTTTCATATATATATATGGATATGCCTTTTTATTTTTAATATCAACACCTGACCCACTTATCTTTTTTTTCTATTGTTTTTCATGTGTTAAGCGTCTTTACGCAAATTTGGCCTCAAATACCCATTTTCTGATTTCTCAGGAAGCCATTGGTACCAAAAATCTTTTTTGGTCGCAGTGGTTACAGCCTTCTCCACGCTGACGAGCGCCAACAGCGCGAAACGCGTTTGTGGATGGCTTTTCTTGATAAATCAAGAAATTGGGTTGGCCAAATATCACGGAGCAAGCTAAATAAACGTTTAGTTTATTTTTGCTCCACTAGATGGCGCTCTGCCATCTAAAGAGCACATGTGCTCGTGGTCAGAAGATGCCTTTTTATTTTTAATATCAACACCTGACCTACTTATCTTTTATTTTTTTTTCTATTGTTTTTCATATATATATATATACAATTATATATAAAAAGCACATGTGCTCGTGGTCAGGAAATGCCTTCTTTATTTTTAATATATATATATATATATATACTAGCTGAATTACCTGGGCAATACCCTGGTTTAACCAGATTAAATATTTTTATTCAAATACTATTCGTTACACACACAATTATAAATTGGCGCCGTGGATGTCACTCTTGTGAAACGTTCCGCTCCAAACTTTGTGTGTTTTCAAAATATAAAAATGAAAATGTAAATTTCACAACGATATTTGAAAATTGTATTATTTAGATTTTTTATATGACAAGTGATTTTTAGCCCCTATGCTGTAATTACGTCACTCAAGGTCACTATCCAATCCCGTCGCGCCTTGTGAGGGCTCCACGTGGTTGTTTACTTCTCGAAGTTGCCACAGTGAAGCGCTGGTTGCGAGTGAAATAGGGAACATTTGTTGATAATTTGTTAATAACTCCAAGTATATTCGAGATAGAAGCCTGAAAATTTGCCTATAAGTTTTTTTCCAGATTCAACTCTATATACTGTTAAAATTTCAGCCATATTAGTTACGTATTGTGGACGTGTATAGCCGACAAATATACATACATACACTGACTCTTTTATATATAGGGATATAGATATACACTTGAACCTAGTTGACTGTAGAGTGTGGCGTGCAATATTAGTTAAACGATCCCTTCAGTTACACATAATTATGATTGATTTAAAAGAACATGATGGACAAACTTCCTTACATCTTACAAAAATCATAAAACGCCGCAATTCTTTTTTACTCACCTGATCACAGGAAGCTTTCGGGCAAGCCCTTCTTCATCTAAGACGTATGAACGTTATTACATCTATTCATTGAATTGAACTTAAACCTGATTGGTGGAGAGAGGGAGTAGAGTATGGCTTACAATCTTATTTACAGAACCTTTTTTATTAATATAATTAGGATGAATGGAAAGTTTATTTTTGATCATAGAGAGAAAAAATGCATGGCGAGTCGCAACATGTATATAGTGAATAAACGTAGAAATTTATCGAATTGAGCGACTATCTATTTATATTTTGTTTGAAACATCACATACAAATATATTGGTTGTAGCAAGATAAATCTCACTAGACGGGTTATTTTCACATATCCGATTTATTTACAATTTATATAAAGGGTGGTGTAGGGCGAAAACCTATGATCAAGCTACTCTTCCTGGATCATTATGAAACTCGATCCGCTACTAACCCACATCTCTCAATGATATTATCGGAAGAATTAGATAGAATTTTGTCTTTTTATAAAGTTGATGCCTTTGGAAATTTCTTTTGTATAATTTAACGTTCAGGTAATATGGGGCACTATCAAAAATGAAGAAATATATGTTTTTTAAAACCTTCGATTCTCTTCGGATATCTCTCTCAAGAAGATAATAAAACAGCAACAAATTTCTTAAACATGACGTTTTACCAGCCTAACCACAGTGAAGGACTGGGATCAGAAAGGGAGAGAGAGAGACACCATAACTGACCACTAAGTGGGTTATCAAGGTATCACGGGACTGGATACCCTGCATTCTTCCGCCACAAAGACACAAAAAAAAATGCCCACAAGTACTGCGACATTGGGAAAAAAAAATCGTTTTTTGTCCCGAGGCCACAGAAACTTTCCCGGCATTGTGTCCCTGATGATCCCGGCTGGTCAACTCTCGATATCTTTTTAACCGATCTAGTCGAAAGTTTAACTAACTTCTTACTTAAAAGGGCTGCGGTTACGATTCCAAATATTGATAAATATCGGGCTTGTGTGTGCAACATATCTACGAATTAGGTAAAATTGAAATAAAAAGTGATGCTAAAATGATATCCACAATCATATCTAGCCTATTAATTCAGAAATTTGTTTACCGGAGTGCCAAGTCCGAAAATAACCGTTGTTATGTGATGTTTTCACAAAACCGCGTCTTTTCAGAGAATAGTTTATTCAACAATATATTTTCATTTCTATATTTTAATTATATGAACTAAGTTCTATTTATTCTCTACACTTCGATATGTTTATTTAATACTTTCTAGATATTTTACATATTTTAAAATTGTTCAATATATTTAGAATAATTTCGCATCGTTCGATATGCAGTGTACTCCGCTTATAACAAAGTCGGTTATAGCGAAATTCCGCATATAGCGAATGAAATTGTCTGCACGAAAGAAAAGAAGGGCTTAAACCATTAAAAGAACTCTGGATATTGCGAAGTCGGATATAAAGAATTTTCGCTTATAACGAAGTGATTTGCATGTATAAATTTTTATTTTATCCGTTTATAACGAGGTTTTCTCATTTATCATTATAATTGACTAATATATTATGCATAATATATATCAAATTACAACGTGTGAATGACACAAATTTAATGATACACAACAGTCCGATGTCAGTTCTCCATTGGATACACCACAGCCTGCAACACAAATGTGGGAGCAACAAAGCCTCTTCGATCGCATGAAAGAAGTTTTAAAAATACCGTTAGAGATGGATTTCGATTCTTATGCTGACGCTGACAATGACGTCGTTACAAATGCCATGTTATCCGATGTAGAAATTGTCGAGAGCATTCTTCAAGCAAAAGAAGAAGAAGAAACGGACCAAGTTGATGAAGAAGTAGACCCAATTGTCCACATTCCGCATCCAAAAGAGGTCTTGGAGAGCATTCAAACTCTGCGATTGTTTCTTCAATGTCAGGATGAGTCCAAGTCTCTTCATAGGCATCTGTCAGACTTGGGCAACATCGAAAAGAGTGTTCAGCACTTGTTACTGACTTCTAAATGTCAAAAGAAAATCACAAACTACTTCTCCAAAAACACCTGATGAGGTTGTTATTGATCTTTGTGTTGCTCTTTTGAGTTGAATAGTAAATAAAATTATTGGTACAAAACATTTTTTTTTTCCAACTGCGGATATAACAAACTTCGGATATAACAAAGTGATTGTCATGGATAATGCGACTTCGTTATAAGCGGAGTACACTGTAATTTGAATATTTTAACCGCGTTTAATAGGTTTAATGAGTGATCGCTGAATATGAGTATAAATGCAGAAACTCCGAAGTGTGAAAGGCATTCGAAAATACCACGAAGTTTTGCCACCGATTGTGTAGTCTCATGTAATGAGTATACATCTAAGTCTTACTTATTTTACATTTTATATGAAATAAAATGAAATTAGGCCATAATATTAATAAAATATTTTTCGAAATATTCTTAATATTTTGCGAACACAATTCTATTTCAATATCCTGAAATGGTTTGTAATTACCAAGAATTAGGCTCATATATTTTCAACCAGATTTTATCAAAATCTTAAAACTACCAATAAGCTTCATACAAAGGAAAATAACATCATGAAAAAAAAAAAAAGTAATTTCACAAAGAGAAGAAATAGGAACACAGTTGAAATTCATCAAGATGGATAGTTGGAATCGCCAAATGCTCCGAGAACCTAGATTAACTAGCTTAGTATGTAGCGAAGATCTGACCGCACATCCCGAGCCCCGCAGTCTGAGACGTTGCTTCCAGAGTTATGACCGAGCCATGAGATGCCTGACATTCTGGCCGCCTCAAAATAAAGCTAAGGGGTAAGACGATGATTCCGGAAATAGAAACTCGTCCTTGGGGCCAAAGATCCTATCAATTCAGGGAACTGAACCAAGAGCATGCTCCTTTGTAACGATGTAACTCTAATGTATTTCTAAATGATTATCACGTATGGTATACATCATATAGTAATTTAAAATTTGTAACAATTATATATTTTCTGGCAATGTGTTTCTTTTTAATAATAACATCAAATATTATCTCTACAGATCTTACTGCGATAATAAGTTATTGAATGATAGGGCTTGGCTCATCGGTGGTGAACCCTCTCAGCAATTTCGCCAAATTATTCTCCAGACTGCTCTATTATTGTAGTGGATTGTTATGTACCCTACATTTTCTAAGGAAGGCAGCTTAGGGGTGATTAGAGAACCTATGGACATAAGCTTATAGATCTGTAGAGGTACATACATATAATTTCAAGGAATTGCATTGAGCGAAGCTCTTCCGCAAATATGGTTTCTTTAAAAAATTATAAATATAATTTATTAATAAAAATTTGTCATGAAACCATATTTGCGTAATAGCTTTGCTCGATGCAATTCCTTGAAATTATTGAAATTGAAATAGAGGTAGGTACCTCTACAGACCTATAAGTCTATGTCCATAGATTCTCTAAACACTCCTAAGCTGCCTTCCTTAGAAAATTCAGGGTCCATAACAAAACAATCCACTACAATAACGGAGCGGTCTGAAGATTAATTTGGCGAAACCGCTGAGAGGGTTCACCACTGATGAGCCGAGCCCTATCATTCAATAATTTTATCATTGCAATAAATTCTGTAGATATAATATGTGATTATATTTTTAATAATTAATAGATAAAAATACATTTAAAAATATTTTAATCAAATGCACTAAAAAGGAAAAAATAAAATATTTTATCTTCAGTCATTGAGCAATTAGATGTATCTGAATGAAAATAAAAGCCGCGGGGGACGATGTGGTAATATGTAGCAGCTGATTAGCAATTTTTATAGGTGTTTGCTATAGTTTTACCTCTTCTCTAAATATGATCGTCCCCCGCCGCGTTTATTTCCACTCAGATACATCTAATTGCTCAATGACAGAAGATAAAATATTTTATTTTTTACTTTTTGGTGCATTTGAATAAAAGCCTTTTTAAAATCTATTTTATCTTTTAAATATTTAGTTAGTTTTTGCCATGAATTTACAAAACTTAGAATCAAAAGTTCACTGAGTATTAGGCCTTAAATAGAAGGGAGGTCTGCTCGCGGCCGATTGGTCAATTGGGCGTAATGCAAGACTTAAAAAGAAATTTGTTCATTTCTGGCCACTCCGACCACCTAGAAGTCTGTAAATTTGTACACTTGCATATTCATCGGAGTCTGAAAGGTGTACCAAATGTCAGATTCCTACGTTCTCTAAAAAGGCATATTAAAAATCGATCGCAAGATTTGTGGATAGACAGAAAAACAAGTTAAATAAATAAAAAAAAATCCATCTATATTTTAAATAATAGCTTTTAAAAAGAAACACATTGCTAGTAAATTTAATTGTTACAAATTTATCGATATATATATATATATATGTCTTTTATATTCGACATATATATATATCTCTAATAAAAATTAAAATTTTAAATATAACTTGAGTTGATATCTTAGAGCAAGCTCAAATGAATTTATATAGTAAAAAAACTATATTTAAAACTTGAAATAATATTAATATTATAGATAATAATAGATCTCTTTTACTAAAAAAAGTAAATATATAATCATCATAAATCTCTTCCTTTATTCCTATATATCTATCAGAGTATGTCTAAATGAAGGGTAAAAGCCGAATATAAAAGACGTTACGTTGTTATATTTTTTTGTTTAATTTTCCTTTTCTTTATTTATAATTCTTTCTATTAAAAAAAGCATCAATATAAACCTAATTCTATATATATTTAATATTGTTGCAAATGTGCCGACGAATGAATGAACTGGCAGTCGTGTAAGTGAGGTGAGTGTTGATGTTCATCCCACACGCGGACAACAAGAAGCAGAGGCAGGGCTGGATGTTAGCACCGAGAGTGGTCGGGGACAGCCCACGGGACAGAGGTAGAGGCCATGACACAAACTTGGATGCTTATCCCCGAGACATGGAGTGTGAGTCTGTAGTGAACTGCCGAGAAAACCACCCTAGAACCATCTGCTAACCCCCTGCCAAAACCTGTCCTGTTTGCAGGGGTCGACTATAAAGAGTCCCTGGGGGCCCCACATGGGCTGAGCGTTGGCTTTTTTCCTCCCCTCTGTCCCTGCCACCAGCTGACCGAACACTCTTTGGATCTTTATTTTGACGTCAACATTTTTAGTTTTACATACAAGTAGGGGGTTTAAATACAAATAGTTTATATGCAAAATATGGGGTGGTAGTAAATAGAAATAGTGTACATTTCAATAGAAGGGTAGGATATTTTAAGGTATCGGCTTTAACTAATTGGAAGATATGTAAAATATACTAAAAGTGTCATACAGTTTAAAATATACTATGAATATATATATATGTTATATTTAAAAACAAATAAGATTTGATTTTCTGCTTGAATTTTAGATCATGTTGAGGATTATGGTAATGCAGTCGTGGTTGAAATAAATAATCTTGAAATTATAAAGTATTGATCAGAGATCTCTTTATTTGAGCTAAGGAATATATATGAAAAACATAATTTGATAAAAGTACTGCCTGGCTTAAGGCGAAGAGAAAAAAGAAAACAAAAGATTATTTACATAATGTACAAAGATCTGAGCCGGCCATTGGGATAAAACAACAACGAGTTTTTATAGGAGAAGAGTGACCTCTGGCGGTCGATTTAGCAGAGTATTTGAATCTTTGATATTATAATTTAAAATAAAATAATATTTTTATATAACACATATATATATATATGTCATAATTTGTATATAATTGTATGCACCCCCGACCCACTATGCATGTACAATGTATGATTTTCAAAGATTTAATAAAGAATAAGGTAACTGGAGGAAAGAAAGTGGCAACAAGACATAGGAAGCAGGCTAAAAGCGGGCACAAGTATAAATAACTTGTACAGTCAATACTTCCTGGCAAGCCCGGACGTATCTGGTATCCGCAGAAGTTATATTAGTATAGAGACGCCCAATATTTTCGGACCGGACCGGACGTATTTGATAACGCGGAAGTAAATAGAGTCGAACACACCCGATACTTCCTGACCAGGCCGGGCGTAACTAACACCAAAGAAAGCCGCCGGTCCAATTAGAAAGCCTCCCCAAAAATAGGTCAACCAATAGAAAAACGGACACGTTCCATCCTTCGACCAATGGGAAGGAAGACAACTCGTGGTGTTAAATCGAAAGGCAAGAATTGTTAGTAGTGATTTGGCTCTCATAGGAACAACACCCACAGTTGCTCCTTCGCTCCCAACGAGGTGACATCTGCTCTGGACCTCTCTCCCTCTGCTCATCCCATAGCTAAGTACAATCACCGCCATGTGATCAGATAATTAACAATCAAAATCGCTCCGCTCTTCTCAAGCTTTCTTTCCTCCAACCCAGTTGCCTTTTATTTTCAAACCCCATCACGTGTCCTGATTATTCCTAACTGTATGCTTCAACTTCCACTCAAACGACTGCGTTTCAACCAATCCTCACCATTCAAATCGAACAACAAGAAATTTCGCAACGATATTGTCACAGAACGGTTAAGCCGACAGGATAAAGAGATGGAATTTAATCAGGATCCCATAGGCGTAAAAACGGACAACCCTACGAAAGAAGGAGGAGAAGACGGCAGCCAATTGAGAGAGAACGAACAGGCAGGAGAAAGGCAGGAAATGACCGGCCGCGAGACAACTGCGCCCCTAGCGGACGCCGTCACCCAGCTATCGGCGCTCCTAACCCGAGTAAAGATTTCTGAAGGAGCTGAGGCGACAATCCCGCCTTTCGATGGCACATACAACGCGATCCAGTTTTTCCAGACGTTCGACCGAAAAATGGAAGGCGCCTCCATGGGAGAACAAGAGAAATTACTCCGCCTGCCAAACTATCTGGTGCGACAACCTCTGGAGCTCTTCAGGAAACTTCGGATGGCCGACCGGAGCTATTTCCAGGTGAGGCAAATCCTCCTAGATCTCTATCCTGAGTCAAGCGAAGCGTCCTTTGCGAAATATTTCGCCATGAAGCTTACTGGGCAAGCCAACCTAGAGACCTACTACCGGGAGAAAACCGCCATGGGATTGCAACTAGGACTTCCACAGGAGGTGATTCTCGAGACGCTGACAGAAGGACTGCCATTCAACGACCAGCGCCTAGTCCGCGTAGTGCCTCCCGAGAACCTAGGAGAGTGGTTCCGACTGGTACAGCGGATCCACGGGCCCAGTGTACCGACAACGCGACTCAGAGAAGATCAACCACCCACAATGTCGGGTCCGTATCACAGCACACCCCGACGCCCAGGTGCATGGAATGCACCTCTTCCGCCGTCCAACTGCAAGTTCTGCGGCGCGAGGCACTGGCACAGCGAATGCCGACATCGAGCAGTCCCGAGCCTCAAGCCAACCAACTCAAGCCAAGACGTCCCAGCCGAGCAGCCCTTTCGAGACTAAGGTAGGCACCCCCCCTATGGCGTCAAGAATTGACTTTGAACTCTTATCTAACCCTACCTACCCCTTTAACCATGTATCTAAACATGTACCAAATGAATGCAAGCACGGGCTAGACCAAAACCTGTCCCAAAGGGCTCGTACAGCACACAAAACTTTCACACATGGAAACCCTTGCCTGCATTCATTGCCCAAACCCCAAATATTTACATGCCACCATTCTAATCTCACACCACGCAACTTTTCATGCCCACAACATATAAAGCCACCACGACTTCAACCTACAATTCCAATAATGCCCAAAAAAGTGTCCGTACACCGACACAGCTCACCCACTTACCACACAAAATCCATACATGACCATACGTCGCCACGCCATAATCACGCAAATGTACCTCACAACATACACGCACGCCAAAAGACGACAACAACCAACAAACGCAACACGCGCGCCAACAGACGACAACGACAAACAAGCGCATGCACAACCGTTAAGAATAATACAATCATCCCGTCTACACAAAACATAGAAAAAATTCACGCCACCAAACAACCACACAATCGAAAAACATTGCGATCTTTCCTAAAAGCTGTGAACGCCTATAAAGAGTTCATTCCGGACCACGCCCGCTTGCGGACGCCATTTGTCAACCTTCTAAAAAAGGATGTCATGTGGGTCTGGAGTGACGAATGCCAGAAAGCGTTCACTAACCTGAAAGAAAGCCTTACCACACACCCCACATTATACCTTTACCAAGAAGGTCTGCCATGCCAGGTGCACTGTAACACCTCAACATTCGGCATTGCAGGCATTCTTAAACAAGTCTACCCTGATGGGAAGACATACCCAGTTCAACATTTCAGCCGCTCTCTGCGTGGTCACGAGCGAAATTATTCAGACTTGGAACTACAATGCCTAGCCATTGTGGAAAGTGTGGATAACTTCCGCGCCTGTCTAATGGGCAGAAAGTTTACAATACTTTCTGACCATCCTGCATTGCAGTGGTTGAAAGAGATCAAAGCCCCGTCAGGCAGATTGTTTCGATGGAGGTTAAGACTGTCAAGATACGAATATGAGGTCCGTAGCATAAATGGAGTACAACAATATGAAACGGGCGTTGTAACTCGTATCCCATTTTGTGGCTTTCTAGATGCGCCACTCATAAAGAGCCAACAGTCTTCTCCACCGGGAAAATCTCGCGTGACTATGGATCACAATAAACTGCGCACCGTCTCCCGAAAAGGAGTACTTAAAACTATAGTCCCAAGTTCACTTACAGCCAGACTTCTTAAGTCCGTACACACACAATACCACCATCCAAACATCTCCAAGATGACGAGACTCATCTCGTCACAATATTATTGGCAGAACATGACACAAGACATCGCAAAACAGGTAAAAACCTGCCCCACCTGCCGATTCGCTAGAAGAATCGATGAATACAACCAACCTTCACGTAAAAATACCGACACAGGTCCCAAAACAAAACAAAATTCGTACATAAAGCACAGCGTACACACAACACAAACAATGCCAAAATTACACCACCCACGTCAGAGAAACGATCACACATCTCAACCTAAATCAATTACCACCGACATATCGCTAATAAAACCATTAACGATCAAACAGGAGAACTGCGAACCTACCAATCATTTAAATTCTACAATTAATAAGATTCGAACAAATATTTCAGAGTCCCCATTTACAAAAATATGGAGGAACATGGGGCAATACCCTATCTTTCATCTGATTTTCATCCTTTGTTTGTTAGTTCTACCATACAAATGTATCCCAATTTTATTTATTAATTATTTGTTTATCTATACCATGCCCGCTCATAAAATTTTCGAACTACAAGAGGCAGTTTTTAATTTTGGACAAGCATTTATAAAACTTCTCATAATTTTAGGAACCATTTTTGCAGAAAATCTAAATAAACTCCGAGGAGATAGAAGTAACTGAAAGATGACCAACCAATGTCGGAGAAGTCACACTCCAAAAACAAGATGCAAATAGCACACAAAATCAATTAGGCGGACAGGAAACGTAGTTCCCCCACTTCCGGATCCAATTACGTGCAAATAGAGAGGAAGTCTTGCTGCCCCCACGTTCCATGTCCGGTTTCTAATTACCATCCCTCGACCAGCAGCTAAATTGAGGTCAACTGGGAACCTCTCTATGCCACCGATTTTGGATTCCAATTCAAGCCTGCGCATCGACTTTTACAATGTCAATCAAATCGACTGTCATTCGAAAATCAAACAAGGTACACGCACACACATTTCTTACACAACAGACTTCTAACATTTTCCACAACACACACAAAGACAAAAAATTTATAGGGCATAATTGAGCAATTAAAACATTTATAGGGCATGTAGATATACAAAAGGGTTCAAACCAATACACCTTATTTTTCATATTAATCATTTTCATTATTTTCTCTCAATTAAAATTTAAATATATAATCAATTTATCAATTTATTCAACTTATTATCACTTTTAATCATTAATTATCATTTTTTTACCAATTAGTTTATATTATCATAATTTCAAATCAACGAGAACTCATTGGTTTTCTTTTAAAATTGGATATTATATTTTATTTTGATTTACAAAAACATTCTTTTTTTTTATTTCTTTTTTCCACCATGCAACAAAACATTTTTCCTTTTTCTCACCATGCAACCAAACATTTACTTTGATGTCTTCCAACTTTTATATTATTTTTTGATTTCTTCCAACTTTTTATTTTACTTTGATTTCTTCAAAAGACCTAATAAAAACCCCTCGATTTCCATTCCCAATTTCGAGCAGAAATATAATTAGGCATTTCTTTTTACCATGCAACAAGCACTTTTCTTTTTTCGCCATGCAACAAAACATTTTTTTTCCTCACCATGCATCAAGCATTCACTTTGATTTCTTCCAACTTTATATTATTTTGATTTCTCAAAAGCCCTAATAAAATTCCCTCGTTTTCCATTCCCAATTTCGAGTAAAATATAATTAGGCATTTCTTTTTACCATGCAACAAGCACTTTTCTTTTTTCACCATGCATCAAGCATTCACTTTGATTTCTTCCAACTTTTATTTTTATTTTTATTTTTTGATTTCTCAAAAGACCTAATAAAATTCCCTCGATTTCCATTTCCAATTTCGAGCAAGAATATGGTTAGGCATTTTCCTTTTTTTTTTCTTCACCATGCATCAAAGCATTTTTTTTTCCAACATGCAACCAAGCATTTACTTTGATTTCTTCCAACTTTTCATTTTTATTTTTGATTTCTCAAAAGCCCTAATAGAACTCCCTCGTTGTTATCTCCAATTTCGAGTAGAAATTAGTTAGGCGCATTTTCTTTTCTTTTAATCCACTATGTACCATAGCATTCATTTTGATTTCTTACAATTAAAAAATTTTTTTGATTTCTATTAATTACACTCAACCTATATCATCAACACCATTCTATTTTACTTTTTATATCGCCACCAATGCTTGTATATAGACTCTCAATACCCACAACTAATTTTCCCACAAAATTATTTTTCACCTTACAGAATTCTCTCAGGCTAACCCCTTCTTGAATTCTTCACATGTAGGGGGCGCATCTGTCATAATTTGTATATAATTGTATGCACCCCCGACCCACTATGCATGTACAATGTATGATTTTCAAAGATTTAATAAAGAATAAGGTAACTGGAGGAAAGAAAGTGGCAACAAGACATAGGAAGCAGGCTAAAAGCGGGCACAAGTATAAATAACTTGTACAGTCAATACTTCCTGGCAAGCCCGGACGTATCTGGTATCCGCAGAAGTTATATTAGTATAGAGACGCCCAATATTTCCGGACCGGACCGGACGTATTTGATAACGCGGAAGTAAATAGAGTCGAACACACCCGATACTTCCTGACCAGGCCGGGCGTAACTAACACCAAAGAAAGCCGCCGGTCCAATTAGAAAGCCTCCCCAAAAATAGGTCAACCAATAGAAAAACGGACACGTTCCATCCTTCGACCAATGGGAAGGAAGACAACTCGTGGTGTTAAATCGAAAGGCAAGAATTGTTAGTAGTGATTTGGCTCTCATAGGAACAACACCCACAGTTGCTCCTTCGCTCCCAACGAGGTGACATCTGCTCTGGACCTCTCTCCCTCTGCTCATCCCATAGCTAAGTACAATCACCGCCATGTGATCAGATAATTAACAATCAAAATCACTCCGCTCTTCTCAAGCTTTCTTTCCTCCAACCCAGTTGCCTTTTATTTTCAAACCCCATCACGTGTCCTGATTATTCCTAACTGTATGCTTCAACTTCCACTCAAACGACTGCGTTTCAACCAATCCTCACCATTCATATCGAACAACAAGAAATTTCGCAACGATATTGTCACATATATATATATATATATATGATTATGATAGATCCTGTCGACTCTCGCTATAGCCGAGGTAACCGAGGGTCAAACCTGTAGTAACCGAGAGGCGTGAAGAGTTTTCCAGTACCTCTCTGCACTTTGGAAGACCATATATATATGGCACTAAATATAGTTCTAATGTAGAAATTTACAAGAATATTTATTTTTGCTTTACATTTTTAGTTTTACATACAAGTAGGGGGTTTAAATACAAATAGTTTATATGCAAAATATGGGGTGGTAGTAAATAGAAATAGTGTACATTTCAATAGAAGGGTAGGATATTTTAAGGTATCGGCTTTAACTAATTGGAAGATATGTAAAATATACTAAAAGTGTCATACAGTTTAAAATATACTATAAATATATATATATGTTATATTTAAAAACAAATAAGATTTGATTTTCTGCTTGAATTTTAGATCATGTTGAGGATTTTAAAATTATTTCCATTTAACCAACTTGAAGTGCTGATTTTAAAAAATCAGAATATACCCATTTTAAATTTAAGCCACCATCTTAATGTGTCTTCACAGGCCCTTCGAGTTTATCCGAGTCACTTCGCTAGTATTAAATATTGTCTCTCTTAACACAGTCAATTTGATTCGAAAAATATATTCTCATATGATCAAGAAATGGTTTCACCCATTTGTTGATTATATCATAATATATTTCAAGGAGGCTCGAATAAGAGAGTGTGTAGAACAAAAGTAATTTATAAAATTGGTTTATTTTAAGGAAAAAGAGAGTGCTTATGCAATGTCTTTGATATTCCACTCTAATAAATAGCATGCCCAATTACTAATATATAGTTTTTTAATTATTTGAGAGAATCATTTCAAGGAACATTCAGAAAGACCAAATAATGTATTTACTAGAGAACTGGTTTTAAAATATTAAATATAAAATATCACTATTAACAGAGGAGGATCAGAGTGACCTAATCCCTCATATTTCCCAAACTCTGACATTTAAGATATTTGCTTCTATTTGATGCGATCAAAAAGAGCTGAAAGCTCTATCTTTCCATCAGTAGACAATATAATGGAGGCGATGTTCGCATTTATATTAATAAATATATTTAGACTAATTTGCGATGTTCAATGCATCTTATACTTGTTTTAAATTTCAAGGAATAATATAAGTATATGGGAGAAAATAATATTTATAAAAATAGAGCTAATTAAATGCCGTTTAACAAAACCTAAATCTATTAGTACAGTCGGGTATATATATAGAAGCCGATGTGGAGAATTGGTACTTCCAAGCACAACAAAGGCTGCAGCATCAGAAAGGTACCGACGGTGTTAATTACCACCGACGTGTATGTAACAAACAAAGGGAAGCAGACGTATTGTATTGTGGTGGCAGGTTGTTACTCGGCCGTCAATTTCAGGAACCCCGGCATTGGACCACCGGCTTTACTCGGATCAGGATGTGTGGCAGACCTACCGTCATCGAGATATTACAACATGAGCACGTAATATTATTCTATCTGCTGGAAGTAAATACTGTGGAATACACCTTACATGAAAGACTTCTGGACAATTAGACAATTTAATTCTTTATTGAAACTTAGTCATTGGTTACATAAATAAAAATCAAAAATAGCCATAGATTAGGTATGATATTACTTTCATTTAGGTGGTAAAATATTTATAGTTGTTCTCAGTAAGGGAGGTTTCTCCACCTTGAGAGAGTGTTCCTCCAGTCAAGAAGAGGATATACCTTAACCCTTCTTAGTTCAACAGTAAGGAGGTACTTTGCTTTTGCAGACGCCAGGATGATCAGGGCATCGTCATCCAGGCTTCACCTGAAGACCCAGCCCTTACAGTTAAAGCGGCCGCTGGAAAATGCTGAATTCCTCTGGGATGAGAGGCCTGACTCAGGGGCAAGGCCAGTACCTGTGGACAAGCGACAGATAACAGAACCCACAGGCGACGCAGGACTGTCTGTCTGACCGAGGCTGGGTGGGCTGGATGGAGCAGTGAGTGCATAGTCAGCCTCACTTCCACGTCTATCTTGTTGCCGGAATGAGGGCAGCACCGTAGAGACGATACGATGGTGATGTGGAGGACAAGGTGTTAAACACCCTTTAACGAGCTGGGTCTGGGCAGGGCAGCCAGGCGCGGGCGCTCCAGCAATCGGCGGGTAGTTTGGGTGATTCCATGCTAGATAGGCGTCCTTGTTCCGCGCCATACCACAGCCTGCACGATTGTGAAAACGCGGAATGTGATGTTAAGGTTTTCCTCGGCAAAACGCTGGCAGAAATTTCTCAAGGGCGCGGAGTTTGCCATGGCGGAGCACGTTTAGCTAGTGATGGGAGCGGCAGGGCCTAGGAAATTCCCAAAGCATGAGCCGACACATCGCGCAGGAACCAGAAGGGCAGATGGCCTGAGCAGGCATCATCTCCTGATGATGGAGAGGCCCAGGAGTTGGTTCGGAGTCAGCATGCAGTGGTATAGACAAGTATCTCGGTAATCAATTCCCAGATCTTGAGCAGCCGGAGACAGAGCAGGTTAAGCCAGGACCGAATTGAAGGATGGTAGAGCCACGCGAGGCTCTTTACCATCTAGGAGTAGACGCTGAGGCTGCCACGCAGCGCGGCCTATATATCTTTGAACACAAGACAATCGGAGATCGGTCCCGGTGTCGAAAAGCCCGAATCCTCCTATAAAAACGGATCTCACCAGGACGCATCCGGGCAACAATGCGATACGCTCCGGTCTCCAAATTAACCGCTCTAAACTGACCTGGATCTTATGGATGGTAAAATCGGTGGGCAGCTTACCGTGGAGGTGGTGTATCATCGATGAGAGCACCAATGAGTTGGTTGCTCTTGTCCGACCGACTAGAGAGAGTCTGCATGTTCAGAAGACCTATCTCGCGCCGCCGTCGCCCAGGCGCTGCACCATAGGCCCTTGCTCTTTAATACCCGAGGCTCGTCGTAAGTCTTCGAAGATATAATATAATACCCCGAAAAATACTTCTCTCGTCGGATGAGCAGGACGATGTCGTCGGCGTAGGCGAAGGCATTCCCGGGGTCAAGCGCTTGCTCAAGGAGTAAACAACATGTCTCTCTCTCCTGAGTATTAAATAGATATGGAGTATACCTGGAGATATATTCGACCAATAAACCTTTTCACTTGGTATTTCAGAGTAAAACATATTTTTGTCATTACCGTGTTTTATCTGTGATTTGCATATAGCTGCACAATATATATGCACATCCCTATATAGTTCTGATTTAAAATTGTTCATAATAATTTATATTTCTTCATTAATAATCATATTTAAAAATATATACCTTGTAAAATTTAGCGTTTATCTGAATATAAAATGCGTATGTAATATCGCTCTTCATTTATATTTGAAAACGCGCTAAAATCTTTCAAGGAATAAATTCCAGGCTGTGTAACAAAGAAGTCTGACGACTTAATTAAATAAATCTACCAGTTTCCTCGAATGCATACGACCCTAGTGAAGGAATGTTCAGTTTTAGGAGACAGTAAACTGGGCAATTAGCTCTAGAGTAGAGCAATATTCATGACTAATTATAACGACAGCTTATTAGAGACTCCATTAACAGTCCGTAAATTTAAATAAAAGCTCACATAAAGAGAGTAATAACATCACAATGGCAGAGTACTAAGATGGTGATTATTATAACATTTTTAAAACTTGCTTCGCGAGCGTGGCTTAGACCCTGGACGTATAATGACGCACTATTCCATTACGCATTATGAAGGGAAGTAATCTGGTTGGAAAACGTCCTAATTATTGCTGAACCATCTGCGTGCTTAGAGAGGAAGAGTAGACGCACCATCTTCCGGTTTGGACCAATTTCCTGCCACCAGCCAGCGTCTACTCCGTGTCCTCCCACCTTTCTCATGTACTGACTATATTTGGTCACAGTAGTCTACGTCAGAGTTCTCCAATTTCTCTCGAGAGAAATTCTCGGTTTGGCGGCGCAACAGAAACGATAAATATAGCCTTCATATTAGCCCGATGCCTAATATATCACTTTTGAGTTCCGTTTGTAACTAAATCCGGAGAAATTTATTTATTGTGAATAGTGAATGCAAGCTTTATCACTAGGTATTTACACCGATATATTTATGATTTTACATTATTAAAGTAATAATTATCAATAAGAAAATTGAATAGCTGAAATTATTTTCCTAATAAATAGAAAGAGTGAGAAGAAAATGATGTTTATGAAAATATCTTGAGGCGCGCGCGCGCTGTGGTCTTACTTCAAAGTAAGGCTGTGATAAGGCTCAGATTTTTTTTCTTGATACTGTTAGGGTTGTGGATTCCACACAAAATATATACATTTTATTTTAGGTAATGAATTAAATGTACGTGCATTCAAATATCCCATCTTATAAGACGCGAGTAAATCTACATGTGTAGAGGAACACTGCAAGAAGATACCTACAATTTCGAATAGATTGTTGGATAAATATGAAATGCGCTACTTCGTATTTTTACTTAAACTTTTCACTTTTTATCGATTTGAAATTTATCTTTTACCTACTATAAAAAATATTGTAAATATAGATATATCTTGATCACTTACATACTTGAACATGAGCGTTGCTTAGATAGCAGAGCGCCATCTAGTGAAACAGAAATCAACTAAACGTTGATTTAACCTGTTCCCTGCCATTTGGCCAACCCATTTTCTTGATAAATCAAGAAGAGTTAGCATCCTTATTATAGAAAATAAGTGTTTTTAAGAAATATATATTGAAATTTATTTTTGGGTGCTTGTACCGCATCATATTCTGTTTGAAAATATTTGAGCTGTTGTATAATGTTAACAAATAATGACTTTTAAAAAAATTTACCTGTTATATATTTCCAAAACTATCCTTTGTGCGTTGTATTTTTTTGGGGAGTGGAGGACAAATCGACACCTTGTTCTATACACCTTGTATAGAAATAATATACGGACTTAGCTCAAATTGTTAATTTAACTAAAATTAGTTCATGCATTAAATACGCACTTAGCAACAAAAACAATGCCGACGCTCTTTATAATAAAAGGCCTTTAGTGTAATATTGCTAAAGTTGCTGCTTTTAACAAATTATATTTAGGTTAGAGATCAATTTTCTGAAGATGGCTTAAAGTTGACACATCTTTTCCTTAAATTTAGTCATTTAGTCCCTTTTTAATCGCTATTATATATTTTTAGGAAGTTTTTAACGCAATGCTAATGGACTCTCTAAATGGACTGGTAATAATTTGGTGCCAAATTTATCCATTTGGGAAAGTTTAAAAAATTCTCTTTTTCCTATCTCTCCTAAAACTGAGCATTTTTCAACGGGGTTATAGACATTCTTGGGATGATGATATTCTACATTTGCATATCAGACACCAGACCTCTTTGTTCAACAGCATAAAATTGATTTCTCGATCAATTTAGGGTTTTAAAGAAAATGGAAGTAGATATCACAAATACATTTGGAAAAATTGATGATGATGGTACTTCAGACACAACGCTAAAGTATGTTTGAGAAGAAAAGAGTATATTCTAAATATCAAAAATCTAGGCTATCAAAGCAATCGAGGGATGGGTATCAAGCCATCAAAGCCAGGAGCAGGGTCCCTGTTGACAACTTTTACAGTACCTCAGATCCATTCCAAGATGTCATATTTTAGCTTAATCATCACCCTAGGTGGACGTGTTTTTGATAATTTTGTTGAGATGAGGAAGGCCAGGCATATTATAATTTGAATTTGCCTTTTTTTTTTCGCAGTACTTCAAACAGCTTCAGGTACAGTCTGACATGGCAGAAATGATAGAAGCGGAACGGATCATTAAATTCTTATGTAAAAAGAATTTTGAAAATTAATAATTAAACTAAATGTGGATTTTATAACATTTGATTTGAAATCTATTGTAGCAGCCTTTGTGGATCTCCCTTTTTTGTGATGGAGCTCGGGACTGGAGAGACCAACATTTGAATTTAGTTTTTAAAAAACTATATCAACACTACACGGTAATTGTAGGTGCATGTAATAAACTTTATAAAATATTCGTATTTATTAAATATATTCATTTTAACTAAATTTTTATGATAGTTTTTATATATTATTTCAAATCGACACGTTATACTGTAGTTATTTACGCTATGAGTATCTTAATATATGTATTTTAACAATTTAGTCGTTTGGAATTAGACAAAATTAAATATAAATAATAGAATATATGTATCTATGAACCATATAAATACAGTAAATAAAATTGAAATTAAGCAATTAAGGAGCTAATGCACTATTATTGTTTGTTCCTCTTCTGAGCTGTTCAAGCTAGTCGCCTGAATATTCTTTTTTCTCGTTGAATCATTATATAAACTTTCTTAAAATAAACTACAAGGATGTAGCACCTTCGGTTTTTTTAATGTACCTTTTAAATAATTTAGATCATGAAATTCACATATTTGTCAATTTCAAACGACTCATATTTTGATAATAATGCTCGTTCTTTCCAGCCACTTTGACAATTCTTCCAACGTTCCACATCCTAGACTTTCAAGGCCTTCCGTTTTACATAAATCTACAGCCACCAGTCTCCGCAAACACACACACCACGTAAACATGTTTAAATATACCTATACTAAACTCTGTAGAAAAATTTGCAAATGGAATCGGAATAGGTAATGAGGAAGGAATTACATCGACTTTTATTGCGGTATGCAAGAATGCGACATTTCGAGGTAATGGGAAAGTTGCTATGGCAAGGTACGACATGCGTCCGTGTCAGAGAAGATCAAAACATACCAAATCTAAAGGTCATATATTTTTTAGATTTAACTTAAAAGAGAATAGAATTCATGAGAAAATAGCAAACTTTGCGCTAAATATCGTGCAATTCAAAGTACTTATTCACTTTTAACGATCTAAGTTGTGAACCATAGAATGTTTTTATAAGAAAATAAGACACACATATATTCGAATACGTTGATTCGTTTTGATGCTTTTTCTTGAGAAAATAGACAAACTCGCAACGTCTTTAGGTAATATATTTGGAATCTTTTAGTTCTTAAACATTTTGATTTTGAAATTATAATAAAAATATGATAATAATGCGAGTAAAATATATATATACAGACAGGAGATCAATCACATGCGTTACTGAACTAACTGAACCAAGATCAAGAATGAATCTTTCGCCGTATTTTTTAATTGTCTCCGATATAACTCTCACTTCGATCATCTTCAGTGTGACAATACGATATTTTTGAGACCTTGACTTAATATCATGCTATGTTCCCTTTTCTGGAATATCGGTCTCGTTCTGCAGTGCCAACTTCAACTGCAATTCCACCCCCAAAAATGACTACTTAATAATTGTTTAAGAATTTAAACGTGTGTATATACTATAGAGAAATAGATGTGTATATAGAGAAAATATTGGTGTCATAATCTATTTTATATATATTTCTATATACCTATTAAAACAGGTACTATGTATTTTTCCTCTTCCAAAAGGTTAGTTTCAGTATCAGTATAAACGGAAAATAGCAAATGGCAATTTTACAGCGATATTGTAGATTAAATTGGCCGAACAGCTGGGAGGGTTCACCCACTGATGAGCCAGGCCCTCCCATTAATTTATCAATGAAGTAAGTGCAGTAGATAATTGTTTAATTTTTAAAAGAATAATACGCGTCTAAAATAGTTTATATTTCTTATAACAGATGACGCGCTAATGCATCACATTTTTCACTTTGTTTAATAAATAAAAATAATATTTTAGTTTTTAACTGCCTTGTGTAATGGATTTGTTGTATTCACATGAGAATTTATCAGAAAAAAAGGCGAATGCTCACAAATATGAAAAAAGGTTTCAATAAAGATATCGTTTTTTAACCCAAGATGTGTTAGAAGGTAGTTAGTATGGATTTATACATTTTCAAGACGATCAAATTATCTATGAATTATATTCATATTTAGGCTCCTCAATCTCTATTAAGACGCTAGAGATATCTTGAGTCAATAATTAATTATTTAAAGTTTTTTTCCGCGGAGAGAAAGAGATAAGGGCAAGTGGCGGACGTGTGAATCCAGGATGGCTTGGAGAGTCAGAGTGGCCTTCCTTATACATTTCACTTCAAAAATAAATTTTGCTGCCATCATCACTCACTCTTAATTCTTGAAGACAAACAGATGCGTAAATGTGATTTCTTTATCTAATGTTAACATGCAAATTGATTAGAAAAATATAGCGAGGTTTGATTGATAGCTACTGAGAGTGATCGATCAAAGCGTATTGCTCCAATGGAGGTGTTAATATTGCGGCTTGTTATTCAAATTGCATCTTGACGTCCTTATCGCCTTCCCCGAGACATGTCCATTTTATCAGGATTTTCCATTCTTTTTCTATTTAGAGAGCGAAATAGATCATATAATCCGGGTTCTTGAAAAGATATTTAATCGCCAATTACACGATAAATTAGAAATTTCATGCGCTTTACTCATTCACTACCACGTGTGTATCCGCATTCTTCAATCTTCTTTTCCATGTTGGAGGCGAGACTTAGAGTTATGTTATTCTCTAGCGATAAACTTCAACCTAAATATAATGTGACTCTGGTGAAGTATTCTGTAGTTTTAAATCACTAACGTTTTTATTTATTCAAACAATTATAGAAAATACAATAATTACCTAAAATGTGTGCCAATACTTAAGACGGTGATATAACTGCGGGATTCTAGATAGAAAAGAGCTAAAATATGTAAAACTTATTTAGGCAGCTTCTTAAGCTAATTAATAATACGGCAGAGTGGAGTAACTTTGATGTACTTCTTGAAACTCTAGCCTATGAGAATATTAATTCCATGGTTTCTTAATTAGGTGAATTGCTATCCTCTCTAAAGTAGTTTTGGAGAATCTGTATAATGAGAAAAGTGAGATTGAGATACGAAAATATTTATGTATGTGGGCGTCGAGATGACACGAACTTTCCAGAGAGATATGGTTGATTTTCATTTCTTTAATTAAAAAAAAACTAAGTCTTCCCTACTACCGGTGGTCCAGCTGGAAACATCTCGTGTCGAAGGGAGACAACTCTGCAGTAAGACCGAAGCGCAACGACGATATCTTTGTAAATAATACATCAATTTGGGTGTGGAGATTTCCAATCACTATCTTCTTCGCCATCTTCAAATACGTAAGCACTTTCAGGAGGTTTTCCTGATGGGAAGACCTTTCTCAGTCAATTGCTTCGCCTTCCCGAATTTTAAAACCCAACAAGAAACTGGAGGGATATCTTCATAATTTACAAAATTTATCCCTTTCCTAGTGTCTCCCCTAGTGCGCAGATGTACTGCACAGAACTGAAGTCGAAAGCATTACTTAATGTAGCAGCATCGGTTGAAAAACGTTGCTGCCAATCTTGCCTTACTCAGAGCTTGCTGCTCTTGAGCAATGTTCCAGTATCTCCTGTGACCTTCCTTGGTGGTTGAGGCGGACCTTTTGCGATGGTGTTAGCAATGATGATCTTGACTTTCTGGATTTAGAGTATTTGCTTTTGATTTTATTATCTTTAGACTTTGAAAACTTCGGCAGTATCTCTTTTTCCGTAGCCGCAATGTGGTCAGCTCACTTTTATGATGTTCTTCCAATACCTGGAAGGTATTCCACACAACACAGAGTAGGCGTGGACGTGTGATAGAGAACGTATACATTTTTTTCACAGTTTTTAAGGAACTAAATATTCTTTGTAAAAGTACCACTATTTTTATACACATAGAAAAATTGTGAATATGTTAATATATTTCAAAGCAATATATAGATATATTGCTTCTATATATATTCTCTAAACGTGAAGATTTAGATAGGCGGATATGCTACACCACCAGATTCGGCGAATTCAGACAAAGCTAACCTGTATATCGCGGTTTTGGGTTGTGACCCTCATCAAGACAGAGGCGTCTACATCCTGAGAAAGGATTTTTAAAATGACCTGATGGATCAATATGGTATTTAGTCTAGTAAATATCAAAGAAGAGGTGACTTTTTTGCATACATATTTAAATTCACATGTTTGAGAAATAGCCTAAAAAAAGGACAATAATCGCATAAACAAAAAGAATGACACCCTCCCAAGTTTTTGTGTCCATGTACCTGTAGGTTAACCTTTTTAGTTCATAATTGCTTCATCACACACTCGATGCAATAACACAATTTTGGTGACAAATTTATCAAAGAAAAAGTTACCCATTGTTAAAATTCTCGTTGAAGGTTTCCATAAAACCATTAGTTATTGATAACTTCAAATATATAAGGTAAAAACATATCTAAATAACCTGGCATAATGTCTGTGTTACCCTGTTTAAACATGTTTAAATATCGTATTAGATATATATTTTAATTATTGGTTTAATTTGATTTATTCAAATAAAATTGTATATATATTGTAGTTTTGAATATTTAAAATTTCCATAACGGTCGCACGATCAGGTGGATGCGCGAACTCCAAGCAGACCTCTCAAAAACATATTTTGTTCCCCGATGAAGTTTGGCACATAGCCACAAAGAATATTGAAAGAATAAACATATTTTGATCTAATATAATAATCAATTAATAATATAAATTCATATAATGCATCAATTTTAAAAATAATATTTGTAATATTTGCATGTTTTCAGATGACAAAAATGTTTTTCGAGATATATATGGGATCAATGACAAGTCTTCCAATAATATAGGACATTATGACATACACGGCCAGAAATACCCGCGGCTGACGAAGGGCCAAATCAGGCCTGTAGACGGGGGAGTGCTCTTTCATCGTCTCCTAGATCCTATATGGAATAACTTAATATTTGAAGTTTTTCTATAAACGTCTTGCTTAAAAAATAACGCTTCACGAATGGTACAAGCCATATATGATATTTTAATGAAAGAAGATTTGTGACTGATTCTACTCTAAGGGTTTATTGGACAATTTATCATCTAAATAAGAAAATTTGCAGAACTAAAAATTCTCGGCTAGCTGAATGTGTCATATATATATACTAGCCGAATGACCCGGGCAACGCCCGTGTTTTAATTTAGACACGTGGACCTGTTGGATCATTAACGCCAGTGTTTTACCCGATTGAATGTTTTTATTCAAATACTATTTGTTACAATTATAAATTGGCGCCTTAAATAAATGCATATATAGTTAATAACTATAGCCTATGTGCTTTATCTGTCTATGTACTGTTGGTTTCCGTAGGCGTCTCTTACTGGGAAAAAGAAAGAGAGGATTCCATTTAGTTATTAACTAATATATGCATTTATTTAAGGAGCGATCCGCTCCAACACAATAGTTACAAAAAAGAGTTAAAATCCTCTGAAGAGTATAAGTATAAGAATTTAAGACATGCGAGGATGTGTTTCTTAAAGCACTTTAAGAAACACATCCTCGCATGTCTTAAATTCTTATACTTACAATAGTTACAAAAACCAAAAAGCGAGTGGGGGGGGCAAAGTCAAAAACAAAGTGTCTCGCGCATTGGCGGCGCCATCGTAGCGAACCAATAGGAGAGCGCCATTCCAAAAAAAAAAAAAGCAAACGGTGACAGAGATGAAGAACGCATGACGCTCGTAACTGTATATAGAATTTTCTCCTATGTATTTTATGGCGAACATTCAATACTGTAGTAGGCAATTTAGAAGCAATTCTAAGGCTGTTTAGAAGTTCTTGGCTGCGTAGTGCACTACGATTCTCACACACATGAAAGTGAAATTTCTCAAATATTATTTAAATATAAAGGGAGAAAATACTCACGCATAGCTCGCCCTGTTCTATATCAACTCTTCCAGAGGGTCAATAATTAATTGAAACTTTGAAATTTCGAAGAGGCAACCTCGAACTCTTCTACCTAAGTTAGCCACTACATAACATATAAAGCTCATAGTTTTGACAAAGTCAACTATTGATTTTTTCACCTACTTTAAAGAGAAATTAAAGGCTTTTGAAAATCGGATTGCTCCCAAACAACTTCTGTTAAATTAATTGCAAAATATACGTTCAGTTTACTATTTATTATGGCATTAAGATGAAATTAACTCTTTGCTTTGTGTATAAATATTTGCTCTACCTTCTGGCAGTAATTATTTCAAAGCATTATAGATGCTTCTAACATTTGAGGTGATAATTTTGATGATATGTTGCCATTTTCTTTTAGTTGCTGATATAAATTTTATTAGAAATCACAAATTTTGACATCAAAGGTTATTGAAGATTTTAACGGCACAGCTATAATCGTGTATTTAAACTCTAATCTAGTTGTCTGTACAAGACTATAACCCTATATTTATATGATACCATAATAGAAACCTCGATTCCTACAACTTTACTATACAATCTTCGTGCGTGTCTACAGGCAGCGCGCCCATCATGCTGTAGACAAGATAGGAGGGATACAAATCAGCACCAAGACCAACTTATTTCACATACCCTTAGGTCATAGGTTGTAGTTTGAAGACAATATAGGTTACACACATAAAATTATTTAAATGAAAATGTAACTCAACAGGTAGATAGTTTCAAAGTACCTGTTCAGAAATGTTAAAGTTTTCCCCGGGCTGTCCCAACTAAAGTTATGCATCGTCTCTGAGAGCAATGGTACAAGAGCGACCGCTTGTGTGGGCCAGCAAGGTCAATGATCACCCGATCGTCGTTTTTCTCCCGCGAGTTGTCACAGTTCTGATTTACATGAGGAGCCGCTCGGGTTTCCTCTCTGCACTCCTCAATGGAACCTTATGACTGGACTCGCCCTGCGCAAGAACGGAAGTAGATTCTTGAACTGAGATTTTCTTGCGACTTTTGTACTAGTGTTTGTTGTGTTTGAGAGCTTGATCTACTCTAGATGTCTTTAGCGATTCCTCTAAAATGATATTCACAAACATTCATATTTTTCACCAAGATATAATAATTTCGTAAAAGAAAGGAAATATGTGTCGAATAACTACAATTATTCATAATGGCTCATGTTTTTGCGATAACTAAACTTCTAAAAAACGGTATGTCACGATAATGCGTTACAATACCTACGATAAATCAGCGATACGAGCTGACAGCTAGACGACAATACAAGAATAATAAAGGAAGTATAACCAAGAAATAATCAAGACGTGGAAAATAGAAGTATAAAAACGTGACTAGTCCATCATGTGACGCATAACAAGATCCTGCACCAGTTTTGTGCTTTACACATAGTATTTAAATAGAAGAACAAGGGGAAACCACTCCCTGTAATGGGGTTAAACCCCTTGTAAAGAGCCGTTTTTTAAGTGTCAGTAATTCACACTTCCTAGTGTATGATGGTAGTTAACTTTGGCCATCAAGAATATTTTTCATAGCGTGGATAAAATATTAATATGACATCTTTTTCTATATGACAGCATAAGTGACAATCCAAAATCTATATACGTATTATGATATATTTACATGATAAACCATGTATGAAAACAAGCCTAATAAAGCCTTAAGGCCCAATTAAAATAAACTCTAACCCACTTTAAATTAAAATTCTAAATGAGTGAGAAGGCTGAAACAATCCGCTACTAGATTTACATTTTAGACAGAACCAGTGAGGGATCAGATGTAGGAAGCTATGCCATTAGAAGCAACACGCAAAGTCCCCGTGACTCATTTTATTCTCGTAGCCAAAAGGTTTATCTAGTTAACCGTAACCTTGACCTTGTCTATTTCAATTTCTTGATGACATGGACTTCATTAGATAATTCACGGCGGCAAACTACGTATTTTCCTGTTGGCAATACCCGGTATATGACCCTGTTCAGAGGCAACTTTCATAGATTTGACTGTAGCCCCATGGACATGTATTCCTATGATATATCTGCCCTCGCCCTCGTGGATATCTACAGGCAGTTGCACTATGTCTCATTTGATTTCACCTTCATGGGCGTGTATGTATCTCCATGTCGTTTGAATTAACCTCAGTGAAGGTGTATGAGAAAATAATCTTTGAATACATAAAATATTAAAAATCCATTTTTTTTAAAGAAAATTTGAAACATTTTATATTTTACTTAAGGTACAATATCAAAAATATACCAATATTCCAAACTTTTCATAGAGATTATTCCATTTGTCATTCAGAAAAAAAATTATAAACAGCATTCCTATATTTTGTCCCATCGTTCTGATTTGAATTTTTACAACGGTAAAAGAGGTGACCGTTGAGGAGTGAATTATTAAAAGATTAATTTTCTATATCGTCAGACAGCATTAACACAAGGTCAATATATTTTAGAAAAATCCACAATCAAATAAAATTTGGCTCCGAATATTAATTTTAAATATATGTATTTCCGTTTTTTATATGGAAAAACCTTTTTGGATAAAAAAAAGGCAAAATATTATTCCCTCAACAGTTCAAAAGTATCTTCTATAATAGGTTTCTCACATATTTACCCTAGGATTCATAACAATGTCATCTATCGTACTCGCTAGCTGTGCTTAAAACTTGGCACTATTGTTCTTTGTTATATCTATTGGATAAATTCACATACTCTGAAATTGCAAATGAAATTTAAAATTCAAATTTTACGCTTCTATATAAATATATAATATATAGAAAAATCAAAGATTCAGTTAACCATGGATGTAATTATTCAAATATTGAATGTAAAACTCGACGAAATATAAGAATATTTTGATAAGGAATTTGAACAAGGGTAAAGGTATTTAACTAAAATTCATATTTAATTTTAAAATCAAAAATAGTAAAGCAAACTAAGCTTTATCTAACAATCCTAGCTTTAAAGAAATAAACACTCAGAACCTAATAGATCAAATGTCAGCTTCAATTATCAAAATCATGGATAAAAAATTTGAAAGGATCAGAGCGAACTCAAGACCAACAGGTCTTCATATGATCAAGCTGTCCGTAACATAAGCATTAAAGAAGTTATAGAGAATAATCAAAATCTTAACAAAGAATACACTTTGTTCGCTTCGCCAATAATTAAAGAACCTAAATTTAATGTATATCAATTGATATCGAATAGAATAAAAGAATTAAGATAGGGAGGAAGGCAAAATAGAATAAATAAACTAATAAATGCCAGAAATTCTATAAATACCTCCAGTGAAGTAGACATAAACTGATTGAAGGAAGAATTAATTAATTCGGATGTTATAGAAAATTCAAAAGAGGTAAAATTGTATCCGATAAAATAATTTTAACCCATCTAAAATGTTTTACTAAAATAGCCGGCAAGCTTTTCGAACTTTCAACGGGCCCAGGTAACAATTGCAAGAGGTGGTTGTTTAGGCGGGGACCCTGGAGGAGTTCAGTAGGATGGTTTCTGGTTGAAGAAAATGTTGCAAGTAAGGTATTGACTTCTCGACCAATACAATTATTGAGCTAGTATCATTTATAAATAAAATTCAATATTTTTATTTTTATTATTTATTTTAAATATATATATGTGGATAATTTTGCCGATTCTCCGTTTACTCTGTGGTAGTTGTGACAGCGAAGGTGCTGTCAACTGGAAGTTGGGATTGGATTAGTGAATTTGCAGTCGTGATGGCAGGAGTGAGGACACAGGATAGGTTGGTCAAGGGAACCGATGCTGACAGACAGAGAACACGGAGGAGAGTGAGCTTACGCTCCGCGATTTACGCTGGATCAGGGGACACGTCTAGTACGGATAAGACTCGGAGACGCTACTGAGGCTTCCCTATTCGGGTGGTGTCACGTGACCTCTATTGAGATTCTGATTGGTCATTCATTACATCATGGAAGATGAAGAATCGCCTTGATTGGTCCAAACGACTGGGAAGCCATCTTTGATAGTTATAGCAGAAAATGTGAGGATGGAGCATTGACCCAAATAAAGTTATTTTTAGCGAATTCAACTCCGGGGTTCTTTGTCTTGGAGTTCATTGGAATAAAAGTGTCGTTGACTTAGCGCTAATGATGGAGATGGGAATCTTTCCTCTTAACTCTAGGCCTAACTTCAATCGTTTATGAATATCTATTATCGTATTATCTCCTTTTTTTCTCTGTCTGTCTGACATACAGTCCGTACTTTATTTGGCTCTTAACAGTACATCATGTTATACAGTAGTTATAAGTTTGGTACAGGGTATAAGGTGGTGGAACATATGCAGGAACATGGTAGAATGACTGGGGTTTTAAATTATCAGATATATATATATATATGAAAATTCGAAACTATTGTAGTAAATATTATAGACGCGTATGATTCTTTTAAAAATAAACAATTTCTACTGCCCTTACTGCAATGGAAAAATTAATGTGAGGGCCTGGCATTTTTCATTCCAGTGCAATATGGGCAGTAGAAATTGTTTGATTTTTTAAAAGAATCATACGCGTCTATATAATAGTTTCGAATTTTCATAACAGATTGCGCGCTAATGCATAAAACAAAATTGCATAAAAACAGAGATTTTGAAAATATTCCGCCTTTATGATGCCTCGGAACATTATTTCCTCAATTAATGTTAGTAGGAGAAATATACTTTGGTTCTAGCGATCTTATGCATAGTTTTAGTCCTGAAAATCAAATTATCGAAGAAACTCCACACACATCTCTACGCAATAATATGTCACTGCACTAAATACCCGGCGGAGTATGCCTGGGTGAATGTTCCCCAGTCAATAATGATGTAAGATTAAATAAGGTTTATTATTATTATTATTATTCATAAGTGAAGATGAGAGTGGGAGAGGAAAAATTCGATTTAAACCATTTGTTGTTTATAGACGACATAAAAATATTTAAGAAAAAGGCATCTCCTTATCGTGCAACTGAAAGTTGCTGATGGCTTGCGCCATCTATCGGAATAAATATAAACTATTATCGTTGATTTTTAATCATTCAAGAATTGACCAAATACCCATTCTTGATTAATCAAGAAAAGCTAACCACGGACGCGTTTCGGGCTGTTGGCCCTCATCAGCGTGGTGCAAGCTGTACCTCAACGACCAAAAAAAAAAAAAAGTCATTAAGGCATCCTGAAAAATCATGAAACGGGTAGTTAAGGCCAGAATTGCGCGAGAACGCTACACAATGTGAAAAAAATAGTACAAATGTATTATTCTACTGGGATAAGGTGCATAAATTAAGAAAAAGGCATATCCTTATCGTGCAACTGAAAGTTGCTGATGGCTTGCGCCATCTATCGGAATAAATATCAACTATTATCGTTGATTTTTAATCATTCCAGAAAATTATTTTCCCATAGCGATAAGGATCTTAAGCTCTTAGCGAACAAGACAACTCAGCTTTTAAATGAAATAGGCTTCAAAATCAACCCAGCAAAAACAGCGACAAACTCCACAGAAAAACGAAGAAGGTGTAACACTGGAGATAATAAGGGAACACAGGGATACGACGACCAAAGAAGAGATTCAGGAGAAGGAACTAGAGCAGATGACTGGAGACCTGACAGACAAGAATGGATCGAGGACAGGGACCATTTTATCGTGTAGCCATTAGGAGAGACCATAGAAAAACTGCTGGAGAGCTGCAGGACATCAGCATCAGGGGACCATATCTGCGAGGGCCACAGCACTGACCTGGAGTCAAGATAGCAAATGTAAATATCTTTCTTTACTTTTACAGTTATTATTTATTGAAGTTGCAAATAAAAATTTGTAAATAGAATGACCATTCGTTACACTTTTTAAAGAAAAACTTGTAACCTTTTTGAAAAATAAAATTATTATTCATACTATATATTAGCATTATTAACTATAAGATTGTTACAATTCATTATTAACTTATTATAGTGATTTTATACAATATAATGCGGCCTACTTCATCCCTAAGGTTAGAAATAATCGTTATTTCTCCTTGGAATAAATTTCGATTTTCGTTCAAAAGAAAAATATGCGGGATATTTTCAAATGTCGGTCTACATATTATAGTGTTCATTTTCCGACTCCGGATATGAAAATTTGCATTTTATCAGACTGACCTATTCTAAGGTTGAAGCTATCCAAATAACCTTTGAACATCTACTCCTATTCTAGAACTATTGCATATTACGGTGTTGAAACTATCACGATTGTTCCTTCAAGGACGAAATATATTCGTGTCAAAGTTTAAATTCGAAAAGTGTTCCAATATTGTAGAAGCGTGTGCGGGACAAAAACTCAAACATTTATTTTTTTATTTATATAGAATTTTAGTAATATCTGTGAAAATCCTTTTATAATATTGTGAGGATTATAGGCAAGCATTCGACATTAAATTTGAGATATGTAGGAAATCGACAGACGGGAATTCCTGTGTGAAAGCAGTGCGGAGGAGGCTGTGCTGGAAGTCTCTCTCCAAGCACGCCAAGGTTAACCAAACAATATTATTTTCCTCCACCATGCTAATGAAGCCCTTTCTGCAAGTACTTAGAATTCCACTAGGTGTTTTCTCGGGCCTTCCCTAAGGGCATTTTCCTTTAAAATTTGGTAGAAAGGCCAGTGATGTATGCAGATCGAATATCAGCGACGCCCTAATCTCGGTTACTGATGTTTGGGAAAAGTCGAGCGACCAGGATCTGGGGTGTTCCATTTCACATGACCTCCAGATATGCTGAACCTTAGTGGAAGCTTTACCACAGCGGTCTGTATTAAATTACTAAAACAATATTGTCACGTAGAAAATTATAAAAGGCAAACCTTTCTCTTGCGGCGTGAAGAGCGGCTTTATCGACGTATCGTCAATAGGGGCATCGTCATCTTGAAGCGAAGTCTTGGCTTTGACAAACAGTGGAAACCTGGAACTAGTCTCGGAAAATGTAGATCACAGCACCCATGGCCTCAAGGTCTGCTCGGCAATCTTCAGTTTGTCTTTCTTAATCTACCCAGAAACTCCACCAAAATATCCCGTAGAAAATTAGGAACGGAAAACTTCAGGATGACACAGAAATATATTTTTAGATAAGAAAAAAATTAAAATATAAAAATATTAGAGAAGCAATGAGAAAAGTTTACAGAATAGCAGAATATAAATAGCAATATATTTTGATAATATGTTAATAAAATAAGAAATACTTTGCTACAATATTGCATACTTCTTCTTATGAATGTTTTGGCGTGTGTAAACCTTTTTTCAATTATATCTTACCGACTATTTTTGAAGCTGTATTATTTTACTTAAAGATATGAGCTACCAAATATATTTTTGAATACCCATTCACATAAAAACCAATTTACGTCTCTCCACATTGGCTTAAAAATAGTTTTTCAGAAATGTGCTAAGAACTGGAATGCCAAGAGGACGAATTGCGAGATTAGAAAAGGATGACCGGTGTGCACACGCTGAACCTTCGCTAGAAAGGAAGTTTCGATGTATCAACTTTTCTTTATTACTTTATTGCTCAATGGTTTTTAATTTTTACCATTGAATATTTTAATTAATGGTTTTGAGAGCAATCTTGAAAGACGAGTGTCTGAATATATATTCTAAACTTCTATTTAATGGCGCTGCTTACTCTGGTTCGTCACAATTAGTGATCACAGCATCACTTTTGTGTAGGTCTGAAATATTTGTCTGTTAGAACATCTTAAACGTCTGCATTAAGTTCAACAGGATCTCGCTCTCTCAGATGATAAATACCAAACAATCCGCATTATTAGAGATGGGCATGCACATGTACTAAGGGATTCTACGTTAATAAATGTCTATAAATCACTGAGTAAAGCCACTGTGAGGAATTAGACAGACAATGTGACACAGAAGTTCACCAATCAAGAAGGACCATAAACTAATCCTAGAGTCATAAAGCGGCGCCGTCAGAGCAACTTGGCGCCGGGTGTTAATTGGCTGAAACGATAACCATTGTCTTCACTCTTGCTTACACGCATTTTCGTAGTCCTGGAGAACAGGCATATATAGGTCACTTCATCTATAGATCGTAGTCCTTATTGCATTCCTGGTGAACAGGCGTACATAGGTCACCTTTTCTATAGATCGACGTCCTTATCGTAGTTCTCTGGTAAACAGGCGTAAATAGGTCACTTTATCTATAGATCAACGTTCTTCTCGTAGTTCTCTGGTGAACAGGCGTACATGGGTCACTTTATCTTTAGATCGATGTCCTTACCGTAGTTCTCTGTTGTATAGACGTACATAGGTCACTTTATCTTTAGATCGACGCTCTTATCGTAGTTCTCTGTTGAACAGACGTACATGGGTGACTTTATCTATAGATCGACTTCCTTATCGTAGTTCTCTGGTGAACAGGCGTACATGGGTCACTTTATCTTTAGTTCGACATCCTTATCGTAGTCGTTCTTTAAAATAAAATACACATCGTTTAGAAATTTGTCTTTAATTTTGTCTTTTTTAAAAACACGGCCATAGATATTTCAAAGAGAGAATAAAAACAATTTTCTGGCAAATGTGTCTTTTGATTTAATATAATGCCGGCCTGGCAACTTCTAACTTCAATATATCGTGACAAGTGTAAACACGAAGGCCGAAAAGAGGGTGACGCCGTTCGTAGACATAGGTATATCCCAAGGGGTAAATGGGAGCTACGTAGCTTGCCGTTTTATTGATTCCATTATTATTGATTCCAATAGATTCCATTGACCAAATGACTCCGTTCTTTGTCAGAAAGTCTCCTCTTTCTTATAAAAATGTACGTTGATGCCGTATGGCTGATTCTCGAGACTATATGTTAAGTGTAAACAATGCCACTGATATTTAAAATGGCTATTTCCTGGATATCTTCGAGTTGTGACGAGATTTTAGGGTATATTCATATTTTCTATCTCTACTACCAAAGTTGGCCATGTTGATTCATTTTCGGAATTAACCGGATGCGGCTTATTTTTAATCATTTCAGAGCCATCTTAACTATTTAATTAAAAATTCCATCTATATTTAAATCAAATACTTTACTTTTCAGCATTTAAAATCGGGTTGCTAGCAATGTTCTACTCGGACTCCCCCGAGACTCCATTGACTCGTGCATGTCGCTACCGTCATGTTGCTGGGAGAATACACAGCTTCATTATACCCTCAGGAGACGCTAATCGTACCTATTCAATATACAGTTTCGAGCGTCACCAGAGGTCACTCTTCCCCTATAAAAACTAATTGTTGTTTCCCGTTCGACGGCTTATAACTTTTGTACATTATGTAAATAATCTTTCTGTTTTCCTTATTCTACTCGCCTTGAGCCAGGCATTACTTTAATCAAATAGTTTTTTATATATTCCTTTAACTCAAATTACTGATCAAAACCTTTTTTAATTATTATTCTTTCAAGAATTTCAACCACGACTGCATTACATTACCATAATCATCAACATGATCTAAATTCAAGCAGAAAATCTCATTCATCTTGTATTTATAACATATATATATAGATGGAGAATTTGGCGGGAGGAAATTAATCTATAGATGCAATGGGCGCCTCTCCCGTCAAAATTAACGTCAAAACCTGACGCTATCTATTGACCGTCGCCGCAACTAGCGGCCTCGGGTCGGTGACAAAGCCACAACACCAGCTTTGCAAACTGAGAAGCGTCCACCTAGAGACCATGGTTTCGGGCTAATGGCCCTCTTCAGTCTAGGGCGGACTATATTCCATGCGATCCACACGGGATCTAATGGAATCTTCATAATCTACCAAAGAGGTGTTTTGCTGGCAATGTGGCTGGGCCAAATCAATGGCTAGAATATAGATGGAAAATATGCCGGGAGGAAATTAATCCATAGAAGCAATGGGCGTCTCTCCCGTCAAAATAAACGTCAAAACCTGACGCCGGCAAATTTTCCATCTATATTCTAGCCATAGGTTTGGCCCAGCCACATTGCCAGCAAAACACCTCTTTGGTAGATTGTGAAGATTCCATTAGATCCCGTGTGGACGACGGCCATTAGCCCGAAACCATGGTCTCTAGGTGGACGCTTCTCAGTTTGCCAAAGCTGGTGTTGTGGCTTTGTCACCGACCCGAGGCCGCTAGTTGCGGCGACGGTCAATAGATGGCGTCAGGTTTTGACGTTTATTTTGACGGGAGAGGCGCCCATTGCTTCTATATATATATATATATATATATTTACGCTTATTTTGGATCAAAATAATTTATTAAAACATCCAATATTTCGATAAGGCTGTTCGCCTATCTTCCTCGGGGATTCTAACCCTGTAAACAAATCAACCACGTGATGCACGAGTGGCGAGGTTTTGAATAAAGTAGTGTGGCCAAACCATTCATTGAAAATATGATTACTTTTTTATATATATTATTAAAATACTATTGTATATATTCTATAATTACTCTGTTTCTGCTTTATCTGTAGGTATGATTGGAGTATATATATTCTTCTATTGATACTATTTTTGTCATCTATAGATGCCCAGCTCTCTAGAAATAATCTTGCATGTTTATCTTGTATGTTTATATATAATATCTTGGAATTTTTAAAATCTGGTGTCTGTCCTTGTTTTATTGCATGGTCTACTAGGAGTGATAATGGGCTATTATTTTTGAAGGCTGCCTTGTGCTGATGGATTCTCTCTTTTAAGGTCTTTCCAGTTTCTCTAATGTAAGATTACATGATTTGCATGGAATGCAGTATATGAGATTGGTTTGGGTTTCCTGTCTTAGGTTACGTTTAGTTGTAGGGTGACGGAGAATGTTTTTAAAGTTTGGAGTGGATTGGTATCTTATATTTATATTATATCTTTTGAGAGTTCTGCTTATTCTTTCATTCCATAACTGTAGGGAAGTGTACACGAAAGGTTCTGAACTTGAATATTGTTTTTTTGAAGGGTTTCTCTTACTATAAATATGTTTTTGATAAATTATTTGTGATATTCATTATATTGTAATTCCTTGGATAATAAATTTTGTTATTTTTCAATTTATTTCCATATTTTGAGAACAGTGGGTGTGGATTATCTTTGATAATGTTTTGATTACCGATATTTTATGGTTTATGGGACCAAACGATTTGAAATTAAGATATGAACCTGTGTGGGCAGGTTTTCGGTATATATCTGTTTCTATCTTATTGTTGGTCCTCGTCAGTTTTATATCTAAGAAAGATAAGGTTCCATTTTCTTCTATTTCATTGGTGAATTTTAAAAATGGTTTCAAATTGTTTACGAAGTTCAGAACGTTGGATATGCTATTGATTTCAGTGATACACAATACATCATCGATGTATCGCTTCCATACTATTATATTTTGCTGTCTCTCTTGAATAATTCTATTGTCAATATGGTTCATAAATATATTTGCAAGTGCAGAAGAAATAGGGTTACCCATCGTCAAACCCTTAACTTGTTTATAATATTTATTTTTGTAGTTGAAATAACTGAAGGAAAGACACAGATCGAAGAGTTCTATTAAGGCCTCTTTTGAAACGGGTAAGTCTATTGTAGGTTGATTATTAATAAAATTCGAAAGTTCTGTGAGAGCTTCTTTATGTGGGATAGACGTGTATAAGGATTCAAAGTCTACAGAAAATATTCGAGAATCTGTTCTTACTGACGTTTCTTGTATTAATTTTACAGCTGCAGTTGGGTTCTGGATAGTGTGAGGTGATTCCTTTTGTAATGGAGAGATTATGAATGAAAGAAATTTCGATAAAGGATAGAGCGGAGAGTCAACGTATGAGACTGTAGGACGCTTAGGACGCAAAGGATTATTTGATTTATGGATTTTTGGCAGACCGTAAAAATATGGTAATTCGTTATCTGTAGCTTTCAATTTCTCAATTAATTTGTTTATTAGTTTATGCGTACGTTTTAAATGGTTCAACTTTTTATTGAATTCTTTGATTAGGTTGGATAGTGGATTACTTATTAAAATTCTTCATAGGTTTCTTTATCTTGAAGTTGAAGATTGATTTTAGTGTCGTATTCTGTATATATAAATCTATATATATATAAAAGATGTACTGGCCGAAGTATCTTTAATTTGAAGAGTAATATTTACATATGAAAATATCCATAGCTATATATACATAGTAAAAGTCAGGTTTACATGAGGAAAAATACTAATTTAGCAAATATTGTTGAATAAAGAGGCATTTAGCGTATATATTAAAGATACTTCGGCCAGTAAATCTTTTTTATTGTCTCGATTTTGTCGTCTTACGACTACACTGAGAGGCATAATGAAGTGGTGAGATGCGTCCACTTCAATCTGCCAAGAAAGTATAATTTCACTGAGAACAACACGATAAAGCTCCATAAAATAACAATAAAATTGAAAATTCATACGCCAAGATAATAACGGACCTGCCTATGATAAGCGATATCAATATCAGAGATAACAAACCTGATATAATAGTATACGACAAAATAAAAAAAGACATAACAATCATAGAGATAGGCGTGACCTCCCAAGACAATATCCAAACCACGGAGCTGACAAAGAAAAGAAAATACCAGCTACTGGCGAGGGAAATGGCTCAAACTGAAAAAAAATGCCCGTAAAAGTAGTGCCGATAGTCTTCACATGGGATGGAATAGTAACCAAATATAACAAACAATATAGGAACGAAATAAACATAAGAAAAAGGGTCTTCGCCTATATTCAATCCTTGGTCCTAAAAAAGACTATGGAAATTATCTCAACAGAAAAGAAGAATGAACCTCACGATAAGTCCCAGAAAAAAAAAGAAATAGAAGCCATGGATAGATTGCTGGAACGATGTAGGGAACTGGCGTGTGAAGACGAGAAGGTGGAACACCGGAGATAATCAGGGAACACATGGATACGACGACCAACGAAGAGATCCAGAAGAACGACCTAGAGCAGATGACTGGAGACCTAACAGACAAGAATGGATCGAGGATCGATATATATATACGCTAAATGCCTCTTTATTCAACATTATTTGCCAAATTAATATTCTGCCTTATGTAAAACTGACTTTACTATGTATATATAGCTATGGATATTTTCATATGTAAATATTACTCTTCAAATTGAAGATACTTCGGCCAGTAAATCTTTTTTTATTGTCTCCACGTTTCGACAAAAATGTTTTGTCCTCGTCAGGAGCGAACAAAAATTAAAAGCCGAAACGTCGAGACAATAATTTGCCAAATGTTTTAAATTTGGTCGCTCCTGACGAGGACAAAAGATTTTTGTCGAAACAATAAAAAATATTTACTGGCCGAAGTATCTTTAATTTATAGAACTATGAATTCCGGCCACGCAGCCTTTATCTATATGATAAATATTACTCTGTAAATAATGTTATGTAGTTAATAATAATATCTGAATAAAGAATTTTAAAACGTATAGATTTTAAATATATGCATACCACACATATTAGAGATACACTATATAATATACACATATTTATAAGAATAAAAGTTTATATAATAACATAACATTCTATTTATAGGTAAACAATACTGAATATGTAATGCCTTGATAAAGGTTGGCGTTCAGCCAACCGAAATATTGGCAAATAAATATTTTATTCACTCCAATATATGCCTTTTTATTATCTAAATATTAAATATGTTTAAAACCGGAAACAGTTGGGAATTAGAACTAGATTTCTGGAGTGATTATTCATGATCTCAAAGGAGGAAGAAATACAACATATCAGGTTTCTCTCCCGAAACTTCTTGGAGTTACAAGCTAAAAACTGTCGATTGTTAAAAGCAATCATGTATAAAGATGCATTAAAGGCTCAGTGCGCGAGCGCACACTTCACGTAGCTTTCCCGCTTCAGCCGCTTTCAAGGTAACCTTTTTATGATGGGAGTATAATTATATTTTAATGATGCCAAGTACTTCTAGACACTGAGCGTTGTAATGTTTGGGATTTAAAATTTGACTGTTACAATTCAATATTTTAGATTTACATGCGACAAACTATTAAAGAGTTCACATTATAAATATTAATCAATCTATTATCAATATAAATAGTTAATTTTTTAAACATAAAGATTGGCGAGGCGTGGTATGTATATTTTTTAAGTGAACATTTGTATAAACAGATAACATTTTTACTTCAAATAAAAAATAAAGCTTCAATTTTTAATGCTTAGAAATTTAATTAGATATTTTCTAATTTGTTATATATACAAGGGTCACTCCAAAAGTTTTTGCAATCAATATTAAATAATTAAAATTTTAAAAGATAAATTGTACCATTAAATTCAACATGCATTTTACCCAACATAAGCATTTTCATAAAATAGTAACAACAATGACTCATAGAGGACGTGACTATATTTACAGCGGTAATTTCTAAACATTTGCAGCAGATACAATGGAGTTGACTAGAGAAAGTTTACGCACCAAGATATTTTATGATTATAGAAATAATCAACTTCTAAAGAATCAAATGAAAGATTGATGAAACTTTAGGAGATAAAGCTCCTTCTACTAGAAGTTTTAATTGGTTTAAAATGAATTTAAATTTGGAAAAACCAACCTTGAAGATGAACCTCGTTCAGGTCGACCATCAACAGCAGCGACTCAAGAAAAAATTGAGCTGGTAAGATTTTTACTTAGAGATGATTGAAGAATTATGTATCAGCAGTTAGAGAAAGGTGTAGGAATTGGATCGGCAAAAATAAACACCATCGTTAAAGATCATTTAAAATACAGAAAACTTATCATTAGATGGGTACCTCACAGCTTGACTGAAGACCAAAAACTTGGTCGCGTTAAATGGTGTAATTTCATGTTGAAAAGAATTGATGAAAGCAAATCAAAGGTTGTTTCTAATATTATTACTGATGACGAAACTTTGAATTTCAATTTGGATCCAGAAACAAAACGGCAATCTACTCTTTGATGCTCTTCAAAATCACCTCCTCCTAAGAAAGTTCGCAGAGCTCGAAGTGTTAAAAAAAAATGGTCACATGTTTCTTTTAGAAAAAGTGGTTTCATTGGTATTGTGAAGTTAGAAAATCAAAAGGCAGTTAATAGTGACTGGTATACAACAAAATGCCTTCCAGCAGTATTTGAAAAAATCAAGCGAAGCAGACCAAGAACTCAACTTAGAGGAGTCCTTACACCAATAAGCTTTGCACATTTTTTTTTTTAGAAAGGGCGACATTGAGTCGCAATAACTCCAAAAGAACGATAAACTTTAATAAAAATGTTGATGAAGTCTTCAACTTGAATTAATCAAAATACAACTTACAATTGTGTTATTCTCTATACCTTTTAAACGTTAAATAAATATAATTTCAAATATCATTGTTTTATAATAGATAATAAAATATAAATGTAACTATTTTATTGCCTAGCTACCTTCTAGTTCAAATTCAAAACCCTTTTCTGGCGGGGTTTTAATGCTTAAAAGTTTAAAGCAGAGAATAAATTGATCAGGGTGCTGAATTCATGAAAGAGGGCGACTCTTGAAACTGAATGTAACTGATGGCTCACTGGAATCTATCAACAAAAAATACCAACTGGCCGATTTTTTAAATATATATTATTTTTAAAAGCTCAAATGCGCATTCAAGCATTATCAGTGTTTTGGTTCAGATATACACGCCTGACAAGCTAATGTTCTTGATATACTTATACGGTGTTAATAATCTTAAGTTTATCCGTCGCAGTATAAAGTTTTAATGTTTATTTATTCGAACAAAACAAAACAAAACAAAGTTTTAATGTATTGGCTTAGTTCTTTCAATGTAGCGTTTCTGTTGCTCAAACCAATTCGGTTCAAGGACCCTCCTCGTGTCTCGCACCAGGAAATTCTCAATGTCATAATAAAAAATAAAAAAAAAACTTCTTCCATTTTTATTATATAACTATTGTTTCAATTCTTATTACATAGGTGAGGTTTAAGAAACAATAAGATGGAGTAGATCGCTAGTGGGTTGAAAGAGTTGACATAGATACAATTTACTAAGACCATGTTTCTGATTGTAGATCTCCACATATATTCAAATTATAGTAGAACATGACTCCCCGTCATTCTAATAAGAGGTTGTTAAATAGGGTTGGATTCTACAAAGGTAACCATTCAGAAAGGAGGTCACTCTGATTAGATAGATATAGTCTCGTAAAGAAGGTTCATGAATTTCTTTTTTTTTTTTTAATATCGGGTTCCCCACGTTTCTGTCAAGTTCAGATATTGCCACAGCACAGTTCTGCCACGATTTCTGCTCGGCGGAGAATCCATGTAGATGGAGAACTACAAGTTGAGAATTTAATAGGAGAGAGGTATTTTAATTTCTTAAACGCGGGTCACGAACTTCTAAACATGTCATGCATTTTTTCGAAAGCGTTTTTATGTAAATTGTAATTGGATTATAATTTATGAAAAGGTTATTGCGCCAATTTTTATCTCTGAGTCCTAGTCGGTGTGAATTAAATGAATGAGGTGATAATCCAGGCCAATTAGCGAAAAGAAGTATCACTTACTGACTGGCAGGTGGGCGAGAAGTGATTCGATTCAAAATAAAAAAAAAACTGATTTATAAATGATTAAAACAAAACCTCTATCACTATGGAATAAAGAAATCGACGCTTTCTACATTTATCCTGGGATATCACGACTCTTGTAGAGAAAACTTCTCATGAGAGACTTATCTGATGAGTGATCTAGAGCATTATTTCAACCTCTAACGAACGACCACATATAAGAGAGACCATCTATCTTTGTGGGCTATGGTCTTTCATGGGAGGTAACATTGTATTTTCCTGTTTATATTGTAAGATTTACATCTTACAGATTTTAAAATACGAGATTCCTTAGAGTCAAACACACATAAGATATTTATTGTAGTAAATATTATATGGAGTGCCTTCTAAACGTAAGCGCTCAGAGTGATATTACCTTAGCAACACATTTCCTTTTCATAATTATACGTTGAAAAAATCGGTAAAATATATTTAAATAAAATCCACCCCGTTGATAAGTTTATTTTATTTATTCATAAAATGAGGGATCCTTTCGAGCAAGGGCCTCTTCGGCGGACCTGACAACAAATACACGACACTCCCCCTGGAATGTTTATTCAACTATTATCTTTTGTCTCTACAATATTTTATTAGAAATCACGATATATACTTCCGGATTTTTGATAATATTCTTGGAGGCTACGGATTTAACGATTTTTCGGTTTGAAAATTTTATTCATATATATTTAGAATCTTCTTCTGTGTAGACCTCATCGCGGACTCCGCCGTGGACAATTTATGCACAAATCATGACATCATTCTAGACGATATCAATGGCCCCACATTCTTTCTCTCTCCCAAGTAAACAGAAGTATGGCTACTACACATCCTATCCTTCCTCTATTTACTTCTGTGTGCTGATGTTAAATTCATTTGAAAAAATATCTAAGAAAAAGTCTTTGTGTGAATTGCGATTGATCCAAGTGGCTCAGTCGTGTCCATTTAGACGCAATTAGGGGTACGCCATTAATTCGAAATGATATTGTCGCATCATGATTAATGCGCGTATTTTAAAAATTATTTATCATATTATTTTTAATATATTTAAAATTTAAATTACATATCTATTTATTTTTATTTAAAACAGATTATTTAGATTATCCTCATTCCTTTTGTAATATTTTATTGTACATATATCTTTATTGCTTATTGGTGCGAGAGAGGACCTAGACGAAGACTGCGGATCGGGACCTACGAGGAAGACAAGAATAAATAAAGGCAATAACTTTAAAAGGTAATTTATTTTTATTTAATTTTATTTATTTACTTTTATTTATTTGCTTTGACTATGGAAACCCGCTTGGGAAACGTGTATAACACCAAGAAGGAAGAAACCAAGGGCGACGACCCTGCAAAGCTGCAACTTGGTGCAACAATTTGCCTGAAGAATCAGGATGATTCCAAACATTAGAACAACAGGAATGGTAGTAAGATTTTCTGGTCTGACTCCGGCGCTCATTTATACCAAGATTTCTTCAATACTTGAGTCTGAAAACATCGCGTTTATGGCGAAATATGTCAACGCGGCCAACGTCCCAAAATCCGTCTCATCGAAACTTTTGGTTATACCCCAAGACGCTGGCGTACTCAAAGGGGTAAAAAGACCAAATAACCGATAAGCTCATCTACAGAATTCAGTTTGCTTATCCAAATGAATGACACTATTATTCAGAAGCCAGCGATGGGCACCAAGAGGAGACTCAACTCTGTTCGAAGAAAAGGCGTTATTGAATATTTGAAAAAAAAAAAAACATGCGTTATTCAATATCTGCGTTTATATTCCAAATAAACTATTTTTGAATTGATATGTTGATATATAAGAAAATTTTAAAACCGTTATTCTAATATTTTCAAAGCTTGTTAGTGGGTCGATTTAATAACTTTCATTTAGGAGGTTACAGAATCATAATCTCTCTCCTGCACTGATGAAGGCCATATTTCCAAACCATGGTTGGCCTTTGCTTGAATTTGCCTTTGGTGGAATTTTTATTGATCTGATGTGCATTAAGCGAATAGAATATAAAATAAATTCATTGTTTTAATGTTTAACGTTTATTAAAGAGAAGGTATGTATATTTTGCACATAAAGTATATTCCAATCATGGATGAAACAAACCGGGCTTCCAAGAAAGCAGCTGGCGTGAAGACAGCTGTGTCCAACACTGGCCCCCAACCTGTAATTAGCCGTCTGGTTGAATGATGTTAGAGCTGCTAACTAATCTTCTACTGTTGTACGATCGAATTGATTCGAAACCGTTTAGAAGTGTCTACGCATTTGTAAATAATTTAAACAACATAAAAATCATTTGATGTTTGCAAGTTTGTCTTAAAAATACAGCTACATCAACCACTGTGACTTCAGTGACTCCCTGTCACTCTCTTCAACCACCAAAACCTCAGAAAGAAAATAAAAATAACGTATAAAATAAAAATAACGTATAAAATAAAAATAGTTCAATAGCATTTTCAAACGTTATAATATTCCTCAATTTTGGAGATGGCCTTCCAACCAAATAGAAACATATTCATAGTTGCATCTGCATCTAACTTTGTGAAAAAAAGAACGAGATAGTTTTATGTAAACATTATGACATAGGGGATGTGAGTAAAAGGAAGGATTTTTTCGTAATTTTTTTGCTGATAGAATAGATAAAATCGCATCAAAACAAATATTGCATGAAGTACTAAGTAAGTAGACAAAACTAGCAGATTTCTATATATATTGTATGATGGCAGTTCTTGTCAGCTAAACCCAAAGTTTGTTTCTTGCCTTCTGTTGATCACTTCTGGAAATAAGAAAGGTTTTGAGAAAAATGTATATAATGCTATAAAGATATGACATATTTTAAAAATTCAAATTGTTCAGTTTATGGAATTTTGACTTGATTTTTTGGAAATAAAATTGAAAAAATAAAGTGACTTTTGCCAAAATAGCCTAAAACCATTCCTGGGAGAAAAATGAGTGTTAAGTGGAAATTTTGTAATATTTTTCAGCGTTATTCAGTAGTTATTCAATAAATAACCTGGAAGGTAAACTGATAAATTTATTTTTTTATGAAAATGTATATAGATTTTTCACTTTAAAAAATATTTTGAAAATAATTCTGAACAAGTGCAGCAAACAACATTATAGAAGAATGGCAGTGAAGCGTTAAAGAAAACAGTCAAGATGTGGGCAAGCCAGTAAATAAAGTATGCAGGGGCCTCTATCCACATGGAAGTGACGATTGACAGATTCCAAGGGGTGGGCTGCGGACGGAGAGTCCAGCTGGCGCGGTCCTGGGAGAGAAATAGCGGTCGGCTTGAAGGCGAGTTCGTTCTTTGAGATGACATTACAGAGTAGGACAATCGACATTTACGGTAGAAAACGCGGGGAGTTGCCTCTGGGCTTGTGGATGATCCTGCAAAACGGTGCCAGGAGAACCTGTCATTGGAGCGGCTTACAATGCGGTGTAGTTCAGGCTGGACGTGTGGAGTGGGACACAAGAGCGCCATCCACGGCGCCAAGGATCCTTCTGACGTGGAAGTTGAAGGCAAGTCCCACCTTTTGTACCCTTTCTTTTCAGTGCCACGTATAATGAAGCGCTAATTTTTCTGCGTCCTTACGAACCCACGTGTGTATCTTTGTGCCATCCTAATTATACAAAGAACACGAACAGCGTCTGGGTACGACGTAACAATACTATGTATAATATTAGGCGTTACTGATATACTTAATATTAATTGAAATTAGTCTATTTTAGATTTTTTTTATATATCCGTTTTTGATTCAATCATTAAAAATAAAACATTTGAGTATATCAGGTAAACTGAACCATGTTTGAAATGTTGTTAGAATTTTCCTATATTCCCGCTTCAAGATGCTTCAGCTACTTTTATAATATTGTTTTAAATAACATTTTCCTTGCAGAAAATTGACTCAGACCCCCAGAACAGCAGCTTTACACATCCAAGATAGAGAATATTGCGACTGCTGTGATAGAGATGCATGGAGACATCTGAGGCTCTTCATTAGACACAGCAACAACGAATAGCTTTTTAATGTTGAATCCAGACTACAAACAAATGAGAATTTTGGTTTAGACATTTCCTAATCGCATGTATCGCGAGCTACTGGTCTAAAATTTAATAAAATATTATTTAAAAATTGAATGTATATTTATTATATTGTTAATGGAAATATTAGTTCCTATAATTCTCTTAAACACTAATATAAGCACTAATATAATAAGAGCACTCGAGGGAAGTGCTAACTAACGTAATGTTTACTTTGTACTTATAAAAATAAATTTGAAAAAAGGGCTATGAAAAACCTCTTTTTGTGTGGGAATATAGATAAAAAGGGTATATTAAACAGAGATTAACTTAATTTGAGAAACTCTCAAAAAAAGCTTCATTTCTAATACTTGTTTAAAAACAAATTTAAAATAGGTAAAATAAACAAACTTCTATTAAAATAAAAGTATTTCGATGACACTAAAAGTATCTTTATAGTATAATGGCTAAAATATATTTTAAAATCAAAAATATCAATAAAAATGAAGGTGTCGTTATTAAAGTGTATAATGTTCCATTATTGAAGTGCAGAATCCTGCAATTAAAATGAAAAATGTTGTCAATAAAGTGTAAAATGTTGTTATTAAAGTTTAAACTTCTCAAACTTGCTATCAATCTTGAAAATGTTATTATTATTATTATAAAATGTGTAAAAAGTTGTTATTAAAGCGTAAAATAGTTTAAAAGTGCAAAGCCTAAATATAATGATACACATTTATACTGTATAGAAAATATACATCTGTGGACAAAACTTAAATAAGTTTTACCTTTTAACATGTTTAACTTGTATCTATCGACTCTTTCCGCAAATAAAGGACTCTAATTGGGGACAAAGTTATATCCAGCTTTGGCAAACCCTGTAGACCGACCTTGAGATCATGGTTTCAAGCTAATGGTTCTCGTCAGTCCAGGGCCGTACTTGATATCTTCAGAATTTACTGAAGAGGTGCTTAGATGACAATTTTTTCAGGAAGATATTTAAATCTAGAAATATAAAAATCACCACTCCCGTCAACATAGACGCTAAGACAAAGCGCTTCTAAACTGGTGTTGTGTCTTTGTCATCTAACCCAGTCTGCTAGTTTGCGGAGACAGTCAATAGATGACGCTTTGTTTTGACGTTTATTTTGACCAGAGAGTGAATTTTATTCTTAAAATATTAACATTTTCCGGGCATAATGCCTATATGCACTTTACTCCTTTCACAGTTTTCTATAGATTTTATAATACGAAATAGATATTTATTAGTCCAATTTTTTAGAACTCCGAAAATAAATAAATTTATAGGAAGAATTAATTGATTCATAATAATCAATTATTGGAGAATATATATGATATTTTTAATGTTGAATTTTGAATTCCTTTAAGCTACTTTAAATATCGTTAGAACGGATTTCTGCAATTTCGAAATTGTTAGTTTTTTTAAAATTAAAACATACCTATTGAATAACTCACAAATCCATTTCTATATTAAGCTACCTATTATAGTTAGATTGAGATCATAATGTAATGTGAAAAATTTAAGAAAAAATAAAATTTCAATTAATAATTTCAAAGAAAAAAAAATTGTTCAAATATATGTTATACTATTACCTTCATATAATGATTTGCATAAAACCCATTGTAAGCGTGTTAAAATATGTGAAGTGAACGTTATTTTTATAAGTTGAAAGATTTACTTATTTATATGATATATAATTTCCCATTTTTCTTTAGACATGCTTCAAAGATATGGTGTCGAGCAATTAGAATGAAAAAAGTTGGACATATTCAAGATGAAGTAGCAGATGGGTTAAAAGAATGTATCAAGAAGCGTTTTATCGAGACTCGAAACAATTTAAGGATGCTCAAATTCTCTAGTAAGTCTAAAAAACAAGCTACGCAAGTCACGACATTTCGAAATGATCGATATTTGACTCTAACAACTAGGCATCACAGAAAATATTATTAATCACATTCGAGTGAAAGAATGAGATAATAAAATATAATTTGTCATCTGAAGATTGTAAGAGATATTTTCTTAACGTATACATTTGAAAAGATGGTTTGACGCTAGGTGAAGTATTAGCAAATTAAATTCATGAATGACTTACTTGTCCAGCAAGCCAGTAGAAGGAAAATTCAATCATTTTTGCGAGTTTCTCGGATTAATATTCAAGGTTTCCTACATTACTTGACATTGAGCTGACAAAGACATGTCCAATTTCCATTAAAGGTAATTAGCCTTAGCGGAAATTGCTGAAACGTGAGAAGTTTTTCTTTTCGAATGCCGCAGGTTACCGGAACTACCGCAAGCAAAACCTCCTTCACACCCGCCGTGGACAGATATCTGCCATGCACCGAATATTGCTGCGCCGAAGGTATTTGTTCTATCTTTCGGAATATATATATATATATGAAAAAACAATAGAAAAAAATAATAGATAAGTGGGTCAGGTGTTGATAATAAAAATAAAAAAGGCATCTCCTGACCACGAGCACATGTGCATTGTACACGCTTGTTCGGCGGAACATATACTAAAATTGGAACGATACAGAGAAGATTAGCATGGCCCCTGCGCAAGGATGACACGCAAAATCGTGAAGCGTTCCACGAGCACATGTGCTTTTTAGATGGCAGAGCGCCATCTAGTGGAGCAAAAATAAACTAAACGTTTATTTAGCTTGCTCCGTGATATTTGGCCAACCCAATCACTTGTTTTATCAAGAAAAGCCATCCACGAACGCGTTTCACGCTGTTGAGCTCGTCAGCGTGGAGAAGGCTGTACCCACTGCGACCAAAAAAGATTTTTGGTCCCAATGGTTTCCTGAGAAATCAGAAAATGGGTATTTAAGGCCAACAGCGCGAAACGCGTTCGTGGATGGCTTTTCTTGATAAATCAAGAAATTGGGTTGGCCAAATATCACGGAGCAAGCTAAATAAACGTTTAGTTTATTTTTGCTCCACTAGATGGCGCTCTGCCATCTAAAAAGCACATGTGATCGTGGTCAGGAGATGCCTTTTTTATTTTTTATTTTTAATATCAACACATGACCCACTTATCTTTTTTTTTTTTTCTATTTAAATACCCATTTTCTGATTTCTCGGGAAGCCATTGGGACCAAAAATATTTTTTGGTCGCCGTGGTTACAGCCTTCTCCACGCTGACGAGCGCCAACAGCGCGAAACGCGTTCGTGGATGGCTTTTCTTGATAAAACAAGTGATTGGGTTGGCCAAATATCACGGAGCAAGCTAAATAAACTTTTAGTTTATTTTTGCTCCACTAGATGGCGCTCTGCCATCTAAAAAGCACATGTGCTCGTGGTCAGGAGATGCCTTTTTTATTTTAATATATATATATATATATTAAAAATGGCATATCCTGACCAGGAGCACATGTGCTTTACAGAAGGCAGAGCGCCATCTGGTGGAACAGAATTCAACTAAACATTGATTTAGCCTATTCCCTGATATTTGGCCAACCCAAATTCTTGATAAATCAAGAAAAGCTATCCACGAACGCGTTTCGCGCTTTTGGCGCTCGTCAGCGTGGAGTAGGCTGTACCACTGCGACCAAAAAATATTTTTTGGTCCCAGTGGTTTCTTGAAAAACCAAGAAATGGGTATTTAAGGCCAAACTTGCGTAAATACGCTTAGCACATGAAAAAACGAAAGAAAAAAATAAAGATAAAAAGTTCAGGTGTTGAAATCAATATTAAAAATGGCATATCCTGACCAGGGGCACATGTGCTTTTACAGAATGCTTTACATGTGCTTTTCGTTTTTTCATGTGCTAAGCGTATTTACGCAAGTTTGGCCTTAAATACCCATTTCTTGATTTTTCAAGAAGCCACTGGGATCAAAAAATATTTTTGGTCGAAGTGGTACAGCCTACTCCCCGCTGACGAGCGCCAAAAGCGCGAAACGCGTTCGTGGATGGCTTTTCTTGATTTTTCAAGAAATTGGGTTGGCCTAATATCAGGGAACAGGCTAAATCAATGTTTAGTTGATTTCTGTTCCACCAGATGGCGCTCTGCCTTCTGTAAAGCACATGTGCTCCTGGTCAGGATATGCCTTTTTTAATATTGATTTCAACACCTGATCTTTTTATCTTTTTTTTTTTCTTTCGTTTTTTCGTATATATATATATATATATATATATATATATATATATATATATGATAAAACAATAGAAAAAAATAAAAGATAAGTGGGTCAGGTGTTGATATATGAAAAATAAAGAAGGCATTTCCGGACCACAAGCACATGTGCTTTTTGGATAGCAGAGCGCCATCTAGTGGAGTAAAAATAAACTAAACGTTTATTTAGCTTGCTCCGTGATATTTGACCAACCCAATTTCTTGATAAATCAAGAAAAGCCATCCACGAACGCGTTTCGCGCTATTGGCGCTCGTCAGCGTGGAGTAGGCTGTAAAATTGGCCTTAAATACCCATTTCTTAATTTCTCAAGAAGCCTTTGGGACCAAAAATATTTTTGGTCGCAGTGGTTACAGCCTACTTCACGCTGTGGAGCGCCAACAGCGCGGAACGCGTTCGTGGATGGCTTTTCTTGATTTATCAAGAAATTGGGTTGGCCAAATATCACGGAGCAAGCTAAATAAACGTTTAGTTTATTTTTGCTCCACTAGCTGGCGCTCTGCCATCTAAAAAGCACATGTGCTCGTGGTCAGGAAATGCCTTCTATTATATATATATATATATATATATATTAAAACTAAAAAATAAAAATGGCGCTCTTGTGTTCCACATATTCACTTGTACATCTATTTACTTCAACCCATTATAAGGTGTATATTTCTTCTCAATGTATAATTTTCTTACAACATAAACGCAAACATGAGGGCAACCATTTCGTTCAATTACATTACTTTATTTTTCATATAACATTTTTGTAAACAAAAAAAGTGATGATGATAAATTCAATGAATATTTACACAATCATAGAAAAATTATATTAAACCTTTATATAAACATAAATATTCTAACTAAATTAAACATAAGGATTGACATACAGTTTTAATAATTTACTAACGGGCTTCATATGATTTTAACGCCTATTAGACATAGATTATTTTCTGTAAACGGTTGGTTCAGCATCTGGAATCATATGTAGCATGCCAATCGGTAGGGCTTTTTTTATTCTTCCATGTTCCATTAATAAACATCCATTTAAAAATAACTATAGCAAATTACACTCTAAATTTCAAGTATTGTGGAGATACTGAAAGCATTTATAAAATATACACTATTATATAAATAAATATATGAAATAATATTAATTCCGTACAAAATGGGAAAATCACATTGATTAATTATGAACGATATATATGTGATAGGGTCCTGTCGACCTTATCTGTAATAAGGTCCTGTCAACTTATCTGTGATGAGATACCCTGTCGACTCTCGCTATAGCTGTGGTAACCGAGGGTCAAACCTGTAGTAACCGAGAGGGACAGTCAGGGCGTGGAGAGTTTTCCAGTACCTCTCTGCACTTTGGAAGACCTTTAGCAGTTTTCACAGAGTACATGCAGTCGTGGTCGAGGCAGAGTGGAAAGCTTGGGAATGTCCACACACAAAAAACGAAGAGACCCAGTTGTAGTTGGAAAGTTCCGTGAACAGATAAAAGTCGAGCTAAGAGCAAGATGGAGTTAGAAGGGTTTTTACTGTTTTACATGGTCGATGAGGTGGACTTGGCTACAACCGACGAGGGCTCACGCCGATGGTAAAGAGACTGTAAGTTCGGCTAAAACCGAGGTTTTATATACCTTTGCCGAGGGGGGAGACATGCGGGAAATTGGACTTTGAACGGGCGCAAAGTGCGTGGGGCGTCTGCGCTATTCTGCACCCTTTGACCTTGATGGCAACGACTTGCCAAATTCCTCTTTAGGGTTGTTGGATTTCTATCTCGATCTCTTTCTTAGCTCAGCTCTTAATCTATTACATAGTTTTATTTATTCATCCTCAGTTTGTACAAAGTACATTACATATGGTGATGCAATGACACATGTCAATCATGCGTATAATTATTTATAGATGTGTTTCTATATACAACATGACAATCTTGTTATAAGTATTATACAATATAGGGTTGTTGGTTTAAATTACCATATATATATACTAGTCGAATGACTCGGGCAATGCCTGGGTTTTACCCGAGAGCATTTTCCCCCGAGTGCGTATATATATTAAAAAATGTTTTTTTTTTTTATTCAAATTCTATTCGGTACACTTATAAATTATAAACCGGCTTCAACCGGGATCCTCTCAAGTGTGAAAGTTTGTGCCCTACGAATAATGCTTGAAATAAAACACTTCATGGTATATAATACAAACCAAAAATAGTGTAAAGCATTCTAAAATATAGTAACACCATTAAAAATATGCAAACAAAATTTGAAAATAGCATAAATTATAAATCGTCTAAAATAAAATTGTGTAACACGATTTTTGTTCCTCATTTCTTAATATGTTTTTCTGATGTATTGGAACACACACGGTTGAAAAATATAAATTATACATATCCAACTTCGATTTTGAGTCTAGAACATTTATATGCAAAATTGATGCATATTGACACTACCATAAATATAAGGATCTCCTAAATACTTACAATCAACACTAACTATATCTGGTTAATTGAACTACCAAACCGCTAGAAAGTCAAGTCTTCGTATATTTTCATTTCCCAGTAAGAGATTAAAGGATTTATATAAGCGCACTTTCGACACTATGATGCGTTATAATTAAAATACAGTGGGCACTATAGACCCAGCACTAGTATTCCGTATATCCAAGTTCATTTTCGAAAGTTTCGCTATATAGCATAAATTTGAAGATTGCAACGAGAAAAAAATGTGATATATTTTCTCGGTGATTATCTTGAACAATTTTGAAGTTTCCTATTTGAGAGTCTTATTCACGCTAAATTATTTCATAAAAGATTTCGTAATATGATATTAAAAAAAATATCTATAAGGATAATATTTTGCACAAAATAAATTCGAAGAGACAACCGTTTTTATTAAGTCATTGAACAGAAATGCGACAGCACAAGCTAGCTCTGTGAGCAAGCGACAGAACGTTGCCCAAGTCGCCCGTCGTCTCAGATTACTTGTCTGATTACCTCGTCACATACTTCTCTGACAGATGGTCTTGTTTGTTTGTTTAGAGGAGTTACTTTGAGATCCCAAATTGGAATGTACTCCAGCTTTGTACGTTCTTTAAACTTTCTAGACACTGACTCAAAATGGAAGCTCGAAAGAAAATAATCGTACTTCCTAATGTTTAAATTAAAAAAAAAATACATTAAATATTTATGAAACAATCTTTTAATCAATCTATGCCTATTTAACGGTTTCTTTCTCAAAATGTCAAGTCGTCGATCCGACGAAAGTGAGATATACAGCCCTCTACTCTATCTTAAATACAATTTCTTATCTGAAAAACTTATAATATTTGTCATGCTATGTTTATCCACTTTACTTTTATTCATGCTATCACTTATAATAAAACATATTAGAGGGGCTATATAGAGGCATATAACCGCAACTCAAGCTTTCCATCAATGTGTTGTTCATAAGTTTTGATTAGGTAATGCATTGTGAAAAAAAACTTCTGTTTTTTTTTTATCAGGTCAATGAAAAGGTTTTTCAATTTCTCACGAAGGTCTCGAGGTATATATAATCGATTTTTGTTATTTATTATTCGAATTAACCCCTATGGTAAATCTCAGTATTTCCATCAATGTGTTGTTCGTGAGATTTATCATAGGGGTGAATTCGAATAATAAACAACAAAAATCTATACATATAAAATGAAAGGATTTAAAAGCACGAATGTTTCTTTTATACATAACATAAATTTCTACTGCCCTTACTGCGATGAAAAAATATATTGGGAGGGCTTGGCTCATCAGTGGTGAACTCTCGCAGCGGTTTCGCCAATTTAATCCATCAGACCGCTTCTCGGAGCTCTAATACTGTATTGGACGATTCTGCTTATATACGCAGCACTGAAGGATGGATACACCTCGAGGCCTTCGTGGGCAATTGAAAAACCTTTTCAGTGACCTGATAAAAAACAGAAGTTTTTTTGCACAATGCTAAAAGTGCATTACCTTTCAGGGGTATTGGTAGAGATATGATATATGTCTACCTTTTTATTGTGTGGAAATGAATATGGCATGTGAACACATAGCCATATATATATATATATATATATGTCATAATATATACTCTTCCAGGAATAATAAAGCAAACCTACAATCAACCCAGAGAGAGACAGAGGGTAAGGACCGGTCACTTTAGACATCAGCGACATTCCAAGAGGCGACTACTGGGGTCCGTCACTTAACACCTTGGGACTTTTAAGACAGTAGGGGATTGTGTGCGACACGAACGGCCGTCCGGCTGTGCCGGGCCCGTCTCTCCCTCTCTCTCTCTCTCTCTGGTTGCCTGGGTTTCTCTTCCAAACTTGTGGTGTGATTATTTCTCTTCCAACTTTATTATTATATTGCCACACACTAAAAGTCGACAGGATAAGACCTGGCCGTGAATCAAATTCTCATATCTACTAGAATAGGAAGAAAACAAAAAGTAAAGCCATGGTGATCGGACAAACCAACAGCCAAGTTCCACAAGAATTTACAACCAACTCAACTGTAGCCACTTCTCTTCCAGCTCTCACCCTCTGCCTTGGCCAACTCTTGAACCGTGATCCGGAAGAAGTGATCACCTACGACGGAGATGAACCTGCCACACACTTCTTCCAGCACTAGATCTGCCCAAGAACGATCGCCGCGCCAGAGCAGGACACCTTCCACCACCATGGACTCCGCCATACCCCTGCCGCTACTGTGGCGGACGACACTGGCACGTACAGCAGACAGAACCCTCCCTTAATGAACTCAATGAATCTACTTTATCTCTAAACCAACATAATCTGTAAGTGCAATTGTTTTACCCCTCTCATTCTTACAACTTTGTTAAGCTTCTACCAGCCCATGCCCCTCTATAAAATATTAATTAAACAATTTTCGAGCTATATTGCCACTAATCTCCACTCTTCATTTACGATAATATATTTTGTAGATGCTCTCTAGCATATCCACCGAGCCACACCATCTAGCCACTTGTGTGTTCGTCACAGGATGCAGATTGACTACCTACTAGATGTTTATCAACTTCTTTTTGTTCGCACTTGAACAATCTGCATCGAGCGGCACAGTTCGCTCCTCCTTCTCGCGCCACACGTTCGCCACACGGACCCTGTCTACAAATCTATGTTTGTCCCTTATCCATGCCAGCACGATAAAACCTACGTCCGATATTTCCCACGAAGGTACGTTAAACATCGTCGCTGATTTTGTCCGGTCTGTTAATATTTCGCGCAGACATGGATTTTACGTTCAACCCTTCGCGACATCATCTCCTCGCACATGCTCCCACGACGGGTCAAACACCTCGTGTACGAGAAGCTAGTCAATTGTAAAGGACAACACCGTCTTCGTCTCTCAATGTTTGGCACTGTGCGCGCAGACTTTCCTCCAATTAGTTAAAACTACTAGAATTCCTTAGTTTCGAAATAATTAAGGTAGAAAGACCCAAAGCAAGTTTCCCCTCGCTATGTTCGCCTATATTCTACTTTTGTATCTCGAACTATTTTATCTTCTCAAATTAACTATAAGTCCTTGCGACTTCCTCACCTACACACGGGACTTTTCCCCTCGGACTCGCTACACGAGTAACTGCATAGATAAGGTAGAATGGCCCAAAGCAAGTTTCCCCTCACTCTGTTCGCCAAAATTCTAACATTGTAGGTAGTCCTATGTTTACCTCAGTTCTGAACTCACCTAATTTCCCGCACTCTACACCTATAGCATAGACCCCATGCCAAGTTTCCCCTTTCCATGTCCGCTTGAAAAATATACCTTCAAGTCTAGAGTTTCCAGTCTTAATGGCCTTAAGATTTTCATCATGTGTTTGTGACTACCCTTCTTCTTGTTCACACTCCTCAATAGCATTTCCTTTATAATACATTAGATGTTATTGTATATAGCCTTTTATAACTTTGATTTTATCAAAAATTCCCTTAAATATCAAACTCTCCGGTGTTGTAAAACTGCTTGTAAATAATATTTACTTGTGTACTATACAATATTTTATTTACATAAAACTATGTCACCATAGACTTAAATAATTTCAACTAGAGAATTATATTTTCTCTATTCCTGGCTTCTCCAGCTTTAAGTATACTCAAACCATGTTCAGCCTTCTTCAACGGGGGCCATATGTCATAATATATACTCTTCCAGGAATAATAAAGCAAACCTACAATCAACCCAGAGAGAGACGGGCGGGTAAGGACCGGTCACTTTAGACATCGGCGACATTCCAAGAGGCGACTACTGGGGTCCGTCACTTAACACCTTGGGACTTTTAAGACAGTTGGGGATTGTGTGCGATACGAACGGCCGCCCGGCTGTGCCGGGCCCGTCTCTCCCTCTCTCTCTCTGGTTGCCTGGGTTTCTCTTCCAAACTTGTGGTGTGATTATTTCTCTTCCCACCTTATTATATTGCCACATATATATATATGCACAAGAAACTTAGCCCTGGAAGCTCTATTTATTTTATAATATATTTCTTTACACACCCTCACAACAATTAATCTATAAGAATATAATCGATATAATATTTCATCATGCAAATTTTCCAATCAATGAAACTCTCTAGATAATTATTGTAATAGTATAGCTGGAAAAACAGAGAGTATATTGAAAGGTTAGGCTTTTATTTCGTTTGATACCACCATGTTGTGACCATACAATAGTATATATATCTGTATATATCTATAGCAGGCCTAAATTGTATGTTCCATTATCACAACGTCAATAACAACTCCCTGCCCCAGGCATGTTGAAGTTGAGCGATTTACCTGTATCACATTCCGCCGGCGACATGTTGTCGGCAGGCAACACATGGCAGCACGTCTTTCTATATTTATCAACCAATGGAGTTGTAACTATCTTGACATGTGTTATTTGAAATTATAAGACCCAGCCAACATCTACGAAAAAATAGAGAGACTATTCGATTGAAGAACAAATATTAAATACTCAATTATATTTATTTATTTTTTTGAAATATCGGACGCGATATCCTAACTTGTGATATTTGCGCCTTAATGAATTTTATAAGCTTAATTTAATAAATAAACTAAAATAATCAGTATATGTTAAACCTGAAAGATTGGTTTCTCAAACAGAAAAGAAAATCTAATATGAATCTACAAAAAATATTGCATTTTACATACACGTCTTTGTTATATTCAAATTCGCACATTTCTTCGATGGGGAAATTTTTTAATTTTGTAGCTGTGAAAAAGAGAGATTGAACATTCTATTGAAACGGATAGGATCATCCGTTGCCTCGATTTTCGTCAAAATTCTCAAAAATTTCTATGATTTGTAATGAATTGTGTGTTGAAAAAATTGGGACGAAAATAATAAGTAATTCCAAATGGGAAAAATTTCTGAGAAGTTTCGTTAATATTAGCTATTGTTTCAACGATTCTTGATTCTATGAAGTAATGAATTATAGTTGGGGCATGCGGTCTGAATAAATTAATGTCTTCTTTTGATAGATTAGCCAAATTGTATTTTATTGTAAAAGATTCTATGTGAACGGTGAGAATAGGTATTTTTGCCAAACTATGAATGCAATTTGATGAGCTCGTTTTATTAGCTATGACCGCCTAAAGAAAAATATAATATTTCTGAGAGTTTAATCTTTGCTTACATATTTTATTAATAAATGTACCCCTTATTTAAGATCCATAGGTTAGTATTAGCCTGAAAACAGTTTTGTATTGAATAAAAATTTTAGCATCCAATCTCTACATTTTCTACAGAGTGAATGTGAAAAATAACAGATTTTTCATACAATTGTTATTTTACATAGAATTTTATTATGTGGGGTAAAAAAAAAAATAATTTTTCCCATGATTCTGTGATTTGAAAATTTAATACTAATTTATTTATTTCTTCTACTGGTTTTATTATGAATTTTGAAGCTCCTATTGAGATCGTTTTTTTTTTTTTTTGCTATGTAGATGTATTAAGTTGGTTTTCTCTGTGGTTAGCTTCAATTTGCTTCTTGTACACTATTGCGCTTTACGTAATTTAAAGTATTTTCAATTACATTTTCTAACCCTTCTATGGTATTGGTCAACAAATAATGGAACACTATCTGTATGACAGATTATTTTAGAATTAGGGGATACAGTATATATTACATAATAAAGGTGATATTGATCCGCTTCGTTAAATATTTTGAAACAGTAGTATTCTAGGTGAGTCTTTTTTTTTCTACTCCGATTTGAAAATGAATCGAGATTTTTTTTAAAAACTACCGGAATGTGGTCTTCTTCCATTATTTTGATTATATCTGGCCCCACCACGCATTATCAAGCGCACCACTTATAATAATAGTATTGTCTCGGTTATCTTATTCATTGCTGTTTTTATAGATTTTCTTTTCATAAATCCATTTTGTATATGGCTCAGTTTGTTATTATGATTATAATATATATATATATATAATCAAGTATTTTATTTTATTAATCGTTTCAAATATTTTAAAGAAATTTTATGTTAGTGAAATTGGACAGTAGCTATTAATTGCTTGGTAGTCAAATTTTTGGGGTTTCGCAATATTAAATATTTACAGATTTCAGGATAGTAACTTAGCACTAAACATCTAATAAAGAGTTTGACTAAACTGGGTAGGATTGATAATAATGAGTGCTTAATCGTATTATTACTTACATTACCTGGACCAGGAGCCTTTCTGACATTGAAATTCGAGCACAAATCCTGTATTTACTTTTCGGTAATCAAAACGATTTTCCTGTTGATGAAACTCGAGGCGTGATTTCTAATTGAAGAGTAATCTTCATTATCTAACCGCATATCATTATTTGGAAAAAAAATCATTAAGTATTTCTTTAATTTTTGGCACTCTCGTGAACTTTGAAGTTTTATCAAGTAATGGTATGTTCACTTGAATGTCGGCCGATCTTAACTGTTTAAAAACTATTTATGCATTCCCAAAAGCGTTCGTGGATTCATTTTCTTGTATAAATATTCTCCGCGACGTTTTTTTTTTTTTTTTTTGCTCTCTTAATGGCTCTCAAGTATTTATTTCTTGCCGCACTGAAAATTCAAGTTATCCCCTCTATAATACAAATTCCCGAGATAATGCAAATGTTTCTTCAATTGTTCAAGCTCTTTTTTCCACCAATTTTTGAAAGGTGTCGTGTTTAAAAAAGTGTCATGCTCAACTTCGAGGGAAAAATATGCAGCTTTAAAGAGTTAATTTGTTAATTTTCTAAACGCATTATTAACATCTTTACAAGTGACAATATTTTCAGAAGCAGAATTCAAATCCAGTAAATCCGAATGCGAAATACCCTCAGCAAAGTTAGTACGCTTTGCCGATTTTTCTCTGAATTTCCATGTCGATGTCAGCCTATTATTGTTAATCAAGTTCAACATATTGAAGATATCAAAGGTTATTACCAAATGGCCTGAGATAACAAAAAGTGCTGAGGTTCTCCAGGTATGTATTAGACTAATGGAGTGCTTATTGAAAATTGACAGGTCGATTATGCTAATATTTCTGCAAGTTGGGATTTTAAGATTATGAACAAAAATAGATTCTGTTCCTCAATAATAGACTTTAGAATATATCCGTTTTTATTTGTCGTTGAATCGAACAAGAGTGGATGCCTTGAAATTTCCACAAAGGGTAATTGTAAGTTAACCAAAAGACCTCAAGTAGTGTGATGAATTGAAGATGAAGGGCAGTCATAGAGTTTGGGTGTATATAAATATGGGCAATAACTAATATTTTTCCATTGAAATATAGAGAAATCGTTTTACAGAAGGAATTTGTAGACCATCTAATTTTATCATATATTATGTTGCGGTTCAAAATAATAGTAGCAGTATAAATTTTCCTATCTGTGCTAGAATATACTATTCGTGAATTCTTGTCAAATTTCACTGTATCATTGCAAATATATGGTTCTTTTAGAAATATGATATCAGGAGGATCGTCATCAATTGTCATACTCAATTCAATAGTTGCCACATACTTTTCCTTGCATTAAATTGTATATGGAAATTAGAAACTATTTTAGACGCGTAAGATTCCTTTTGAAATCAAACAATTTCTACTGCCCTTACTGCAATAGAAAAATTAATGAATGATATTGTTATCATTCATCTGAATGGTATGGAGTTATTCGTATTGCTATTTCCATCTGGGTTTTGTACAGGGGACATTCGCAGGAGTTCGCTTTGTGATCAAGATATATTTTATTCTTGTACCTAGGGTGCTTAGCGCAGTTAAAACCTTTTTGTTTACGCGAACAGTCGTGATTTCCTGCCGTGCCGCATATTAGACAAATCCTCGTATTGGAGAATTCACTGATTTTATGCCTTGTGTTAAATTCAAAACATTTATGGCACTGCCTAACTAAGACTTTATCGTGCAGGTGGCATCTCTCACAGTCGATAGGGATAACATTACCCTTCTTCCTTAAGGTTTGATACACTCGCGGAGACACTCGTAGCTCTACATTGTAGTGGGAGGTATTGGATTTTATATATCGGGAATAGTACTCAAATTTCATTTTCTAATCCATTTAACTCAGGATACATGGTGCATATAATTGGTATTAAATCGGTTACTTCGGTTAATTTACTAACATCATTTATAACAATCCTGGGTCTCTAGGACGCTGAGTTAAATATTTTATTCTTCGTCGGTAGAGGTTTTTATATACAAATATATAGATGTTATTATGTTAATAATTTTATTGATTTGTATCCTACTTCTCTTTTCTCTTAACTTTTTTATATTAGTTGAAATTGCTTGAGAGATAGGTTGTTAATGTGCTCTTTACTTAGCAGAACTGCGAGCAGTGTAGCCTCAGTGGTTTACGTATGTTGTCTATCTTCGATAAATTTCTTTGTAAGATATCGCTGTGTATCTTTGGCATAGGATAATTATTTCGAAGAGATCACGACTCGAATCTCACCGAGCTTCTCTTCCACGATGTTGCCGACGGTCTCCTTCATCTGTGCCAAAGGCTCTGGTTATTCGATTCAATCATCGAAGAAATTTCATCTTTCGTTTGTTTCAACATGGTCGATAGATATTTCAAATCATTTTTAGTTAAATTTATTTTGATTATGTTGAAATTCAGTTTCAAATTATGGAAAATTTCATCTAGTTTCAAATTCAACAACCTAACCATAGAATTCATCTTTAAAAGAGAAATGAATCAACCTATATAGAAAATCAAGGTAAAAAAATGGAAAAACAATTTAAAACACATTTCAACAGAAACATTTGTCTCAATAAATTTAGACAAAGTTTACCGAAACTTTGCGGAGCGAGTTGACGAACGTCCAGCTAGATCGGCCACCTAGCGGCAAAAAAAAAATTAATTGCATGAATTTGGGAAACAGGAAAAATATATCACAAAGAAACAGGCACCTTTTAATTATATATTTTCACCTAAATAATATTTTAATGTGTTATTATAAAATAATTTTCTTAATCGTATATGTAGCAAAACTTTCAACAGATAATGCGAAATCGCATCATTTTTTTCATAGATATCAAAAAATTATAAAAGCATTTGTTGGCTTTCTTATGATTCCTTATGTGTAGATGCATATCAAAGTATTGACTCAGCACATCAGTGCAATAGCCCCTACTGAAGTATTGTTAGTCTGTGTGGTATTGATATCTTATATCACATAACGCTTGCTATGAAAATCTCCGAGTATCGAATACCTTTATCAAAACTTTAGATAGAGTTGAATGAAATATTCACATTATATAATATTTTAAGACAGTGCGATAAATAAATATATATATATTAATTAATTAAAGGGCATATTTTGGATCTAATATAAAACAAACATTTTATTTAATATAAAAATGCCAATATTTCAATAGGCTATACGCCTAACTTCATCAGGGCGTTTCTTGTTTTTAAACTGCTTCGGATGATCACGCGATGCCTTCACGCGACGATATATAAAATATTTACAACTCTGGGGCTAAAATTTAAATATATACACATAAATATCAATAATTATTAATTATAATTAAAATTATTCACTCTAATAAGTTTAAATTATTTTACCCAGAAGCAGAATTTTTACTTCACTATAGCACTAACATAGAAAATTACTTAATAGTAAACCAAAATTCTAACACAAGGTTAATAGATATTGATGATAAAACATGTTTTTAACAGGAAGACCATATTTTGGACATGGACAATGAAGAACAAATATCAGCACCAATTATTATGCCTACACAAATTACTTAATGTCACTCCATCTCTATATCTCTATTAGCATTTCATTATTAAATCATTATCAAGAAATACCTATCACATACATTTAAATATATATATATCAGAAACAACTCATTTTAAACTATTATTTGTGTAAAAATATCATTTTCTACTGAATTCTATGTTTAGGTTGTTGAATTTGAAACTGGATGAAATTTTGCATACTTTGAAACTAAATTTCAACATAATCAAAATAAATTTGACTAAATATGATTCGAAATATCTATCGACCATGTGAAAACAAACGAAAGATGAAATTTCTTCGATGATTGAATCGAATAACCAGAGCCTTTGGCACAGATGAAGGAGACCGTCGGCAACATCGTGGAAGAAAAGCTTGGTGAGATTCGAGTCGTGATCTCTTCGAAATAATTATCCTATGCCAAAGATACACAGCGAGATCTTACACAGAAATTTATTGAAGATAGACAACATGGGTAAACTACTGAGACTACACTGCTCGCAGTTCTGCTAAGTAAAGAGCACATTAACAACCTAGCTCTCAAGTAATTTCAACTAATATAAAAAAGTTAAGAGAAAAGGGAAGTAGGATACAAATTAGGGATTGCTCAATCTTCAATATATATATATATATATATATATATATGTTATGAATAATTTGTTTGTTGTTAGATAAAGGGTTGATAAGACAAAGGATCGATAAGATAAAAGGTTGAAGGTGCAGTCTGTTGTGTTGCGCCCGTTGTTTTGCCAATAATCCACTCTGAGTCGTCGGAGCTCCCTTGGTACCGGTTTTATTTATAACTAGTGCCGGAACATAAGGAGAACACCACACACAGCCAGACGCGAAGATACCTTCCCCGCTCGCAGCCAAAACCTAAACCAAAACCGCCGGGTTCCAGTCTCTGCCGGTTCCCGCCGCCAGGCGCGAAGTGGCGTGAGGATTCTCGCCTGAACCCTCAACATCTCCCCCAAAAAGTTTAGAGGAGGTTAGCGCTGGACACGCTTGTATCTTCTCCCATACCGCGACACTTTCCCAGGTGAGGGAGACGGCTGCTTCATCTCTGGAGCGATTGCTGTCTGCTGTTGTAGTTTCTCTGCAGGCAGTTCATTTCCCGGAGTTTCCTTCGTTTCAGCGGGGAGTTGACAGTCAGGAGATTTCTCACTGGGGTCGACCTGTTGTTGGGAAGAAGCCAGAAGAAGAGAGTTCCGCCTGTAGGTCCCTACAGGAATTTCCACGATGTATGAGCGGGGCGCTGAGGCTTTCTCGAGGACACTTCCCCACGCTCGTAGATCCTTCACCCAAACTTTCTCTCCTGCAATTAGTTCCGCCTTTTTCGTGGCCGCATGGCGTCTGTCAAAAGCCGTTTTCTGCGCCATTTTCCGCTGCTCCTCTTCCCCCCTGAGTTTGGATTGATCCACTGTTTTAGGGGTTAGTGATGATGAATTGCAGGGAACCATAGTGCGAATTTTCTGTCCAAATAGAAGTTCCGCAGGTGAGAGTTCGTTTGCCAGGGGTGTTGCCCGATATTCCATGAGTGCTAGGACCGGATCTTTATTCTTTTTCATCAGGCTTTTCACAATTTTGACAGCAGCCTCTGCTTGACCATTTGATTGTGGAAGCTTTGGGCTGGAAGTGATGTGTCGAAACCCAACTTCAGAGGCAAACTTCGTAGAAGCTGAAGTTGTTGATGGGCGAAATTGTGGTCCATTATCACTGATTACAATGTCAGGGATGCCATGACGAGCAAAGATGGCTTTGCAGTGATCTACCTCAGCTTCCGAGGAAAGTTTAGTAAGTCGTACGACCTCGATAAACCGAGAAAAGTAGTCTACGACGACTAAATACTCACTTCCTTAGTAATGGAAGAGATCCATACTGACTTTTTGCCATGGTCTTTCCGGAAGGTCGTTGGGGATGAGTGGTTCGTGCTTTAGAGGTTGATTCTCGAAGCATTTCTCACATGTTTTTACCAAATCCTGGATTTCTTGACCTATTCCTGGCCACCAAACATGATCCTTTGCTCTTGCTCGACATTTTGTTATTCCTTGATGACCTGCGTGGATGCGGTTAAAAACATCTTTTCGCATGTTAGAGGGGATGATCACTCGCAGTCCTCTCATTAGCAAGCCGTTCTCTTCCCCTATCTCGTCGTGAACATCGTAGAACGAGCGTTTTAAGGGAGAGAGCTGACATTGGAATAAAGCCGTTTTTGGAATAAAATGCCACATTTTAAAGGGTAGGCTCCAGCTTCTGGTTGAGGGCTATTTTGGCAAGTCGGTCGTCTGTCGTGGATTGATGCAGGACGATGCTACGCACAAAATGTTCAACTTCTTCCTGGAGCTCTTCATCTTCGGGAAGATGACCTGAAAGTGGTTGTCTTGAAAGGGCATCAGCGGTGATTAGGTCCTTCCCTGGTGTATGAAAGATATGAAACGAGAACTGAAGCATCCTCATACGGTACCGTTGAAGCCTTGGCGTTAGATCGTTCAGATCTTTAGTGGTGAAGATGGGGACTAAAGGTTTGTGATCTGTTTCGATGAGGAAGGATTTTCCAACCACAAAGTCCTTTAAGCGCTCACACGCCCATGTGATTGCAAGGGCTTCCTTCTCTATTTGAGCGTATCCCTGTTCCGTCTTCGTCAGCGTCCGTGATGCAAAGGCCACTGGGCGCCACTCGTTGGCTTCATGCTCTTGTTTAAGGACAGCTCCCAGGCCATACGATGATGCATCAGCTGAGACCATGGTCTTCTTAGAAATGTCAAAGCTTGCCAGAACTCGGTCACTGGCCAGAACATCTTTGACTTTCTCGAATGTTTTTTTCTGTAGAGATCCCCAGATGAAACTCACATCTTTCTTTCTTAGGTCGTTTAGTGGCTTTGTGATTTCCGCTAGGTTTGGAACAAAGCGGCCTAAGAAATTGACCTGCCCATAAAACGTTGCACCCCGTGCACGTCAGTTGTCGGTTTCATCTCGGCGATGGCTTTGACTTTCTTTTCGTCCGCATTGATACCGTGTTCGTCGATGTAATGTCCCAGGAATGTGACGTTGCTTACACCGAACTGGCACTTTTCTTTGTTAAGCGTAATTCCTGAGTTCTTTAGGCGTCTCAAAACTTCGCGTAGTGTCTCGTCATGCTCTTCCTTTCTCTTTGCGAAAATGAGGATGTCATCCATGTGACAGATTACCCCATTGACTCCGCGTAGGATAGCAGACATGCGTTTCTGGAAGTGTTTTTGAGCGCTAGAGATCCCAAAGGGAAGCCTTTTGAATTTATATTTGCCAAAGGGCGTAATGAAATTCGTCAGCGTTAGGCTTTCTTCAGAGAGTTTAATCTGCCAAAATCCGCTGTTAGCATCCAGCCTGGAAAATATTTTGGCCCCGTTGAGTTGAGCTAGTTCATGTTCAAGGACAGGAAGCGGGTGAAGCTCACGGTTCCACACTCAGGTTAAATCGGGACAAGTCTACACAGATCCTGATTTTTCCCGTTTGGCTTTCCAGCTAGAACGATCGGTGCGCACCACTCCGTTGGCTCATCAACTTGTTCGATGACTTCTTGAGCCACCATGGCATCCAGTTGCTCTTATAACTTCGGCATGAGCGGAAGAGGTACTCATCTTGGGACTGGTATGGAGAATGGCTTGGCATCTTCCTTCAACTTGATGTGATGGGGCTGTTCAAGAAGCCCCAGTCCTTCAAATAGCTTAGGGAACTCTCGTTCAGGATTGACATCCGTTGTTCCGTTGATGACAAGTCAATTCGTTTGACGAGTTGGAGGTCTTCACAGGCTCCGACACCCAGCAGAGGTTGCTCCAAATGGTGGACCAGGTACACGGTTTCCTTCATTTTACGTGTGTTAGCTCGGAGCTTCGCCACGAAGGTCCCAGCATTCTCCAATCTTTGGTTCGCGGCCGCCATCAGTTGACCGTCGGTAGGCGCCAGTTGAACTATGCTGAAATACCGCGTGTACAGGGAAAATGGTATCAGTGTCACATCCGAGCCCAGATCCTACTTGAAGTAAATTGCAGTGCCATTAACTCTTACTGTTGACTTCCACCTTCTCTTTCTGCTTTCCAGCGTAGGCTCGCGGACAGCATATACAAATGAGACCTTCTCCCGCGCTGGGGTTTCCTCCGAGCATATGGCGTTCACCTCATTGTTTTTTCTTCGACAGAAATTAGTGTAATGGCCCTTTTTCCCGCACTTTCCACAGACTTTGTCCTTAGCGGGGCACTTATCTCTGTAATGATAATGATGTTTGGTAGTCCCACAGTTAAAGCAAGTTGGAAATATTTTTCCTTCGTCTGTTTCCTTGGCACTGTCTGTTTGTCTAGAGGTTGATCTGCCATTGTCCTTGCCATGCCTATGGGTGAAGTTTTCTTGAAAAATAACCTTGGGGTGTAAAATGCCTTGTTCATCTGGTTGTTTAAGAACTCCTGCTACTCCTAGACTTGAAGCGTCTGTGAATAAATGGCATGGTTTTGATGGGTTATAAATATATAGAACAGGTTGTGATACGAGTGAATTTTTAGGTGTTTGGAAGGCTTGTTCATGTTTCGCACTCCATAACCAAGGAGCATTTTTAACAAAGGTTCATTCAATGGTGCCCTAATTTGCGCATAATGGGGAATAAATATATTATATATATTTATGGTGCCTAAAAATTTTTGTATGGTTTTAATATTATATGGTCTATTTAATTTCAAAATTGCTTCAATATTTGTGTCATTTGGTGTATATTTTCCTGAGTTAATAGTATACCCTAAGAATTGTATTTCTTTTTGTATAAATTTGCATTTATTGAGATTGAGCTTTATATTCTCTTGTTCGAATATACCTAATATGTCAAAAATGTATAATGTGTTCTTCATAAGTTTTGGAGTGTATGATAATGTCATCAAAATAATTTAAGGCATAGTTTATGTTATGTTTAGTGATAACTGACTTCATAATCCTTTAAAATTGTGAAGGTGCATTTTTTGAACCGTATGGAAGTCTATTCCATTCATAACAACCTAATTGTGTTACAAAGAAAGTTTTATGTCTATCTCTTTCATCAATGGGTATATGCCAGTATGCATTTTTAACATCTAGAATCTATATATATAAAAATGAATGTTTGTTGGTCCGTCCGTAAGTGATAATCTTCTACATCGCTCAACCGATCGTGATGAAACTTTGGGAAGTTGTTTAGTATACTACCGGGATGGTTTCTGGCTAATTACTCTTTAGAAATAACCTTTCGTTGCATTTTTATTTACAATAAAACGTAAATTCACTCGCAATCAGCGCCCCCTCGCGGCAGGCGTATGGCCTGAAATAGCCTCGCATGAGCGTATTTGTAACGTCAAGCTTAGCCTATAGGTTAGGTACACAGCTTCGTACCATCACAACCTAAGTTCGAGGCTCAGCGTGGTTTTTTTTTTTCATTTCTTTTATATTATTGTAGCAAATTATTAAAAATATTATTTTATTTAAAATGTAGGCTTTTTAAAATAAAAATTAACATAAACAATTTTTAAATAATATTTATAACAAACCTAGGTTCGAGGCTCAGCGTGGGTGTCTTTTTTTATTTTCATTTCTTTTATATTATTGTAGCAAAGTCTTTTTTTACAGCATTATTATATTTTAATTGGTTTATTTTAAATATGTTTGTTATGAAGGCTCTATGTAATACTATTTAGAGCAAATTTTACATTTTAAACACCTAAGCACCCCTATTTTTGATATTGTAGCAAAGTATTAAAAGTATTATTTTATTTTAGATGTTTGCCATGAAACTTTGAGAAGTTGTTTAGTATACTACCGGGACGGTTTCTGGCTAATTATTTTAAAATAATATTTATAACAATAAATATAGCAAATTTTAAGACATATTTTTAAATTCTGTGTTTGTGCATATATAAATATTTTACAAAAATTGTGAGAACGTTCTATTATAATATCTCAAAAACAAAAACAATACATATAAACAAGTTCACTGACATTTATTAATGCAGTGATTATAAAGGGCTATATTATCTATATATATAAAAATCACTTGCAAAATTTAACGTAACGTTCCATTCTCAATCCCGTAGGGCTTTAGATCGGCTAAAACATTTTTATCTTTATAAGTGAATATTAACTTTACTGTACTGAATAGTTTAGTATAATATTAATTTAACATATTACAACTTAGCCACAGCAATGCGTGGCCGGGTTCGCTAGTAGTATATATTTTTGACTGTGATAACCTATCTATAATATGTTCTATAAGTGAAATTGGGGTATGCTCTGGAACTGTTTTTTGATTAAGTTTTTTATAATCTATACAGAGTTTTGTGGGGTGATTTGGGGCATCAGAATTTTTATTTACTAATAATGCAGGAGACCTATAGGGGCTAGATGAGGTTCTAATAATATCATATTTGAATAATTCAGTTATTTGTTTTTGTATTTCGGTATTATTGTAAAAAGATGTCCTATATGTGTGGCTTTTGCACTATGGGAATATTATCTAAAAGAGATATGCAAATTGGGTTAGTCTTTATGTATCCTATATCAAAATTGTGTTTAGAGAAAACATTCTTATATTTATGCAATATATCTGAAATTGTTTGATTAGAGAAATTTGGGTTAATATCTACTTTACTAAAATTTAAATATATATTATAATTTGTTATAGGGCATGATCTTCGCATATTATGATATGAGTTAGAATCAATAATGGGATTTGAGAGAGAGAGAATTAGGATCTTTAAGTTTAACATTTGTAGTTGGTATATAAAAAGAATTGAAATTATACAATGGGTTGATATTTGAAAGAGATGAATTTTTAACATAGTATGGATCTGGAATACATAGGGTGGTAGCATATGACCTATGATTATCAGTTTTTGGATTAAAAGAATACAATAATTTATAATTTTGAAAAAGGTTTTTCGAAAAAAAAATCTATTTGTAACTTAAACATATAAAGTGTTGGTAAACCTAAAATAAGACATTCTAATGGCTTTTCACAAACAAATATTTATTGATATTTTGTAATTTTTTCTAAGGTAAACCTAACCAATATTTTGCATAATGGGTAGCTAAATCATTCTACCTGACCTATTCCTTCTTTTGGGGAATTGTCTAATACTTTATAATAAATAGAGTTTAAATATTTTGAAGGTATATTGGAAACAGATGATGCAGTTTCAAGTACACAAGTATATGGTTTATAAGTACAGAGAAAAGCAATAATGTTCTACCTGAGTTGATGCGCTTTGGAGGAGTATTGTTCTTAAGTGGGCAGTCTCTATGGAAATGTATCTGGTTGGTTAACTGGTGTGATGCACGTATATTGCAGGGGTATGGGGGTTGGTTCATTGATGTGTTGATTCCTTGTTGGTGATGAGCTGCTGCTGCTGACCTTGGAAAAGGCTGGTATTGATGAGCTTGGGAGGAGATGGGGTTAAATCTTCTTACTGGATTAAATGGTCTATTACTTGTACTTGTAGAGGGTTGTTGGGGTTCTTCTTCTTGATTTGTGGTGTATTTTAACTGGGTTGTAATTTTAATCCAATCTGATGGTTCTTGTATCCTTGCAGCTATTAAGTATTTTTTAAGGTGGTTTGGCATTCTATCTGTAAGTGCCTCTAATAAAAGTATTTTTTCTAGATTGAGTTTTTTGGCTAAAGCAGATTTTTCCTTAAAATATTGTTCAAGATCTTTATCATTATTTTTAAATTTAGAAATCTACAAAATAAAATTGAATCCTTAATTGTGAAATATGATATTAATTTTTGTTCTAAATCCCCCAATTATCTGTATTTTGCAATTCTTCAATGTAATAACTGAATGCTTCTCCCTCGAGATAATTTGATATATTAATTATTTTAAAATCATCATCAAGATGTTTCTGCAAGCATTTTTTGTTAATAAATTTGAGCCAAGCTATTATATCCAGATTCTGTCCATTAAATTTTTGTATTTCTAAAGTACTTGAATTAGGCATCATGGCATGTTCTACATTTCTTTGTTTGCGCGACATTTTGTAAAATATTAGTTTTATAAAATTTGAATAATATTCTATAAAGTAATTGAGTTGAAATTCAGGAAATCCTGTCGACTTATTGTTATGAATAATTTGTTTGTTGTTAGATAAAGGGTTGATAAGATAAAAGGTTGAAGGTGCAGTCGCGATAAGAAAAAAATAATTATTTACCGTCAAGTAGCTTTCATTTTAATTACTTGAGGAAATATTACACATTAGTTATTTTCACATTATATAGAATTTATCAAGTTGATCTTATATTAGTGATTCCAAAAAAAAATAGATATGTTCACTACGCATATTTACAACAAAACTGAAAGTTATTCTAAAAAACGATGAAAACAAAAGTAAAATTATCAATGAATAAAAATAAAATATATATTTCTTAAAATATAGAAACATTTGAGTTTTTAGATTATATAATATATATATTAAGAAAAGGGCATCTCCTTATCGTACAACTGAAAATTGCTGATGGCTTGCGCCATCTATCGGAATAAATATCAACTATTCCCGTTGATTTTTAATTATTCCAGAATTGGCCAAATACCCATTCTTGATTAATCAAGAAAAGCTAACCACGGACGCGTGATTGATTTTTCAGGATGCCTTAATGACCTTTTTTTTTTTGGTCGTTGAGGTACAGCTTGCACCACGCTGATGAGGGCCAACAGCCCGAAACGCGTCCGTGGTTAGCTTTTATTGATTAATCAAGAATGGGTATTTGGCCAATTCTGGAATAATTAAAAATCAACGAGAATAGTTGATATTTATTCCGATAGATGGCGCAAGCCATCAGCAACTTTCAGTTGCACGATAAGGAGATGCCTTTTCTTAATTTATGCACCTTATCCCAGTACAATATCACATTTGTACTATTCTTTCATAATATATATATATGACATAATAAAAATATGATTTTTATTATTCATAAAATAATTAAAATTCTATAATCACAGAGTTAAATTTTAAAATGAAAAGGAATCCTTAACAAAAGGAATATAACCTAATTTTATATTTATTGAAAATAGATAATAACATTGTTAGTTGTAGGTATGCAAAAACTGTTTGCTTTGAAAAATAATCAAAATAATAAATATTTTTGGGACAAAAGTTATCATTCATTTTTACCATCCACGACTGCATGAATTGGTAACGTAACTAGAATGCGTCTTTTTTTATGACATATATATATATTATATTAAAAAGATTTTCTGCTGCTTTTTGAATATTATTTATAGTATTATTAATTATTGCTTGATACATGAATATTATTATGATATTTGCTGGTTCTATTGAGTACATTGGTACTAAATGGCATTGATATGTAGTCATGGAAAATCTTGTAAATAAAAATAGTTAAGATCAGAAATAGCTTTAATTAAGCTTATGGAACATAAATACATAATTTGATAAAGTACTACCTGTTTTAAGGCTAATAGAATAAAGAAAACGAAAGACTCATTTGCATAATTACAAAAGGTTTGAACCGGCCAACGGGAAACAACAACAATGGGTTTATATAGTGAAAGCGGCGACATCTGGCGGTCGATTCAAACAGGGTAGTGTTTGTTCTAGTTTGTTCTATATAATTTGTATGTAACATATATATTAAGAAAAGGCCTCCACACGGTACAATACCACTTTTGTAATATTTTTTCATATATATAAAAGTACAAGCGGATGTGTACCCGGCTTCGCCCGGGTTTTATCCAAGTGAAAGTTTGCCTAACGAATATTATTCATAATAATATTCCGGAACGCACAGAATATTATGATAATAATGATGATAATATTCATTAAATTATATATTTATATAATATATAAAATATATTTTTCGAGCAAACATATCCACTCTCTTTACTGAATAGATTTTTTCAGAGATATATATAAATAAAAATATCTAGAGATATACTACATGTGATGTATAATTCTTCACAATGTATAATTTTCTTACAACATAGACCTTAGATTATTAAAACCTTGGATCAGTAAAAATAAGGGCAACCATTTCGTTCAATTACATTACTTTATTTTTCATATAACATTTTTGTAAGCAAAAAAGGTGATGATGATAAATTCAATGAATATTTACACAATCATAGAAAAATTATATTAAACCTTTATATAAACATAAATATTCTAACTAAATTAAACACATGATCTTAGTCAAAAGGCCGAGAAACTATATTTTATATATAGAGATGACCTGGCTTCGTGTGTCTTCTGCTCGAGTGAATGTTTCGCTGGTAGAATTTTGTTCTTGCCTACTAAAGATTATTATCTGGCTTCTCCCGTGGTCTGATTTATTGAATATCCCCTAAAGAATTTTGTTTATGTCAATCAAGCATGATACGGCAATATTGTCATTATCATTTCTGACTAAAATAATATTGTTGCTCAGTACTTGGTTAATTATATTTTTCTTGGTTAAAAGTGCGACAAAAAACTCTTCCAGATTTACCTCTCTGTCCTGTTCAAATTTCAGCGAGATTAGTTACATATTGAGGGCGTGCATAGCCGACAAACATATATATATGTTCCTGGCTTCGCCCGATTTTTACCAGAGTAAAAGTTTGCCTAAAAAGAATTTGTTAAAACGATTTTAGCAAACATCCAATCCCTACTAAATCTATAATTGTCTATACTCTCGATAATTTGAAAATTTTCCCGGTCCCTTGAAAAATACTCGATAAGTTGAAGAAATCAGTATTAATTGGTCCACTAGGTAATTTGAAGTTGAAGGAATAGTATCTTACCACAAACGAAGATTTGGAAATAACTGTTTTTAGCGAATGTACCTGGCTTCGCCCGGTTTTTATCCGAGTAAAAGTTTGCCTAACGAACATTTGTTAAAACGATTCTAGAAAACATCCAATCCACCTATATATTGATTTATAAACATATATAAATATAAATATTGTTATATGCGTTTAAATATATTTTTGAAACACTTAATATTTTGAAAACATTTATTATATTTTAAATAAGATATTGACACTTTTTTGAATTTGATAATTAATTATTTCTTTTTTTTCTCAATGAATTATATATATTAATTTAAAAATTCATTTTTGTTATCATCATCACATACAATGTAATTTTTTTTATATAAACAAACGACAATAAACAACAACAACAATGTAATTTGCATCTTCATTAATATAAAACAACAGCAAATTAAATTAACAATGTAAAAATATATTTTCACATTACATTTTAACATTTAACACAAAAACGTTACAATATTTAAAATATATATAGTATAAAAACTATATAATAAAAATATAATAGTAATTCTATATTTAAAATTTTAAAGAGTAAACTGATAAGAATGATAATTTATATCAAGTAGATTTGATTAGATTAGCAAGCTAAATCTAAATTAATTATAAAAATAAATAGTTGTTTAGTTTTATAGTTTAGTTTTGTATTAAAATTATCTTTATTACTTTGATTATTTAAATTCAAATTATAAAATTTGTAAATTGTTATTATTTAATAGAGAGAGAGAAAAAAAATTCTTTACTTCTTACACATCATCCATATATATTTATAATTAATAACAATAAAATTTAACAACGTAACGTCTTTTGCAATCGGCTGTTACCCGTCATTTAGACATACTCTAATTTGTATATAGAATAATAGAAGTGAGAATATATTTAATAGTATAAATTTTAGTAGTTATAGAGAAAAGAGAGAAAGACAGAACCATGCACTTTTTTTCAAACTAATAATAAGAAAAAAAATTGTAAAGAAGGTAGATAAGATTGTTAGTATATATATATATATTTTTTATAATTTTATATTTTATCCTTTTTTATGATTTTTTAAATTTTTTATTTTATAATATGAATATATCTAGTTGTATTTAGTAATATATCTATAATATGAATTAACTTTTGTTATAAATTTGGTTATTATGTTTTGAAACCCTAATGGTAGACCAGACATATACAAAAAAAATTAAAATGAATTAATTAGTGGAAAGAGAGATCTGCTGGACCGGAGATTTTCAAATAGAAATCCAGCGACATTTCACTCCTGCTCTATTATGCCATAGATCTCTCTTCGACCGGATTCTATGTGTTAATATTAAGTTGTTTTAGTGAAACATTTATATGCACAGATTTAACAAATACAAGTGTTAAGAAATTCTAACTGTCACCTACCTCATTTGTGACGCCTTCCTCTGTAAACAGCTATTTCTGGTTAACATCTGTTGCGGGGGGGACACATGTTCGTCCCTTCAAAATTAGACTGCTTTCTCAGAAATTTCAGATCAATAAGACAACTGAAGAAGAAAGAAAATAGATAAGGGAAGAAAGCCAATCTTTATAATCTTTACAGTTAGTTATATTAATATAACTGATTCAATTATTATTTATCTTTCAATTTTCCTTTAAAATGGTAAATTATTAGATGATTAATAAAGCTATTAATTTTGAAAATTCATTTTTATTTAATTTCCATTTTCCTCCCCAGAAATTGGAGATTAAATAATATGAATTCTATACAATATTACTTTAAAAATCTTGTGAAAAATTTTCAATTTAGTTATATAATTTAAGTTTAATTAACTGTTAAAGATTATAAATTTGTATTTGTTATTATTGAGAGAAATTATAAAAAGTTGATTTAATAAATGGATACTTCCATTTATTTTTTTTAAAGTATTTTATAATTGATATACTGTTGAAATATTTTACTTGTTTAATACTAAATTTGTTTTTAATAATTTCCATGTTTAAATTTTTAACATCTTCTATGAAATTTTTTAATATATTATTTATTCTATAAAATCTTAGAAACTGACCAAAATATATACCTTTGCAGCAATTTAATGATATATTACAATTTATATTGCAGTATTTTATAATATTGAAATTATAATTACTCTTTTTTTATTATAAATTTTAATAGCATTATTTGTAAGGTTTATATTTAGGTCTAAAAAGTTAACTTTTTTGTTTCTATTAATTTTTTTCATTGTTCTTAAGTTTCAAGTATTTAGGATATATTTCAGGTATTATGTTTTTAAACTGTGGGTTATTAAATATAATAATGTCATCTACAAAACGGAACATTTGCCAATTAACATTATTTTGTAGAAAGTATTCTCTTTCGTACCAGAATAGTATTAGGTTGGCTAATAAAGGACTTGATGAAGTTCCCATGGGAACGCCTTCTGATTGAATATATATTTTATTTTTAAATTCTATATAATTAAAATTTAAAAATGTTTCCAGTAGAGTTTTTGCTGTTTTAAGATCTAATTTAATTGTTTTATATCTGTTATGAATAATTTTAATGTAGAAAGTTTTGTCTTTAATGAATCCGTTAAATAAATTGGTTATTTTATTATTTAGATCTCTTAAAGAGAACTTGGAAGCTATTGTTCTTACACCTCAGAATGATGACGAAACATCGAGGGGTCGACCTTTCATATTAAATCTTACTTTTCCTTATTACTAATAATTGTATATAGTTACGGAACTACTGGTTTCCTGTGCTGCTCTTTTCCTGATATTGCACCTTGTACGGAGAATCTGTATAAGACTAATGTCTTAATAAAGGCTTTGTGTGTGTGTATTTAGATCTCTTAAATTTATTTTAGAATATAGGTCCTCAAAATCAAATGTGTGTACTGTATCAATGTTTGACAATGACAAACATTGATACAGTACACACATTTGATTTTGAGGACCTATATTCTAAAATAAATTTAAGAGATCTAAATAATAAAATAACCATTAACCTTTTTAGGTTTTTGCATAGCCTATATGTTAAACGAAATCTTCAGCTACCTACATGCGAAATTTCATAATGATTTATTCTGTAGATTTTGCGCAACGCGATAACAAACATCGATTTTGGATTTCATTTTTATAGATATAGAAGTCCCCAACCCTAACTTCTAGGCACACTAAAATAATATATTTTTAAATTGCCAGAAAGCCCAAAATTAAAGAATGAGGAGGACCTCAAGCATTAAAAACTTCTATAGCTCTGTCGAAAGCATCTTTGATGAGCTTGTAAATTTAATTGACTTCTACGAAAGAGAACTACAAGAAATTCGTTCAGACTTCGTGGAAAATCGCAATACAATCAAAACTTCTCTTTAGCGCCCGAGAGTGAAATCTCCAGAAGCCAAAAAAGAATCAAATACTATGCAAAATAAATTCTGGAACCCTAAACACGGAGCACAAGTTCTCACAAACTCCAAACCAACATTAGAAAAGAAACATCCAGAAAACAACAAGCTGAATAAAATGTTGAAATGGAAATTAAAGTCCCTTTAAACAAGAATTCAAATCCCGAACAGAACTCGAAAAATTCGAAACCATCAAATGATTTCAACAAAAAACTGAATAATGGATCCAACAACCCCACCCCTAACCCAAGATCATAATACCACCAATCAAAATTAGTGTGGTAAATGTATGTTCAGGACTCTCAAAGAAGGACTTATTAACTGCACCCAGAAAAAAGTACAATTCTCCTCATCTGGGCGCTACATGAACGCCCAGACTCCTTCTATAACGGGATACCGAACAGCAACCTGGTGGTTGGAAGAACGACACTATACCTTCCACTACAAAATCTTAGATGAAAAAAAAAACCTCAGAGTTTTAGTCAGGAGTCTTGGCTTCTGCATCACGATTCCCGAAATCCAATAGAAAATAAAGGATTCTATATGACAAAATTTATCAGACAACGCAAGGCGCGAACAATGGAAGAGCTCCCACTTATCAAGGTATCTCTTAAAACGCCCAAGATCAAAGAAATATACAACATAACGGACATCTGCGACATAAAGGGCCGAGTCGAGGCCTACAGGGCTCCCAAAGGTCCAGGTCAAAATTTGAATGCAGAAAAACTCAAAAATATGTCAAGTGCGAAGACAGCCATTTCACTTTCGAATGCACTAAACAAAAAAAGCTCCACCAAAATGTGCTAACGGCCAGGGACAGCACACAGCAAACTGGCGTGGCTGCCCACTTTACAAAAATATCAACAAAGACACCCCAAGTCAAAGAGAATCCCCGCTCTAATGATTAAAAATAAGCATCCAAGGTACCCATTAATCCAAAATTGCCCCAAACCACAGAAAAAAAGGAAACACCTGCGTGAACAACGTCAAAGGTATTCTTCTGAAAAATCTCCAAGCTTCATCGAGAGTGCTATCAAAAAGGCTCTCAGTGATCCAACGATCATAGCCACCATTACACGAACGTCCTCGCCACTATTGGTTGTCAATGAAAACAAAATATAACGGGAAAAACCTCCGAATCGTATTTCGAAAATAAAAAAAAACTAGGAAAGCAGACGATTTAATAGAGAAATGAACATCCTAAAACCAAGATCCCACACCACAAGGCACCTACCTTGTAAATATGTAAATACAATATAAATGTGACGAACCTGTACATAATCTTATTGTGAATATCATAAGCTTGCTCTTGAGAGAGAGAGAGTGGCATCTAATAAAGTCACCTTTGAACCGGAACAGCAATGAAAAACAGTCGTTGGACGAGCAGTATAAGCCGTCCATTTCCGACAGCCATGAACCGGGTCAAATCCCGCACTGGAAACTTTTTTTAAATATAGGTGAAGAACCTGTGTACATATTATTCATTGTAAATAACATAAACTAGGTTGCTCTTTTTAAGAGGTGCCTAATAAAGTTATTTTGGAACTGGATGTTAGATGCTTTAGGTTTTTACTATAAATACTTAATCTTCTCACTCACTGGGAGTTATCTCTAGGGTCCCCGATTTTGAATGAGTTGCAAAAATAAGTTTGAATTAATACAAGTAATAATATATACTTGTATTAATGTATTACCCAGTACGTATAATTTATAGCAATGTATAATTAGATTCAGAAGAGAGAAGAATGCAAAATTAATTGTTTATGGGTCGTTACAAGATAGGATAAAGTTCTCAGTGTAGAATTGCAAAGAAGATTACTTTATCGAAGGAATTATTTTAGACAGACGAGAACGGCAGACTTACGAACAGACAATTATATAGGGAATAATAAGTCTGCATAAAAATATTTATTTATGAAAAACAGATATCTAATAAAAAGTAAACGATGTCGCGACAAACGATTTTTACCAGAAGCCTTTCTTACCATCTCTAAACTAGGAAATCCGAACTAAAGTGCTGTTTTATGTTTGCTATTGAGATAAGCTGCTAATATCAATCAATTTTTATTTCAAATTTATTATTTTAGACCTGCAAATTAGTATTGGTAAGATTGATATTCTCAAAATATTCTAAAATAGTATTCAGATATATATTCAAAATGTTTAAAACTGAAATTTCAAATTATTGGTTACAGTATATGATAAATAAAATTCAAATTGTAAATTATTCAGAAAAAACACATATACCCAAAATATAATTTTTAATAGTTTTCCTCTCCCTTTCTACTATAGTGTCTATATAACGCCAGTAACAGTGAAGGGACTTACATCTTAACATGATGCCTGACATCCAACGTAAAAATTTATTGTAAAAGAAAAAGGATGATATCGAAGTATATGGCCATCAGACTAAGTGTGTGGCAGAATATTTTCTGGGTTACTCCATTTTCAAAATTTTAGATAAGGTGTACAAATTTAAGTGCAAAAAGGACGGCCTGAATGGAAATATTGTGGATGAGCTCAAATCGGATTGGTTAATTATCTTGTAAACTTAGTCACATAATTAATCTAAATAGGTTATGTCAGATTTTAAGGTTTGAAAGTTAATAAAATATTTATGTTGTCTGATAATAGATAATAACGATCAAAATACGAAATCTCGCCACTACATTCTCTCTAGTTTTAATTATTTAATTCAAAAATATATCAGTTTACAATAGTTTATGTATCTATCACTATTTCACTTTATATTTTAACACTTCACATAAAATTTGTTCGTAAATTAAAACAATGCTAATGTGAAATAGTAGCTTTTTTATTTTTCTTTGTTGTCACACATTACAATAATGGCATTATATTCATTTGCGGCCAAACACTTTGAAAACAATAAATGAATTATATACAACATTATGTAATTCACCCTCACACATGGGAATTTTGTGATGTCGTTATTGTTTATTATAGAAACTTGCAGTATTTTATGCATGAATTAAATCAAATATTAAATTATTCATTTTAAAGTAAGTTAATTTTATATAGTAAAGTCGTTTTCAAAGGTTGTATTATACCGTCTCCCTGTAGGCTTTAAAGGAAACTAATTCATGCATTGAATGTGCCGGTTTGAATCAAATAGAATATTTAAAATTATTTTAAGATGTTTAAATGTTGCATAACCCTACGATACATAAATACAATTTCTAACATAAAATCCAATAATATAAAGAGTGTGTTTCAGCCAAATATTAAGATCTTTACTTTTGAAATTCAAGATATTCTAAAGATATTGATATTTCGAGCACTAGCCGATAATGCAAAGCGCTGAAGCCATTGGTACCTAAAAGTGGTAGAAGAATGCGACTGATTGGTTTTACCTTGGGCCTACCAATTGGACGCACACTAATGGTGTCATTGGCACCTTTCACGTGGGACCAAGGACCTTTATGGTAGGACTTCGACCGGATGGTATTAGGTTTCGCCAGAAGGATCTCTCAAAATTCTTGTGTTACTTGTTCACCTTTAAAGGAATGCCCGCGGCCTATTGTAAATAAAATTTCTTTGGTCTCTCAGGAAACTTTTTTATGATTTAATTCTACATTGCTTACATTCACTGAACTTGATAGATAGAGAAAGCTTCTATGGTCGAAGAGGTTTGTGTGCGCAGTCATTCCAGAATTCTCCTAAATCCATTTTCCAAAAGCATAAGATTGAGGTAAAACTATAGCATTGACGTCACTTCAAATTCATTTATAATAGAAGCTTAAATAATATAGAAGTATGATTTTGATATTTGTAAAATTGTATCTGACATCTTGGTTTAGTTATAAAAATAAATGCTGCAGAGTTGGCCACTCGAATTCTTACAGTCTGATCAGCTTTTCTATAAACATCGACGACGGCGAAGTTTAATTTTGAAATTTTACTTTTAGTTTTAGAGTCTATATTTAGTTACTAACTATTTTTATTTTAATTTTGTTTTAAAATTTTTAATTCATTTATGCGAAAAGCATATATCTCACTGTTCACTATACTATATTTCTATATACATAAGTTTTCACTCTGAAGTCAATCAATAAAATTCAAATCAATTATCCGCATGCTCTCTAAGACTAGGAGGTTCGTGTATTTGTATTTCTGCAGTCACTCACTGTTAAAGTTCCACAGATTTATTTAGGTCCTCGACCGCACCAAAATTCCCGAGAGAAAAATCAGTCCAGCTCCAAAACGGTTCGATATAGTTGAGGACATTACCAAGGCAGAATTCAAAAAACACGTGCCATTGATCCACCTTGTGGTATACAATATCTGGCCATCTCCATAGCTTTAAACCACAGCAAACAGCAGAATTTGGAAAGAATAAGAACTTTCTGTAATGTTAATACTTCACATAATATATGCATATACCAACCAATGGGAATAATTGTAAATATGTATAGAAGTATATATATATATTAAAAATAAAAAAGGCATCTCCTGACCACGAACACATGTGCTTTTTAAGATGGCAGAGCGCCATCTAGTGGAGCAAAAATAAACTAAACGTTTATTTAGCTTGCTCCGTGATATTTGGCCAACCCAATTTCTTGATTTATCAAGAAAAGCCATCCACGAACGCGTTTCGCGCTGTTGGCGCTCGTCAGCGTGGAGAAGGCTGTAACCACTGCGACCAAAAAAAGATTTTTGGTCCCAATGGCTTCTTGAGAAATCAGAAAATGGGTATTTAAGGCCAAATTTGCGTAAAGACGCTTAACACATGAAAAAACAATAGAAAAAATAAAAGATAAGTGGGTCAGGTGTTGATATTAAAAATAAAAAGGCATCTCCTGACCACGAGCACATGTGCTTTTTAGATTGCAGAGCGCCATCTAATATCAACACCTGACCCACTTATCTTTTATTTTTTTTCTATTTTTTTTTTCATGTGTTAAGCGTCTTTGCGCAAATTTGGCCTTAAATACCCATTTTCTGATTTCTCAAGAAGCCATTGGGACCAAAAATCTTTTTTTTTTGGTCGCAGTGGTTACAGCCTTCTCCACGCTGACGAGCGCCAACAGCGCGAAACGCGTTCGTGGATGGCTTTTCTTGATAAATCAAGAAATTGGGTTGGCCAAATATCACGGAACAAGCTAAATAAACGTTTAGTTTATTTTTGCTCCACTAGATGGCGCTCTGCCATCTAAAAAGTACATGTGCTCGTGGTCAGGAGATGCCTTTTTTATTTTTAATATCAACACCTGACCCACTTATCTTTTATTTTTTTCTATTGTTTTTTCATATATATATTAATAGTAAGTTTTTATTTTTGAAAAAAAAAGAGGAAAAGTAAAATATTAATACCTAATTATTTATTACAAATATATATATATATATATATAGTGTAGAAACTATATAACAAAATTATAACAGTGATTCTAATTTTAAAACTTAAGGAGCAAACTGATAATAATGATAACTTATATCAATTAGATTTGATTAGATTAGCAAGCTAAATCTAAATTAATTATAATAATAAATAGTTATTTAATTTTATAGTCCAGTTTTGTATTAAGATTATCTTCACTATTATGATCATTTAAATTCAAATTATAAAATTTGTAAAATGTTATTAATTTGTAGATAGAGAGAGAAAAAAAAAATCCTTTACTTCTAATACATCCTCAAGTTAATTATATATTTATAATTAATAACAATAAAAATTAACAACGTAACGTCTATTACATCGGCTTTTACACGTCATTTAGACATACTCTAATCCTATATATAGAATAATCGAAGAGAGAATATATATAATAGTTAGAAAAAAGAGAGAAAGACAGAACCATGCACTTTTAATCAAACTAATAATAAGGAAAAAAAAAAAAGTTTTGTAAAGAAGGTAGATAAGATTGTTAGTATATATATATATATTTTTATGATTTTATATTTTATCCTTTTTTTTTTAAAGATTTTTAAAGGTTTTTTTTTATTTTATAATATGATTATAAATAGTTGTATTTAGTAATATATCTATAGTATGAATTAACATTTGTTATAAGTTTGGATATTATGTTTTGAAACCCTAATGGTAGACCAGACATACACAAAAAACTTTAAATTGAAATAAATTGGAAAAAGAGATCTGCTGGACCGGGGATCTTCAGATAAAAGTCCAACGACATTTCACCCCTTCTTTATTATGTCATAGATCTCTTTTAAACCGGATTTTATGTGTTAATATTAAGTTGTTTCAGTGAAATATTTAAATGAACATATATAACAGATACAAGTGTTAACAAATTCAAACTGTAAACCTACCTCGACCGCGGCGTCCTCCATTGTGAATATCTATTTCTGGCTGACACATGTTGCAGGAGGGGAATGTCCCCCCACATTTCAAATTTAGACCATTTATTCAGAATTTTTTTGAACAACAAGAAAATTAAAGAAGAAAGGAAAAATAGTTAAGGGAAGAAAGCTGAATTTCATAATCTTTACAGCTAGTTATATCAAAATAACTGATTCAACACTTATTCATCTTTTAATATTCCTTTAAAAAGGCAAATTATAAGAGTTTAATAAAGCTATTAATTGTGCAAATTCATCTTTATTTAACTTCCATTTTCCTCCCCAGAAATTGGAGATTAAATAAAATGAACTTTATACTATAACACTTTAAAAATCTTGTGAGAATATCTTTTAATCAGTTATTTAATCAAAGTTTAATTAACTGTTAAAGATTATAAATTTGTATTAGTTAATATTAAGAGAAATTATAGAAAGTTGAATTTATAAATGGATATTTCCATTTATTTTTTTTTAATATTTTATAATTGATATACTGTTGAAATATTTTACTTGTTTGATACTAAATTTGTTTTTAATAAATTCCATGTTTAAATTTTTTTAACATCTTCTATGAAATTATCTAATATATTATTTATTCTATAAAATCTTAGAAACTGACCATAATATATACCTTTACAGCAATTTAATGATATATTAGAATTCATATTACAGTATTTTATAATATTGAAATTATAATTACTCTTTTTATTATAAACTCTAACAGCACTATTTGTAAGGTCTATATTCAAGTCTAAAAAGTTAACTTTTTTGTTTCTATAAATTTTTTCATTGTTCTTAAGTTTCAAGTATTTAGGATATATTTCAGGTATTAATTTTTTAAACTGTGGATTATTAAATATTATTATGTCATCTACATATCGGAATATTTGCCAATTAATATTATTTTGTAGAAAGTATTCTCTTTCGTACCAGAACAATATTAGATTTGCTAATAACGGACTAGAAGAAGTTCCCATGGGAACGCCTTCTGATTGAATATATATTTTATTTTTAAATTCTATATAGTTAAAATTTAAAAATGTTTCCAGTAGAGTTTTTGCTGTTTTAAGATCTAATTTAAATGTTTTATATCTGTTATGAATAATTTTAATGTAGAAAGTTTTGTCATTAATGAATTCATTAAATAAATTGGTTATTTTATTATTTATATCTCTTAAATTTATTTTAGAATATAGGTCCTCAAAGTCAAATGTGTGTACTGTTTCAATGTTTGTCCAATTGTTCATTAAATAATTAATGATTTTTTTATTTGAGTCGATAAATTTATAATTATATTTATTAGTTAATTTATTTATAATAAATTGTAGTGTTGAAGCTAATTGTATATCAATATTTTTTATGACTGAATTTATACCAGATGTGATTGTTCTGAAAGAAATAGGTTTTTTGTGTAGTTTAGGAATTATATAGAACTTTGGTATGTTTGGATTTTTGTGGTTATTATAAATTTTTAGTGAATTTTCAACATTTTTGATGTCTTTTTTGATTTTTGTGCCTGTAGTTCTAGCAAAAGTGTATTTATGATTATTATCAATTTCCTTTTTTAGTATATCGTGGTATAGATTTTTACAAATTAAAGATAAATTATTGGAACATTTATCTATAGGAGTGATAATATAGTCCTTCTGTAAATTAATTATATTTTCTTTAAAAGAAGGAATGTCTGAATTGGGTTTTGTGTATTTAAGTGTATTATTATAATAATTTATAATTTCCTTTTTAATATTATGTTTCCATTCCAGAAAAGTAAATTCTGGAATACTGTATTTTATACTAGTTTTATTTATGAAAATATCTATATCTTTTAATATAGATTTAATTGTATTATTATAATTGTGTTTAATTTGAGGTATATATTTATACCCTTTATTTAAAATTTCTTGATATTCTGGATTTAAAAAAGAAAAATTGCTAGTTAATATATGACCTGAGAACTTATATTTATCAATATAGTTGTTGCAATTACATTTAATTTTTTTAAAATTTGCCAAATTATTAATAAATTGGTTATAATTGCAAACTAAATTACCTATATTTTTATTGTATCTCCAGATTGTTTTGAAATTTAAATTTTTTATAGGGAAAAGATTATTGATGATTTGGTTATTAAAAATATCATTAAATTTAATATGATTAAATAAATTGTTATTAAATTTAATGATAATATTAATGTTATTAGTAGCTTGTTTAATTTTTCTGTATTTAAAGATGTCGTGTGTGATATCTATTAATCTGTTAGTCAGATTATGAATTTTAATATATTCTATGAGTTTGATAAATTTATTATTATTTAGTTTAAATAATGTTTTAATAAATTTATCGACGAAGTTGTTAGTGTACATTTGTTTTGGGTCCAGTAATTCTTCAAATTCAATGTAACCTAATTTATTTGTAGTTTTACCTCTAGTTTTATTAGGTTTAGTTTTAAATTCATTTTTTTTTGTATTTGCAACTGATTTCATAGGTTGAAATTTCTTCTGTTTGTGGTTTGTATGTGTAGTTTAATTCGTCGTTAAGTCCATAAGGGAATAATGTGTTGTGTTTATAAATGTAGTTGTTTTCTAATAATAGTCGTTGTTTTTTGTTTTGACATATGTGTAGTATTTCTATCTTAAAGTTGTTAAAAGTATGTAATTGATTGTGTTCTTTCATATATATATTACCAATTGATTTTTTAGCGTGGTTTCTATGTAGGTTTATTCGTATATTTAATGGATTACAAGTTTGTCCTATATATGATAGTTGACAAATTTGGCATGTTAATTTATAAATAGTATTCACTAATTTACAACTAGTTGTTTGAAAAGTGTCATGGTTCTTAAGAGAGGGACAAGTTTGACAATTTTTTCTTAGGCAATTCTTAGCGAGTTTAAATTAACATAAAAGAGGTGCTAACACTAATATGTTTGTAGTTTTTTTTAGTTTTTTTAGTTTGTTATTCTTATGAATTTTTAAATATATTTTTCTTAATTGTTTTTGTGGTGATGAAATTCAAAAAAAATGAATTTAAAACTAAACCTAATAAAACTAGAGGTAAAACTACAAATAAATTAGGTTACATTGAATTTGAAGAATTACTGGACCCAAAACAAATGTACACTAACAACTTCGTCGATAAATTTATTAAAACATTATTTAAACTAAATAATAATAAATTTATCAAACTCATAGAATATATTAAAATTCATAATCTGACTAACAGATTAATAGATATCACACACGACATCTTTAAATACAGAAAAATTAAACAAGCTACTAATAACATTAATATTATCATTAAATTTAATAACAATTTATTTAATCATATTAAATTTAATGATATTTTTAATAACCAAATCATCAATAATCTTTTCCCTATAAAAAAATTAAATTTCAAAACAATCTGGAGATACAATAAAAATATAGGTAATTTAGTTTGCAATTATAACCAATTTATTAATAATTTGGCAAATTTTAAAAAAATTAAATGTAATTGCAACAACTATATTGATAAATATAAGTTCTCAGGTCATATATTAACTAGCAATTTTTCTTTTTTAAATCCAGAATATCAAGAAATTTTAAATAAAGGGTATAAATATATACCTCAAATTAAACACAATTATAATAATACAATTAAATCTATATTAAAAGATATAGATATTTTCATAAATAAAACTAGTATAAAATACAGTATTCCAGAATTTACTTTTCTGGAATGGAAACATAATATTAAAAAGGAAATTATAAATTATTATAATAATACACTTAAATACACAAAACCCAATTCAGACATTCCTTCTTTTAAAGAAAATATAATTAATTTACAGAAGGACTATATTATCACTCCTATAGATAAATGTTCCAATAATTTATCTTTAATTTGTAAAAATCTATACCACGATATACTAAAAAAGGAAATTGATAATAATCATAAATACACTTTTGCTAGAACTACAGGCACAAAAATCAAAAAAGACATCAAAAATGTTGAAAATTCACTAAAAATTTATAATAACCACAAAAATCCAAACATACCAAAGTTCTATATAATTCCTAAACTACACAAAAAACCTATTTCTTTCAGAACAATCACATCTGGTATAAATTCAGTCATAAAAAATATTGATATACAATTAGCTTCAACACTACAATTTATTATAAATAAATTAACTAATAAATATAATTATAAATTTATCGACTCAAATAAAAAAATCATTAATTATTTAATGAACAATTGGACAAACATTGAAACAGTACACACATTTGACTTTGAGGACCTATATTCTAAAATAAATTTAAGAGATATAAATAATAAAATAACCAATTTATTTAATGAATTCATTAATGACAAAACTTTCTACATTAAAATTATTCATAACAGATATAAAACATTTAAATTAGATCTTAAAACAGCAAAAACTCTACTGGAAACATTTTTAAATTTTAACTATATAGAATTTAAAAATAAAATATATATTCAATCAGTAGGCGTTCCCATGGGAACTTCTTCTAGTCCGTTATTAGCAAATCTAATATTGTTCTGGTACGAAAGAGAATACTTTCTACAAAATAATATTAATTGGCAAATATTCCGATATGTAGATGACATAATAATATTTAATAATCCACAGTTTAAAAAATTAATACCTGAAATATATCCTAAATACTTGAAACTTAAGAACAATGAAAAAATTTATAGAAACAAAAAAGTTAACTTTTTAGACTTGAATATAGACCTTACAAATAGTGCTGTTAGAGTTTATAATAAAAAGAGTAATTATAATTTCAATATTATAAAATACTGTAATATGAATTCTAATATATCATTAAATTGCTGTAAAGGTATATATTATGGTCAGTTTCTAAGATTTTATAGAATAAATAATATATTAGATAATTTCATAGAAGATGTTAAAAATTTAAACATGGAATTTATTAAAAACAAATTTAGTATCAAACAAGTAAAATATTTCAACAGTATATCAATTATAAAATATTTAAAAAAAAATAAATGGAAATATCCATTTATAAATTCAACTTTCTATAATTTCTCTTAATATTAACTAATACAAATTTATAATCTTTAACAGTTAATTAAACTTTGATTAAATAACTGATTAAAAGATATTCTCACAAGATTTTTAAAGTGTTATAGTATAAAGTTCATTTTATTTAATCTCCAATTTCTGGGGAGGAAAATGGAAGTTAAATAAAGATGAATTTGCACAATTAATAGCTTTATTAAACTCTTATAATTTGCCTTTTTAAAGGAATATTAAAAGATGAATAAGTGTTGAATCAGTTATTTTGATATAACTAGCTGTAAAGATTATGAAATTCAGCTTTCTTCCCTTAACTATTTTTCCTTTCTTCTTTAATTTTCTTGTTGTTCAAAAAAATTCTGAATAAATGGTCTAAATTTGAAATGTGGGGGGACATTCCCCTCCCGCAACATGTGTCAGCCAGAAATAGATATTCACAATGGAGGACGCCGCGGTCGAGGTAGGTTTACAGTTTGAATTTGTTAACACTTGTATCTGTTATATATGTTCATTTAAATATTTCACTGAAACAACTTAATATTAACACATAAAATCCGGTTTAAAAGAGATCTATGACATAATAAAGAAGGGGTGAAATGTCGTTGGACTTTTATCTGAAGATCCCCGGTCCAGCAGATCTCTTTTTCCAATTTATTTCAATTTAAAGTTTTTTGTGTATGTCTGGTCTACCATTAGGGTTTCAAAACATAATATCCAAACTTATAACAAATGTTAATTCATACTATAGATATATTACTAAATACAACTATTTATAATCATATTATAAAATAAAAAAAAACCTTTAAAAATCTTAAAAAAAAAAAAAGGATAAAATATAAAATCATAAAAATATATATATATATATATACTAACAATCTTATCTACCTTCTTTACAAAACTTTTTTTTTTTCCTTATTATTAGTTTGATTAAAAGTGCATGGTTCTGTCTTTCTCTCTTTTTTCTAACTATTATATATATTCTCTCTTCGATTATTCTATATATAGGATTAGAGTATGTCTAAATGACGTGTAAAACCCGATGTAATAGACGTTACGTTGTTAATTTTTATTGTTATTAATTATAAATATATAATTAACTTGAGGATGTATTAGAAGTAAAGGATTTTTTTTTTCTCTCTCTATCTACAAATTAATAACATTTTACAAATTTTATAATTTGAATTTAAATGATCATAATAGTGAAGATAATCTTAATACAAAACTGGACTATAAAATTAAATAACTATTTATATATATATATATATATATATATATAACAAACCTCACATGTTTAAATTAAATAAAAAAATAATGAATCTTAAAATTCTCATAACTATACTATATATATATATATATATATATATATATATATATATATATGCAAATAGCGCTGCGCCCTGGGAGAGAGAGTTCCGGGTAATTAGGAGCAGCAATGTTCTTCCCCCGTTGACCCACTTCATTCATAGCTTGGCTGATTGGAAAGGACTTCACGCAAGATGCAGGTGCAATTGAAAAGAAAAACGGCAATACCTTCTGGAAATAACTTCCCTCATTTTGTTTTTAACGCATAAATCAATTCGATTTAATGGAAATGGAATTATCTACGATTTATGTTTTTTTTTGTCTTGTTTTAACAAAATGTTTTTATTCATTTTTAAATCATCCTAAAATATGTGTTTAGGCTTTGTCTTTTGGTCCTCGTATATTCTAGAATATGAGCTCTCTTTTTCTGATTGCAAAATTAAAAATATCTAAAGACATCCAGGAAAATGTTGTGAAAATTCTTACAAAAGATTAGCTTTTTTCTTGTTAATTACTGAGGTATTAATACCATTCTGGTGTTTATAGTTTACTGGCATTTTTTAAAGCAATTATATTAATTTGCAACTCCAAGTAGATTTTTATGGCGAGTATATATTGGCTGATAAAAGAACCTGCATAAAATTTAATTTATTTCTGGGAAATCTCAAACGTAACGAAAAATATATAGGTTTCACAGGAAGTATAGTTAATATTTTAAACACCACCGGATATCAATGGCTGAATTTCTGCACAGACTATAGAACATTACAAAGAAAAATTCCCTACATAATCAGGACTGCAATAGATCAATCACTGCAAAAGGATCACACAAGAATAATAAATTCAAGACTATACCCCCACTATAAAAACATCTGCTCAACTCCGTTACCGGAACACTATCTGTCCAACGATTTCCCGCTCCGGGTCAAACGGTGTATTGCCGGACTGAGAATCCTCTCGGTGCTCTTTACTGATGATCGCCCCAGAATATTTAAAACAGACGGATGGACATGCGAGATTTGCGGGACAAGAATGGAGCCGGGGCTACATCACCATATACTCTCAGGTATGGGGCTGAAAGACGAACGAGAAGTGCTCCTCAGTGAAATAGGCTTTGAGGGACTCTCTTTGGAGCTCCTGTTGAATGAGGTGGTGAGAAACAGAGCTGGAGCGTTTGCGTTGTTCAAATTTTGGAAGACGGCTGAAGAGAAGAGAAAAGCTATATACATAATCTAATTGATGTAAATAATCATATGTAAATAATCTTTGTCAGGATTAGAATGACGAATCCTGTATGGGACTTTGATTCCACTAAAAGGCTTGTTACTGCTGTTGTATATAGTCACAGTGTAGAAAATACTATACTATACCTACTAACTTATAGGTTTCTCTCTGTATTCTTAGTTCTCTTCTCTTCACTTACTCTGTAAACTGGCGAATCCTTTATAGGACGAGAGGTCCTCAATAAAGGCTTTTGTTGTTGTTGTATATTTAATTTATTTCATGTAATGAGATTATAAATACCAACTATATGTTTTCCAATTATCTATTCTCTTATTTTCAGAAAGTGTATAAATATGACCTGCGCTAATTTGGCCAATTTTTTGGTAGCTCTGGTTCAAATACGACTTGCTTATTTATTTCAATATAAAGCGCTATGTCCCCCTAGGGACACTTTCGCTGTCATACATGTATGCTTTTACATTTGTCTAAACATATATATATATATTAAAAAACGAAAGAAAAAAATAAAAGATAAAAAGATCAGGTGTTGAAATCAATATTAAAAATGGCATATCCTGACCAGGAGCACATGTGCTTTTCAGAAGGCAGAGCGCCATCTGGTGGAACAGAAATCAGTGAATAGTTGATTTCTGTTCCACCAGATGGCGCTCTGCCTTCTGAAAAGCACATGTGCTCCTGGTCAGGATATGCCGTTTTTAATATTGATTTCAACACCTGATCTTTTTATCTTTTATTTTTTCTTTCGTTTTTTAATGTGCTAAGCGTATTTACGCAAGTTTGGCCTTAAATACCCATTTCTTGGTTTTTCAGGAAGCCATTGGGATCAAAAATTATTTTTTTGGTCGCAATGGTTCAGCCTACTCCACGCTGACGAGCGCCAAAAAGCGCGAAACGCGTTCGTGGATGGCTTTTCTTGATTTATCAAGAAATTGGGTTGGCCAAATATCAGGGAACAGGCTAAATCAATGAATAGTTGATTTCTGTTCCACCAGATGGCGCTCTGCCTTCTGAAAAGCACATGTGCTCCTGGTCAGGATATGCCATTTTTAATATATATAACAAAAGAAAAAAATAAAAAGATAAGTGGGTCAGGTGTTGATATTAAAAATAAAAAAGGCATCTCCTGACCACGAGCACATGTGCATTTTAGATGGCAGAGCGCCATCTAGTGGAGCAAAAATAAACTAAACGTTTATTTAGCTTGCTCCGTGATATTTGGCCAACAGCGCGAAACGCGTTCGTGGATGGCTTTTCTTGATTTATCAAGAAATTGGGTTGGCCAAATATCACGGAGCAAACTAAATAAACGTTTAGTTTATTTTTGCTCCAATAGATGGCGCTCTGCCATCTAAAAAGCACATGTGCTCGTGGTCATAAATAATCAAAATAATTAAGATAATTTTAATAGAATACTTAACTATAAAACTATACAACTATTTATTTTTATAATATATATATATATATATATATATATATATATATATATATATATATATATATATATAAAATAACTTTAGGCCGTGAATAGAATAGTCATATGATATTAACAATGTGAAAGAGAGAAAAAAACGAGAAAAATAACTGTGTGCAAAAGAAAGAAGTGTCTGGCAATATGTACAATCAGCATAATATAAATTATTAGTATCTTAAAATATATTTGTTGCTATATAATTTAGAATATATCTACAAAAAGTATTGAATTTAATATACATTTCTTTACTGGAAACAAAAATACTTGGATCTGTTACTATTAAATTATTGTCGATTCTATAGTCTTGAAAAACAGGACAATCCAGTAAAAAAATCTCATGTCCGCAAAAACAAAACTCGAGTATTCCACTGCTTTAATTATTTTTTAAAAAGCTTCTGAAATTTCCATGATTATAAATAAATTGAGAGTTATGAAAGTTTGGCCGGAAATATTTTGGAATGTTGTAAGGGAAGAAGCTTTGAAAGGTTTCATTTGTGTTGTTCTTCTTGCTTCTTCTTACCCGTAATTTATGTCTAGGATGAGAAAGGCGAAAAGAAGTTTTTGTTCTTTAAACGGCACGGAATCTATCCTGTACTTCACTCAAATAGTGAATATTTTGTATCAGCAAGGATGTACGAGCAATCTGCTGTGTATCGCCAAGTATATATGCCAAGCGCAGTATGATAAAAAATGTTCAAACAGAGTCAAATATAGCTTTTCCTGAGTTCATCAAGACCATGAACTTTTTAAAGTAAGTCCTCTGATTATATCCTTCAATTTAGGGACTGTTTATTTCAATTGTTGAAGTTAAATTTGATTTTTTATTATATTTATGGAATTTATAATTGAAACTATTTGTTAGAATTGTTGAGGTTATAAGAGAATTTGTTTTCATTAAGATGTTTCATGTTTTATTTCATATATAGAGGTGTGTGTGGCTGTACATCAAAATTAATGTATATAGTGTGTAGTCTTTATTATTATTTGACATATCGGACGCGATATCCCAGCTTTGGATACTCTTGCGCCCAAATACATTTCAGCAGCTTATATACAATTCAATAAACAAGACTAAAAAAAAATTAAAATTGAATAGTTGGTTTTCTCAAACAGAAAATAAAGTCTGAAATGATTTTACATTGAATTTTACATATGTGTCTTTGCTATATACAAATTCGCACATTTCTTTGATGGGCTAAAAATGATTACTTCTGTAGCTGTGAAAGAATGGACATTCTATCAATAAATAGTCTTGGATTTCTTTTCCACAGAAGCAGCTAGGAACATCTGTTGCCCCGAATTTCACAAAAAATTCTCCAAACTTACCATAATTTGGAATGAATTGTGCGTTATAAAAATTTGGACGTAAAATAGTAAGGAACTCCAAATGGGAAAATTATCCGGAATATTTTATTAGTGTTAGCTATTGCTTCAGCCATTCTTGATTCTATGAAGTTGTGAATTATAGTTGGGGCATGCGGTCTAAAAATAAATTACTGTCTTCTTTTGATAGATTAGCCAATTCGTATTTTATTATCAAAGATTCTATCAAAGATCTGCTAAAATAGGTATTTTTGCCAAACTATGAATGCAATTTGATGAGTTCGTTTTATAAGCTCTCACTACCTAAAGAAGAATCTGATATTGCTGAGAGTTTAATCTTCGCTTACTTCCTTTATTAATAAATTTATACCATATTTCAGATCCATAGGTTAGTGTGGGCCTGAAGAGGCTTTATATAAAATTCTTCTTTTTTAAGCATCCAATCCCCACATTTCCCGCAAATTGAAAATAACAAATTTTTCATACAATTGGTTTTACATAAAATATCATTAATGTGGGGTGTAAAGTTAATTTTTGACTTAATTCTGTTATTAGAAAATTTCATTCCTAAAATTTTTACTTCTTCTACCGGTTTTATTGCTCGTATTAGTAGTTTTAGAATTAATATATGGAATAAGAGAGAGAGAGAGAGAATGTATTAAAATTTATTACAACTAATATTCAAAGTATACAAGAAAAGGATAAGACGGAGATAGGTGAGAATCGACCATCCTTCACAACATTTTCCTGCTCCGCCCCTAGGTGGTGTCTGTCCTCTTTTCTCGCGAAGTTAGGGAGATCGGACTTCTTATAATACATTTACCTAGCTAGGGTGGCAAATATTCAGACAGTTTGTTGGCTCCAATAATAAAAAGATAGGAGCGTGATCAAATAAAATATAATGAATATTAATGTAGGCGTTACGGAGTTAAAACTTTGACTCAGTCCTCTGTGATCGTCGCGGTAACCGGAAGAAGAGCTAGGGCGGGAGCTTGCGTAGGATAGATTATGTTGGCCGTGGTCCACCCCATACATCCACTGAATCCCTTGAACTCTTTCATGATGTATAAATGTATAGCTGGTAGAAAATTACTTCCCCCCATTGTAGTAAATGGCGGAGAAATATTTTTGTGTTGTTTCACACCTATCAGCGACCGAATTCCGTCAGTGCTAGAAGAAACATATTTCCCCCCGATATTAAATTATATGGTTTTCTCCCCACACTTCAGAGAGAGGGAGACATTTGACAATTAGCATAGTTTTATTGACATCCCGTCAAAAATATTTTTAAAATATACGAATATGATAAAAACAAATACAACTCAAAATATTTTGAAATATTAATATATATAATATAATTTTTTCCGGGTCTATATAAATATATATAATTTCTAAACAAACCGTACATCTATTAAGTTATAAAATAAACAAATCATATCTAAACCCACACTATGTTTTACCGCTTCTAAAATAACCGCCTCTAAAATTATTTATATAAAAAGTAAAGGACTCTTTTGGTTTTGTATATCTTAAATGTAAAAAAAATCTTTCGAATCAAATTGGATTTGAAATCTATGCCTGCAAATTATATTCTGTTGAAGAGAAATATCTTTCTGAGAATTTAAGATTCCAAATACGCGTTTAAAAGCAACGCTTCCAACATTTTTATTATATAGACATTAATGGAATTATTATTTATTATAGGCACAGCCGCAGTGACGTATTGCCATCTATAAAAAATCGAAATAATTAAATATGAAGAGAAAATAGTTTTACCCTTCTTATATTTTACTGATTGAGAAGATAGCTGGTCGTTAGTCTGGAATTCCTAATTGAGTTGTCGATGTCTTCATTGAATGGAATTTGAATGATACTCCCTTTTTTACGTTTTATTACTTTATTGATTTTGTTATTTTTATTTTGAATTCGCATATTTTTTTATTTCAGTTGGTCACCTAAAGGTGAACATCGTTGACTTGATGGTCAGATTTTGCCGAGGTAATGATAGTTTTGTTGTCAGGGTTCTTTTGTCGTTTACGTGAGATGAATTATTGTGTAGATTCTAAACTAATCTTGCTCTATGGTACGTTGGTTTAAATATGTGCAGATGTATTTATCTGTTGCAGTTTGTTATCTAGACGATTTAAAATATCATCCAACCTGTCCTTTCTTATTGCTATTTTCAAATTTCCTATACCCAATTTAATACATTTTTGCCCGAAGGGTGACATTGTTAATATTTTTGTAATGTTTTCAGAAGAGAGAGTAGAGTTTAGTTTCTCAGAAAAAATGCTTACAATCCCATCCAGATTTTGATAAATTTCTTCTTTCACGGTTGAAGATGTTTGTAATTGTGAGTGAGAAGGCCAGTACTTTCTGTTAACTCTTCTAGAGACGGCACAATAAGGCCGCGAGCGGTATATACATTTAAAATTTATAATTCAATTTGATGTTTTGGATTATTATAAAACTAGTTAAATAAATATTTACCGAATTCGATGAGAGATTCAACGCACGTCTACTCGACTTGGCCACCTATATATATATATATATATATATATAAAGAGACATGGGTCGCCTCTCCCGTCAAAATAGACGTCTAAAACCAGACGCCATCTGCGGCGACGGCCAATAGATGGCGTCTCGTTTTAGACGTCTATATGAATGATACTCCCTTTTTTACGTTTTATTACTTTATTGATTTTTTTTTTTTTTTTGAATTCGCATATTTTTTATTTCAGTTGGTCACCTAAAAGTGAACATCGTTGACTTAATGGTCAGATTTTGCCGAGGTAATGATAGTTTTGTTGTCAGTGTTCTGTTGTCGTTTACGTGAGATGACAGAGCAGATGGGAGAGGCGACCCTTATCTCTTTAGATCAATTTCCTCCTGGCAAAATTTCCATCTATATATATTGCCACGTTTTTATTTTTAAAACGCTAATTTTAGTTTAGTAAAACTTTATTTTTAAAGTTTATTATTTTAAAAGTGAAATGTTTGTTAATGAAATAGACATTTTGCCTAAACTCATTTATTGCTGCTTTCTTTTACAAGCCATTTGTTTATGTGTATTTTTACATATCGTTTTTATTGAGTTTTTACCAATTTAGTATGTACATCATTGACTTTTGATGAATGGAAAAAGAAATTGAAAATAAACATATGAAAAATTAAAGTAACATTTTAAAGGAATTTATGTACAATTGAAAATTGTTTCTGTAACGTCTCATATTCCCCTTCTTGAAGCATTTATTCTCGGGTAATAAATGGTCGAAGTTGAGATATGTGAACGCGTCTTGCTTGCTTTTGGTCTTTCAGAGAGATATCGTAGGTTACATCAGATATCTTTTTTTGAATGACAAATGGTCCTTCATATTTTGGGGATGTCTTGATGAGACGAGGGTCGTTGAAGGCAATTTTTCTTATGACAAAGTCTCCTTCTTTAAAGACATACTTGGGGTGATGGCTATCGTGTTTAATCTTCCACTTACTTCTAAATTGTTCTGTCCGCAGGCTAGCTTTCTTCCTGGCTTCTTCAATTGTAATTGGAGTTTGGTCGGCAAATTCGGGTACATTACCGATTCCATACATTAAGAAAAGCGGTGAAAAACCAGTCACGTCATGTGGTGTGGAATTATAATTTTTGACAACTTGCGGTAACAATGAGCTCCATTTACATCTAGGTTTCTCTAGAACAGCTATTCTCAGTTTTGTCATTATCGTATCATTTAATTTCTCGCAAATGCCATTGCACTGAGGATGATAAGGCGAAGTATATGTGTGTTTAATTCCTTGTAAAGAAAGAAATTTGTTGAACTCTTTTGATATAAAATTTTTGCCATTATCTGTTAAGATAGTATTGATCGAATTAACAGATTTGATTATCTTATCAAGACATTGAGTGACAGCTTGAGCAGTGTTTGTTATTGTGGGATATGCCCATAGATAACGAGTTGCGTGATCAACAAAAACTTGAATGAATTTATGCTTTGTGTTAGCTGCTGCTGTTCCCAGTACAATAGTGTCACAACCGATCATTTGTAATGGTTGGATATTTGACGTTGGAGTGATCATTTCTCCTAAAGTTGGTTCATGTCTGACCTTCACTAGTTGACAAGATTTACAAGATCGAACATAATTCTTGATATCAGTTGTTATTCCTTTCCACCAATAACATTGAGTTATAAGTTTGCATGTTTTGGTTATTGATGGGTGACTCAATGAATCGTGATATTCTTCCAATATTTTTTTGGTAAGCGAGTTCGGGACAACTGCTTTAAAAACTCCTCTTTGTTTGATCATTACCACACCGTCGTGAGTGTGGGAATTTTTCAAGAAACTCAAATCTGAATTTTGTTGGTGTTCTTGAAGTTCTTGAGTTGCAATGTTAAAAACTGGAAGTCTTGATAAGGCGTCAACATGAGTTTGTTGCTTTCCAGAACGATGAACGATGTTACATGATTTCGAGGATAAACTAAGAATCCATCTAAAATACTTAGGTTTCGGTTTCTTCATGGTGAAAAGCCATTGGAGCGCCGCATGATCAGTGATGATTTCAAATGGTTGGTTTTCTATGTATACATGAAAGTGATCAGTTGCTTGTATTACGGCTAGGCATTCCATCTCATAAGCAGAATAATTCTCTTGGTGTGGTTGCAGTGTTTTGGAGTAATAAGCAATTACATGTTCCTCATTGTCTGGACCAATTTGTGTTAGGATTGCTCCAATTCCATATTTGGAGGCATCTGTATAAACTTTAGAGGGGTAGTCCGGGTTGTAAATAGCAAGGACAGGTTTTGTAGATAGTGCCATTTTAAGTTTAGCGAATGACTCCTCTACTTCCTCATTCCAGATGAAGGGCTGATTCTTCCGAGTGAGTCGAACCAAGGGGAATGAAATTTTAGAAAAGTCCTTCACAAATTTTCTGTAATAATTTGCCAATCCCATGAACTGACGAACTTTCTTTACAGTATCAGGTCTTGGAAAGTCTTGAATAGATTTTACTTTTCCTGGATCAGGTTTTAATTGATTGTGACTGATGATATGTCCGAGGTATTTTACTTCAGTTCTTCCAAAAATACATTTCGACAATTTTAATTTCATGTTGTACTGTCTTAATTTGTCAAAAACTTTACTAAGAAGCTCTATGTGCTCTTGCCATGTTTTCGTGTACACCAATATGTCATCTTGGAAAGAGCAAGTTCCTTTCCATAATAATTCACCTAGAATATGTTGGATTATCCTTTGAAACGTTGAAGCAGCATTTTTTAAACCAAAGGGCATCACTAAAAACTCATAATGACCATCGTTTGTGACGAATGCAGTTTTTTGAATAGATTGCGGGTCCATTTCGATCTGCCAATAACCCCATGCAACATCAAGGGTAGAGAAGAATCTGGATCCATGCAATCGATCAAACATGTCCTGTATGTGAGGTAGGGGTTGCCTGTCATCCAGTGTGATCTCATTAAGACGTCTGTAATCAATGCACATCCTTTTATTTCCATCCTTCTTGGGAACCATAACAACAGGAAATGCCCAAGGAGAATCTGAAGTTCTTATTAACTTGTGTTCGAGAAGTTCTTTAACTTGTTCAGCTATCTCTTCATACTCTTTTAGAGGACGACGATAGGGTCTAAGAGAAATTGGTTGTTCACTTTTCGTGATGATCTTATGTTGTATAGCTACTTTTCCCAAATCAATAGCATGCTGAGAAAATACATTCCTATTGTGTTCAAGTAATTTTTTTAATTCATGTTCTCTTATCTCTTCTAGATGATTTACAAGAATTGGATTTTGTAATCCATCAATTTTGGTGTAAATTGTTTTGTCTTTGACGTCTATTAAAAGATTAAAAAGAGATGCAACATCTAATCCGATCAAGAGTGGATATTTAAAGTTCTTCATTACATGGAGAGTTACAGGTTTAATTAGTTTATCCATTCTTACCTTGGTCTGAAGGCTTCCACATGTCCTGGTAACACCATCCGCTTGGCTGATGTGAATGTCTGAATTTGGTTGAAGTTGAAGACGGGTTCGCTTGAACAATCGCCAATTGATTATTGATACTGTTGCTCCAGTATCCACAAATGCTTGCGCAGGAATTCCATTTACTTCAACACTTATGTTGATAAGCTTGAAAGCTCCTTGTGTAGGGGTATTTGTCAAAGTACTTACATTCAACAATTCCGGGGCTCCGCATACTTGTTTCACTGAAGTGTTTTGATTAGGCCTATCCTTTTTATAATTAGGATCATAATCCTCACAATCTGTGACCCAATGTTTAATTTTTATTCCCTTTTTCGAACATATTGGACACCAGAATGGGCAAACATTTTTTCTATTATCATTATTTTTTGTCGCGAGATGTATTTTGTTTTTAGGCTTAAACTTAATTGAAGCCCTATTTTGTTCAATTGAAGCTGCGATATGGAACCATTTCGTGGTGTCAGTTGGCTGTGCAGCCACAATTAAATCTTTCCAATCATTTGGAAGTCCGTCTGTTAATAAATGTATTTTTTCCTCCTTCGTTAGATGGGTTTGATTTAACAGGCGAATTTTATCTTGAAAATAATTTTCTATTGATTCTTCTCGTTTTAATCTTCGATGTGATGCTGAGACAATTGGATTTGCGTTGTATGAACCAAATCTTTGAATCAACTTTTCCTTTACAACTTCCCATCTTTTTATTGCAGGATTTGAAATAATCTCATCTGCATACCATTCAAGTGCTGAATCTGTCAAGTAGTACATAAGATTTTTGATTTTTTCATCTTCCTTTAAAGAATTATTTTCAAAATCATATAATTTGATCCATGACTCAGGCCTAATTGCCGACTTCGAGCCGTTGAACTTTTGCAACCGGTTGTTTGGATTTTCCGCCATTTTTTTTTTCCGTATCCTTTTCGACTGCGCCAAATGCCACGTTTTTATTTTTAAAACGCTAATTTTAGTTTAGTAAAACTTTATTTTTAAAGTTTATTATTTTAAAAGTGAAATGTTTGTTAATGAAATAGACATTTTGCCTAAACTCATTTATTGCTGCTTTCTTTTACAAGCCATTTGTTTATGTGTATTTTTACATATCGTTTTTATTGAGTTTTTACCAATTTAGTATGTACATCATTGACTTTTGATGAATGGAAAAAGAAATTGAAAATAAACATATGAAAAATTAAAGTAACATTTTAAAGGAATTTATGTACAATTGAAAATTGTTTCTGTAACGTCTCAATATATATATATATATATAGCGGCCAAAATATAAATATTGAAAGGTAATAAAAATATAAAGTTTCAAGCAATTATTTCATATATATAGGTTAAAGTAGACAAAAGAGTATGTAGAAACCGCAGCCATTGAAAAAAACTTTTTTTTTTCTATAATCCTATTCTATCCTCTTTGAACATGTGGTCGTGAATTAAACCGTTGTTCATTCAGCGCTGTGAAACAATCTAAAGATGACACAGCCGAAAGCAGCGAGAGGCGGAGTCTATGCATCTATCATCGGCACAATTGATGGCCATTAGAGCCATATTTATGGATATGGCACATGGATGGACATGTCGGGTCATTACTTAATGAGCTTGAACTTAATTACTTCTTCCTTCTCTCAGGCCGAGACTTGATTCAACTTCTCAAAAGTACGCATACAATTTGGAACGATTCAGACACGTAAATGTGTCTAAGAGATAATACAATATTAGCGCGATTTTCTATGGCTAAATTTGTTTCATTTCTTGAACAAAGTTGGCGCGCTAACACCTTGTGATGTAAAAGTGTGTCTGTATTTATTTTTAAAAGTGGCCTTATAGTTAAATGTTATAGAATTATATGCTGAGCACAGAGGGTAACACTGGCTATTCTTAATTGAATAACATGTCTATACATCTAAAAGCTACTTGAATATAAAATAGATGAGAAATATATAATTAGTTAGCTAAATGCTTAAAATTATTTGGATCATTTTTATTTTAGAATTAAGTGAGATTAGTGTTGATATAGAGAAATCTGTATGAGATTGATGTAGAGAATTGTATGTAGATTTGCTTCGATGCGCCATTTCGAATATAAGACCTTGTTTGTTCTCCCTACATCAACAAAATATTTTCAAAGTTACTCCAAATTTTTGCGAATTATTTCAGCTTTTGATTCATTCTTTCAACTTTATGGAATAAAGAAAATATAATAAAAATAGTCGTTCGAGTATCTTTGTACTTGTTTCGAGGTCCTAATATGTTGATGAGACATAAAACATCTTCTTTTCACCTCCCTCAAATATCATATATAAATATATCTGGAGGCCTAACTATGTGCAGGGCTTGCCTTTTATATATTAAAGACTGTAAGGATATCTCTCGATATATTCGGTCTTTTTAAAATAAAAATATATTATGTTAACCTCCGAAATCGAAGAGTCACAGGAAAGACTATTGATTTAGTTTCTTTTCAAGGAAAAAAATCTAACATCCCAATTTAGACCATTAAAATATTTCTGAATTCCATAATATGGATTAACCAATAGGAAAGGTATCTCTATTTGTCATAAAAGGGTGGGGACGTATCAAGTGAATGCTTGAAATGTGCCTATACAATTGAGCTGATAAATACATAGCCATTCACTTGTGGAATATATTTTATACGATTCGTACGTTTTATATTCTAATCAAATATATTGCTTCATTTCTCTTTCAAACAGTTAATTGCCTTTTTATAGAATGCATATAACCAAATTGCACTATATTAAATAATTGGACCTTTTTTGTGCTTGCATAATGAACTTTGCATATCGTTATTTACAATCATGAAGGCAGTATGTTATTGGGGCTGTAGCAATTATGTTATGTTCTACCAATATCTACTGCCTCCCAGACATATAACTTATAATCCCAGAAATCTAACCTCATATATAGAATTACATTAAAATCTTGTACAGCCTCTCTTACATATACAACAGCCCGAAACGCGTACGTGGTTAGCTTTTTTTTTGATTAATCAAGAATGGGTATTTGGCCAATTTTAGAATAATAAAAAATCAAAAGAATGTTCATATTTATTCCGACAGATGGCGCAAGCCATCAGCAACTTTCAGTTGCACTATAAGGAGATGCCTTTTTCTTTTTCATAATTTATCCACCTTATCCCAGTACAATTTCACATTTGTACTATATTTTTGACATGAAACTAAATTACCTAGAATAGACGTACAAGATTTTCAGTTGATAAATTAATAAACACACACTATGAAAACAACCAGCTAAATCAGGTCATAGCCTACTTCATGTTATTTTAGGAACCGCAGTGTATATCCATATATATTTGCATGATGGCTTACGTGTGGCAATATCAGAATCCCTATGATATCTGGGTTTTTTTAAGGAACACTTTGCCCTACCCTGTTTTATTTCTAACTAAGATAGCGTTCTGTTCGACAAGTCACCGTTGCTTGACTGAGAGATAACAAAGGACCTTCAGCTTCTTAAATGTGTGACAAAGGTATCTTAATCTTAGGGAGCGAACATTGATAATTAAAAAATGTAGTTCTTGTTTCTTCAGAGCATTGCTCGACCGCATCTGGCGCGGTTGAATACCGTCATAGAATGCTTCGAGCACACCCATCGGTTTCATTAAAAAGCTCACCAATCTGCTTAACAATAATGGACCCCCTGCACTTGTTTCCTGTGATGATCCTGAAACGCTGAGGAGCGCGATTACAGGGCTCTTAAAAACAACGGCAGACCAATCTATACAAAACGACCTTACAAGAATGGATAAATCTAAGCTATACTCTCACAACAAAGACATTCACATATCTTTCATGACGGAGGGGATTTTCCTTTCCCGGTTGTAAGACTACTTGCACAAGTTAGAATACTTTCAAGTTTTTTTAGAGAAAACCACACCAAGATGCTCTGCGGTGAGGACCCGATTTGTACCTTCTGTAATTCAAAACTAAAAAATTGAATCACCCACTATATCTTTGATTGCTCTGCTCTGAAAGAAGAAAGAAGAACCCTTATGCTCAAAACTGGGCAACTCTGTGCTTCACTCCCAACAATAATTGACAATATGTCCCAGAATAAGTATATTGCTACGGCGTTTTATGGTTTCCACAAGTCCATATCTCAGAAGAAGGCCAAGTGACACTCACTCCTCACTTTCTTATTGCTACTCTTTTTGTGTTGTTTTTCGTGCTTCCCTCTTTCTCTTTCTTTTTTTTTTTTTCTTTTTCTTCTGTTTATATTGTTGTTTCCTTTGTCTCACTGCTTTGTTCTTATGCATACCTCTGGTGAATCCTGTATAGGGTCAGTGACCCTAAATAAAAGCTTTTTTGTTGTTGTTTGTTGTTGAAAACCGTCATAGAACTACTGGGTTATAGAACGGACACTACGATACTCTTACAGAGGCATTACACCCACGGATGTTAATACTTTTTCAATAGAATAGTTACGAAATTAGCAACATGGCTTTGAAAATATGTGATCGCATTGGAAACATTTGCTGGATGTTTTTGTAGAAGCAACTGAGTGACTGTCCTTCTAACATTTTTTTGAGATTATAAATAACGACAAGAGTCCTTTATAGCTTGCAACTAGGAGAAATTAAGACAACTCTGGCAGCAAAGCGAAACAGGTCAGGTGTTGATACTATCAGGACATGTGGCATCTCATTTTACATGTAGAGGATGTTTCACCTTATTTAGAAACGGCGGTGGTAAGCAGACACTGCTTCTTAAATACAGCACCACACATGAACTAAATATAGTTGTCTTGTAGAAATCTATGATAGAATATTTTATCCCATACTATATATACAGTATAAGCTCCCATGACAGACAATAACATAGGTACATGGGTATTCTTAGTTTCTCCTGGAGGAGTTTGACTGATAGAATATTTTATCCCATACTATATATACGGTATAAGCTCCCATGACACACAATAACATAGGTACATGGGTATTCTTAGTTTCTCCTGGAGGAGTTTGACTGATAGAATATTTTATCCCATACTATATATACGGTATAAGCTCCCATGACAGACAATAACATAGGTACATGGGTATTCTTAGTTTCTCCTGGAGGAGTTTGACTGATAAAATATTTTACATCCAAGTGGTCAATTATAGAAAGTTTTAATTGCTGAAGTTGAAATACATTTTTTTTTTGTTTTTAACTTTATATTCCACCTTTCACAAGAGCCATCTTGTCCCGCTCAATCACAACTTTGTTCTCCCCCCCTCCTCCCATTCTTCTTTAACAATGTAGAAGTAGTGCAATACCAATCGGAGATATGTTTAATTTTCTTTCTCATATCAGTCTGTATAAAAAGTTCGCTCTCTAAGCGGAAGCCTAATATAAAATCAAATTATTCAAATATATACCAATATAAATAATGTTTAAATATATAAAGGTTCGGTTCCACGGTCGGTGAGCGTGCCCACGTGATTGAAATAACGTAATAGGGTTTAGAATAACATTTAAGTATTATAGTAAAAAATCTAAAGAAATTGTGATAAAAAAAGTAACGATCCGAGTACTACTGCGCTTCTTTTGTAAAAAAAAAGGCTGAATGCAAATATGGCGGCAAAAGAAATATGTGAAGTGAAAGGGAAAGGAATAGTCAATAGATTAACAGCTTTGAAATGTTCCAAGAGATTTAGAGAAGGAGAAATAAGTCTTGAGGACAAACCTCGAATGAGACGACCACATGTAACGGATATTTAGACCCTGCGATTTCTGGTTGATGTACAACCTACAACAATCTACGTATGAATTGTCAACTAGACTCGGACCATCCAAAGATGCGATTAACCGAACTCTGCACAAGCTGCACTTTGTTAGCAAACACCCAAGACAAGATCCCCACGACCTGACTATAGCCCAGACCCAGAGGCGAGTCGATAACTGTAAACGATTGTTAAAAATCCGCAATATTCACGGTTTTGGAATCGGATTGTAACTGGAGATGAAAGGTGAATCTATCATAGTAATCTCGACACAAAAAAGACAATGGGTATCCTGTGATCAACAGGCTAAATCTTTAGTTAAACAGAATCGCTTTGCCACCATAAGGTTATGTCCATATGATGGAACATCGATGGTATTGTACGCTACGAACTTGTTCCTGATGGTCGTGCATTTAATGCCGATATCTACTCAGAACAACTCAGCCGAATTTATAAAGTTTTGAAGACTCGATAACCTGCTTTTATCTACCGAAAGAGAGTACTCCTGCAACATGACAACGCACCAAATCATTGAGCTAGGTTAACAACGAATAGAAAAAAGGTTTTAGAGTAAATATGGTAGTTCAATTTCACCCCCTTCTTTATATTGCACCATCTGATTATGCATTATTTCGGTCCATGACTACATTTCTAAGGGGAAATACCTTGAAATATTCCAAGACGTCGAAATTGTCTATCGAGTATTTCTTGACTCCAAACACCGAGAATGTTTTTTTCAGAAAATTGAAAAACTGGTAAAAGGATGGCTGGCTGTTATTGAAAATGACGATATCTACTTCAATGAATGAATATTTTTTGTTTATATATTATTTAATGTGTGTCAAATAAAATTTTATTTATGGGAACGAACTTTTGATACAGCCTGATATGACATTTTAGTGAACATATACCTAAAATGTCAAATACCACATAGGTATACTTACTTACCAAGGCATACTGGATAACGACTGGACAAGGAATACTAATAACAATATACTTATATGCATGTCTGGGAGCACTACCATGTATAAATTATTATTTAGGTGCGGTATATGCTCCAAATAAGATACCGCTCTCAAGTGACAACATTTTCAAGTGAAATCCTTTGTAATAAGAATTTTTAAATAATTTTGACGCTTATGTTTCTTTTTAAAATAAACTATTTCTACTATAGTCCTACGGCTACTTGAACCCGTTGTAGCCTGTTATATGTGGCCTAAATAAGTGGTCACATTATTACTTATATATCCCCATGGTTAATTAACCTGTGTTAAATCAAGCTATTCAGCAATTTTCTGGGCTCTTGAATGTCTGATTTTATTAATTAGTCTATTAAAGTTATATTTCTCAATTTTTTTCGGCTTTAAACTTGCAAAGCGATCTGTCAAATGGACTGACATATTGGTCAAGCCTTTATCAATAATTAGGTTCCCCCTTACTCGGGGGAAATCGGATAAAAAGGTTTTTCCAGACTTGAAAGTCCATAAAAAAAGTTAACCGATTTCCAAACTTTCATCTTTTTTTTTTTGCAAGAATATTTTGCTTCTTATTAAACGATCTCCTCAAACCAAAAATTAAAGTTGTCGCAATTGAGATATAAAGTTCCATTATTAAACTTCACAAAACAGGAGCAAAAAATGATATTATATACTTCTAAAATTATTGACGCAATAAAATTTTAGAGGAGCAAGTTATTTCGAATACTAGCTTCTAAATTCACTAAAATTATTTGAACGTTTTGGGGAAGCTATTATATTTTACGTTTGCACATGCGGTTTAATATTCATATTAAAAATTATTTTTCAATGTTTTTGTCTTTTTATTATATTTTACTACGGGCAAAGACAAGTTCCATTGATCGAAAACCTGTCAAATAAAATTTAATATAGAATGAATTGTGGACGATAACTCATTTTTTAGAAATCCCCCACTTTGAATCTAATAAAATATTTTGTTGAAATCATAGAAGCCAACTTTATACATAAGAACAAGTTCTGTGCTGCAATAACTAAAAAGATACCAGGCCATATTCTATTGCATTGGGTAAAAGACAAGCCAACTTCATTTGTAATTTTAATGTTCCTGTGTAAAAACTCACAGAAGAAACTAATTTCACAAATACATAAAAACAAATTAGGTTATTGGAATAAAAGGAGCAAACTTTATCTATACAAACGAAGTTTTCTTAACCTATACGAAACACAGTAAGTTCTATTAATTTACTAACAATTATCCAACTTATCTATGGAAAAAACAAGCTTTATAAATGGAAAGGCAAGAAGCTTCGTCAACCTACATGTATATGTAAGAGCAAGTTCTGTGTGTTGTGTGCGAATAGAGTCAAAAAAATTCATTTTTCTTATACGCAAGAAATATTTTGTGAATGGACTTAAATAAACTAACTTTTGTGTTGATTGTTGATATAAACACGAGCATTTTGAATTTAATGATTAGACATTGATTTCGATAGTATTATGTTTATATAAGAGACACAACTTATTTACAAACAGAGACAAGCATATTTACATTTAATAATGTTGCCATATAAAAATATACAGTGTTACCAAATTAAAAGAAAAGTTGCGGAGAGTGGAATAATATTTTTATTCTCCCATATATATATATATTAATAGTATTTTTTTATATTTGGAAAATAGAGGAAAAGTAAACTATTAAGAACAACAGATTTTGAATTAATTTTGAGTCAGAACAGCAAGCTAATTCTGTATCAAATAGTATAGTTATGAAAAATTTCAAGATTAATAATTTTTTTTATTTAATTTAAATGTGTGAGGTTTGTTTTTTTATTTTTTTTTGTACTAAAAAATTAGTTAGATTATATTTTTAAAAAAGAAAAAAAAAAAAGGTAACACCAGCAAAGCATCGGCAGTTACGCGTCATAGGCTGGGTGAAAAAAGGAATAAGCGAAGAGAAATTTTAAAGAGAAGAGCAAAGACAGAACCATGAAAATAATTTTCCAAATATAAAATAAAGCTAATTAGAGAGAGAGAGAAGTATTTTTTGCTCTATTTTCTCTCTTGATGAGAGAAGTTAGATTTTTGTAAATTTTTTTTTATATAAGCTTGTTTTAAAGACAATCTAGTGTAAATGTGGAGGACACGGTATAAGATAATATATTAAATTAGGAAGGATGAAAACCTTAAGGGTTAGACCAGTTGAAAACCATAAAGGTTAGACCAGATGGAAAGAGGATGGTACTCAGGTGGGCCTCTTCAGATGAAGACCTGAGCAGCAGTTTCGGCCCTTACTCCATTACTGCCAAACCATACCTCTTCGACCAAATAGAAAGCAAATTTAGGTTGGAACGGAGGTAGAGTAATAGCTGAGCCTTAGATACTACAAAAATCAACTAATGAACTAAGACATTGTCATCTTCTGCACTTTCAAACCTAACTCAAAAAATGTTTTTTCAGTTCAGAAGTTAAATTGATTCGGCTCCCTAGACTTAATCAGATTGATACATACTTATCCCTTAGTGTTAAACTTTGAATCAAATTGTGTTTATTCTTTTTGGGTATAAGGACTGTAAGAGACTGATAAGAAATTAGTAATACAGTTAAATGATTATTATAAATATAGGAAAAAATGATCATATCCCAAGCCTTTAACAATGTGCGTCGACAAGGGAACAGGAAATCTAACATTAAAGAACATAGAAAATTAAACTTTGTCTGATGTTGGTAGGTTCAGATTATAGTCCAAATTGTGTTCATACACTCTAAATAATAGGACTGCAGGAAATTAATAAGATATTAATAGTACGAGAGGATAAGGATTAATTGGAACTACAAGAAAGTACGATTAAATTCAAACAAGTTAAGAATGTGCGTCATACCATAAATGGAAAAATCAGCTTCATCAGACAAAGACATAAGTCCCTTGTCTGAAGATGGTGAAAATGCTTTCCCATAATGACTCACATCATCAATTTATTTGAACTGGTCCTAACGAAATCGTATATTCTATATATAGTCCTATCTATACTTTTTTTTTTAAGTATTATATATGTGGACCAGTACCTGTTATTTCTGCTAAATAAGGAAGTTTAGGAATTTAAGTTTTAATGCTTCATATCAATTAGATTGAATGTTCATTCTCTATATCCCCCTTTATAAAGATTGAGCACGCATAGATAATTGTTATGTATGCTATAAGGAGAGAAAAAAATATTCTAAAGTTATCGTATAAATTTAAAGGATCAAACAAAGTAAGAATTAGAGAAAACACAGAAATAAAGGTATGGTATTGGTAAGCAAAGGTAAAAAGAACAAATCCAAACAAATAAACAATGTGCGACGTTTCGGCATCAGCGTCGCTACAATCTTCAGACAAGTCTGAAGAGGGCCACAATGTCGCTACCGAAATGCCACACACCACTCATTCACTCGGACCCGGTCCCGTTACCTTGGGTTTATAATCTATAATCCAAATTGTGCTTTATCAGTATGGTATTGGTGTTTCAGAATATTGAATTTAATAGTTTCTATTAGTGTAGATGGATTTTTTTTTATTAATTTAAAATCTTAAATATTATTTGTTCTAAGTCCAATTAAAAGGGGTGAAGAAAAAAGAAACAAGGAACACAAAAAAAAACAAAATAGAAAAATATAAAAAAAAAAGAAAAATAAATAAATAAATTAGGAAAGGAGAGAAAGATGAGGTGGAATAATAAAAGAAAATTTCTTTGAAAATATTTATAATAGCTTATAAGTACACTTAATTAATGTGATAGCATTCGTTATTAATGTTATGATTTCAAAAGAGTATTTACCTATAATTAGATTATTTATTATCTAGAATAGCGGAATGTAGTTAGTGTTAGTAAATCTAGAGAGATAGATGATGTGACTCTTGTTAGTTGCCTCATTGTCTACAAGTGAAAGTAGTATTTAGATTGAGCGTTCCAGTTGAAGTCAGTATTGCTGTTAACATTATTATAGATAATTCAGTTACATGTATTGAATTTCAGTTCATGTTATCAACTTAAAATTCAATATATGCATGTTACAATTAACATCACAAGCAAATTCTACTCACCCAGGGGGAAACGGTTAATGTCTATAAATAAATTTTCGATTTAAAAGTTAGCGGAGAAAAACAAGTTTGAATAATCGGTCAAAAGTTAATTAAATTCTCATAGTGAAATTTTTAAAGTCATTGAAGTTGAAATTGTATGTTAATTTATTTTTGTGAAGATATTTTCTGATTGCTAAAATGTTAATTTTTTTAATTGTATTTTGGCTGAATCCATTTTTTTGAAATTCGTCATTTAAGTTTTTAATTTTACTTATAAAGTTGTTTAGTTTGCTGTTAATTCTGTAGTATCTTAAAAATTGTCCAAAATAGATACCTTTGGTGCAATTTTTTGATATATTTGAATCTTGTCTATTATATTTAATAATGTTGAAATCGAAATTTGATCTTTTGTCATATACCTCTATACTTTTTTCTTTTAGATTTATGTATAAATCGAGGAAGTTGACTTTTTGATTAAATTTGATTTTTTCATTATTTTTTAGATTTAGATACGGATATTGCTAAAGATATCTACAAATTTAAGAAAATTGATAACAGTACTTCTGTTAACATCGTCATAAAATTTACAAACAAAATCTTTGAACATATCAAATTTTATGATATATTCAACAACACTGATATCAAATACTTATTCCTAGTACAAAGTTTAAATTTTAAAACCACATTCAAATACAACAAAAATCTAGGAAGTATGGTATGCAACTATAATACCTTCATAAAAAATTTAAACAACTTTAATAGTATTAACTGTAAGTGCAATAATATAAGTGCAATAATATAAATATAAAGGTCACATCCTAACCAGTGACTTCACATTCTTAAATGAAGAAACACAAGTCTTGCTCAACAACGGATATAAATTTACACCACCAATTAAACAAAATTACAACAACACAGTTAATTCAATCATCCAAGATCTTGATCTTTTTATTAATAAAACAAGCTTAAAGTTCAAGATCCCCGAATTTACTTTCCTTAATTGGAAATTTGAAATTATGAAACATGTCAAGGATTATTACCACAATACACTGAAAATTGCAAAAATGCCCCCCTCAAATATTGGAAAATTAAAAGAAAACATCAAAATTATTCAAGAAGAGTACATTATTACTCCAATTGATAAATGTTCCAACAACTTCTCAATCACTTGCAAAAATCTGTACCGCGACCTAATTATGCAAGAAATGGACAACACCGATAAATATAGCATAACAAATATAACCCCGATTCAAATTAAAAAGGAATTGGAGGTTAAAGAAAAAACTTTAAATATCTATAGAAAAAAAAAAACACTACCCCTATTATACCTCATATTTACATTATACCCAAAATACACAAAAATCCTCTCAAATTCAGAACCATAACATCTGGAATAAATTCTAATTTGAACAATTTAGACACCTTCAATTAGCTTCAACTTTAAAATTTTTAACAAAACAGATCCGCAATAAAGAAAAATACAACTTTATTGACTCCAATAAGAACATACTAAATTTTATTAACAAAAACCTTCCCAAACTCAAATCAGTTTATACTTTTGATTTTGAAGACCTCTTCTCTAAACTGGAGTTAGAGGATCTTAAACTCAAAATTATAAGTCTATTTTCAGAATTTTTAATAGACAAGACTTTCAATATTCCCTTAATTCACAATGGTAACAAAACTATTGTAATTAACTACAATAAAGCAAAATTAATTTTCGAAACATTTCTTAAATTCAATTATATTCAAATTAAAAATCAAATTTACAATCAAAAACAAGGAGTACCTATGGGTACGTCATCGAGTCCATTATTGGCCAACCTCCTGTTACATTTTGGTATGAGAGGGAATTCTTTTCTCTTAACAAAGTTAACTGGTTGTTGTTCCGATATGTAGATGACATCCTTATATTCAATAATAATATTTTTTCCAAATTAATAGAAAAAATCTATCCTCCGTATCTAAATCTAAAAAATAATGAAAAAATCAAATTTAATCAAAAAGTCAACTTCCTCGATTTATACATAAATCTAAAAGAAAAAAGTATAGAGGTATATGACAAAAGATCAAATTTCGATTTCAACATTATTAAATATAATAGACAAGATTCAAATATATCAAAAAATTGCACCAAAGGTATCTATTTTGGACAATTTTTAAGATACTACAGAATTAACAACAAACTAAACAACTTTATAAGTAAAATTAAAAACTTAAATGACGAATTTCAAAAAAATGGATTCAGCCAAAATACAATTAAAAATTAGCATTTTAGCAATCAGAAAATATCTTCACAAAAATAAATTTTCTTACAATTTCAACTTCAATGACTAAATATTTCACTATGAGATTTTAATTAACTTTTGACCGGATATTCAAACTTGTTTTAAATCGAAAATTTATTTATAGACATTAACCGTCTCCCTCTGGGTGAGTATAATTTGCTTGTGATGTTAATTGTAACATACATATATTGAATTTTAAGTTGATAACATGAACCGCAATTCAATACATATAAATGAATGATCTACAATAATGTTAACAGCAATACTGACTTCAACTGGAACGCCAATCTAAATACTACTTTCGCTAGATGACAATGACACAACTACGATGAGTTGCATCATCTATCTTTCTTGATTCACTAATACTAACTACATTCCACTAATCTAGATAATAAATAATTTAATTATAGTAAATATTTTGAAATCATAACATTCATAAGGAATGCTGTCACATTAATTGTGTGTATTTATCAGCTATTATAAATATTCGCAAAGAAATTTTCTTTTATTTTCCCCCCTCCTCTTTCTCTCCTTTCCTTTTTCTTTTGTTGTTTTTTGTTTTCTTTTTTCCCTCCCTTTTAACTGGACTTAGAACAAATAATAATTAAGCTTTTAAAAAAGATTTCCGTCTACACTAATAGAAACTAATAAATTCAATATTGGAGGGCTTTTCTTGATTTATCAAGAAATTGGTTTGGCCAAATATCACGGAGCAAGTTATATAAACGTTTAGTTTATTTTTGCTCCACTAGATGACGCTTTGCCATCTAAAAAGCACATGTGCTCGTGGTGAGGAAATGCCTTTTTTATTTATATATATGAAAAAATAGTACACAAATGTAACATTGTAAACAGTGTAACCTTTTCTTAATTTTTATATATATGTGGTATTATAAGATGAAAAGAGAAATAATCACATAACAATTTGAAAGAGGGACCTAGACAACCAGGAGAGTGAGAGAGAGACGGGACTGGCACAACCAGGCGGCCGTTCGTGTCGCACACAATCCCCAACTGTATTAAAAGTCCCGAGGTGTTAACTGACGGGCCCCAGGGGTCGTCCCTTGGGAATGTCGCTGGTATCTGAAGTGACCGGACTATACATTCCCGTCTCTCTCTGGGTTGTCTGTAGGCTTGCTTTATTATTCCTTGAAGAGTATATATTATGACATATGGCCGCTGTTGAAAAAGGCTGAACATGTTTTGAGTATACTTAAAGCTGGAGTAGCCAGAAATAAGGAAAGTAATTTTATAGTTGAAATTAACTAAGGTTATGGTGACATAGTTTTATATAAATAAAATATTGTATTGTACACAAGTAAATAATATTTACAAGCATTTTAAAATCTAAGAAGAAAATTAAAATTTAAGGGATTGTTGAAAATATAAATGTCATTAAAGGCTATATACAATAACATCTAACGCATTATATGGGAAATGCTGAAAGGTGTGAACAACGAGAACGGGAGTCCGATACACATGATGAAAATATTAAGGTCATTAAGACCGGGGAACTCTACACTTTAAGATATGTGTTTTAGGCAAACATGGCAAGGGGAAACTTGCCATGGGCTTTCTATGCTATAGATGCCGATTACAAGAAATGAGGCTGAGGGTGGAAATTACGTAAGCTCAGAACTGAGGTAAATATAGAACTACATACAATGTTAGAATTTCGGCGAACAGAGCGAGGAAAAACATGCTTTGGGCCATTCTACATCATCTATGCAGTTACTCGTGTAGCGAGTCCGAGTAAAGTGCCGTGTGTAGGTGAGGAAGTCGCGTGGACTTATAGTTAATTTGAGAAGATAAAATAGTTCGAGATACAAAGGTAGAATATAGGCTAACAGAGCGAGGGGAAACTTGCTTTGAGCCTTTCCACCTTAATTATTTCGATACTATGGGACTCTAGTAGTTTTAACAAATTGGAGGAAAGTCTGCGCGCACAGTGCCAAACATTGAGAGACGAGGACGGTGTTGTCCTTTACAATTGACAAGCTTCTCTTTCACGAGGTGTTTGATCCGTCGTGCGAGCTTGTGCGAGAAGATAATTTCGCGACGGGTTGAACGTAAAACCCATGTCTGCGCGAAATAATGACGGACCGGACAAAATCAGCGACGATGTTTAACGTAACTCCGTGGGAAATATCGGACGTAGGTTATATCGTGCTGGTATGGACAAGGGACAAACATAAATTTGAAGACAGGGCCCGTGTGGCAACTCTACAACATATATTAACGTAAATGAAGAGTGGAGATTAGGGGCAAAAGTAGTTCGATAATTGATTAATCAAAAATTCTCAAGAGGGACATGGGCTGGTAGAAGGTTAACAAAATTGTAAGAATGAAAGGGGCATTCAGGGGTAGATTAATAAGGGTTACTAAGGGTTGGTTGTGAGCAAGGCTCACGTGGTGGTTTGAATTCTTCGACGCCTGAGCTAACAGAGTGAATTATAAGTAGTTTAGGGCAAGCATTTTTTTTTTCGTGAGCCGTGCTTACAAGTAGGAGAGAAGGTCATATACAAAGTGGTACAAATGTTTAGGTAGTGGAGCACTATTTTTATAGATAACTTGATTATGAAAATATATTGTTATTCTTAAAAATTGTAAAGCCTGAATAGGTAAAAATTTCAATTTTAATTTTTAGGGGATGACTTTAAAATATAAATTATTTCCTTAAAATGTCTATTATTAAATTCGATTGGTAAGGTAACTAATTTAATATGGGTTACAAATATTTATATAAATAGTATGGAGAATAAAATCATTGTTAAAAGGCATGGAGAGAATAAATTTAACTAAACTAATTATGGAAATACTGGCATCAGAGTTTACAAGGAATGACCTCTTTGAAGAATGAATGGAAGGGGTAAAACAATTTCACTTACAGGTTATGTTGATTTAGGGCGAAAGTAGATTCATTGAGTTCATTGAGGGAGGGTTCTGTCTGCTGATACTGTACGTGCCAGTGTTGTCCGCCACTGTAGCGACAGGGGTATCGCAAAATCTTGTCCATGGTGGTGGAAGGTATCATGCTCTGGCACGGTGATCGTTCTTGGGCAGATCTAGAGCTGGAAGTGGGAAGCGGGAGGTTCATCTGAGGGCGTGAATGATCATTTCTTCCGGATCAAGGTTAAAAAGTTGGCTGAGGCAGAGGGTGAGAGCTCGAAGAGAAATGGTTACAGTTGAGTTTGTTGTAAATTCTTGTGGAACGTGGCTGTGGGTTTGTCCGATCTCTATGGCTTTGCTTCTTGTTTTTTTTTCATATTCTAGTATTGCTTCTCGTCCAGGTCTTATCCTGTCGACTTTAATGTGTTATTATAAGGTGAGAAGAGAAATAATAACATCACAATTTGAAAAAGGGACCTAGACAACCGGGGAAGAGAGAGAGACGGAACTGGCACAGCCGGGCGGCCGTTCGTGTCGCACACAATCCCAAACTGTCTTAAAAGTCCCGAGGTGTTAACTGACGGACCCCAGGGGTCGCCCCTTGGAATGTCGCTGGTATCTGAAGTGACCGGACTATTAATTCCCGTCTCTCTCTGGGTTGCCTGTAAGCTTGCTTTATTATTTCTTGAATAATACATATTATGACATATATATAATACTAGCGAATGTGTAACCGGCTTCGCCCGGGTTTTATCCGAGTGGAAGTTTGCCTAACGAATATTATTGATAATATATTTATTATTGGTAATTGATAATAATATTCCGGAACACACACACACAACACACACACACACACACACAGAACATTATGATAATAATATTCGTTACGTCATATATTTATATAATATATAAAATATATTTTTCGAGCAAACATATCCACTCTCTCTACTGAATATATTTTAAAAAAGATATATATAAATAAAAAATATCTAGAGATAAACTACACGATCTTAGCCAAAAGGCCGAGAAACGATATTTTATATATAGAGATGACCTGGCTTCCTGTGTCTTCTGCTCGAGTGAATGTTTCGCAGGTAGAATTTTGTTCCTGCCTACTGAAAATTATTATCTGGCTTCGCCCGTGGTCTATTTTAGTGAGTATTCCCCTAAAAAATTTTGTTTATGTCAATCATGCATGATACAGCAATATTGTCATCATCATTTCTAACTAAAAAATATTGTTGCTCAGTACCTGGTTAATTATAATTTTTCTTGGTTGAAGCGCGACAAAAAACTCTTCCAGATTTAACTCTCTGTCCTGTTCAAATTTCAGCGAGATTAGTTACATATTGAGGGCGTGCATAGCCGACAAACATATATATATATGTTCCCGGCTTCGCCGGTTTTATCCTAGTAAAAGTTTGCCTAACGAACATTTGTTAAAACGATTCTAGCAAACATCCAATCCATATATTGAATCTACACTTGTCTATACTCTCGAAAATTTGACATTTTTTCCAGGTCCCTTTAAAAATACTCGATAATTTGAATAAAATCAATATTAATTGGTCCACTCGGTAATTTGAAGTTGAAGGAATAGTATCTTGCCACAAAAGAACATTTGCAAATAACTGTATTCAGCGAATGTACCCGGCTTCGCCCGGTTTTTACCTGAGTAGAAGTTTGCCTAACGAACATTTGTTAAAACGATTCTATAAAACATCCAATCCACCTATATATAGATCTATAAACGTATATGTGATGATTTAAGACCATGGAATTGTTGTAAATAGTCTAGATATCTACTACCACATGTTCCACCCCATGACTGTATATAACTTCTTATGTACTGCCAATAGAAAGCCTCAACTAACATCAATCTGTACCGCGTAAGACTCTAATAAAGTATATCAACTGTACAGATAGAAGGAATGGAGTCTAACAGGAGAAAATTAAGGTTAAAACTAATCAGGCATAGGACAGAAGTCGAAGCAAGGCCTAGCAAAAGAGGCTTAAAACCAGCCCAACTATAAATAATTTACAAGTCAATACTTCCTGACAGGACAGGGCGTATCTGATAACGCAGAAGTTATAAAAGTCGAGTAACGCCCCGTACTTCCTGGCCAAGACCGGACGTATCTTCCATCAAAGAAAGCCGCAAGGCCAATTAGAGAAGACAAGACCTAAGTAGGTCAACCAATAGAAAAAGGCCACGTGGCATGGTCCCGCTAATTGGGAAAGAATCACCTAAATAGGTCAACCAATTAGAAAGAAGCAAGGTCGTGGTGTTAAATCGAGAAGCAAGAATAGTCAGTCAACGCTTGGATCCCAACGGTAACACTTGCTCTAAAATCTCTCTCTCCTCATCCCATTCCTTCTTGACGTCAGACGCTTTTAGTGGAATCTCTGTTTGTTTATTTCACCTTTGGCCCAGCTGTGTCGCCTTCCACCACGACTGCACGGTAGAGTTGACATCGAGGTTCGTCTAGCATCAGGTAACACTGGTCCCAGAGGTCCCAAGATATCACAGACTCCCCCGTCCCGAAGAGTCGACAGGATAGTGGACGCCAAGGTACAAGTAAGCAAATAGACCACTGTCTGTACAGAAAGATGGAACAGGGAAGAGAGGAGGACCCAAAGGAGCCCATGAAGACCGATCCCGACTACGAAAGTGGCGAACACACCACTTTTCCGAAGAAAGAAAACACTCTCGGTAGGACGCAGGAAATTGTCCCCGGCCAGGAAGACGTCACACCCCCGCCGCCGGTGTCAGATGTCCTAGGGAGGTTGACGACGACGCTACATCAGCTTTCTGCCGTGACCGGACATCGCGAGAGGTGGAATCGCTACGATGGTTCGTACGAGGCGCAGAGCTTCTTCACCAACTACGACGCCCAAGCAGATCGGGCCCAACTACAATACTCTACAAGACTGAGAAAACCACCAAAACTCCTGCAAGCACCCCTCCGAGTTACCAACACGCGAGCGTATGTTACCTGCTCCCCCGACCATCTCTAAACCACGAGCCCAGCGCAAACAATGAACTCTGACCTTCCCAAGAATCCTCCAACCATGGCACAAGACCAGGACTGTTCCGACATACAAGACCGCACAACAGTAGGTTCCTCCATATATAATTTGTGTTGAACAATTGCTCATTCGAGCTGAACTGTCCAATAATGTAAACCTACTCTACTACTTGATAAAAGAGCATCTATCGCTATAATTAGGCAGAATACTTTTAAAATAATAGAAATCAGTTTATAAAAGAAAAATACCTGTCCATCCATTTAACTTAACTATTAATGCCATAGCTAACAATATTTTCACCATAGATTATATCTTTTTGATCTTAAAAATAGTTAACATAACGCAAAATCTAAAATTCCATATCATCGATACACCTTTGCCTTTTATCATATTATCCCTTAACTCCATAAAACGATTTCTACTAATTATAAACTGTTCTCAGCTACTCCTGTATCAAGATAATGTACCTCTACCAACTACCTTGTACCAATTCACCTCGTGCAAGCAACACGTGTCCCATGGACAGGTTAATACAACTGTCCCATTTACTAATTTTCCCCTCCTGGAACGGGTTGCTCACACGTGGTGAACTCCAACGCTCTTATTTAATCTTATTGTAATGTTCCTAATCCCATTTTCAACGCCCCTATGTCCTTTTCTTTCATATCTTTGGACAGAAGTAACTTAATTCACAGCCTTCCAAAACTATTCCAATCGTTAAAGTCCAACATAGCTACACTCCCTCGTACCTTTCTTTTACAAACATATTTAATCCTCGACAAATCACTCTCAACAAAATAAACAACACCCTCTCTCATCACTTTCTCCAATTGGCAACAAATTTTTAGTGCGCGACTTCACACCCAAATATAATTTCGAGCCACACAAGCTTTATTACGTCGCCCTACTAAACACACACACAAAAAATTATTTTTTTTCACATTAAACGTGTCATATCCACTAAAAATATAAAAATTCTCGATATGTTCGTACAACCAGCACCCATGACTTTAGTAAATTTGTTATTCATAGTAAAACAGGTTAGATTTTGTACAAAACAGAGACTTCACGTGACACCTTTTCATTTACAATTTTTTCGCTTCGTGTCACAGCGCCACACCACTAAACTCTTTCAATTTTCAGGCCAAAGACGCCTTCATCACGCCTGTGACACATTTATTTAACCACACATTGTCCACGTAGATAGTCGCAATTTCATTCAATTCTAACCCGATATCCATGAATAACATTTTTACTAAGTCCGCAAAATATCGAAACACAACAACCAGTCGATTTAATATCAACAGATACAATATCCGAATTTTCGAAATACAAACACAAATCTAACAAATGCTTGAACACACGGAATAATTCAACCTCTGTATCTCCCTATATCAATCCCATAACGCTTTTCACCAAAAGTGACAAATCAAAACGCTTTTGCGTTTACAATTATAGAAATAATATCTCCGAACGTAGTTCGAATTAACTTCCAATAAGTTGAAAGAAAGCAAGCCCCCTCGCTCCCCCCCTTAACCTAAATCCGGAATCGCATTAAAAATAGCTTCGCTCCCTCCTCTTCCGCTGTACACGAGCAAACAAACAGCCGACATCTTGTTACGGCCCGTCACCAGGTCTAGATTCTCTCGCCCTCAATTAACTTGTCAACTTAACATCGACACTTAGATCCAAGGACAACATTTTACTTACAAAAATCACACACACCCACATAAGTTTAAAAAAAAAAACGACAACATTAGGACTCGATGAGTTTCACAGTTGGAAACAATGTGATCCACGAGTCACGTCAAACATAAAACAAATTCGATAAGTTAGAAAAACTTAGGCCAACAAGACCAAAGATATCAATCGAGGACAATTTAAAGCTCTCTCTACCCATCCTAAAAAAACCAGGAACATTACGTTTGGCCTACAACTTTCCATTCTTTCACGATATATAATTTATATATATAATCTTACTTGCTCTTCTTTCTCGATGAACATTTTTTAAAAAATTTTTCATTTTAATATCCTTTATATAATCATTATATAGCTCTTATAATTGTTTTTTTTATGTCAACCAATTAGTTTAGATTATTGTCTTTTTTTTATTTTTCTTTACCAAAACTTATTTACTTTTGCTTTATGACTCTATTTTATAATCAACTTTATATTTTATCTTTCCTATCTAATAATCTCAAGTTTATATTTCATGTTTATATCACTAATTTGCATTTTGTCATTTTATATTTTCTCTCACTTTCTAAATTAGATGTTATTTACATTGTTTCATCTTCCGCTACCATGTCAATGCTATCGAGTATATTATTGCTCATTATTAATTTTCATTTAATATTTTCACTTTCTATTACCCCGTATATACTGCTGTAGTGTGTTAATCTTTGTATCATATCATCACTATTTTTACTTTTTTTTAAAGATTACTTTGCATTTAACTTCGCAATTCTATTTTCGATTTTTCAAATCCTTTAACGCTATATGCAAAGCCTTAATCTCGCAATTTTATATCTCAATTATATATTATTTTATAATCAAACTAAAAATCATGATCTAAAAACAGGGCAATCTTCAATAACCTCTTAAACAACCACTTTAAAGGTTACTTCTTAATAAATACTAACCCTTTTCCGCAGGAACTTTTAACTCCTTCGCAGGCTAGACTTGACCTACTTTAATTTCGTAATTAACAATCTTGACACACCGTCCCCCGGATTTACCTATCCCTACTTCTGGCTTGGATACGTGCAAATTGTTTTTTTTTTTTATTCCAGGGCACTCTCATGCCACACGCTGGCACATTTTTTTTTTTATTTTACTCTTTTTCTCGCTAAGCCCCTGACGACTCTAATTAAAACTTTGATTTCTGGTCACTGATCTTCGCCCTCTTTATCCTGCATGCGTACGTCTTAACGACTAATTACTAAAACCCATAACAATCCCCTTATCTTACTTTTCGATTGTGGTACTGTAACTTTATTCGGTCCTTAAATTTACATGTGAAACATGGCCTAGGTTTTCCGCGCCGTGCACATTAAATGGTTTGGGACTTGAGTCAAAGTGACATTGCCTCAACCAAGTAATAACTAACCCCTCAACCCTTTCTAACGCCCATCACGAAGAGATCATGATTTTCCCATCCTATCATTTATATTTTTACCTATCATCATTATATGTTCTCTATTAAATATTTTATTCATATTCTTATTTTTACTTGTATGTTTAATATTAGTTGTTTATGCTTTATTATCTCTTATGGATATACAGAAATCAACCCCATGTTATATACCAACTCACTTTAATTAATTAAAAAAAAATTACTTCCTTAATAACAGTCTTCCTATTCCGCTCTCTTAAATCCCTCCATATGAACCCTCTCACATCCGGGGCCATCTGTGATGATTTAAGACCATGGAATTGTTGTAAATAGTCTAGATATCTACTACCACATGTTCCACCCCATGACTGTATATAACTTCTTATGTACTGCCAATAGAAAGCCTCAACTAACATCAATCTGTACCGCGTAAGACTCTAATAAAGTATATCAACTGTACAGATAGAAGGAATGGAGTCTAACAGGAGAAAATTAAGGTTAAAACTAATCAGGCATAGGACAGAAGTCGAAGCAAGGCCTAGCAAAAGAGGCTTAAAACCAGCCCAACTATAAATAATTTACAAGTCAATACTTCCTGACAGGACAGGGCGTATCTGATAACGCAGAAGTTATAAAAGTCGAGTAACGCCCCGTACTTCCTGGCCAAGACCGGACGTATCTTCCATCAAAGAAAGCCGCAAGGCCAATTAGAGAAGACAAGACCTAAGTAGGTCAACCAATAGAAAAAGGCCACGTGGCATGGTCCCGCCAATTGGGAAAGAATCACCTAAATAGGTCAACCAATTAGAAAGAAGCAAGGTCGTGGTGTTAAATCGAGAAGCAAGAATAGTCAGTCAACGCTTGGATCCCAACGGTAACACTTGCTCTAAAATCTCTCTCTCCTCATCCCATTCCTTCTTGACGTCAGACGCTTTTAGTGGAATCTCTGTTTGTTTATTTCACCTTTGGCCCAGCTGTGTCGCCTTCCACCACGACTGCACGGTAGAGTTGACATCGAGGTTCGTCTAGCATCAGGTAACACTGGTCCCAGAGGTCCCAAGATATCACATATATAAATATTGTTATATGCGTTTGAATATATTTTTGAAACATAATTTTTTTAAAAACATTTATCAATTTTTAAATAAGATATTGTCACGTTTGTTGATTTTATAATTAATTATTTCTTCTTTTTTTTCTTCAATGAATTATGTATATTAATTTAAAAATTCATTTTTGTTATCATCATCACATACAATGTAATTTTTTATATAAACAAACGATAAAAAACAACATTATAAAACAACAGCAAATTAAATTGACAATGTAAAAATATATTTTAACATTTTAACATTTAACACAAAAATGTTACAATATTTTCTTTAAATATATATTAATATTGAAATGCCAAGTTTTTTTACAACGCCTTTGGAATATTATATTACTATATTTCTAATTAAATTTATTATATTTGGAACACATTTTAGCATTTTTACAATTTATAAATGTAATTTCACCAGATACCGCGAGAGGCGCTGTTTGCGAGTGAAAGTATAAAATTTGCAAATAAAATTGCAAAGAATATTTATTTCAAATCGAAATCAAACCAGAAATCTTCCCAGCAGTATAGTAAATAACTTCCTAAAGTTTCACGGCGATTGGATAATCTTACCTTTTAAAAACATTCATCGTGTGAACAAACTAACATTCATCGTGTAAACAAACCACGTGTTAATTATTAACCAATCAAATTCATTTATCGTCGCGAACAGTGCTGCGCTCAAGCGGTAAAAGGCTGGAACTATCGCTTGTTGGTTTTTTATTTTTTTAAAAACACACATTAACCTTTTTTGTTTTTTGAATAGCCTATATGTTAAACGAAATCTTCAGCTACCTACATGCGAAATTTCATAATGATTGATTCAGTAGAATTTGCGCTACGCGATAACAAACATCGATTTTGGATTTCATTTTTATAGATATAAAAGGATATATTTCTTTAATTTAAATTTTTGGCACGCACAACCGGAATGTATTTTCCAAGGTATGATGTTATATAGAATTTCGCTACTAAACCTGTTAACAAAGGCTACCATGTTAACAAATCCAGATATTCAAATTGAAATTTTGAGGTCAGGCTTCCATTAAATATGTGTGTGCGTCAAGCAAATATAATTCCACTTCCAACGCTGTGAATGTTGCAAGGATGGCCCAAATATCCCTTTGTTAGAATAAATTTGCAGGTAGTTGGTGTCTTGAGGAGGCTCTCGCGTATTTGCCGCAATTCTCTTATTTCAATAGATTTGGCTTATGGAAGATGAAGTATTTTTTTTAATAATCCAATTTCTGACTTTCTGTTGAACAGTAACGTACTGTTTACTTACTGGAGCCAAGATGTAGGCGCCATTAGCAGTTGAGAGATCTTTCTTTAGTTCTACACCGGCTGGCTGGAACACCGGGAATACACGAACCCTCTTCACAAAATCACACGAACCCTACTAAAATGTACGAAAAATACCTAAATAACATTTGAAAATATGCTAAATCAATACAAAATTCAACACAACAGGTGTGATTCTATTTAAAAGATAAAAACAGCTATGGTAAAATTGACATTTAAAAATAGTTTGACAAAAAGGGTATAACTAAGCAAATAAGCGATTGAAACTATTGTAAATCATGGATGAGATTTAAAAAGGTAAACGAGGAAAATAAGTAAAAGGTAAATACAAAGTACCTTGGAAAGGATGATTCTGGCTGAAGTTTATTTCCGAGAGATTACTAGCGATGGATGGGAGAAGGCTCTAGAAGTTTGAAACTGCTGGTAGATGGACACAAGGTTGCTGGGGAGAAGGATCTGGAAGCGTGACACTGCTGAAGATGGTGATGGCTGGAGTTGGCTTAAGTGAAGATGTGATGGCTGGAGTTGAAAATTTCCGGAAAAGGCTGGCGTTGAGTGGAATAAGAGATGGCTGGAGATGGTCATGGCCTGTTGAAGACTATGGCTTGATGATGGCGATGTTTGTATATTTGATTGTAGAAGGCTATTTTTATTGTGAAGAAAGCTATGTTTGATATGGGCTATGTTTGGTTAAGGTGGACTATGTTTGATTGGAAGATTTGCATATTTTATAATTTCAGGGGGTCGGTGGAAGGCTGGTTAAACCATTTGGTTTTCGACCACTAGGACCCGGGTTCGAACCCGCATTGGACACTTTTTTCTGTTTAAAGAAAAAAAAAATGCTCCAATGGCCCCCGATTCTTGCAAAAGTCCAACCCCACCAGCGAGTGCAAGTAACCAAACGGGGCTCTGGCATTAGTAATTGCAAAGTCGAACTGCTTTTCACATGTGTAGACATGTGGGGCACTTACAGTAAAAGCAGTCGCTAACTACCCACCATGATTATCATGGCCTGTACCACGTGTACTAGGGATAAGCAAAAAAAAATAATAATAATAATTTTAATTTTGCTTCTACCATTTTAAATAGGTGAAATCCTGTCGACTATTATTATATAAAAAATATTTTCTGTTGATTTTGGAATTCTTGAGCTAAGGTTTTGCTTTTATATAAGTGGGTTGTTTGATCATTATTATACTTTTTTTGCAGTCGTGGGAAAGATATTAATAAAATAAAGGTTGAATCACGATTTGCTCTTTAATTGTGCTAATGAAGAATACATAATTTGAGAAAAGTACTGTCTGATTTAAGGCGAGTAGAATGAGGAAAAAAAATATTATTTACATAATTACAAAAGGTTTGAGTTGAACCGGCCAACGGGAAACAACAATAGGTTTATATATAATTGCCACTGTGTGAAGTTCACGGATAGATTTTGGTCACGTGTCAAGTTACGGTAAGTAGAAATTTAAAAATTAAAAAAAGATGCCGAAACCCGGGATCGAACCAGGGACCTTTAGATATTCAGTCTAACGCTCTCCTAACTGAGCTATTTCGGCTTATTTAACATATACACAACATATTTTAACAGTATATAAAGTAGAATCTGGAAAAACTCTTAGTGAAAATTTCAGGTCTCTATCCCGAATATCCGTCGTGTTATTTGCAAATTTGCTCTTTCGCTCGCGCCTCTAGCGGTGAAAATGAGGGGTAATACCAGCTGACCTAATGTACATGTAAAGTTTGGAGCGGGACGTTTCACAAGAATGACATCCACGGCTCCAATTTATAATTGTAACGAATAGTATTTGAATAAAACATTTAATCGGGTAAAACACGGGCGTTGCCCGGGTCATTCGGCTAGTAGGTTTATATAGGGAAAGCCGCGAAATCTGGCGGTCAACTTAACAGAATATTTTATTCTAGAAATTATAATTTTAAAATAAAATAACATTTTTATATAACATATATATCTATTAACACAAAGCAATAACGCGCCATCTATACATATAAAATAAAAGGATTTAAAAGCGCGAATGTTTCTTTTATACATAAAACGAACTTCTACTGTCCTTACTGCGATGAAAAAATATATTGGGAGGGCTTGGCTCATCAGTGGTGAACCCTCCCAGCGGTTTCGCCAACCATTTCTAAGATTCCATCCTTCAGTGTAGCATATAAAAGCAGAATGATCCAATACAGTATTCTAAGGATATCTAAGGATAAGGTACAATTTGGATTATAGATTATAAGCACAAGTTAATAAGACCAAATCCAAGGATAAGGCACAATTTGGATTATAGATTATAAACACAAGGTAATAAGACCAAATCCAAGGATAAGTCACAATTTGGATTATAGATTATAAACACAAGGTAATAAGACCAAATCTAAGGATAAGGTACAATTTGGATCATAGATTATAAACACAAGTTAATAAAACCAAATCCAAGGATAAGTCACAATTTGGATTATAGATTATAAACACAAGGTAATAAGACCAAATCCAAGGATAAGGCACAATTTGGATTATAGATTATAAACACAAGGTAATAAGACCAAATCCAAGGATAAGGTACAATTTGTATTATTAAAATATACAAGTATCAGAGTCATAATCAGCAATCAATCAATTCTGTCACCCTTTGCTTTTGTGAATGGAATAAATGCCCAAATATGGCCATTTTTATAAGCATCGGTGGTTCAGTGGTAGAATGCTCGCCTGCGACGCGGGAGGTCCGGGTTCCATTCCCGGCCGATGCATCTTTTTTTTTTTTTTTCAATTTTTACAACGCATTTATATTATTAAAATATACAAGTATCAGAGTCATCAATTCTGTCATCGTTTGCTTTTGTGAATGGAATGCTTTTACGTAATATACGTAACTAATATGACTGAAATTTTAGCAGTATGTATAGTAGAATCTGGAAAAACTTATATTGAATATCTCAGGTCTCTATCCCGAATATTCTTCGAGTTATTTGCAAATTTGAGTTGCAAATTTGTTCTTTCGCTCGCAAGCAGCGCCTCTAGCGGTGAAGATGGGAGGTAATATCAGCTGACCTAATGTACATGTAAAATGTGTTTTAACAGGACATAGAGAAAAATCTGGAAAATATATTTATCGGATTTTTAGCCAATAAAAAAATAAAATGACAGGTTCTGGGCAAAACTAGTTGTTTTTTTAGTGAGAAAATGATGATGACAATATTGCTGTATCATATTTGATTATCAGATACAAAATTATATCCGGAAAAATTCCAAAAAGCTGAGACCACGGGTGAAGCCAGTTCATTTTTAGTATGCAGGAACAAAATTCTAACAGAAAAACATTCATTCGAGCAGAAGACACAAAGCCATATCATCTCTTTATAAAAATATCGCTTCTCAGACACAGAGTTTGGAGCGGAATGTTTCACAAGAGTGACATCCACCGCGCCAATTTATAATTGTAACGAATAGTATTTGAATAAAAGCATTTAATCGGGTAAAACCCGGGCGTTGCCCGGGTCATTCGGCTAGTATATATATATATATTGTCGCGTAGAAAATAACACTGAAAAACTCGCCTTGTAAAGTTTCAAGAAGTTTAACTTTCCAAAAATAAACTTAGACGTTAAGTTTGAGTCAAAAGGCGATCCATTAATTAAGATTATATAAAAGGGCGTACCTGGATCTGTAGGTACGCCCTTTTATATAAGCTTAGACGTTAAGGTTTAAAAGACTTCCAAGAAAGATATGTTTATTCTCTCTCTGCCCGTGGCGTGATCTCCACGAGCCACGAGTCACAAGCTCTTCTACCCTTTTAATGCTGTGTTTTCTTAACTTCTTGAAATAGAGGAGAGCTTCAGATCATATATAAATGCCACAATATATCTTCTATAAAATAATCCCTTGCATCAACTTATACAAGAAATCCTTGCAGCTAACAAAATGGAGATGTCATCTGAGTTTCAATCGTTTCTGTGAAGCGGCGAACTTTATCCCACCGTCCTTACGAATTAAAGACTCTGTGAAAAATCCGTTTTCAAGAAAAGTAATAGAAGAAGCTCAATATAAGCTCTTGAGAAGTAGAACACAAGGATGTTACTCCAACATACGATTACATTTCAAAACCATTAAAGAACTCATATGCCTCACCTCCAATGTTGTAGCAGAAAAGAAAATGTATGAATTTATAATCCGAACTACGTGTCATATCAATATTAAAAACAGAAATAGAGAGAAGACAAACCAAAAAAATTGAGATATTGGGAAGTAAAATTCAATAACCCAAAATTAAATCGAAATGAAAACACCAACACAATAATCAATCTGTCAAAAACTACTCTAACTCCAGAATAATTAACCTCATTATCTAAAGGTATGAGAAATTCCGAAATATTTAAAAACCGGACCCCATCAAAATAGTAAGTGGAGTTGAGGCCGCCGTGTCAAGACTTAACAATCAAGATAAAAACATCATCAGACACCACATGACCAACCTCCTAAGTGAATCCGTGATCCTTCTCCAATTCAACCCACGTGAAAACCGACTAATTGTACACCTAAAAAACAGAAAAGAAATTATCATCACCCATTCAGACAAGGGGGGACATACAGTGATTTTAGACCAATAAGTTCCTGGACTTGGTCCATAAAAAAAATAAATAAATGAAAAATGTAAATGAATTTGACTGTTTATTATAGAAAAAATATCTGGCTACACGGTGGTACCAATATCGATGCGGTACGTGCACGCGCCCCAAAGTTATTCTAATTTATTTAAAGGTTACACATAGCGCTGCGGCGATTTTACGATGGAACGAAAATTGAAGCAGAGGATTTGCATAGAATTTTGTGTGAAACTTCAAATATCAGCAACCGAAACTTTTTAAATGCTTAATAAAGCATTCCCCAAAGAGAACAATTGTTTTTGAATGGCATTCTAGATTTAAAGCTGGCAGAATTTCCATTGAAGATGATCTTCGTCAAGGACGCCCAAAAATTCTGGAAAAGCTCAATAGTTACCATCCCGACCTAAATTTCACCTATGAAAAAGAAACAAACAATAGCCTGCCTTTTTTAGATGTAAAAATCATGCGTATAGAGAATAAATTCCAAACAACTGTTCACTATAAGCCATCTTTCAACCCCGACTATATCCGTTTTTCCTCTTACTGCCCTCTCAGCCATAAAATCAATACCGTAAAGACCCTTACCAAACGTGTCCATAGCCACTGCTCACTTCAGACCTTCAAAACAGAAGAGACCCAGAACATCTTAAGGAATCTAAAAACTTGCCAATATCCTTTATTATTTATTTTAAGACATTTCAATAGACCCTCTGAAATATATAATCGGATACTATTTTACATATTTTTATGAAGTTCTATAGATATAAAAATATTATTTTTATACTAACTATTAAACAAATTGAGACAAAATATTTTAAAAATATATATATCTAATAAGAGGACAAACATAGAAATAATTTTGATCCAATATATGCCTTTTTAATTAAATATATATATATATATATATGTAATATGTGGCAAGGATAAAATACGCATGTAATATGCAATTAATAATTTGGACCGATATAATTCTATTATCCATTAATGAAGTTTTAAAGAACTACCCCAATTTGAAACACTGGATGGAGAAGGATCCACTCCCTCCCAGACGGCGGTGTTTACCTACAGGAGGCGGCTGACTCACTCACTTGCCCGGCCCGGGACAAAAACTACCGCAATTAAACCTCCACGGCGGGGCTGCGGTAAGTCAACAAACAAAGCCCCGCTACTGTACCTCCTCGACGGGAAAAAAATGTTTCTGTGTGCTTAAAAACTATTTGTATCGGAACAGAGGAAGGAAAAAGATTGTATAATTTTTTCAGCATTCCACACCTCTGAAAAAACTCATTCTGGATCGGTTTCCATATGTTAGGGAGGTTCTAATTTGGTGGACCATTATTTTTTCTTTATTTGGCTCGCCACTACAAGTTATTACATATTTCTGAGGTTAAATACACTACTCTTCAGATAGTCTGTGCTATTCCAATTGGGTTCCAAGAATATGATAAACATTTTGAAAGTTTCATCATTTGTGCATTTGAGCTAAAAATCACATAATAGTGTCTCTATTACATAATACTATGTTTCTCTCAGGCAGGGTTTCGTTAGAAGATCCATGCAAGCTAAAAGTAGCTCTAGGTTAAGGCACACACAAAAAATATATTTTACTAAAAAGTTCGATAACCCAAGTGACTATACAACAGATCGACTCATTATTCGTTGAGTGATTAGAAAATATTTATAAAAACATTTGCAAATTGACGAACATGGTAAGCACTCAAATTGAAGTCTACCGTTTTTGAAATTCTGAGGTTAAATGTTTATAGTAATCACAAAGACCGGTTAAGTGAACTGTCTATTTAAATAAAAAGAATTGTTGTGGAAACTAAAGGTAGACGCGACGAATTTCTCATTTAAGAGATACTAGCGGATGTACCCAGTTCCGCCCGGGGTTTACCCGAGTCAAAGTTCGCCTAACGAATATTTGATAAAATATATTTTTCGAGCAAACATTCTCTCTCTGCTGAATCGATTCTTATAAATATATATGTATGTTATATAAAAGTGTTATTTTATTTTTTAAGATTATAATTTCTAGAATAAACTACTCTGCTAAAACGACCGCCAGATGTCGCGGTTTCCCTATATAAACCCATTGCTGTTGTTTTCCGTTGGCCGGCTCAAATCTTTCTGCAGATATGTAAATACGTAATCCTTCTATTTTCTTCTTTACGCCTCAAGTAAGTAGTACTTTATCAAATTATGTATTTTATATTCTTCATTAGCACAATAAAAGCTGATTCTTATCTAAACTATTTTTATTTATATTCCAAGATTTTCAACGACTGCATACCAATACCATTTAGTATTCATGTATCCTTAAACAACCTAAGAAAATTCTATATCAAACGAATTCATCATAACATGTATAAATATCTTTATAAAAATCGTTTCATTAGAGAGTGGTGGTTTGTTCGAAAAATATGTTTCCGATTTTTATAAAGATATATAAATATGAATATATTTTAACATTATATAGAGAGATATACTATACTATAATATTTTTTGCCAAAACACCGAGAAACGATATTTGATGTACAGAGATGACCTAGCTTCGTCTGCTTTCTGCTCGAATGAATGTTTCGCTGTTAGAATATTATTCCTGCTTACTAAAAATTATGGTTGAGCTCCGCCCGTGGTCTGCTTTAGTTGATATTCCCACGAAAAAATTATGTTTCTGTCAATCATGCATGATGAAGCAATAGCGTCAGCATAATTTTCTGACCAAAAATGATTATTTTAATAATTTTAATTTTTATTAGTTTAAAATTCGACAAAAAAAAAATCCATATTTAACTATATGTTCTTTCGAAATATTTCAGCCAGATTAGTTGCATATTGAGGACGTGCATAGCCGACAAATATATATATATATGATACTAGACGAATGACCCGGGCAACGCCCTGGTTTACCCGATTAAATGTTTTATTCAAACACTATGCGTTACAATTATAAATTTGGCGCCGTGGATGTCACTCTTGTGAAACGTCCCGTCCAAACTTTACATGTACATTAGGTCAGCTGATATTACCTCTCATCTTCACCGCTAGAGGCGCTGCTCGCGAGCAAAAGGGCAAAATCGACGAATATTCGGGAAAGAGACCTGAAAAATTCACTATAAGTGTTTCCAGATTCTACTCTATATACTGTTAAAATTTCAGTCAGATTAGTTACGATAAAAATCTTCAAATCGAGCGAGCATCTATAAATATTTCGATTTAGATAAACTATTCTAATTATTAAGCAAACTATTATTACGAAATTTTTTTAGAAGATATTTCAATTTTAAACGTATTTATAACCTTGATAGAGGGCGTTGTTCGTGGGCTAAGTAGAATAATTTGAATATACAGTTTTAATATTTAATTTATATATCATTTAAAATAGCCTATCGTTTTCCTCGTATTTATTTTTACCTATGTATGGAAATTTAGGTACTGTAAAAAAAAAACTTTGCTTCAAAAATAAAAAAAAAACACATAAGGCTAAGTTTCGAACTAAGGTTTTGGAAATACGAAGCCGTACACCTAACCATTAAGCTACGCTTGGCATCATAAATATTCGCATGTAAAGCTAATTCAGGCCTTACATATTTCTAACGACCTTTTTGAAATAGGTTTTTGAAACATGGAAATTATAATACTTCAAATAAATAGAAATAGAGTGAACACAAATAAAACTTACCAAATATTGCAAGAGAAGTTATTTTAAACGGCGAATTAGATCAGTTATAGCTAAAAATGAAAATATATACATAAATAAAACCTACCAAATATTTCAAATTAGAGCAGTTATTATATAAATATTTATATTATATGTGTTATTAAGCGAACTATTATTAGTTATTTTAAACGGCGAATTAGATCAGTTATATCTAAAAATGAAAAATATAAATAAATAAAACCTACCAAATATTTCAAATTAGAGCAGTTATTATATAAATATTTTATGTGTTATTAAGCGAACTATTATTAATAAAATATTGAGAAGATTTAGATTTTAAACGTATTTATAACCTTTTAGTACTTGATAGAGGGCGCTGTTCGTGAGCTAAGTAGAATAATTTGAATATATAGTTTTAATAATTGATTTATACATTTTTAAAATAGCCTATCGTCTTCCCCGTTATTTTTTACCTATGTATGGAAATTTTGGTTTGAATTAGTGAACTACTGCGAATTTGTATACTGGACATACAAACAAACACACACAAACATTCATTTATATATATATAGATATATAAATATGAAAAGCACACGTGCTCCTGGTCAGGATATGTCATTTCTATTTTTAATATCAACACCTGACCTTTTTATTTTTTTATTTTTCTATTATTTTTCACATGTTAAGCGTATTTATGTAATTTTGGCCTTAAGTACTCATTTCTTGGTTTCTCAAGAAGCCTCTGGGACCAAAAATGTTTTTGGTCGCAGTGGTACAGCCTACTCCACGCTGACGAGCGCCAATAGCGCGAAAAGCGTTCGTTGATGGCTTTTCTTGATTTATCAAGAAATTGGGTTGGCCAAATATCAGGGAACACGCTAAATCAATGTTTAGGTGATTTTCTGTTCCACCAGATGGCGCTCTGCCTTCTGTAAAGCACACGTGCTCGTGGTCAGGATATGCCATTTTTATTTTTAATATATTTATATATATGTGGTGAGTTACTGTAGACTCTTGTAGAATCCTGTCGACTAAATCTGTGATGAGGTACCCAGTCGACTTAAACTCTGGTGTGAGTCCCTGTCAACTCTCGCTATACTGTGTTGACCGAGAGGAACAGTCAGGATGTGGAGTTTTCTAGTACCTCTCTGCACCTTGGAAGACCTTTAAAAGTCTTCACAAAGTACGGGCAGTCGTGGTCGAGGCAGAGTGGAAAGCTTGGGAATGTCCATACAAAAAAAAATAATAACGAAGACACAGTTGCACTAAGAAAGTTCCGTGAACAGATAAAAGTTGAGCTAGGAGCGAAAGATGGAGAGATAGAAGATTTCTTACTGGTCTACATGATGGATGAGATGGACCTGGGGTACAACCGACGAGGGCTCACGCAGATGGTGAGGTAACTGTATTTTTAGGTTAAAACGGGGCTTCATATACCTTTCCCGAGAAAGGGAGTGTTGCATTTCAACAGATGTGAAGAGGGTGGATCGTCTGGTGAAATTCTACTGGGTCCGTCATGACAGTTTCCAATCTATCTTTAGACCTTGTTGTGGGAATTCTAAATCTATCTCGATTTGAGACGTTTTTGATTTCTATCTCTTTAGCTCAACTCTTAATATATTACAGAGTTTTATTTATTTATCCTCAGTTTGTACAAATCACATTACATATGATGATGTAATGACACATGTCAATCATGCGTACATTTACAGATGTGTTTCTATTATACAACATGAAAATCTTGTTATAAGTTATATACAATATGGGGTTGTTGGTTTAAATTACCATATATATGTTATATTAAAATAGTATTATATTTAAAATTATATTTCATATATTTAAAATACTCTGCTAAATCAACCGCCAGAGGTCATGCTTTCACTATAAAAACTCATTGTTGTTGTTTCCCGATGGCCGACTCAAATCTTTTTGTACATTATGTAAATAAGTTTATTTTTTTATTCTTACGCCTTAAGCCAGGCATTAATTTTATCAAATTATGTTTTTATATATCCCATAAGCTTAATTAAAGCTATTTCTAATCTTCATTATTTTAACTATTTTTATTTTCAAGATATCAACCTCGACTGCCTTACCATAGCATAATCCACAAGATAATCAAAAATCAAACCAAAATCTCATCTTTTTATAACTTATATATATGGTATTTTAAACCAACAACCCTTTATTGTATATAACTTATAACAAGATTTTCATGTTGTATAATAGGAACACATCTGTAAATGATTATACGCATTATTGACATGTGTCATTACATCATCATATGTATTGTACTGTGTAAAAACTGAGGATAAATAAATAAAACTCTGTAATAGATTAAGAGTTGAGCTGAAGCAAGAGATAGAAGTCAAAAACATCTAAAATCAGATGTAGCAGTCCCAAAACAACATCTAAAGATAGATAGGAAACTTTCAGGACGGCGCCAGTGTAGAATTTTGCCAGACGATCCACGCTCTTGTCGCATCTGCTGAAATGAAATACTTCCTTTCACGGAAAATATATATAAAGCCTCCGTCCTAGCCAAAAATATAGCCACTTCACCATGAGCGGAAGCCCTCGTCGGATGTCACCAAGGTCCTCCTCATCCACCATGTAGACCAGTAAGAACTATTTTATATCCATCTTTCGCTCCCAGCTCAACTTTTATCTGTTCACGGAACTTTCCTAGTGCAACTGTGTCTTCGTTTTTTGTGTGTACCTTCCCAAGCTTTCCACTGTGCCTCGACTACGACTGCATGTACTCTGTGAGAACTGTTAAAGGTCTCCCAAGGTACAGAGAGGTACTGGAAAACTCTCCACGCCCTGACTGTCCCTCTCGGTTACTACAGGTTTGCCCCTTTCGGTTACCATACCACAGCGAGAGACCCTCGGTTACCACAGTATAGCGAGAGTCGACATGATTCTAAAAGAGTCAACAGAAACTCATCATATATATATGTGATAATTTGTATATAGCAATATGTAATCCCACCACAATCTATGCAATGTATCGTCAAAAGATTTAATAAAAGTTAGGCTTCGCGGAAAAGGGAGCAACCTTCAACAGGATTGCATCATCCAGGAAGTAAAGGTCACTGCCCAGGACCCATAAAACTAAAGTTCAAAGACCTTCTTCTTCCTGGAAGATTGCAATCATGGCGACAATGGAGGTGCTAAGCCAATCACAGTTAAGCATGAACAACTAATAGCGAACCAGAAGTAGCCACTTAGAATGATCTCGACCAATGAGAAGCCGAGATAGTTAATGACGATTATCTCGGACAAGAAGTTAAAGAGAAGGTAGGTGACCGGGCTAGAAGCAAGGCGTGCTCAACTAAGGCTCCAACCAAGGAAAGATCCTCTTCGATCATGTGAAAGGCAAGGTACCTTCTCCAGTCTCAATCACTCTCTCCCTTTCGCGAAGTCCAGGTTCTATCCCATCCAGGTGCTCGTTATTTCCCTTGTGGAAACCCACCATTTGACCAAGACTAAGCCATCAACCATCAATTCAACAGAATCCGACATAGGATTCACCACAATTCACCAATCCCACAGTAAGTTGACAGGGGTCAACAGGATCTTACACAGGTAACAACAGGATCCGACAGAGAGTCGACAGGATCCAATCGAAATGTTATAGAGAGTCGACAGGATCCAAATCGAAAAATTATATATATATATGTTATATAAAAATATTATTTTATTTTAAAAAAATATATAATTTCATAGATTCAAATACTCTGCTAAATCGACCGCCAGAGGCCACTCTTCCCCTATAAAAACTCGTTGTTGTTTTATCCCAATGGCCGGCTCAAAAACCTTTGTACATTATGTAAATAATCTTTTGATTTCCTTATTCTACTCGCCTTAAACCAGGCATTACTTTTATCAAATTATGTTATTCATATATATTCCTGAGCTCAAATAATGAAATCTCTGATCAGAACCATATTTATTATTATTCTTTCAATATTTATGCCACGACTGCTCAACAAATATCTCTATTCTCAAAATAATCAGCATAAAGTATTAATTCTATATAACTAATTATCAAAAATCAAACAGAAAATTTGTTTTTCTATTATAACAAATATATATTTATAGCAAATTAAAAAACGTTAAGACGCAAATCTTTCTTTTACACATACAAGGTAAGATCAAAAAGTTGCGAACTTTTTAAAAATTAATTATTTATTCATAATATAGTAATATAAACATGATATTTTTCAAAATAGGAGCCTTGGTTATCCACAAAATTTTTCCAGCGTGAAAAAGGCTGTTGAAATGCTAGTTCAACGTCAAATTTTCTAAGCTTGTATAGCTCCATCGTCGCATTTTCAATTACTTCTGATGACAATGAAAAGCGCCTCCCTTTTAACGTCATTTTAAGTTTTGGAAAGAAGAAGAAATCACATTGGAGAATATCAGGAGAGTAAAGAGGAGGCGGCAAGACAGATACAGAGTGTTTGACTAAATAGTCTTGAACAATAATGGCTCTATGAGCAGTAGCATTATCATGTAGCAATTTCCCTTGTTTGATTTAAAGAGTTGGTTTCTTTTTCTTCTTATCGCATCACGGAGGCGCACTAGAATTTCTTTGTATGCCTGTTTATTAATAGTAACCCCTTTTTTAATAAATTCATAATAGACAAGTCCTTGATAATCGAAAATACCACAAGCATTACTTTTCCTTTGGACTTGTCAAGACGAATTTTCTTCTTCCTAGGAGAACTTGGTGTGTACCATTCGAGTGGTTGTTTTTTGGTTTGTGGATCAAAAAGAAAGCACCATGTTTTATCATCAGTTATTATTGTTTTTAAAAATAAGAATCATTATTCGCAGTTTCAATTAAATATTTGCAAATTGATAATCTGGTTTCGCTTTGTTGATCTGTTAAGTTTCGTGGGACAAAATAACCACAGTTTTTTCATGTTTAAATGTTCACCAATAATTATTTTGGCAACTACCATACGGAATTCCAAGTATTTCTGATATATTATCAATAGTAATTTTTCTATCAGCAACAATTAAATCACGTACCTGTCCAATATTGCGATTTGTTGTTGACGTCAATGACCTGACGACCTGACCTTGAATCATATGCGATGTTCTTACGGCCATCTTTAAAACGTTTATACCAGAAATAAACTTGCGTTCGTGACATTTTTCGTCTTCATAAGCTTCATTCATTAATGCTAATGTCTTGGTGAAAGACCTTTTTAATTTTACACAAAATTTTATATGTTCCCTTTGCTCAAATGATGACATTACAGAAACCGACGCGATCTAAATACTTACAACAAAAATATGCCTAAAATGAAAACTACGTATGCGAATTTACTGGCGTTGCTATATTAAATTATAGTTTAGGCTTTGTTCTTTACAGTACAATTAATTTTACATTTTTCAAAAGTTGTTTTATATTTTATTTTTTAAAAGTTCGGGAACTTTTTGATCCTACCGTGTAGATCAAATTTCTACTGCCCTTACTGCGATGAAAAATATTGGGAGGGCTTGGCTCATTAGTGGTGAATCCGCGATTCCGCGTTATTTCTTTATATATATAAATGTATGCCTAACTGTCCTTGTCCCTTTGTTTGCAGAAGAGCATTGCTCGATGCAAATATTATATGTAATTCTACTTTCTTAAAAGCTTATGGCCATAGTTTGCTTAAATACCATTTCTGAGATTCCACCCTTCAGTGTAGAATATATAAGCAGAATGATCCAATAGAGTATTAGAGCTCTAAAGAAGCGGTCTAGTGAATTATGTTTGGAGAAACCGCTGGGAGGGTTTACCACTGATGAGCCAAGCTCTCCAAATACTTTTTTTTATCGTTTTAGGTTTCACATAAACGCTTGACTCATTTATTAAAAAATTCGAAATTATTTTTTAAAAATGATGAACAAAGACCAAAATAATGTCAGGTTAGCAAGCTGAATTCTTGAATTGATCGTCTCTGCAAACTAGTAGTCTCGAGGCGGTGACAAAGTCACAACTTCGGCTTTCTCATCAACTCTAACTGTGCTACTTTGTAGGGTCGGCGAAAATGACGCATAGGTTTTTTTTTTTTTGTTAGAAGATATGTCCTTTTCTTTTCAAGGCTCGATTTCTTCTCGTCTATATGTTCCAGTTACCTACGTAATACATTTTTGGAGAAGGGCCTGCAGGGACTTTCATTCCCCTCAAATAACAGACAGAATTGTGTGCTGGTCAACGGTGCACCGCTGAATAAAATTTTGACAGGGAAAAAATTCCTTTATTTTTCATCTACTTCTTCAGTTTTGTTGTCGAGATAATTTGGATAATTGGTCATGCTAACTTTTCTACAATCATACCAAGGATTCCGCCTCCAACTCAATCAAACCTCCCCTTCATTTATGAGCTTATGAAGGCAGATGAGCCCCCTAGTGTGGCTTTCAGCCTCAGAGCTAAAATAAGTTTAAACAGATAAAATATTTATTAAATTAAGAAAGCACAATTTAAAAATATAAAATAAAAATGTTCGAAATAATTTCTATAAGAAATGACTTCAAAAATATAAATATATTAAAACAATGTCTTTCTAGCTGTGAATAGAGCAAACCTCGAAAGAATAAAATGGCCTATCCAGCTTGTGAAGTTGGGTAAAGAACATTTTGTCGTGGCAGAGTCCTTGAGGCCACTTGTCGTGCATATGTATTGCTCCTTTATTCACGGCCATCACATACTCTCTCTATCCTAATTATAACATCATCATTTCATTCTAGGTTCATGGCAGAGACTAGCTTCTTTCAATCGAAGGATACGAATGCTCGAAGGTTATTTGAATAAATTAATTCCAATATATTAGAATAATACTTCGAGAAAATGAACTCCAGTATTCAGTATATGTTGAATTAAATCTGTCTTTAAATATTGGATCACATATCACCTAATTGACTCCCTTCATAACGAAAGTCATTAATTTTGAGATATCAACTCTGCCTTATACCCATGATATATTTCCTGCGAAACTCTCATAAATATTTTTCGAATTCTTTGAGGTGGCAGATACAAAATATTGGAAAAATACGATTTGTAAAGTGGGGGAATAAATGACATTATCTTTCTAAAATAACAAGATATAGAAAAAGATAAAGAAAACGAAATGAATATTTTTAACGATAGAAATATAATTCTTATATAAAATATTTTGTATTTTTAATTGTTATATTCTTGAATGCTTCAAGTCCAAAGTGTCTTTATATTTAAGATCTCAAATAGTTTTTACTTATACAGAAGTATTTGGATAACATAAGCAACAAACGCTATTTTACATCCTATAAGGGGAACAGTATATATCAAAAACTAAAATTGTGTTTGAAATTGAAAAGGTCCGTCAAAGAAATAACGCATAAAAATAAAGAAAATTTTTTTACTTACACTTTGCTAATCTCTGGAGCTAATCGCACATGGAGATGCTGCAAGGCTTGAAGGTATCTCTCAGCTTTGTGGTTCCACGGGCACAAATAAAACGCGCCTCTAAGTTTCTTGTAATTAAACCTTCAGGGAAGACAAAGTGGAACGGCATTTATTCGGTTCTTCTATGCTTAGGGTAGCTACTGATTGACTGTCCTTTGGTTATGGGATCGTTATGGTAGCACCAAGTTTCGTCACAAGTCCCTTTGTGTTACAAGAAATATCAAGCCTTGGTTGCGAAGCGTCGAAGTTGTCTCAACGATTTTCTTCTGGCTTTCTGTTACGGAATGTTACAGTGTGGAACCTAAGAGAGCTTTCGAAAGAAAAGTGCCTGTTTTTGTGGCATAATCTCATCAACACGACGTGGTGAACGGTACTGTTTAGCCTAAATACGTTATCTGTGAATGGTCTTGGCCAAAATATTTCGTTGAATGGAACACTTTTGTCTGGAATATACTGGAGACTCCATAAACAACTTTCCGACGACAGAAGATTTCTGAAACTTTGAATCTCTTAGCAACAAGGAAGCAAACTAAAGGCGTTTTTCCTCTTTGGAAGCCTCCTTTGTTTGAATTCTAGAGTTTTACTGAGTGCTACTTGCCCACGTTTTATAGTGCACATGAATTTAACTAAATGTTACCTTAAATATTTATCTTTGTATCAATAGTATTTCTTTGACTCTCTCCTTTCAATATAAATAATAAATTACGTTTTTTTTTTATAAACAGATCTTATATTAAAAATAACAGCATCCACAGAAAAGTCAAGATACATTTAGAAAATGCTTAGTCATTGCAACAATCTCAGATTTCAACTCATTAGAAATTTAAAATTCTCTGTTAAAATATAAATATACGATATTATTTATATTTAGTTTATATATACATAAATTGTGTTTAAAAATAGGAAAATTTCAATTACTGTTTGAAAATCTTTGAAAAAAAAAAAAAACAATGGTTGCCTGTAAAGTCGGTTTTACGGGCGAAGATTTTACGTGACAACGGTAGAATATTTATTGATATGAATATAATTAAATTGCACAATAGGAACAAGGAATTGAATGAAAATAAGAATTGCACAAATTTTAACTATAGAAATATATTTTGTTTACTAAAACATTGTACATGTAAACTTAAACTTAACTAATTCCTATTTGAGTGATTTTGTTGAGGATAGGACGATGATAGGAGAAATATGAAATGAAAGGAAGTGTTTCTGCTGTAATGTGTCTTGCGAAAGTCAAGTCGATAGTTGTTCCTTTTAACGTAGTTGACTTAGAAACGTTTGATACGCAATCAAGATTATACGTATTTTTCATGAAATTAAGAAACGAGTTGTCAGGCTTTACGTTTTTGTTAAAATCACCACACAGAAGAATCGGTATACTAGAATCAACTTGCACGAACGGTGGCACGTACTGGCTGTTGTGAATGTACGGACCGAGTCCTTGCCATAGTAACATTCCAATATCCTGCATACTAGCTCCTGGATGAATATATACAGCACCGAGTATAAACTTGAAGCTAGTATTAGCGGCGAAGCAAGTAACTTCAGTCATGCACATGTCACCCTTGGTTTTAATGACACGAGTTACGTCTGTAATCGCAACTTGGAACACTTCCGCCGTAGATGTCGATGATAATTTACGATAGATCGCCACTCCACCAGCCGCGTTGGTATTTGAAAATCAAAACACTTATTCAGATCGAAGGTTCAAATTTTTGCTAAATAAATTTGAAATTAAATAAAATTTGTAATTGTAAATGATGAAGTTGAAAATTAAAACATTTACTTAAATTAGATGTTAAAATTCTTGCTCAACACAGTTTAAATAAAGTTTTCTTATATCTGCCACTTTTTCTTAATATTTGTAATTTTAAAGAATCAATTCGAAAATCAAAACATTTATTCAGATCGAAGGTTCAAATTTTTGCTAAATAAATTTGAAACTATTTAAAATTTGTAAAATAATAATTAATTAATTAATTAATTTTAAACTAATAATTTACTTAACACTATCAACATTTATCAATAGTATGACATAACCTATAAACTCAGTTTCTCAACTTTTGTGTCAATCTAACAATTAATCAATCAATCATAGTTTACGATAATGAAATATCAGTGTACAATTATTTACCTTTATTGTTGTAATTGTTGTAAATGACGAATCTAAGCACTCCACATTTTAACTACAGACACAGCTGACGATACTTTAACCACACGTGTGAACTTGTATTTGACGCTTTCTTGTTTTTCCAACGCCAAGAACGTTCGAGAAAGACAAAGACAGAGACAAGCATGCGCCGATTCAATGCGCCTAATTCTCTAGCGCTGCGCGCGCATCTGTGCGCGCAGCACTCTCGTTCGGTGACTCATCGTAACGTTACCGGGCGTTACACTTTTTCATAAGTGACTCCCAGCCGCAACCTAATTTAAGACGTTGTCACGTCAAAAAGGACAATTTTTTAAAAGGTTTAATATAATGTGTGTGTGTGTCAGTTTATCAAGCTTAAACTGAACAATTATTTTATCATTTTGTGATAATTATTATAAATTAAATTATTAATGTAGAAATTAAATTAAATAATAATAAAATTCATAATATATATATATATATATTAAGAAAAAGGCATCTCCTTATCGTGCAACTGAAAGTTGCTGATGGCTGGCGCCATCTATCGGAATAAATATCAACTATTCTCGTTGATTTTTAATTATTCCAGAATTGGCCAAATACCCATTCTTGATTAATCAAGAAAAGCTAACCACGGACGCGTTTCGGGCTGTTGGCCCTCATCAGCGTGGTGCAAGCTGTACCTCAACGACCAAAAAATTGGTCATTAAGGCATCCTGAAAAATCATGAAACGGGTAGTTAAGGCCAGAATTGCGTGAGGACGCTACACAATGTGAAAAAATAGTACAAATGTAACATTGTACTGGGATAAGGTGCATAAATTAAGAAAAAGGCATCTCCTTATCGTGCAACTGAAAGTTGCTGATGGCTGGCGCCATCTATCGGAATAAATATCAACTATTCTCGTTGATTTTTAATTATTCCAGAATTGGCCAAATACCCATTCTTGATTAATCAAGAAAAGCTAACCACGGACGCGTTTCGGGCTGTTGGCCCTCATCAGCGTGGTGCAAGCTGTACCTCAACGACCAAAAAATTGGTCATTAAGGCATCCTGAAAAATCATGAAACGGGTAGTTAAGGCCAGAATTGCGTGAGGACGCTACACAATGTGAAAAAATAGTACAAATGTAACATTGTACTGGGATAAGGTGCATAAATTAAGAAAAAGGCATCTCCTTATCGTGCAACTGAAAGTTGCTGATGGCTGGCGCCATCTATCGGAATAAATATCAACTATTCTCGTTGATTTTTAATTATTCCAGAATTGGCCAAATACCCATTCTTGATTAATCAAGAAAAGCTAACCACGGACGCGTTTCGGGCTGTTGGCCCTCATCAGCGTGGTGCAAGCTGTACCTCAACGACCAAAAAATTGGTCATTAAGGCATCCTGAAAAATCATGAAGTTTCAGTTGCACGATAAGGAGATGCCTTTTTCTTAATTTATGCACCTTATCCCAGTACAATGTTACATTTGTACTATTTTTTCACATTGTGTAGCGTCCTCACGCAATTCTGGCCTTAACTACCCGTTTCATGATTTTTCAGGATGCCTTAATGACCAATTTTTTGGTCGTTGAGGTACAGCTTGCACCACGCTGATGAGGGCCAACAGCCCGAAACGCGTCCGTGGTTAGCTTTTCTTGATTAATCAAGAATGGGTATTTGGCCAATTCTGGAATAATTAAAAATCAACGAGAATAGTTGATATTTATTCCGATAGATGGCGCCAGCCATCAGCAACTTTCAGTTGCACGATAAGGAGATGCCTTTTTCTTAATTTATGCACCTTATCCCAGTACAATGTTACATTTGTACTATTTTTTCACATTGTGTAGCGTCCTCACGCAATTCTGGCCTTAACTACCCGTTTCATGATTTTTCAGGATGCCTTAATGACCAATTTTTTGGTCGTTGAGGTACAGCTTGCACCACGCTGATGAGGGCCAACAGCCCGAAACGCGTCCGTGGTTAGCTTTTCTTGATTAATCAAGAATGGGTATTTGGCCAATTCTGGAATAATTAAAAATCAACGAGAATAGTTGATATTTATTCCGATAGATGGCGCCAGCCATCAGCAACTTTCAGTTGCACGATAAGGAGATGCCTTTTTCTTAATTTATGCACCTTATCCCAGTACAATGTTACATTTGTACTATTTTTTCACATATATATATAGGTTCTATGCAATATTTTGAAGCATAAAATATTCGGAATTATAAAAAAAAGTATCTAAAATGTAGCCTTTCAGCATTGTTCTGACCACAACGTCCAAGTATACATATTAAAAGCAACTCTGAGAATATTTCTGGTCGACCTTTAGAGAAAATAGCGAAAGCTGATTTGTGGTGGAAATGGAGGGACGGCTTTGCGTGCCGCATGACAAAGATAGGATAATATAACAGACCCCACATATAAGGCAGGTTGAGACACTATAGCCTCTTTTATTATCTCTAGTACACGTGGTACAGGTCATGATAATAATGGTGGGTAGTATTCGCTACTGATTTTATTGTAAGTGCATCACATGTCTACACACGTGAGAAGCACTTCGACATTTACCCTTACGAGCATGCCAGAGACCCGTTTGGTTACTTGTACTCACTGGTGGGGTTTGACATTTTCAAGAAACGGTATCCATTGAACATTTTTTTTTTATCAGAAAAAAGGCCCAAAGCAGCGGGATTCGATCCCGAGTCTAGGCTGTCGAAAATCAACAGTTTATGCCACTAGTCTACCGACCCCCTAGGCAACCAGCCTATTTTAATAGAACGTATTTCACCTAAATGCATTCTCTATAATGTTCGTACCACATTTGGCAGTGATGTTCTCTCACTGTATGTTCAATTTGGATAGGTCGTATGTTCTCTTCACTTGCAACCTGAGCTGGAGTCAAGACCCTTAGACACAAGAGGTGCTCACTCCAAGGAAATGTTCTAAGAATCGGGGTGAGCCATAGCCCAAGGGTCAGAAAACAAGCCAGAGTTGTCAAGCGGATTTCTAGGAAAGTACAAATCGAAAATAAAACACGAGTAAATTGAAAAAAATAGTTAATTTACATATATTTTTTTAATTTATTATTATTTTAAAATTCATAAATTTGGCTGCTTATATTAATAATCTGTGTGTGTTTTTTCCTATATATACTGAAGACTTTGTTGAATATACACAGCTAAGTTATCTGAAGCAATAATAACTCTTGTATTTGAATGAAAATCTAATTTTGTGGAGTTAGAACTTTTACACATGTATCCAGCAAAGAAAAAATATTTCAAGCCAACATATATAATATAAACCATTTAACATTTAATAAAATTTGTTTCTCTATCTACAATATATTTTTATCTATTAAAAAAAGAGGATTCTTAATATTTTCCAATTGACACGTCAATACAATTGATCTCTCTCTGGTTCAAATTCACATAAATAGGTACCGCTCAGCAAGAGCAACCTAGTTCATGATAATTGAACAATGAATAATATATGAAGGTTATTCACATATTAAACAAATTTTAACGAGGGATTTAATCCCGGTTCATGACTGTCGGGAATCGAGCGTGTTACCCTCTCTTCCACCGACTTTGTTGTTACAATTGATTATTGTTAATCAAGATAAAAATACTAAAAACAATTTATTAAATAGTTTCTCGATATAAATATTATTAATTAAACGAATATAAAAGTATTTTATAGTTCCCTCTATATCTTTAAATTTTAAAATATTCATATCTATATATAGATATTATATCTCTAGGTGTATATATATATATATATATATATACCCTGCTGGCCATAAAAATTGCTGTACCTTAAAAGAAAGGTACACGATAAACGCAAAATTTGAATGAAAGGAACAACATACCAGGATATCTAAACAATGCACAAAGCTCTCTTTGTATGTCGAGGATGAAACTATTTAACGATATGAAAAAAACGAAAGAAAAAAATAAAAAGGATCAGGTGTTGAAATCAAAAATAAAAATGGCATATCCTGACCAGGAGCAGATGTGCTTTACAAAAGGCAGAGCGCCATCTGGTGGAACCGAAATCAACTAAACATTGGCTTAGCCAGTTCCCTGATATTTGGCCAACCCAATTTCTTGATAAATCAAGAAAAGCCATCCACGAACGCGTTTCGCGCTTTTTGGCGCTCGTCACCGTGGACTAGGCTGTACCACTGCGACCAAAAATATTTTTTGGTCCCAGTAGCTTCTTGAAAAACCAAGAAATGGGTATTTAAGGCCAAACTTGCGTAAATACGCTTAACACATGAAAAAACGAAAGAAAAATAAAAGATAAAAAGATCAGGTGTTGAAATCAAAAATAAAAATGGCATATCCTGACCAGGAGCACATGTGCTTTACAGAAGGCAGAGCGCCATCTGGTGGAACAGATATCAACTAAACATTGATTTAGCCTGTTCCCTGATATTTGGCCAACCCAATTTCTTGATAAATCAAGAAAAGCCATCCACGAACGCGTTTCGCGCTTTTTGGCGCTCGTCAGCGTGGACTAGGCTGTACCACTGCGACCGTGGATGGCTTTTCTTGATTTATCAAGAAATTGGGTTGGCCAAATATCAGGGAACAGGCTAAGTCAATGTTTAGTTGATTTCTGTTCCACCAGATGGCGCTCTGCCTTCTGTAAAGCACATGTGCGCTGGTCAAAATATGCCATTTTTATTTTTTATTTCAACACCTGATCTTTTTATCTTTTATTTTTTTAATTCGTTTTTTCATGTGTTAAGCGTATTTACGCAAGTTTGGCCTTAAATACCCATTTCTTGGTTTTTCAAGAAGCTACTGGGACCAAAAAATATTTTTGGTCGCAGTGGTACAGCCTAGTCAACGCTGACGAGCGCCAAAAAGCGCGAAACGCGTTCGTGGATGGCTTTTCTTGATATATCAAGAAATTGGGTTGGCCAAATATCAGGGAACAGGCTAAATCAATGTTTAGTTGATTTCTGTTCCACCAGATGGCGCTCTGCCTTCTGTGAAGCATATGTGCTCCTGGTTAGGATATGCCATTTTTATTTTTGATTTAACGATATGTATATAAAGTACGAATAACGACGCACAAATTTTTACTTAATATGAAAACGACTTGGAACGTTCTGGGTCGTCATTTGTGAACCTTACCAGCGATCTCTTTAATTTAATAGTTAATTTAAATGCTCCGGGTAATGCAACATCTTTCCATAGTTTCGTTAAACACCATCACCAAAAATAAAGCCTTCGTGTGCAGACTGTAAAATCAGAATCAACATACGGTAATAGATTAAACAAAATCGCTAGGAGGATTCACCATTAATGAGCCAAGCCTTTCCAATTCTTTTTCACATTCAGCTCGATAATTGTAGAAATTCGTCTTCCATTTAAACGATCAATATCGTTAAATAGTCCCATCCTTTACATATCTGGATTTACAATTTATTGGAATTACAACCCCAATAAGCAAAGCAGGTAGAAGTATCGCCACCTAAATTGTATATAAAAGGAGTGGTCGTTAAGCGGATTCTCTCTTATAGAAATAACTAGCGGATGTACCCGGCTTCGCCCAGGTTTTTCTCGAGGGAATGTTTGTAGTCTAGTAATAAGAAAATATACTACACCTAAAAACTATCAGAGAAAAGAGAAACCACGGAAGGTGAACAGAAAAATGCTTACAATGGATGTTATGTTTACGATATCAAGTTAAATAAAAACAAAGATAAAATTTGCATATGTTGGTCACTATAAATTTGTATATTTGTTAGGCGAAATTAGAAACATGATAAAACAATTGGGTATTTAAAAACAAATGTAGAAATAAAAGTTGAAGTATAATAAACAATGTTAAAGATTAGTTTTAATTATTAATCAAGATTGTGTGTGAATATGTGAGAAAGATGTAATATCGTTGTTGTTTTCTTGGCCGACTGTTTTACATATGGTGTTATCTTAAAATTGCTTGTTTTGAATATTTTTTTGGATTGAGATTATTAGCTAGTATGTAAAAAAATTAACTCTGTTGAAATTTAATTTTGTATTTATATATAAATAAAATTAACTCTGTTGATTTTTTTTTTGTATTTAATCGATAACAGCGAAGATACGCATGTTAATGTTAGGAAATATATTTTGATGTTAAGCAAAACCTGCTCCATCTCGTTTTACATAAATGTTGAAAATTCGGTTGAAATTGATGCATTGTAACGAAAGTTTTTAGTGATGTCCACTTATGAAATTTCCATTTTATTAATATAGATATTTATAGCAAAATATAACGACGATTGAAGAGGAGTGTCTTATAAGAACTTTATTCGCAAGCTTTCGGACGTCCTTCTACAGGCTTTACAATGTTAAGAAGAAAGAAATATGAGATGGGTATTAATAGAACAATATATTTTTGCATATGAGAAATTTAGTATTTATAAATATAAACAAGAGTGAAAACGTAAAGTTCGTATACACAGAATTAATATGTTTTGTCTCTTGTGAAAAGATCTTGTTATGTCTCGTTTAGAAAGGGGGAACTCATTGGAACACGTATAGGATTTTGATCGCGGCAGAATCGTAGCCTACCGGTTCTGCTGTTTATCCAAGTGATATCACTGGTCGGGCTAGTCACGATCTCATAGCCATCACAATAATAGGTAATAAATAGGTAATAAAATAGGTAATAAATACAGAAATGCATGCAGAATCTCAACGGCCTTCGGTCACTACCGCCTAAGAGAGCAGAGATCTTGTTCGCATGGTCTAACAAGATCATACAGCCACGACATGCACCCTGAGTCAGAAATGATAGTCTCACAACGAGAATTTTTAGCAAGGATAATGCGACGACACCTGCAGAAAAATGGATTCCAGCACGGCGAGAAAAGCTGACACTACAGCAGAGGAAGAACCTACAATGGTGTGTTGACAAAAGTGGAAAAGGAGTGACGTAACATATTTTTTGACGAATCTCGGTTCTGCATTCAACACCATGATGGCCGTATCCTTGTGTGGAGACACCGAGGGAACGACTAATGCTTGCTTTACATTCGTCGTCGTCTTACGGGCACGTCACCTGGAGTTATGGTATAAGGATCATTGAGTGCATATAACGGCCGCTTTTAGTTCTCCTACATGGTAATCTGGACAGCCGTGGTTATATACACATTTATGGAGCGTCACTGCCCGTGGATTCACCTTATATTCCTAGGCTTCTTCACACTCTAATTTTTAACATGACCAAGTAGGAGCTCAGGTTGTCCATGCTGTCCTGACCTTATCGATACAGAGAGTCTGTTGACCTCTACAACTAGTTTAATTGATATACTATGATATTGAATTTTAGCTCCACGGACTTTTGTACCTGCAACTGCCATCCCGTATTTGACTAGATGCCCCGCAGGATTTGAGGTGTTTAGCCAGAAGTGGTTACTATGAGAATTAATTTCTGCTACACTCTAATTTAAACTTACTTTTGAATTTTATTAATACTCTCACATATATTTTACAACACCTTATGTTTTTAATTACTATAATTATATTATTTGCATCCTTCCTTGAGAGAGATGTCGTGTGTAGGCAGTGTGTATATTTATATAGAGTGAGAATAAATTCATTTGTATGAAAAGTGACTATTTATTTTTCTGAAAGTACATATATGGTAGGTATAATGTAAATAGACACACAGAGCTAGCACAATATAACTATACATTGAGTACAAGTAACAAGGGATCCACTTAGTTTGATAAAAAAAACCTTTTGAAATGACAAGTTTTTTTTTTTTTTTTTTCGTTCGCTATCGTCTACATTCCCCTTAACATGTGCAACAACGTTCTAATTTATTTCCATGACTCGAGACGTGTTCCCTCCAGACGAACATCATCATCAGAGGCAGGGATGGGGGACAAAGAAGGTGAGTCAGACGTTAAACCAAATAGTAAAGTCGATAAATCTTGTGGGGGAAACACGTGAGTTCTTATTAAAATTGAAGCTATAAAATGGGCGGAAAGCTTTAAATTGACAACCAGAACGCGTTGAAAGCTATAGCTTTGAACACGACTTATTCTCTTTTTTTTTTAGTATTAAGCCATCATAATTTATATATTTTCTAAAGTGAGGCACAGACTTTGGATTTTTGAATAATTTAATTAGTTCATTTTTTACAAATAAAGTATATATATGTATTATTGTTGCAAATGTCGATGTATGGATAAGCTGGCAGTCGTGTACGTGAGGCGAGTGTTGGTGTTCTTCCCACACGCGGACAACAAGAAGCAGAGGCAGGGCTGGATGTTAGCACAGAGAGTGATCGGGAACAGCCCACGGGACAGAGGTAGAGGACATGACACAAACTTGGATGCTTATCCCCGAGACATGGAGGGAGAGACAGAAGCCGTCTGTCGATGGCCACACCCTAGAACCATCTGCTGCTGACCCCTTTGCTAAAACATGTCCTGTTTTCAGGAGTGGTCTATAATGAGTCCCTGGGGGGAGGGGGCCCTCATCTGGGCTTTGGCATTTTTCTCCTCTCTCCCCAGCTGTCCCCAGCTGACCGCTCTTTGGATTTTTATTTAGACGTCACCAATTTTAGTGTAAATACGAATAAGGGTGTACAGGTTATATCAATAAAGATATAGCATATATACAAAATATGGGGGTGGTAGCAAATAGAAACAGTGTAAATTTTAATAGAAGGTAGGATATTTTAAGGCATCGGCTCTAACTAATTGGGAGATATGTGACATATACTAAAAGTGTCATTATTATACAGTTTTAAAATATACAATATATATATATATATTATATTAAAATCAAAAAAGGCATATACTGATCACGTTCACATGAACTTTTTAGATGACAGAGCGCCATCTAGTGGAACAGAAATCAGATAAACGTCGATGTAGCCTATTCCCTGCCATTTGGCCAACATTTTCTTGATAAATAAAGAAACGTCAACCACGAACGCGTTTCGGGCTGTTGGCCTTCGTAGTGCAGACTATAGGTCTACGACCAGTTCCAGTTCAAAATAACTTTATTAGGTTCCGTTCAGCAAGAGCAACCAAGATCATATATTTACAATCAATAGTTATGTATAGGGAATCATCACACACATATATACATTACATATACATATACATTACATGTAAATATATACCCTAACTAATATTTACAATAAGTATCTTATAGATCCGGTCCTGTACCATCTGCTGCATGTTTCTATAATAGGGTTAGGCAATTATCTGGCTAGATATATGTTTCGACATCATTTATATTTTTCCATTTTTCATTGTATTGTTTAAATTATAAAGAAATTGTCTTGGTCTAAGGTTCCTTTTTTTCCATTATAGTCGCAGGCTTTCTGGAATGTTTGGTTTGGTAATTTACGTTCGTATAATTTCAAAAAGCAAATTTTTTAATATAGTTATTAATATTTTCAATTTGAAGGTAATATTTGATTATTGCATTTCTTACTATAAGGGGGCTTTTTATTATTTTCCTTAGGGTCTTGTTTTCAAAGGTTTCCAATATATTTTTTTGAGTAAGGTTTAATTGGCTGAAATATGAATTGGTTATATATATATATGTAAGAACGGGCCTAATTATTGAAGTATAGAGTGTTATTTTTCAAGTTAGTGAAAGGCTCAATATTTTTTTCTTGGATTCGTGAAGAGTATATCTTCCGTTATTTGAGGGTTCATTTTTATTTGCCAAGTTTTGCACCATATCTCTGAATATAAATAGGCCTCTTGAAGTTTATTGTGGCTAAAATGGCTGTCGGCAAATCATCAATAAATATGTCAAATAATGTAGGACCGGTGACGGAGCCTTGCGGGACTTCTGATATAATTTCTCTTGTATTAGAAAGAACGTCTTTGACTCTGAATTTTCTATGTTTTAAGAAGTTCATTGTTGTCCTTATAATGTTTCCAGGTAGATGTTTTTGGGCCATCTTGTGAAGGAGGGCTTCATGCCACACTCTATCAAATGTCTTTTAAAATATCAAAGAAGACACCTCCAGTCATTTGGTCATTTTCCATTGATCTTCTTATATTTTCCGTTACGACAACTAAATAGGTGAAGTGTTTTGGTGCGTAACCAAACTGTTCTGGTGTATAGGACTATTTTCAATTTGAGTTTTCCTCAATATAGTGTTGGCTTCCGTAGGCGTCTCTTACTGGTAAAAAGAAAGGAGGGATTCCATTTAATTGTAAACTAATATATGCATTTATTTAAGGAGCGACCCGCTCCAACACAATAGTTACAAAAGAAACAAGCGAGCGGGGGGAACACAAAAACAAAGTCGGCAGCGTAGTGGTGGCGTGACGTCAGCGTCGGTGTATCCCCTTTTTTCTGGGGTGATCGGCTTCCATATTCTGTTTGTCTGCGGCTCTCTGGTCGGGATGGCGCCTACATTCGGCCATTCCTGGATTTCAATCGTCCTCGATTGAACCTTGCGTTGCAGGAACGTCGTGGGTTGCGTCGGAGGGTGTCTTCTTCTTCTGACTCCTCGTCCGGACTTTCTTCTGTAGCTGAATCATCTTCTTCACTGTGCCAAGACTTCAGTTGACTGATATGGGCCGTTGTCGTGTAGAACCGTCCACCGGTTATTTCGCTTAACTAAGTTACTCTGTACGTGTCGCTTGGCAGAACCTCGGTGATTTTCAAAGGTCTTAGATACTTGGGTTGCGCCTTGGTTGGTTCACCAGTCATTTTGGGTACATGCCTCATCACTACAATTTCTCCTACTTCGAATTGGAGTGTACGGCATTTCTTCTTATCGTAGTACGTCTTCATGATTTCTTGTTTATTCTCAATTTGGGTTCTCACACTCTCTTGAATTCTCTCCGGCTCGGTCCACGGATCCATATCTTCGTCGGCTAATCTTCTAAGTATCCCGTCGTGGAATCGAGGGGAATAGCCGTGAAGTGTTTCGAACGGTGTTTTATTCGTCGTCTTGTTCACCGCATTATTCAGGTCTCGCTTTGCCTCCTTGATCGTCAGGTCCCAATCCTTCCGTCGCGGATCCTCGATACCGGTTGCTATAGTGGGCATAACTGTTCGGTTCACTCTTTCGACCATCCCGTTCCCTTGCGGTTGTTTCGTAGAATTCAGTGTATGATGTATTCCATTTCCTAGACAGAATTCTTCGAATTGCCTTGAGGTAAAACATGACCCTCTGTCGCTGATGATCTTGTCGGGTAGTCCGAAATCATTCACAAAACTTTTCATTACCTTCAGGACGTTCTGCGTCGATGTATTCCTTACAGGCCTAATCGGACAAATCTTGTCAGATTATCGACACTCAATAAAAGTTCCTGGTTACCTCTTGTACTTCTCACGAAAGGGCCTACGTGGTCCATATGTACGATGGAAAACGGTCTCTTGCCTGGCTTAATGGGGTGTAAGAAGCCTTGTTGTTTTCCACCGGGAACTTTGTTAAATAAACATTCGACACACCTAGCAACATGGCGTCGAACGTACCTCTTCATTGAAGGAAACCAGTACAATTCTTTAATTTTTTTGACAGTCCTATCAACCGCAAAATGTCCCATTAGATCATGGAATTTAACAACTAAACTTTTCATCATACTTTTGGGTATAACATACAGGGCTCGTTCCTCTTCTCCATTTTTCACCATGCGAAAAAGTCTGCCTCCTTTGTAGCTGTAGTCGTTAATTCTATTTTGTTCTCCTACTGTTCTATCACACGGGTCCTTTCGAAATATCTGGATCAGGTCTCTCAATTCAGGGTCGGAATGCTGAATCATCATGATTTGTTCTTCCAGTGTGATTGTGAAGCATACTTCGAGGTTTTTCTCCACGATTTCCTCCATCGTGTCTCTAGGGTCGTCGACTGGAGCTCTGCTCATTCCGTCTACGTGGGCCATCTTCTCTCCTGGTTTATGCCGAATGTCGAAATCGTATTCCTGAATCAGATTGTACCATCGCGCTATCTGAGGATTTGTAGTCTTCTTCGCGTTCATGTATACCAGCGCTTGGCAGTCTGTAACCACTGTAAACTTGATTCCGACGAGGAACTGACGTAGTCGATCCAAGGTCCACACTATCGCCATCAGCTCCAATTTGCTTGAAAGGTATATCTTCTCAGCCTCTGTTGTCTTCTTGCTCACACAGTAGACCAAGCGCCATTTGCAGTCTTCGTCCTGCTGTAGCAACATTCCTGCTAGTCCCTCAGCACTCGCATCGCAATTTACTTCTGTCTTAAGTTCAGGGTTGTAATGAGCTAGTACCGGATATTCGACCAGATCATTTCGATGTCCTCCAAATGACCTTCGCTGTTTTTCCTTCCATTCAAATAGTTTACCTTTCTTTGTAAGTCTGCTTAGCGGTTCTGCTTTCCTCGCGAAGTCCTTTACAAATCGTCTGAAGAAGTTCGTCAGTCCCAGAAAGCGTCGTATGTCTTGGACATTCTTGGGTTCTGGAAATTCTCCTATCGCCTTGATCTTTCTTGAGTCTGGCTTAAGTCCGCCTGTACTGATGACATACCCTAGGAACTCAACTTCCCTCCTTCTGAACTCACATTTAGAGGGTTTCAGTGTCAACTTTGCTGATCTTATTCTTTCAAGTACTTCCCTCAACCTTTCGATCTTCTCCCGCCAATCCTTTGCCGGGATAATCACGTCGTCGAGATAGCAGAAAGCCTTCTTGTTCAGTAGCGGACCTAGAACAGTGTGCATCAGTCTTTGGGATTCTGCTGGTGCGTTGGCGAGTCCAAAAATCATCCTTTCGAATTGACCTGTATGAATGCTGTCTTTAGTTTTGCCTTATCAGTCAGTGGTATCTGCAGATATTCATGCGCCAGATATAGAGTGGTGAAGAATTTCGCATTCCGTAGGCCTTCCAGAAGGTCGTCTATCCTCGGTAAAGGGAACTTGTCCTTAACTGTTTGGATGTTGAGTCTCCTAGAATCCACCACCAAACGATGATCTCCAGTTTTCTTTCTCACAAGTAGGACGGGACTAGCGTAGGGTGATCTAGTTTCCGTGACTATTCCATTGTCCTTCCACTCTCTAACAATCTCCCTGATTGCTTCGCGTTCACTTGCAGTCGTCTTGTACGGTCTCAGACAGACTGGCTTGCTTCCATCAACCTCCTTAATGTCCATCTTGGTGACATCGGTGCACCCTAATTCACCCATACCAAGAGCGAAACAGTCTCTATATTCATTCACTACGTCGAGGATTTCTTGTCTCTCTTTCGGAGTCAGAGAATGATTTATGTTGACGTCCTCAGACAGTATGGGGCGCTTTCGTTTCATTTGGTCCTGTCCTTCCCTCTTCTCTTCACTTTTAGTCTGAAACGAATCCTCAGAAACTTCCAGGTTAACAACAATGTCATCAGGGCTCAGCAGTTCAACTCGACCTATGCATTGGTTTTTCTTTACTCTCAAATTGCCCTTGCCAACTGAGATGATGGGTACGGTCGTCTTTCCATCGACCACTTCCAATAGAGAATTGACACAGTCGTCTACTCCTGTGAACAATACGTATCCGTCCCTTACCTCGTCTGTAATTGCACTTGCAAAGTTAAGGCAGTCGCTTCCCAACTGAACAGTCTCGGTTGCTCTCAGTTCAACGCGACGCGACTTGATTTCTTCTTGCAGATTAGCAAACGGAAATTCGGTTGAATAGCCAATATGCAGTTCCTTACCGATTCTGGCGAAGGATACGTAGGGCAGATCTGTCCATGTTCTTCCAATTAGTAGGTCATAAGGTTGGGCATCATCGTTAACAATGAATACAGCGATTTCTTTTCCGACGACGCCATCAATCTCCAAGTCAACTGTCGTCTTCCCAACGGTCCTGGCAGCTGGTGCGGTTTGGTTGCCGATGCCGTGCAGACTAGTCGAGTCTGGTTCGATGTCGACGTTGATCCTCCTTGCGACCGATTCTCTTAATAGGCAACTGCTGCTCCCGGTGTCTATCATTGCTTTCACGGTCTCCTTGTTGTCGATCTTGGCGTCCTTCAAATATACATCTGGCGGGACAGTCTTCAGTCCTTCGACTTCCAGGTTGGCTACTTTTAGTCCTTCTTTGGGTCTTGTGCAATTTCTTTCCTTGTGCCCCGTTTGACCGCATCCTCGGCATGTCAACGTAGCCTTGGGTACTGGGCAGTCTCTGGCAATGTGTCAAAACTGATTACAGTTGAAGCACTTCGGTTCTCCCTTGTCGTTTCTGATTGCACGGTTGACCATTCTCCTCGAGGTGTTAGGATACTTTTCACTGATTTCGTTCCTTGCAGCCTCTCTACTCGAAACATTCGTTCCTTGTTCAGTCTCTTTAACTTCGCTTCAGTTGGAAAATCTCGCAAATTTCTGCTGAAACGACGGTGGTATGGTGTGTTTCGAATTCCAATGCGGAGGTCCCATCTCGGCGCGAACATTTTCGTACTCGTCCAGTTTATCCGCCAACACATCTGGGTTGTTTATCTTGGTCCAATCGTCAATGAGATGATTACGCAGCACATTTGGGACCTTTTTCTTTAGCTGGTTAGTGACGGACAAATCCTTTAGAGCGTCGAAATTTTCCACGTTCATTCCTTCGATCCATTCGTTGAAAAACCCTCGCAATTCGAAAACGAAGTCTCTCCAGGAACCCTTTTGAGATTTATCGTGCTTCTCGAATTTTTGTCTGAATTGTTCGGGGCTCAACTTGTACCGTTTTAGGAGCAACCTTTTCACGAATCTATAATCGCCGCTTTGCCCTTCTGTCTCCCGAGCGATTAATTGCGTCATCTCGTAAGGTAGTAATCCTAGAAGACTGAACGCCCATTGGTCTTCATCCAACCCTAGTCGCTTTGCCTGTCGTTCGAAAAGAATTAGATAGAAACTCAAATCACTGTCCTTCGATTCGTACTTGGGCATCAGTTTACGTATCTCGCAATGTGCGTTATTACTGGTACCGCGAGACGGATCGTTGTTTCCATGCATAGTCTGGATGCGCAGCTTCTCAAGCTCGAATTCCATTACCATTTGTTCTTTTCGTTCCCGTTCTATTCGTTCTGCTTGCTCCCGCTCTGTTCGTGCTGTTTGTTCCATTCGCTCCCGTTCTGCTCGTTCTGTTTGTTCCATTCGCTCCCGTTCTGCTCGTTCTGTTTGTTCCCGTTCCTCGATCAGAGTCTCCAACAGTTGCTTTGCGAATTCTTCTTCGTAAGATTGACTATTCAGGATAAGGCGTTTTAAGTCGAAGATCCTGCTCTCTGGCGGTACTACCTCGCCGAGTTCATACGCCAACTTGCTCAAATCGCATTTCTTTACTCTGGCTAAATAAGTCATATTTTTCAAAAAAAAAAAAAAAAAGATAGAGTATAAACAAAACAAAAATTAATTAAATAAAACTAACTAAACCTGATAAGTACTGTTTTAATTATTTCTCTAACCGAAATCCACTTTTCTTTAGTAATTTTGGGACAATACTTATACCGCGATACTTTGCGATAATACTCTTATCGAGATGACTTGTAATAATACTTTTACCGCCTAACTTTGCGATAATACTTCTATTTGTTTCTTCAAGTTAGGTTATCAGCGTATTTACCGATTTTTTTTTCAATTTACTTCAAAATAATTTCAAATAAATGGTAATACTTCAAAATACTTTCAAATAAATGGTAATAAGGTTACGTACATACCATTCGTGCTGCAGCTTCTTCTTTAGGTTAATCCAACATGGCGTCGCGCATCCTTTGTTGCTGCTTAATCACTCCAGCAATTCTTCTTTCTTCAAGGTCATCCCACTTCTGAAATTCTGTTGGCTTCCGTAGGCGTCTCTTACTGGGAAAAAGAAAGAAGGGATTCCATTTAATTATAAACTAATACATGCATTTATTTAAGGAACGACCCGCTTCAACACAATAGTTACAAAAGAAACAAGCGAGCGGGGGGAAAACAAAAACAAAGTCCGCAGCGTAGTGGTGGCGTGACGTCAGCGTCGGTGTATCCCCTTTTTTTCTGGGGGGCTCGGCTTCCATATTTTGTTTATTATATTCTGTTTGTCTGCGACTCTCTGGTCGGGATGGCGCCTACAATAGTTAGAATTTTTTTTCATAAATTTTTGAAATAGAGGGATATGGGGCTATAACTAGAAGGGTCGTGCTATGATTTACCTTTTTTCAAAATGGGATATTTAAAAAATTGATATTTTCGATTGGTCGGGATTTTCTTGGAGCTTTTTTATGGTTTCAAGTTCAGTGATATTAGTAGCATCAAGGACTTTCTCTGTATTTTCTCGGCTTCGAGCCAAAAATTTAGTTTTGAAAATTGGGTACAAGGGTTTGACTAAATTTTTTTTCATAGCCCTTTGCTATAATATTTGCTGACTCACTTGAGGTCAGTGTCATTTCATTGTTTGTTTTATGAATTAATGTCTATTTTTCAGTACAGGAGAGGCGTTTGATGGTTTTCCATAGGGATTGGTCAGAAACATAAAATATTTTAATGTAGGAGTCCCAGATGGTGTTGTAATGCTGTCTTGTACAGTTTTGGGAATCTCTCCGGACCTTGAGATAGGCTTCTTTGTCTTGAGGGTTTCATTAGTTTTCTTAGGTAGATTGTGAAACGAATCTTTGACTTAAGCAAAAGAATCCCACCAGATATTAAAGAAGTGTTTTTATAGGTGATCGCTTCTCTCTTGGATATTGTTGAGGATGCATTGTTCGAGTGTGGTGATGGCTTGATATATGTTTTGGGGTGTGTTAAGAAGGTAATTAGTTATCTCAATTTTCTCTCCATTTTGTATTTTAAATATGCCCAGTCTGTAACCCAGTAATGTATATGTGTGTATGTTTCATCATATTTCACTAAATATATTTTATAGGAATTTGTCTTTTCACCTTTTAATGAAAGAGTCATTGCTCCCACGCATATTTTGCAGTTGTACATACTGACCGCGCGTCTATCAGAGAAAGAGATTAGAAAAAAAACACAGTTGCGGCGGCTATCGCTCACGCTACAGAGTGTTGACTAGACACAAGTTTTTGTGCCGGACCTCTGGACTTTCGAGAGATAGGGACGGTGGTTTGACCCGTGGTGACCTGACAGAATATATGCTTGGATTACCCTCAGTACAAGAATTTTTTATCACATCTTTAAACATCGTCTAAACTGGGTGGAGATGAAAACCTGAGGTATTCTGGATCCTGAAACGAAACTCGCGCAGTTCAATTTAAAAAATAACAACTTTATTGACTAGCCACCATGTATACTTGGATATATTGGCCGCCACATAAACTTAAAATTTATTGGTTGCTTTAAGGTTTGATGAAATACACTCATTCTAAAGATTGGGATGCCTTTATTTCACATTAACATCTTCCTCGCTGAAGGCCCAAAAGTCAGCTCGAGGGCCGGTGCCGCCAAGCGGAAGGTCATCCTAGGCGGGTCACAATGAACAATATATCAGTGACGATGAATGCCCGCTCAGATCTATTACATCCCCACCCTTCTCCCTCGATAAAAATGAATTATTTATTTTTCTTACACTTGCCCTGTAGAATCCCCTTTACATATTTTATTCAAACCTATATGAACAATATTTTACGTTATTTAATACATATATATAAAACCTATACTCTTTATCAGACTATTTATTAAAAAAACTCGTATAAAAATTTGGAACAATACAATATGATTTTTTTAATTTGACGAAGAGGTCAAATAGCCAAAGCTAATAGTAGGTAAGTCGCTCTCTATCAGTAAGTCAATTTACTTCCGTACACTTAAGACTTTCTTGTGAATCAATAAAAACGTGGCAAAATATTGATAAGGTACTAAGGTACGTGATAAGATACTAAATGAACTCTAGAATTTTAATAGAATACAGATACTTTATTAATTCTGAGCGCCTTAAAGAATCAGTAAGCAGCGTGAGATATGTTGAGGGCGACCTGATTGCATATACAGCTGTATTTAATAAAGAATGAAATATTGTTTCTTAATAAACCTATCAGTAGGAAAAATAATTATGTGATATGTTCCAGGGCCGTGTTAACCAAATAGCACCAGAATTTCCTCGGAAATAGAATCTCCTTGTTGACTTAATACATGCATTCAGGAAACAGTACTAAATTTTGTTTTGGGCTGAGTTTAGCATATAGATAGATACATCGCCAGCACTTCCTAGGGAAGGATGGAACCTCTTTAATAAATGCCACGAGGAAACAGTATTGAATGTGGTTTGAATGTGGTTCAATAAAGAAATAAGATGCAGTATGTTCCTATTTCAGTTGATTATATATTTGAAGTTATAGTCCGCACTTCCTCAGGAATCTTGTTTTTCAATAAATAGCGCTAGGAAACAGTAGTGTTGAAATTATTATCATCAAAATATAGCGCCTCTAAGATTAAAATTGGTAATATATTTTAGGTGCTAATTTTTAAATAATATATATTAAAATCAATTCCTTCAGCCCTTATAGTGAAATTATTAAAAATCGAGAGAGGAAAGGCATAGACCATTAGTAGTGAACACTCTTTTTCAAATTTTAATCATCGCTATATAAGAGCATCAAGATTATATTTTTATTTTCAGCGTTAGAGGTCGCTTGGTTGATGATGATAATTTATATGTTGCCTTCAGCCATTTGTTGAACAATTTTAACGCCTTGACCAAATGCTTTATTTTTATTTACTTCTCCTAACGAAGATAAAAGATTTTTGTCGAAACGTTGAGAAAATAAAAAAAAAAACTCTAACTGGCCGAAGTATCTATTTTTCATATAAATATTTAAGAGAAGTAAGTATTTAATTATAAATCTCAACGGAGTCCCCCAAAGTAGTTGCGATATTAAGGGCTTCTGAGAAGGCGCGGGGTGCCGGGTGGGCAGCCACTGGTGTCAAGGCTCTAAGTGGGAGCCACTGGGTGCGAGAAAACGCACACGTCCTAATATAGACCGGAGAGCTCTTCTCATTTGAATAAACACTCTCCTTATAACTTCAATCCTGGGATATATTTAAATGATGGGTACAATAACTGGTTAAAACAACCCTACTTCAAAGTAAGGGGAATATCCAAGTCAAGGCTATGTTAATTTTGCCGGTCAAAGCAATAACATATTTCTAGCAGAACATTGTATTAGTAAAACACGCTCCTAAAGTCTCACGCTAACTACTCTATTTTCTGCCTCTCTGGCTCCATCGGTTAGAGAAGATGTATTACGAACATTTCTAGAAAATAAGACAAAATGTTGCATTTTCGCAGTTTTAGACATCTTGTAGGTATGATAAAATATTTTTACATATTAGAAGGGAGTTTATATTCACCCTCTATATAAGAATGAATGTCTTTGTGGATTGTATTTGCGTAGTACTCAAGTACTCGCACAGAACTTATAGTTATAGGTCTGTCACTTATTTCAAACGCCGAGGTTCGCCGCCACGAGGGCGAGCACTTCGACATCGTCCCTATGCAATCTGTCTGTTTCCTGAGACTTGAAATCATAAGGCCATGTAATAGTTCCTACTCTAACTTGTTCATGTTTCAGTTTTTAACGCTGTCAGCTTAACCTTTCTGAATTGTCTATGTCCAACTTTCATATTATTTATTTTTTGGGGATTGGTGAAATTTGGTCTCAAATATCAATTGAAAATTAGGTCTCAAATATCAAGTTAATGAGAATATTCTAAAAACTATAGTCAATTATTTAAATATTTAAAAATTCTATCCGGACTTCTGTCAGTCAATCCTATCGGAACATGGCCGACGTAATTTTAAATTGAAATTTAAGAGCAAATATCACCCAAATCTCTCTTTCTCCCACATAAATAAATAAATATATAAATAATTTAAATAAATATATTCACACATGGTTTTTAAGGATGCCTGAATGATCAGTTTTTTGGTCGATGAGGTACAGCTTCAACACGCTGACAAGAGCCAACAGCCCGAAACGCGTACATGGTTAGCTTTTCTTGATTAATAAAGAATGGGTATTTGACCAATTTTGGAATAATTAAAAATCAACGAATAGTTGAAATTTATTCTGACAGATGGCGCAAGCCAAAAACAACTCTCAATTGCACGATAAGGAGATTCCTTTTTCTTAATATATATATGTTATAAAAAGAAATATTAAGAATGAGATTTCTGTTGACTTTTGATCATGTTGAGGATTATGGTAATGCAGTCGTGGTAACAGAATGATATTAAAGAAAATAGTTTTGATCAGAGATTTCTCTATTTGAGCTAAGGAATATATATATAAAACATAATTTGATAAAAGTACCGCCTGGCATAAGGTGTAAGAATAAAAAAAGGAAATACTTATTTACATAATGTACAGCAATTTTGAGCCGGCCATCGGGATACAACAACAATGAGTTTTTATAGAGGAAGAGTGACCTCTGGCGGTAGATCTAGCAGAGCATTTGAATCTTTGAAATTATAATTTTAAATAAAATAATATTTTAATATAACATATATACCATGGTATATATAATAATATTGTTAAGAGAATTTCAAAATTCATATAATTTGTTATTTAGTTTTAAAATGTGAGGTTTGTTTTCGATATATGTAATAAAAAGGTAGTTAGCATATAGTAATATAAAGGGGAAAAAAGGTAACACCAGCAAAACATCAGAGGTGAAGCGTCATAGGCTGGATAAAAAAAGAATGAGCGAAGAGAAAGTTTTACAGAAAAGAGCAAAGACAGAACCATGATAATAATTTTACAAATATTAAAATTAAGCTAATTAGAGAAAAAGAAGTTTTTACCTCTATTTTCTCTCTTGGTGAATATATATATACATACAGTCGACTCTCCTATAACGCGATTAATGTGTTCCGTGTTGTATGAAATCGCGTTATAGGAATTCGCGTTGTACGAAATAAAACTTGCATAACGCGAATATTGTTAGGGTGAATTGTTAGTGACAAATATCATGTGAAAATGTATTGTATAAAATGATGTATATAGGAAAAATAATTATATACTAAAACAAAACTAAATGTTATATTATTTTATATGCAAATGTATCTAATTCACAACGTAATTTGTTTTTTTTATATACATTTGCATATAAAATAATATAACATTTAGTTTTGGTTTAGTATATAATTATTTTTCCTGTATACATCATTTTATACAATACATTTTTACATGATACAGTATATCTCCTTTTCCAACTTTATCCATAATGCCTGGGGAGCAAGTTTCGTAATTTTTTTATATTTGCAAAATATTTACATGTAAATTCTAATTTAATACCTTATATGCGTTAAAATATTATTTTAAGCTTTAAACTCAATTTAACACTATTTAAAAAATTTTACTTACAGAAACACATGTGCAATTAAATTGACAAAGTATACAACACTACTTCGTTCAAAAACAAACAAAAAATTGAAAAATGCGTGTGCATAAAAATTAAATGTATTGTACAGTTGTCAATATGGAAATTTCCGCATTTTATTTTATAACGCGTTATACGAAAATTCGCGTTGTATAAATAAATTTGTCGCAATTTTTTTTTATCGCGTTGTACGAAATCGCGTTGTAAAAACTCGCGTTATAGGAGAGTCTACTGTATTTGAAAATTGAGCAATCCATGTATTCAATTTTTTAAAAATGCTTATTTTGGATCATATATTTTTATTTTCCAATATTTCATATGGCAACACGCCAAACTCTTCGGAGAACAAGGTTGTTTTGAGATGCTCGCGTATCAACTCACAAATTTTACAGCATTTGTACATACTCGTGAATTAAAACGCGAGCATCTCAAAACAATCTTGTTCTCCGAAGAAGTTTGGCGTGTTGCCATACGAAATATTGGAAAATAATATTTAATCCAAAATGAGCATATTTTTAAATTTAATATATATGAGTGCGTGCGTTTAAGTAGGGTTATCCTGTCTACTGATTTACTGATTGTTGTGGTAGGCAGGTTATGCAGTCTTGGGGCCAAAAATGGCGTCAAAGAGTAACACAAAAGGACGAGGCAGGTTGGATGTCACCTCAGAGAGAGGCGGTGTTTTCTATGTACAACATTCCTATGTACAACATTGTATATGTACAACAATACGTCATATATATATTTTAATAGAAAAAACGCGTTAAAATATGTTTATAATTTTTATCGTATATTTTTGTGTATATTTTGACGGGAAGGTAACGTTTCATTTTTATAGGTAAAAATTTACTTTTACGTTTAGATTATAAAGGTTTTAGAAAATATAGAACTAAACAAAACTTTCGTTGATTGTAGACTCGTTATCTTAAATGTACAGTTCCCACGTAACAGCAGCAGCTAGAAAAACCCTGAATCTGGATGGCGTCACAACGTCTACTTAAAGTTAGAACACTCCAGTAGGCGGTAGCACAGACCGCGGTGCCGTAGATAAGCCGGCCCACTAACTGGGCTACGTCGTAAATCATCGTCTACAAGATAGTAACGGCACCGTTTTGTAAACTCTGGGAGACCCTGGTCACATTCCTTCCCTGCTTTTTTATCTGAGATCTTTCTCGTCTTTATTCTTTCCTCTCCTCTGTTTATTTTAACTCCGCTCACCATCTCATCCTAGATAGCCGAACACGTTTACACCCTTCACATAAACACTGAGTAGGGGTCTTGAATAGGGTTGTAAAATTACAAGAACTGTCGTTTACATTATTGCTTTGAGTTTCCTGAGCCATTTTATGGTGTATAAATCAGCTTTGTGTCCTATCGACACGGTGGATATATTTAAAGAATTAGTTGAAAAACTCAGAGAGCACACACCTTCCTAATATAAATTAAAAGAACGGAAGTTGCCATGTAAAGATGTCACTGTGGTTCAAACAACTATTCTAGGTGTTATGTAGCACCGCGAGTTTGTTTGGAATGACATAAGAATTCTCGGTATGTGCCGAGAGAAGTGGCTCTCGCCTTTGTGTGGAAGTAAAGGTTTTAAGGAAACTCGAAATCGAAATCTACTTCTCCAAAACAGATCTTGCTGTAACGGGTTAATATGAATTATTTGTGATCAAAGTCTGTAGATGTTGTTTACAAAAATTATAAATGTAAATTCAGCGTTAATATAGTTCACCTCTTATTGATCGTTTGTGCTTTAATACTACATACTCTCATGTGTTTTGAGTGAATCCCACCAGATTCGAGCGTATAATGTGAGCATGCTACCACAACTAAAGAGCATCACTTCTCATTTCTAAAGACAATTGTAAATTCTGCAGGGGAGATAATACCAAATTCACACACATTTCTCGAAACATACTTACAGATTTAGAGGTTGAAAAATACTACAACCTTTTAACCTTTACCACAACCTTTTTTATAGGAAATATTTTCAAAAGAGAGATTTTGAAGGAATCAGTAAGTGCATGAGAGCATGGATCACCCAAGGGCGGTAGTTCTATAAACATATGTAGGTCCCGGAGTATCAGAGCGACAGACCTTGTGCATAGTAGAACGCTTTCCCACGACGTCGCCCAGTTGCGCTTGGATTATTTTATTTTTTTAAACTACCAGACATTTGAGAGAAATCATTTATGTAAATCTTTCTTATCTACACCCATAAACTGTCAAGGCCGGAAAGACGAATGTGTTATTGTCCGGTTGTAAACCTCAAGAGAATCTATCCAGTCAATGGCTGTAGAGATAAGGAGAGTTGAACAGAAAATGAACGACCTTGAAGAAAAATATCCCTATAACGACAAGTGGAACAATACGAAGGATTGCGAAATACGGCATCAAATGCTTGTTAAACACAACTGGCCCCTTTCCATCTGTCAACGCGGAAGTCGTGGCACGTAGCAAAATATTCATAAAATGTATTGGTAATAAGATTTCCTGTTTCGTAATATATTGATGCGATTCGATGTTAATTACATTGTACAAGTTTTTTTTTCTGAAAGTAGGAATTTTCAAAACTATTATAATTTTATCTGCACGATTTACAGATATCTGTATATAAATAAAAAAATATAATTATTTGCTCAAATGTGTGAGTTTATTTGTTAAGCATACTTTTCTACAATAGTTTACCTATCCAGATGACACCTTAATGCAATATATATAGAATTAATCTTTAATAATTTTCATATTCCGGGAATCGAAAATGATTATGATAATAGGCTAATAAACTCTATCACAATTACCTCTATTAATAAGAAAACTTTATTAAACACTATTGGTTGGTCCAACATTCGATCGCGCACTACCCGGGTATTAGATAAAGTTTACAAATATAGATACATGTTTAAATGAATTTAGGATGATTGGCAGTGAGTGAGTGTCTGCTGCTATTAATGATCGTTTGCTGCTCACAATAGAGACATCATCGTGTGGTGTGGCTGCCTAACCTAGTCTAAGGATGCACGCATGCAGAAAATGCTACAGAGTTGCTGTTCTAGCCCTCCCGCTTTGACTCGTGTAAAACTGTCCTACGCTCCAATGGGAATCTACTTCTTTTTATCCTTCGTAACTTCAGTGCACCCTAAATCTGCCGATGAGTTAGGGTCCTCTGAGGCATGAAGTTGACGCAAGGTACCTCGAGAATGCGGGGGGGAGTAGTACTACTGTGCACACCCCTTGGATTTTTATGATGAGCTCGGCAAGAATGCTCTCAATTGCACATATAGAGAGAAAAGACCCAAGAGTTTCAAGAGTCCATGGTTCAACGTTCCAAACAGTACGTAAGATTCCCTGTGGAATCACCCTTTCCAATCCATCATCCCCAAGAGTGTGGACACCCCTGCTCTGTTTCCATGCCACCGCCTCAAGATCAGCCAATATTTAGGGCAGCGTCTTCTTTCCCCGCAAACAATGGGACACCCATGGATGAATTGCCAATAAAGGCAGGTTGTCTAACACACGATGGAAAAATAACCACCTTACCACTCTGCACAGGATTCCGTAAGGTTGACTACAAAAGGAGCTGGAATTCTAAAAATGTAAACAAATAGATCGCCAGTAGTTTTAGTTTATAACTAGCGGATGTACCCGGCTTCGCCCGGGTTTTACCCGAGTAAAAGTTTGTCTAACGAACATTTGTTAAAACAATTCTCTATAAACTTATAAAAATAATAATAGTTATAAAAATAATAATTTTGATAATTTGAAACTCGTAAATTTGAATCTCTCGATAAAGTGAACATTTTTTCCCGGTCCCTTGAAAAATACTCGATAATTTGAATTAAATCAAAATTAATTGGTTCCCTCGGTAATTGGAAGTTAAAGGAATAGTATCTTGCCTTGGAATTGTATCATTATTCTTGTCTCAAATAAATTGCCGTGTCATCCTGAATTTTGTCTTTCCTAATTTTCTACATTTACAAAATCATCATTTTATCTAGTGAACATTTTTCCCGGTCCCTTGAAAATACTCGATAAGTTGAATAAAATCAATATTAATTGGTTCCCTCGACAATTGGAAGTTAAAGGAATAGTATCTTGCCTTGGAATTGTATCATTATTCTTGTCTCAAATAAATTACCGTGTCATCCTGAATTTTGTCTTTCCTAATTTTTTAGATTACAAAATCATCATTTTATCTATTCTCCCAATATATATGTTGTAGATAAATGATAAAACTAACTTTGACTTGTGCGCAATTAATAGGTAGAAAATCTTACTTTCGATAAATAATCATCATCATTTAGTTAAATATACAAATCTGCAAATAACTCAAGATATTCAAGAAATTATTTTTCAAAAACCTTCCCGGGGATATACCTAATAATATCCCAAAATTTCACGGCAATTGGATGTATGGTTTTTGAATCTATAGAGTACAGACAGACATTCAATTATATATATAGATTATTGGTATAGAGGGGAAAATATAAGAATTTAGCAGACGAAATCTGCTCGCTTGAACACACCACTAGAAATAGCCTCTCAAAAGAGTGGCATCTGAATATACGAGTGTATGTAACCGGGCAGTACTGTAAACACAGGAGAACATGATCCCAGTTCATCGCTAAAATGAAAGTTAGTGAGCCATCTGTGGATTAAGTGGCGATCCATAAAGGCGAATCTAATGGAGCGCGTAAATCTTGTTTAGTGCCAGAAGGTCAAGTTCGAGCTATAAACCGCCCGCCGCCGGTCCTTCATCGTTTGCTAATGTGAGTTGAAAACCTACTCTGGAGCGACATGCATCCACTTGATGTCTGGGCTCTCTCTAAACCTTCAGACACATTTGAACATACTTTCTATAGAAATGTATACCTCAAATATATGATATGTATCTTTAGGGAGAAAAACCATTCCTGAAAATGTTTTATATTAAAATAGCGATAACTTGATAACAAGGTTATGGTGCCTACAGATTTATGTCTGTTTAATTTACTATAAAGACAATTAATCATAAAATTGAATGATTTATATCGATGAGGAATACACACAAGGTAAAATAACCGAATTCAATAATGAAATTAATTAGATTTGGTCTTATTACCTTGTGTTTATAATCTATAATCCAAATTGTGCTTTATCATCGATGAGGACTCTTATCCGAATCATTATGGTTTCCAGCCGAGAAAGAATTCTTTCGATCTTTTCAAACGAATTTGTTTGGCAAGGAAGTTGCCTCAATATACATTTTAATACACTCAATTCTATAAATGTAGAGCATAGAAAAATTAATAGTCAATATCTGGTGATATATAATAGATATGACGTTTTTGTCGTTATCACTTTTAAACTTTGATGGATTTTATTTTTCTTTTTTCTTTTCCATCTCTACAGTTCTAACGTACATAAAAAATATGTTCACTTCACCGATTTATTGAGAAGCTTTTGTGGGCTTTCCTCTTGGTGGCTTGTTGATTGTAGAGCTAGTTTGGGAGACGAGGGCCAAAAATATTAGCCAATCACCTCCACGGGGACCAACCGCTAGCTCCTGTGTATTCTAACGGATGGCTGGAGTCTATATAAATTATATCCCATAAGACGATGGAGAATTGGAGTAGTTTTATAATAAGAAACGCTAATAATTTGAATAGCTAAAGAGATAATTATTATTTACTAGCCGAATGACCCGGGCAACGCCCAGGTTTTACCCGATTAAATGTTTTTATTCAAATACTATTCGTTACAATTATAAATTGGCGCCGTGGATGTCACTCTTGTGAAACGTCCCGCTCCAAACTTTGTGTCAGAGAAGCGATATTTTTATAAAGAGATGATCTGGCTTTGTGTCTTCTGCTCGAATGAATGTTTTTCTGTTAGAATTTTATTCCTGCACAATAAAAATGAACTGGCTTCACCCGTGGTCTCAGCTTTTTGGAATTTTTCCCGATATAATTTTGTATCTGATAATCAAACATGATACAGCAATATTGTCATCATCATTTTCTGACTAAAAAAAAAAACAACTATTTTTGCCCAGAACCCGTCAATTTTATTTTTATTGGCTAAAAATCCGATAAATATCTTTTCCATATTTTTCTCTATGTCCTGTCAAAACACCTTTTACATGTACATTAGGTCAGCTGATATTACTTCCCTTCTTCACCGCTAGAGGCGCTGCTTGCGAGCGAAAAGGCAAATTTGCAACGCAATTTGCAAATAACTCGAAGAATATTCGGGATAGAGACCTGAAATTTTCACTATAAGTTTTTCCAGATTCTATTCTATGTACTGTTAAAATTTCAGTCAGATTAGTTACGTATTTAGGACGTGTATAGCCGACATAGGAACAAACACACATACATACATAAATACATACACTGTCTTTTATATATCTAGGAATTCCTTATAAGTAGATTTATAACCTCAGCAATTATTTTGTTTTTGGTGCTTGATTTTGGGAGGAGGGTTGAAGTAATGAAATTGAGAGTTATTTGATCTAGTGTTGATAGAATAAATATGGGATTGACAAATTGTGGAGTGTCAGTGATTCAAAATATTTTAATGAAGGAATTTTACAAATTCATATGGATAATACACTAACAGAGATTTTATGTGTGATTTTTTAAAGTAATTTACTCCAAAGATACTGAACTATACATACCAATCTATATACCAAAATCTTCGTTATTTTTTACTTCATGTGTCACACTTATTTTTATTTTTCAAATATATTTGTAGGTATATTAATTTATTTATTTATTCAATTTTCCAATCATAGGTTTTTACTTTCAAATTTTACTTTATTTATTTATCATCCCCAAATGGTTTGTTTTTAATTTTTTTACAAGCAAAAAGCTACCGAAAGTCAATAAATATTTTATCTGTCTTATTTCAGTAATCTGATTCCAATATAAACATGCATATCCATATAAATAATACATTAACAGAGGTTTCAGTTGGAAGGTTTTAAGCAATCTCCTACAAAGATACTGACCTATACATAACGATCTATGTACCAAAATGTTCGTTATTTTTTATTTCTCGAACGTATCACGTATAACCTGGAGTGGATTCTCTATGAAATATAGCAACGTTCAGCGCAATTGTTGAACCCCAATTAGGCTCCTAAACACTTCCAGAAGCCAAATTGGCACCTGAAGAAATAAATAATGACTGTTTGGTAGTCCTCGGCTGTGGTTAATCGATGACAGTTACCTTAATGGAGAGAAAACTGTCACAGAGGAGAGGAATTGATTAAATAGTCCAAAAATTGATCAAAAACATCAACGTGTCTGTCCGGCCTTGATAACCAGAAAAGGACCAACCATTTTTTACAACAACGCCTGACCACATCAATGATGACACAATTTAAAATGCATGAGTTTGGCCATGAAATTCTTGCTCACCCACCATACTCGCACGACCTCTCGCCTACAGGATACCATTTATTCAGTCATCTCGACCCTTCTTAAGCATCAAATTTTTCAAAAACCAGGATGAGGCTGAAGAGGCCTTCAATGAATATATCGCATTCGAAACTCCAGAATTTAATAGCATAAGAATAAACAAACTTGTTTCTCGCTTTAAAAAATGTATAGAATCTAATTATTAATATTTTACCAATAATTTTTGTTTTTCCATTACGTTTCTGAAAATGTCCGTTTTAAAACTTTACCATTACTTTTAACCAACTCAGTAGTTTTCGATCCTTCTTCATTCGAACCTTTGTTTTAATATTTGAGTCTCTAATGTTGTGTGTGTGGTGCTAGGATAAGAAAAATACCCCTCTTCCTTGATATACGAGGTGTGTTCAAAAAGTATCGCGACTTTTGTGTTTTAAAAAAAAATATTTATTTATTCATGAATACCTATTTTGTCCCCTTCAAAGTAATCCCCATGAGATATTATACACTTGTGCCAACGGTTTTTCCAATCTTCGAAGCACTTCAAAAAATCATTTTTTTAAATCTTTTTCAGCTCCTCCTTCGATGCCGTCTTTATCTCGTCAAGCGTAGCGTAACGTCGTCCTTTCATGGGCCTCTTCAGTTTAGGGAACAAGAAAAAGTCACAGGGGGCCAGATCTGGGGAATACGGTGGCTGCGGCATCATTAGTGTGTTGTTTTTGGCCAAAAAATCGCGCACAAGCAACGATGTGTGAGCAGGGGCGTTATCGTGGTGCAAAAGCCAATTTTTGTTCTTCCACAAATCCGGGCGTTTCTGGCGGATTGCTTCGCGCAAATTGCGCATAACTTGCAGGTAATATTCCTTATTGACCTTTCTACCCTGTGGCAAGAACTCATGATGCACCACGCCCCTGCAATCGAAGAAAACTGTCAGCAAAACTTTCACTTTCGACCGAATTTGACGCGCTTTTTTCGGTCTTGGTTCGTGCGGCAGCTTCCATTGGGATGATTGAGCTTTGATTTCCACGTCATAACCATAAACCCACGCTTCGTCACCAGTTATGACCCTCTAGAGCAAATTTGGGTCGTCGCGGACAGAGTCCAACATCTCATTAGCAATGTTAATGCGATGCTGTTTTTGGTCGCAATTGAGCAATTTTGGTACGAATTTCGAGGCGACCCGTCTCATGCCCAAATCATTGATAAAAATCGAAAGGCACGAGCCAATCGATATGTTTAGGTCCTCAGCAACTTCTCTAACGGTGATTCGACGATTGGCCAATATCATTTTCTCCACTTCATTAATATTTTCGTCTGTTGTTGAAGTGCTCGGGCGTCCGGCACGCTCTTCGTCGTTCACATCTTCTCGGCCTTCTGAGAACATTTTGTACCACCGATAAACGTTGCTTCGGTCCAAGGTAGCTTCTCCGTATGCCACAGTCAACATTCGGAATGCATCCGCGCACTTAATTTCGTTTTTCACACAAAATTTGACACAGGTTCTTTGATCCATTTTTTTTAATAGGTAAAATTCGAAGACGATCCAAAACACCTGCAAGCAAAGCAGCTGTCAACAATTAAGTGAACATTCAAAATGGCCGAGCTTGTCGGCATAAGTGAGAGACATGAGTACGAACATAAAGCCACAAAAAGATCGAAATTCGAATATACGTAACCCGCGAAAATTCAAAATTCGCGATACTTTTTGAACACACCTCGTATATTTCATAAAGAAACAACTGAGTGTAGTAAGATCTCTAAGACACAACCCTGATCACGAAAGAGATGTCCTCGGGTAAGTCCGATTATCAGCAGCCTCTGTCGTTGAGTCAGCTCTGTCAGAGAGATAAGCTGTGCGTAAAACTAGAAATATTATTCGACGTAAATATTTTTAGATCTACATTTTTTATTCATCCGTGCTATGTATTAGAAGAACTAGAGTTTGTCTATGTGTTGAGCTCGGTCGGCTCATAACTGAGTTTATCTCGCATACATATATAGAAGTGTAACTTAAAAAAATATATTCGTTTTAATTTTATCCATCTAATCATGTACTAATTGTGCGTCAACTAGAGAATGTGAGTAATAAAAAGAAAATCTAACGTTCTTTATGGGAAATGTGAAACAACCTTTAGTACCTGCTTCAAGCCCAGGCATTAAATGTACTTTCTTGAGAGAACATATCCAAAAAATAGGTTATTAGCTTGATATATTTAACTTTATATAAACGAAGTTATTAACCTTTCTCTTGGATATGCTCTCTGAAGAAAGTACGTTATATATATATATATATATATATATATACTAGCGAACCCGGCCACGCGTCGCTGTGGCTAAATTGTAATATGTTAAATTAACATTATACTAAACTATTCAGTACAGTAAAGTTAATATTCACTCATAAAGATAAAAATGCTTTAGCCGATCTAAAGCCCTACGGGATTGAGAATGGAACGTTACGTTAAAATGTGAAGGTGATTTTTATATATATAGATAATATAGCCCTTCAGTGTAACCATTGATTATAATCACTGCATTAATAAATGTCAGTGAACTCGTTTATATGTATTGTTTTTTGTTTTCGAGATATTCTAATAGAACGTTCTCACATTTTCTGTAAAATATTTATATATGCACAAACACAGAATATAATCACTATGTCTTAATTTCGCTATAATTATTGTTATAAATATTATTCTAAAATAATTCGCCAGAAATCGTCCGGGTAGTATACTAAACAACTTCCCAAAGTTTCATGGCAAACATCTAAAACAAAATAATACTTTTAATACTTTGCTACAATATTAAAAAGAGGGGGGCTTAGGTGTTTAAAATGTAAAATGTGCTCTAAATAGTATTACATAGAGCCTTCATAACAAACATATTTAAAATAAACCAATCAAAATATAATAATGCTGTAAAAACAGACCTTGCTACAATAATAATATAAAAGAAATAAAAAAAAAAACACCCACGCTGAGCCTCGAACCTAGGTTGCGGGGGTACGAAGCTGTGTACCTAACCTATAGACTAAGCTTGACGTTACAAATAAGCTCATGCGAGGCTATTTCAGGCCATACGTCTACCGCGAGGGGGCGCTGATTGCGAGTGAATTTACGTTTTATTGTAAATAAAAATGCAACGAAAGGTTATTTCTAAAGAGTAATTAGCCAGAAACCATCCCGGTAGTATACTAAACATCTTCCCAAAGTTTAATCAAGATTGGTTGAGCGATGTAGAAGATTATCACTAACGAACGGACGGACGGACGGACCAACGGACCAACAAACATCCATTTTTATATATATAGATAATGTCCTTTCAAAGGTTCACTCCAAAAGTTTTTGCAATCACTTATTTTTATTGAAACTGCAACTTTCGAATTTTCAGAGTTTCTCAAAGTATTCACCCTTACACCTATCCAAAATTCCATCCGTGAAAACCAATTATCGAATCACTTACACCAGTTATCTTCGGGGATGGAATTTACGGCATTGATAAAGGCTTGCAGTGTTTCATCATTAGTGTCAAATTTCATCCCTATCAACAATGGAAATAAAAAAAGTCACAAGGTCACAAGTCATCTGGTGAATATGGTGGATGAGTGACTAATTGGACAAGAGAGTTGGCCAAAAATTCTAATGTTTGGGCTGAGGTGTGCGGTCTTGCATTGTCATGGTGAAGAAGGACTCCTCTAAGTCCTTTTGGTCTGCTTTGCTTGAAGGCATTTTGTTGTATACCAGTCACTATTAACCGTCTTTCGATCTTCTAACTTAACAATATGAATAAAACCACTTTTTTTCTAAAAGAATAAAACAAGCAACCATGTGTTTTCCAATCTTTGAGCTTTGCGAACATTCTTAGGAGGAGATGATTTTGAAGAACACCAAAGAGTAGATGCCGTTTTGTTTCTGGATCAAAATTGTAAATCCAAGTTTCGTCACCTGTAATAATATTAAAAACAGCCTTTTATTTGCCTTCATCAAATATTTTCAAAATGAAATTACACCATTTAACGCGACCACGTTTTTGGTCTTCAGTGTACAAGCTTCCTGTATTTTAAATGATCATTAATGATGGTGTTGATTGCTGCCGATCCAATGCCCACACCTTTCTCTAACTGCTGATACGTAATTTTTCGATCTTCTCTAAGTAAAAATCTTACCAGTCAATTTTTTTCTTGGTTCACTGCTGTTGGTGGTCGACCTGAACGAGGTTCATATTCAAGGTGGGTTTTTCCTAATTTAAATTCATTAAACCAATTAAAACTGTTCTAATAGAAGGATCTTTATGTCCTAAAGCTTTCATCTATCTTTCTTGGTATTCTTTAGAAGTTAAATTACTTTTATAATTGTAAATTAATGGTACGTAAACTTTTTCTAGTGAACTCCATTGTTTCTAATGCAATGTTTATAAATTACCGCTGCCGCTGTAAACAAAGTCGCGCTCTCTATGAGTCATTGTTGTTACTATTTTATTAAAATGTTTATGTTCGGTAAAAAAAAATCATATAGATTTTAATGGTATAATTTATTTTTGATATTCTAATTATTTAAAATTGATTGCAAAAACCTTTGGAGTGACCCTAGTATATGTCAGAAATCAAGAATCATTTGCCCCAAATTTATGAAAATGTTGTAATTAATCGATATGTTTTTAACCGAATTTAAGCCAAAAAAACTTATCTTTTATCGAATTTCAAGTAGCCAAAATAGAAAGTTAAAAGGAAAGGCTTGGGGAGACGAAGTCGGAGAAACAGCTACAGTCCAGGAAACAGTCTTAAAGAAGAACCTGAATGTCCTCAGGTGTTTACCGGCAAGGTGCCAAGTCCACCGCCCGCTGTGGCGCCTACCACCACCGTCGATATCTTTTTTTTTTTTTTTGCCGTGTCTTCCCTGTCGCGCCTTCACGGAAACTGTTCAGCACAGGTTCACGTCTAGACACTCCGCGGCTAACAACAGGATGACGACAATGACGTTTAGAAGCGCAGTCTTCGTAAGAAAATTATTTTACTGGGTTAATAAGATACAAGAGCTGTTAGAATCCACATCTGATCACGGAAATGAATCTCCAAAGTGTATATATAGACAACTAGCCGAATGACCCCGGCAACGCCCGTGTTTTACCCGATTTAATGTTTTTATTCAAATACTATTTGTTACAATTATAAATTGGCGCCTTATATAAATGCATATATTAGTTAATAACTATAGCCTATGTGCTTTATCTGTCTATGTACTGTTGGCTTCCGTAGGCGTCTCTTACTGGGAAAAAGAAAGAGAGGATTCCATTTAGTTATTAACTAATATATGCATTTATTTAAGGTGCGACCCGCTCCAACACAATAGTTACAAAAACCAAAAAGCGAGTGGGGGGGGGCATGATGGGGGGGGGGGGCAAAGGTGGCGTGATCGTAGCCAACCAATAGGAGAGCGCCATTCCCAAAAAAAAAAGCAAACGGTGACAGAGATGAAAACTGAAGAATCAAGAACGCATGACGCTCGTAACTGTATATAGAATGTTTGAAAAACTCGTAAAGATAAGACGACCCGAGGAGACAGACGATCTTCTGTGTCGGAGTGATAAGGTGGGAGGGTGATAGGGAAGCCTCTCACTCAGGGACATCATCTTTGGAACGTCGAGCTGGGCGGGCGGGTATGTCACCACCTACTGCAGCGACCTGTTGACACCGAACATATCATTGTTCGCCCCTTACTGTTATTCCGTCTGTTGTGCCCTACCTTAACCTAAAGTAGCACATTCATAAGAAATAAATCTAAACACATTATAAGTAAATTTCGTTATGTGCGTGTGTGATGAATCTATCTATATAAATACGATGTCTGTCTGATGTTTGATGCACGGTTTAAATTCCGAAACAGTTAGGAGTTGTGGCTTGATTTATGAAATGATTATTCATGATTTCAAATGGGGTTTAAATACAAAATTTCAGGTTTCTATCTCGAATTACATTGGAGTTATAAGCCAAAAACTGTCAAAACAACAAGAGGCGCAATGCGCGAGCGTGCGTTTCACGCGGCTTCCCCGCTTCAGCCGTTTTCTAAGCTAACCTATTTATTTTAATTTTCTAATTCTTCCAAATTCAATTAGATAGAGAGCGAAGGAATGCTTTTGGAGTCAACGTTTAATGGTTACGATTTAATAATACCTTGGAGTGTTACAGGCGACATTCTATCAAAGTTCAATAAAAAGATTTATTTATATATGTGTGTTTTATCAATTTATAAATACTGGTCAACAACATTTTTGCCCAAGAGAACCTAATGGTGTTTCTAGTGTAACTTTTCATGCTGAACTCAGAAATCTAATCAGAAATTTTCCATCATCCCTAGTTTTTGCGTGCCAGACTTTTTTGGTATTGGGATAAATACAGCAAAAATGCAAAAAATATTACGTAAGCATTTTTGCATAAACTTTATTACATTACACTGGTTTATCAAAAATTATTTTTCTTTGTACCATAAATGGAATTGAAAAGTTGGACCCCAAATATAAAATAAACATTAACGTGGATAGAATCGGTATCTGCGAAGCTTTGATTGATACAGGCGCCGATCTTTCAGTGGTCGATCTTAGCACAGCTCTTAATACAGGTCTTGAAATAATAAATCCTGATAAAATGTGCTCCGGACCCGATGGCAAAGAATTAGATATCGTAGGAAATATTGTTTTAAATATAAAATTTGATGATAAAACGATTACACATCAATTTGTGATAATGAGAACACATTTGCGAATATTTATACTTGGACGAGATTTTCTTAAGAAAATGAACGCAAAAATTAAATTTCAGCGTGAAATAATCAAATATGACTTGACAGGAAATCGTGACGTAATCAAATATCAACAGAAGAAAATAAAAAGTGCAAAGGATGCCATTATACCAGAACTTTCTATTAAATTGATTAAGGCATTTGTAGAAGCAGAGGATGGCGAATACATCGTCGAGGAGAACCATAAAATGTTTCAAACAAATGGACTTCGACTAGCGAGAATCTTAATAAATGTTGCGAATAAAGAAACATATATCTGGATAACAAACCCTTACCCTCGACCATTGAAAATATTAAAAAACCAAACATTGTGCTTTGGAAGCCAGCCAGCCGAAGTGAATCTTATGGAAGAAAGTGAACAAAAGGAGCATGAATAACCTCAATTTCAGATAAACGAAAATTTATCATTTAAGGAAAAGGAGCAATTGAAACAAGTTTTGGAAAAGTACGCGGATTTGTTTTCGTCGGGATTAGGAAGATCCAACTTAGCGAAACATCGGATTGATACAGAAGGCGCAAAACCGATCAAACACAAGCCGTATAGAGTGAGCGCGAAAGAGCGAGAAATCATAAAAGAGCAAATTGATGAAATGCTCAGAGGCGGCATAATCAGACCATCCTCGAGTCCATGGTCCTTCCCCGTAATATTGGTCAAGAAGCAATATGGTAAGTACAGATTCTGCGTTGACTACAGAAAATTGAATGATGTAACAGTGAAGGATGTTTACCCAATTCCCAGAATTGATGAAGTATTGGACACACTTCAAGGATCCAAATACTTTTCAGCAATTGACCTTAAATCAGGATATTGGCAAGTAGAGGTTGAGGAGAAAGATAAAGAAAAGACAGCCTTCACTACAGCACATGGCCTATATGAGTTCAACGTAATGCCCTTTGGACTATGCAATGCCCCTGCTACATTTGAGAGGAACATGGAAAATATGCTTGGTAATCTTAGATGGCAAATTTGCTTATGTTATCTAGATGACGTAATCATATATAGCTCGGATTTTTCAACACATCTCAAAAGAATAGAAGCTGTTCTAAGATGTTTTCGCGAGGCTAATTTAAAATTGAACAACAAAAAATGCCAATTTTCTTTCGAAGAACTGGAGATTCTTGGCCATATAACTAATAAAATGGTATAAAACCAGCGCAGCATAATATCAAGGCTATTAGAGATTTTCCTCGACCCAAAAAGATAAAAGAAGTTCAATAATTTTTAGGAATGTGTTCATATTATAGAAAATTTATCAAAGGTTTTTCGAAAATTGCCGATCCATTAACCAGTCTTATAAAAAAGAATGTACTTTTTACCTAGACAGAAAATCAAGAAAAAGTATTTCAAACCCTTAAAGTAGCATTGATAAATCCCCCAATATTAGGGCACTTTGATCCGAATGCAACTACTTACATTCATACTGACGCATCTAACATCGGCTTAGGTGCAACATTAGTCCAAAAGTTCGGCGATGAAGAAAAGGTGATCTCATATTTAAGTCGAACACTGAGCAAACCTGAGCAAAATTATTCGACTACCGAAAAAGAATGTCTAGCTGTTGTGTGGTCAATGTCCAAGTTACAACCCTACCTATATGGAAGGCACTTCAAAATCGTAACTGATCATCATGCACTATGCTGGCTTAATAATCTGAAAGATCCGACCGGAAGATTAGCACGATGGGCACTGAAGATTCAGGAATATAATTTCGAAATTATACACAAATCTGGTAAAAAACATCTGGACGCTGATGGTCTATCTAGAAGACCCTTACCGGAAAACGAATGGGACGAAGATTATGTGAGACTATTTCTGAATCAAATAATAGACGAAAAGAATGATTTTATTGAGAATATCAAGGAGAACCTTAGTGGAAACAAGCGTTCAATTGCACAGAACTTTAAAGAAGAAAATGGGTGTCTCTACAAGAAAATTCCAAATCCTGAAGGTAGGGCATGGTTGCTGGTAGTGCCAAAGAAGAGAAGGAAGGAAATCATGAGTGAATACCACAACCATATGCTGAATGGCCATCTGGGCGTCGCCAGAACACTTACCGATTAAAGAATGAATACTATTGGCCTTCCATGTTGAAAGATGTTTCAGAATTTGTAAAGACGTGCCATCTTTGCCAAAGTCGAAAAGGTTCAAATCACTTGCCTTCTGGACTTTTACAACCTATTCCCCCAGCAAACCATCCTTTTGAAAGAATCGGAATTGACTTTGTTGGCCCCTTGCCATCAACGAAAAGAAGAAGGAAGTGGATAATTGTGTTTACTGATTATTACACCAAGTATGCTGAAACAAAGGCAGTATTAGAAGAAACCGTGAAAGAAATCTCTACATTTTTAATCGAACATATTATTTTACGTCACGGGGCCCCAAGATTTCTTATTAGTGATAGAGGTTCCCAATTCACTAGCAATTTGATGAAGGAGGTAATGAAAATGTGCAAAGTTAAACACTGCTTCACAACGAGCTACCACCCCCAGACTAACGGACTAACGGAACGGCTAAATAGAACTTTAATCAATATGATCAGCATGTATGTGAATACGGATCAGAAGAACTGGGACGAAATCCTCCCTTTTATCACCCACGCGTATAATACCACGATTCAAAAAACCACAGGCTATTCTCCATTTTTCCTGTTGTTTGGAAGGGAACCCATGTCCCTCTTAGACGACGAGAATATCCCAATGGACAGTAACATGGACGATTACGACGAATATATAGATAACTACTTAGATAAAATAGCAAGGACGAGACAGGTAGTCATTAACAACACAGAGAAGACTCAGGAAAGAAAGAAAAAAAACTATGACAAAAAACACAATGAGAAAATCTATGAACCAGGACATTTAGTGGCAGTTTGGACACCAGTCAGGAAAATCGGAAAATGTGAAAAACTATTGAGAAAATATTTTGGCCCATATCGAATATTAAAGAAGCTGTCTAATGTAAATTACTTAATTGAGCCGAAAGATAATCCTGGCCAAGACCCATGTCTCAAGACTCAAACCCTATTTTGAGAGAATTGATGAGGTAACTCACGAGGACGTGACGACCTCTGGAGAGGGGGAAGTGTTGCATCATGGCTAATGAACCTATTTTATTTTAATTTGTAATATTATTTTCATATATTTTAAATTCAAAATTATATTTATATTTATTTATTTTATTTAACAGAATATATGTATTATAAACAGAATATATGTATTATAGAATCATCATTTGTATTTAGATACACGTGTGACTTCACTGCTCTCTTTGATGTGAAAAATAAATAAATTATTCTGGAGGCTACTTAAAGTAGAGTTATCTCATTATTCGCTTATATAAATTTGTAGGAAGGTTGAAACACGCTCTGGTAAGATGCAAGACCCAGCACAGGAGAGGACCATGTTTGAAGAGTCTGCCAAGCCGCAACCTGGTGCAACAATATATATATATTGTTACGTTGTTGGTTAACAAAGAATAACTTCCGTGGGTACAACGGATCTTTAGGACTTTATTTAAGACCAATCGATAAAATAATTACAGAAGAGCGCAAAAATAAAACAACAAAAAAGAACACAGAAGTTACAAACTCACCAACTGCAGCACGGTGAGGGAAACCAGGAGCAGAACAGGAGACAGAAGTTCGTAGAACCTTCTAGAATCTTCCAGGAAGTACACCGGCGTCGGCGGTAAGCAGCAGTCCGACCTCTTGAGACAGCAGCTTGCTTGGAGTACACCACGTAGCTTCGTTCTTCGACTTCACTTCTTATCTTCTTCTCCTCTGGCATGAGTTTCTCGTCCCTATTTTTCCCGGAGTAGATCTTTCCAGAACGGTCACAGTTGGTCAGCCAATCAGAAAGCCGCCAGCACCGAGCGTTGCGCAATAGCTGTAGATTGGCCAATCTGTTGTCTTCCGCTTTTTCTACATGATTCTTAAACGCTCTAGAACATTCTCTCTCTCTATCTGGATAGTGCTTTTATTTCTGCGTAACAATATATTAAAAATAAAAAAGGCATCTCTTGACCACGAGCACATGTGCTTTTTTTAGATGGCAGAGCGCCATTTAGTGGAGCAAAAATAAACTTAACGTCCGTGATATTTGGCCAACCCAAATACTTGATAAATCAAGAAAAGCCATCCACGAACGCGTTTCGCGATGTTGGTGCTCGTCAGTGTGGAGTAGGCTGTAACCACTGCGACCAAAAATATTTTTGGTCCCAGAGGCTTCTTGAGAAATTAAGAATGGGTATTTAAGGCCAAATTTGCGTAAAGACGCTTAACCCAAGAATATAAAAAGATAAGTGGGTCAGACGTTGATATTAAAAATAAAGAAAGCATCTCGTGGTCAGGAGATGCCTTCTTTATTTTTAATATCAACACATGACCCACTTTTATTTTTTCTATTGTTTTTTCATATATATCTATATATATATATATATATAATTGAATGTCTGTCTGTCTGTGTGCACTCTAAAGATTCAAAAACCATGCATCCAATCGCCGTGAAAATTTGGGATATTATTAGGTATATCCCCGGGAAGGTTTTGGAAAAATAATTTCTTGAATATCCTTAGAGATATTTGCAGATTTGTAGATTTAACTCGCAAGCAGCGCCACCATTGCGACGATGATAACAAGTTTTTTTTTATCTATAAGTTTTATTATCACTAAGTTTATTATCTTAAAGATTATTTATCAAAAGTAAGATTATCTCAGGATGACACGGCAATTTATTTGAGACAAGAATAATGATACAATTCAAGGCGAAGATACTATTCCTTTAACTTCCAATTACCGAGGGAACCAATTAATATTGATTTTATTCAACTCATCGAGTATTTTTCAAGGGACCGGGGAAAATGTTCACTAGATAAAACGATGATTTTGTAATGTAGAAAATTAGGAAAGACAAAATTCAGGATGACACGGCACACAGGGACCGGGAAAAAATGTTCACTTTATCGAGAGATTCAAATTTACGAGTTTCAAATTATCAAAATATATCTTTTTTTATATATAAGTTTATAGAGAATTGTTTTAACAAATGTTCGTTAGACAAACCTTTACTCGGGTAAAACCTCGGGCGAAGCCGGATACATCCGCTAGTATATATATATAAATGAATGTATGTGTGTGTGTGTGTCCTTTATGCCTGACCAAACCACTCATTGGAACGCCATGAAACTTTGGGAAGTTATTTAGTATATTACTGGGAAGGTTTCTGAAAAATAATTTCTTGAATATCTTGAATATCCTTAGAGTTATTTGCAGATTTGTAGATTTAACTCGCAAGCAGCGCCCCCATTGCGACGATGTTAACAAGTTTTTTTTATCTATATGTTTTATTGTCTTTATCGAAAGTAAGATTTCTATCTATTAATTGCGCACAAGTCAAAGTTAATTATCGAGTATTTTTCAAGGGACCGCGAAAAAATGTTCACTATATAAAACGATGATTTTGTAATGTAGAAAATTAGAAAAGACAAAATTCAGGATGACACGGCAATTTATTTGAGACAATATGAGACAAGGGACCGGGAAAAAATGTTCACTTTATCGAGAGATTCAGATTTACGAGTTTCAAATTATCAAAATATATATATATGTTGTAAATAATTTTTGGTAATATTATATTCTACATAATTTGTATATTTTTATTAATATTTTATTATTTATTTTCATAGATGAACTCTGTTACGCTGAGAACACCAGACGGCGCGGATGTAAATATAAATAGTTTTTTTTTGCATAGTTAGCTAGATTTTTTTTTTTTTTAGTTGGCCAGTATGTAAATATTATTATCATTTTTTTTGTTAAGTTTTTTTCGTTCTCTCTTTTACTTTTTGAGGGACTCTACCTATCAAGAGGCCTCAAGATTACTATTATCATTGATTTTTTCAAAAATAAGTCTGCTCTGGGCTGAAGAGCGCCATTAACCCGAAACCATGGTCTCCAGGCGAACGCTTCTCAGTTTGCCGAAACTGACCTTTGTCACCGACCTGAATCCGATAGTTTGCAGAGACGGCGCTTAGTTCCGTATATTTTGACGTGAGGGACGCCCTTCATTTTTATACAAATATACTTGTAGATCGTGAATATTGTGTTATAATATAACCTGTTAATTGAATTTATTATCATATATGTATGACAGTAAATTTATATGGCTAAATATAAGAACAACATAATTGCGATCAAAAATGTATGATTATTTCGGCTTGTGTGCAGTCATTTTGGGTGAACCTTCCCAATTCTCGGAAGTTTCACTGGTGTAGTAGTTTACCACGTTAACACTACTGTTCTTCCTCATATATGATGGTGTTTGGTTAAATTGAGAAGACAGACTTTAGTACATATATTCTTCTTGTTTTTTTTTTTAATCATTAAAATATTTTAAATATAAAAATATATTTTAATTATTTCGGCGCGCTATATGAACAATGTACACGGCGCTATAAGTATAAATGTGTGCTGATTGTTTGTATACACTGCGTGACATTGAAAATGGAACACCAAGAAATAGTGGCCAGAAAATTATGCAAATTTCAGGGTAGACGCGCCTAACCGAGTTATGCAAATGATGTAAAATGCGCAGCTCTCGTGCGCACATGGAGTAAAATATAAGGGAAGGAACTTGCAGAAAAGACAGTATTCGTGTCGTTATTTCTTCAAGGAAAAACATTGTAGAAATTTTGTTCTTGTGTCAAAAGACACGTGTAATAACAGAGAATGCCAGGTCATCGTAAACGGAGGCAGTTCAAGCAGACAGACGCTTTTACGAGGGGCATGGTGATCGGACTGAAAAGGGCAGGTTGGTTCATACGTCAAATCGCAGCTGATACACACCTTGGTGCGTCCACGGTGCACCGACTGTGGAGAAGATGGTTGGAACAAGGAAATGTGGCAATTTCTAGGAATGTCGGTGCAACCAGAGTGACGTCAGCACGTGTGGATCGGCGTATCCTTCGACAAGCAGTGGCGGCCCCACAAGCCACTTGTACCGCCATCCTGCAACATGTGCAAGACACCCTAGATCATTCCATCTCGACCAGAACCATTTCCCGTCGATTGGTTGCTAATGGCTTGCACTCATGCCGTCCGCTAAGAAGACTGCCATTGACCCCACCGAATAGGCGCCAACGTTTGGAATGGTGCCGGGCTAGATCGACGTGGATGACGGAATGGCACAGGGTCGTGTTCTCAGATGAGTCGCGTTTCTGTTTGTCCAGTGATAGTCGTCGTGTACGCGTGTGGCGTCGACGTGGAGAAAGGTCCAATCCGGCAGCAATTGTGGAACGCCCCACCGTGCGACAACGTGGAATCATGGTTTGGGGCGCAATCGCGTATGATTCCAGGTCACCTTTACTTCGTATTCAGGGCACTATGACGGCCCAACGATACGTTGATGATGTGCTGCGACCGGTGACACTCCCCTACCTTCAGGGGGTACCCAATGCCCTTTATCAGCAGGATAACGCCCGACCGCACACTGCTCGCATTAGCCAACAAGCTCTGCAAGATGTACAGATGCTTCCCTGGCCACCGTACTCTCCTGATCTCTCACCAATCGAGCACGTCTGGGACATCATTGGACGCCGTTTGCATGCCTTGCCACAGCCGCGTTCAGAAGACGAACTGTGGCAAATGGTTGAGAGGGAATGGAGAGCCATCCCTCAGGACGCCATCCGTACTCTGATTGACTCTCTACCTAGACGTGTTGCTGCGTGCATCGCCGTCCGCGGTGGTCCTATTTGCTACTTAGCCGACCCCGTTCTCGCTCTGTATTATGACTATCATTTTGAAATAAAGATCACTTATTGTTCGTCCCTGTCTCTCTCTGTCTGCCGAGTTTCATCACTTTCTGGCCACTATTTCTTGGTGTTCCATTTTCAATGTCACGCAGTGTATTTTCTAATCTCCAGCAGGCAGTGTCTCCTGTTGGTATAATTTCGACCGAAAGCCACCCCAACGAACTTTTGAGAGCCACTAGAGCACAGGCTCCTTGGGCCTGTACATTGATGGCAGGGCATAAAAGGTCAGCCAAGGCGCCGATGTGAACCAGCGATTAGAGTTTACGCTATTCGCACATGATAAAAGAACAAAATAGGAATAGAGATATTCTATTTTTCATTTCGTTTATCTAATCGAATTATACGACTAGCAATGTGCGGAAAGTGAAAGCGAACGAAAAGGGTTTATAATAATTAATAGATAAAAATACATTTTAAAAAAACTTTTATTCAAATACACTAAAAATAAAAAATAAAATATTTTATCTTCTGTCATTGAGCAATTAGATGTATCTGAATGAAAATAGAAGCGGCGGGGAACGATCATCATGAATCTCGAACCTAATGTGATTTAATATGTAGCAATAGATTACCGATTCTAATAAATGTTTGCTATATTTTTACCTCTTCTCTAAATATCATCGTCCCCGCCGCTTTTATTTTCACTCAGATACATCTAATTGCTCAATGACAGAATATGTTTTCCCCTTTTTAGTGCATTTAAATAAAAGCTTTTTAAAAATGTATTTTTTTTTTCTATTAATTATTTAGTTAGTTTTTAGTCATTAATTTACAAAACTTAGAATCAAAAGTTCACTGGGGATTAGGCCTTAAATAGAAGGGAGGTCTGCTCACGACGGATTGGTCAATGTAAGGGGCGTAACACAAGACTTGAAAAGAAATATAGAGATTTGTTCATTTCTGGCCACTCCGACCTCCCAGAAGTCTGAAAATTTGTACACTTACATTGTTCATTAGACTTAGTGAGATTTAAAAGTTTCATACTTCTATGTGATCTGGAAGTATATTAAAATTAAATTACAAAATTTGAAAGGCAATATGGAAAAATGTAAATTTCCGGATACCCTGACAACCCAGAAGTCTGAAAATTTGTCAACATGCATTGTCATCGGAGTTGGAAAGGTTTACCAAATTTCAGATTTTTACGTGCTCTAAAAGTATATTAAAATCGATTGCAAGATTTGTGGACAGACAGATAGACGGACAGACAGAAAAGTAAGTTAAATAAAAGCTTTTAAAAATGGGTATTTTGGAAAGAGGTGAATTGTCTCTCGAGTTGCCGTGGAGGAAGAGCAACGACCGCTTCCAGATTGAGATGAATCGCCGTGAATAATATTCTATTAGAGCTTCTCTCTGTGGGAGCGGCTGTTGCTAGGACAGAACACCGCAATTAACTCTGCCTTCTTCGATGCTTGGATAATAATTGGATTGCTATATAAGCAATTATTGCTTCTCTCTTTTGTTGCAAAACAGTCTCTCTCTCTCTCTCTCTCATGCATTATTTAATATTGTATAACATTTTCCTATTACTAGGTTTTTGCATCATATTATTTCTAGTTTTTAACACAACCTATTGTAACAGATCTGGGACTTTTCCCGACTGGGAATGTCTTGTCAAGAGTAATGGTTTTGATATTCACAGAAAAGGGTTTTCGTGCCCGGAAAAGTTCTGAAGAGTCTTGCGATTTAATTTATCCGTGTAATCACATTGTTTGATAACGAACCAAATATTCTATCTAACTATAAGTCCCAGAAGACCTAACAATATGGCCGATATAATTTTACTTGAACCAAAATTAGACCTTCCCTTACCGATAGAATTATCTCGACAGATAACAGCTAAATGGATTTTGTAGTTTAAATTATAATAACCCTTTTTAAACTATTTTCATAATCAGACTCATTTAACAATAGAACACAAAAGAGTAAGCCTGAAAATTACCGATCAAATCAATACCGATGCTTGGAGTCTCTTTCTCCGATAACAAAAGAAACACACATCGCTTTATTAAGACCACAGGTCTTAAACAGGAAAAAATGAAGCATAGATGGAGCTTCTGTACTCCAAGCAGCGCAGCACCCAACAACAGCCTCCAGGCCCGACGCATGTCCAGTGGCCACACGTTCCTTCGTGCATACGTCAAGGTTAGCATATCACTGAAAAGGCTAGTGTGGAATAAGCCGCGCTCTAGTCTTCGCTTTCCTCATCCAAATGGACCACGACATTCGGCGATTCTATTAATCTCCTCCGAACGGTGACTGCGGCCTTGTAGAATTTATATACACCATAAGAAGATATTAATCAAACACCATTGTTTTCATCCAGTTATATATTTGTTGACTATCTATTTACCAGAGGAGTATTTGTGCGTAGATATAGTTCTGCTGTCATTGATTTTAAAAAGTATTTAAATTGACGGTAATGAGAGGTATTTAGGATTTGCGCTTTGTCATTTTGAATAATTTGTTCAGTTTCTATTCGAATAATACCGGGTATTTTGGTCGGTATAACAGTGTAGTCGATACAACCCTTCTGCATATATCCACGAAAAACATGTAGCATTTTCTTCTCTTTCGGCCTAGGGTGATTTGAATGAAGGATAAAAGAGTGAATATGTGTTCTTGGCAAGAGTGACCGCCACTGAATCCTGCCTGATTCTCAGGAACAACCTCTCTCCTTTCTATCCAGCTCCCTAGACGAGATTTGAGGATTGATGTGAATAGTTTTGCCATATTACTTAAAAGTGTGATGCCTCGATAGTTAGAAGGATTGTTTCGATCACCATTCTTAAAAATTGGTTAAATAACTGATTCAGCCATGTTGTCGGGAATTCGGATGTTCTCAGGATTCTATTGAATATGTGTCCTTCAAAGAACATTCTTTAGGGAGGGCCTTTATTATTTCGTTCATTATGTAATCAAAGCTAGTCGCCTTATCACATCTTATTCGAGAAATTCCTCTATTCATATCGTTCAGAGTTAAGTATTCAGTAAGCTCGTTATCTGTATTTAGAAAGTCATAGTGAGTGGTTCATAATCTGGTATTGTCTCCGTATCTAGGAGTTTTTCGTAAAATTGCTGCCAATCCGATATTGTTATGTTGCCCTGCGTATAGTTTCTTTTCCTCAAGGAAGCTATTATAACAAAAGAAGCAAAAACAGTATCTACTTTTGAAGGATATGGAAATATTAGTTGATTTGTGTTGTATTTGCAGCTTAGCTATTACCCCATTTCCATTCAAACCTAAATTTACTTTTTTTTTGGTCGAAAAGGTATGGTTTAGCAGTAATGAAGATAGGGCTAAAACTGCTGCTCAGGTCTTCATCTGAAGAGGCCCGCCTGAGTACCATCCTCTTTCCATCTGGTCTAACCTTTATGGTTTTCATTTGGTCTAACCTTTAAGGTTTCATCCTTCCTAATTGGTACATTAAATTGATATACTATCTTATACCGTGTCCTCCAGTTGTACACTAGATTGTTTTAAAATAAGCTTATAAAAAATATATTCACAGAAATCTATCTTCTTTCATAAAGGAGAAAATAGAGCAAAAAAAAATAATACTTCTCTATCTCTAATTAGCTTAATTTTATATTTGGAAAATTATTATCATGGTTTTGTCTTTGTTCTTTTCTATAAAACTTTCTTTTCGCTTATTCCTTTTTTTACCCAGCCTATGACGCTTAACCGCCGATGCTTTGCTGGTGTTACTTTTTTTCTTTTTTTTTATACTACTATATTCTAACTAATTATTCATTACAAAAAAAAAAAAAAAAAAAACCTCACATGTATAAACTAAATAACAAATTTTATAAATCTTGAAATTCTCATAACGATACTACTATATATATGTCGTAAACCCGGGTAAGACAACAAGTGTGTTGGAAGCAGTCGGGGTTGAGTGGCAAGGCGTGCAGAGTGGGAAGTCCGCACGGGACAGTAACGACAAAGTTTGGGGTCAAAAGACGCTCTCCTAGTACGTCTCACGTGGCACCAGGACCAGGGGAAAGTTGAGAACTAACTGTGGAAAAGCTCGGCGTCCAGCCTGAAGCTACCGGGACCGTCGTGAGATGATGATGGCCTACCACTGAGCGGGGCTGTCCGAAAATATCCCCTGTAACCTAACTAACTGTCAACATCTGGACCAACGCCCTTTTCCCCCCACCCGGATCCCCCAGGTTTTCGGCCGCAAGCTGGTGTCACTTTGAGACGACTAGAAAGGACGTCATACTTTATTACCTACATATCACATTGTTTAAATTACGAGATATATATAATATTCCATTAGCTTATAGTTAAAAAAATCTCTGTTAATCCGCAGTGTCAAATTAGAGATCAAATAGACAAAACACTCACTAATTTGGAATATATTAATAACTTTAAAAAGATACAACTTTCTCAAACAATGGAGTAAGACTGATAGTAACAGGGAATTAGTGTACCAATACAATGCTTCCGTCTGCTGTTGAAGAAATAGAGGAGAAGATAGGACCGAGAGTCAAATTAAACAAAGAACACTCACACAATCAGGACCTTGACAACAAGGCAGAGAGTCCAGCCAGTGTTGAAACAATGCGAGCTGTGATACACGGAGAGAACAACTGCCAGAAACAACCGCACCCCGGTTTGGGGGAAAGCATCTGTATAAACATCAGGGTAAACACATCTGGGTTAAAATTGGTGCACCACGAATATTTTCGCTACTATAATACGTACTTGAATAAAGGTGCGAACGAAATGCTCAAGCAAGATGTCTTACATTAAGACAGTTTTTTAAAAATATGGCGTGTCAGTGGAATTACTTGAGGAGGCTGGTAAACCATTTATCTGAAAGTTCAAGCATATACATTCTCATACATCGTAAAATATAGCAATCTCCCACAACACAACGCCATCGACACATTTCATGTCTATTGATAAATATACATTATTGACATTGATAAATAATACAATGTGAAAAAATAATAGTAAAAAGATGGCGCTCTGCATTCTGTAAAGCACATGTGCTCCTGGTCAGGATATGCCATTTTTATTTTTAATACAATGTATATAAAAATCATTAAATATATATAAATGCCTTTTTTGTTTTTAATATATATATATATATTAGAGTAATTCAGGAAGAAGTTATGTAAAATATAATAAATTATGATTCACAGATTATTGAAATTATTGGAAATCAGCTCTTCCAGAACTCTACGTAGCTTGTATACTGAGAGTGAGCTTCTAGCCATATATTTTATAGTTCTTTCTTTACAATGATTTTATCTTCAAATCGCTTTTTACCATGGTATCGAGGTATCGTATAGCTTTCACCTCGATAGAGCAAAAAACTAGATTTTATGAGAGGAAAAAAATAGGATATTAGGTAAAAATAATATTCTCTCTCTTTCGGCCGTGCGGCCACGCGGTACGCGAGCTCCGCGTTTTTTCGGCGATGAAGATGGAGATGATGGAGATAAGTAACCTCTATGGAGTATTGGCTAAAGGCCAAGGCTCAAGCTCATACAAACTGCGCCCAAAACCTTCAAGTATCCGCCGAAAAATCGGCAAACGAGTCAGAAATGACTGAAAGTCATTTTAAAGACAATGGCAAACATGTTAATATTGAGCCGGCGGACGAGAAGCTTACAAATTCTTGCCGCAATTGGACTGATTTCTCGGAGCAGGAAGACCAGCTTCTCGCGAGCGAAAATGTGAACTTCACTACAGTGGGCGGCTCAAAGAAGTGACCGCGCCAACTCGGGGACCAAGAAGGTTTGCGTCCACCCATCAAGAATCCCATCCTACAGCAGCAGGCCACGAGCCAAGCTAAGACTAAGCAAGGTACACGAGTGCCACACCACCAGACAGAAGCAGGCAACCTTCCGAGCAAGGACAGCAACGGGGCAGGCACCCAGTGTGTCTAACTGGAGTTCTGCCAAGACTTCACCCAGGAGCAGTACTTCCGGGCCTTGGAAGCCAAGCTGGGCAAGGGCACTGTCTACCAGCTAACGAAGATGGAGGGGCAAACCTAGTCGGCCTCTCTGTAGTCCAGCAACGCGACAAGCTCGCGGAGGAAGGACTGGAGATCGATGGCGCCCTCCTGCGAACCACAACACTGAAGAAGCGGGCAGAGCGGATCGTAATCGGCAACAAACCGTTCTTCGTTGAAAACGAGGACTTCGTGGCAGCCCTGTGGCCCTACGGACAGATAAACTCCATGTTCCAGAAAATGCTGGAGTTGGGCGAATCTTACTGGCCCGACGCACGTCGTGAAGCGTTCATCACTTTTCGAGACGGTGTGAAGATCTCCCACATCCCAGTACGTCTCAAAATAAAATTCAAAGGAGTGACCGGCCACGTGTACGTGACCTATGGCATCAAGTGCTCCCTATGCTATAAGCACGGGCACAAGCTCGCCAAATGCCCCCGAAAGACTGGCGTACAAGAGGCTAACCTGCTTTTACACGTGGATCCCCCTGCTGATCCAAATAAGGCCAATAGAAGGCAGCCCTCCTCTTCGAACACCATACCACCTCTAATACAAACTCCAGCCGCAGGTTCAATATCGACTGCAGCATCGATTCTAGTTGCATCATCACCAGCACCACTCGCAGCACCAACTCCAGCTGCTGTACAAACCCGACCTGCTGCTGCTGTGGACCCAGACCCTCCTACATCAAGGTTGCCCAGTGGCGCTCAGAAGTCCTAATCATCTTCACAGAACAAGCCCAACATGACCTAGAACCAAATGGACGTTCTAGAGAATCCAAAGGCCTCTGTTGCACTGGAAGAGATGGAAGAGGAGGAGATCCTGGTGTCGACTACCTCTAAGACCCTCTCCAAGACCCGGCAGCAGCTCAATGATCTTGAGCGTATCTCCCAACAACCTTTTAGACGAGTGTGGGCTCGAAGGGCTGGAAAAAGGCGAAGTCTTGGAGGTGCTAGCCTCGGCCCGCACCGACGCGCAGCCATGTATGCAGGATGTATATCTCCACATATTTTTCTGAGAGGTATTTATACAATATTCATATTATCTTTCAACATATGCTCTTCTAATCTAAGACATTAAAATATGATTTTTTTTTCAAATTTTAGGTCTATTTAGAGGGAGAAGTATATTCTGTATACTTTCAAAATAACGACTTCGCAGTAAAATAAGAACTAGAAAACTGTCAGTTTAAAATAGGCCGTTGTTAATTGAGTGAATGCGAAGTTCAGCTATACAAAATTAACGTCTTTAAACCACACAAACGCAACTATAAATATATCACACACATAAGCCTTTATTAAGACATTAGTCTTATACAGATTCTCCGTACAAGGTGCAATATCAGGAAAAGAGCAGCACAGGAAACCAGTAGTTCCGCAACTATATACAATTATTAGTAGTAAGGAAAAGTAAGATTTAATATGAAAGGTCGGCGCCATCTCCTCAAGTCTTCAATTCCATAAGCGCGGAGCAGAAATAGGGATTAAGTTATTTAGTTCGCCATAAATATAGTATCCAGACACAAAAAAGGAGGTTTACTCCAGCACAGCCATCCATATTACCAGCTCCGCAATCTCATCGTCGACCAACACGATGGCCCCTCGATGTTTCGTCATCATTCTGAGGTGTAAGAACAATAGCTTCCAAGTTCTCTTTTCTCCCTCTTTACACCTACTGCCTTGTAAAAAGTATATAGGGCCTGAGCAACTAGTCTGCTTGTTTGGGCACTGGTTAACATCATTTGGATTGACCTAAGTTGGCTGGTGTCTACCATTGAAAAGAATGTCCTTCTCTCCTCACTAATATCTTGGCATTCATAGATATAATGAGATAGTTCAGTTTCCATATTTTCTTTGCAGAGATCACAAATCTTATCACCCTCTTTGGAAATGTTTGTATGGTTTTCCTTGAAAAACGAATATAGTATTCTCTGTTGTGCGATATAGCGTTTTACTGGGAATGGAAAGTTGCTAAGTAAATAGTTTTCAATTCGGAATGAACTGTGTAAATACTTATAGTGAGGGTAGAATTTAGAATTCTCTATTTTTGCCTGGTCACTTTGAATAGATTGTTCTAGTGCAATTTTAGTTATTGAAGGTATTTCTTGCCGGATAATCCTTGCATCGTTGCAGTTAATTAACCAAGAAAATCCTGTTGAGTTGAGTATGTTGGCCGAACTTTCCGCAAGTCCAATATATATATTTCTATTTCTTGATATCTCATATAGTTGAGCTAAGCATATATGGGGGAGTCGGCTGCTGTTCATTTTTAGAATTCTAAGCCACAACCCGAGTGTAAGTTTCAGCACCGTAACTCCCAGTGACGTTCTTCCGCACTCCATACGTAGAATAAAACCAGGAGTATATCTGGGTAAATTTAGAAGTCTCCGTAAGAAATTGTCTTGTACCCTGTCAACCAAGTTTTTTTGGTTGTTTGCCCAAATTGGAGCTGCGTAGAGCAAGGTTGACAGAGCCATTGAGTCTAGAAGCTTGAGTGAGGATCTGATAGAGTTGATTCTTGTTTTAGTCGATATTGCCCAGACCGCATTAATAGAATTTAGCGCCTTGTTTTTAAAATGCTTTGCCGCCTGTTGAGTTGAGTTTGACGCTGTCAGCTGGTAACCCAGATACGTGTATTTAGATGTTATAGTGAGAGGCAATTGTCCCCAGAACCAAACATCCGATCGGGCCTTTCGACCTCCATTTCTAAACACCATAACCTTTGATTTGCTCTGGTTCAGCGTTAAAAAATTATCTTCGAAGTATTTTCTGAGTACATTGATCTTTTTTTGTAAATTTATCTTGGATTCTCCGAGAAGTACGATGTCGTCTGCGAACAGAAGGAGATGTATATTTCCATAATTCGGTAAATAAATACTTCGCAAATCAGCGTCATCGTACAGAGAAACCAAGTCATTTAGAAAAAGGATAAATAGATAAGGTGACAGGGGTTCACCTTGTAGAACACCAGCTTGTATTTTTATAAATTCTGTAAGTGATCCGCTCCATCATATTGTTGCTGACATTTGATTATAATAGCTTTGTATAAGGCTGATAAATTGGGTACTCAAACCGTAAACTGTCAACTTTTTCCAAAGCAGGGAGTGTGGTACTGTATCAAAGGCCTTTTTGACATCTACGAAGAAGGCATATAACTTCCTCCTTTTGCGGCTCAGCGTCATCTGTATCAGTGAGGTAAGGGTAAAAATATGGTCTTGACAGGAATATCCACTTCTGAAGCCCGCTTGGTTTTCCGCTAAGATTCCCCTTTTTTCAATCCAATTATTCAATCTTGTCTTTAATATGGATGTAAAGAGCTTTGATAAATTGGATAACAATGATATTACTCTATAGTTTGATGGTATATTGAACTTCTCCTTTGTTTTAATGTCTTTAAAGCCGGTGAGTGGTAAATTTTGTAGTTCTCAACTGCAAAGTTCAATGGGTTTTGACACCAGGTTTCAGTCAAAACGAAGATGTCGAACTGTTTGAGATAATCAATAAGAGGAAATACGGAAATAATTCTAAAGAATCCATTTATGTTCCAGTAAATAATTCCAGAGGGCTTGCCATTTGTTGTTAAAGAACTTTTATTTGAACGAAATAAGTGTTTATGCTGCAGCAATTGGTTGGGCCGTGATTCAGTGAGTTCGCTATCGGTGGGTTGCTATATTACGTCCCCGCTGGCGCTAATAACGCGGCCATTAGAAGCATGATAGTTTATGCCACGGACAATTAACTTATTATCTCTCAACTTGGAGACAATTCCCTTAGAAAAAAGCTCTTTTCGTTTATTAATCAGTATTTTCCTTTGCTCTCTAACAGTGGCAGGGTAATCTTTGTTCAAGAATATATTTTTATCCCGGAGTTTAAATGCGTTTCTAAGTAACAGAATTCGTTGTTTGTAGTCAGGCACTTCAATAAGGAGCGGTGAATTAGCTTTTCTTGATAATATTCGGCATTGCTCTAACCCAATCTCCTCGGAAATCTGCATTGAACTCGAAATCAGATTGAAAACACGGGAGCGAGATTCGTCTATAAATATATCATAAAATAGAGCAGACCTTTGGTTGAAAATTTAGCGGCGGTCAAATATATTGTTCGACAAATCTTCACAGATACTCATATTAACATCCCATATAACATTAAATTGGAGCTTCCGGAAGTAGATTACAGACTATAATGTTGTACGACTGGGTCCGCTTCTATTTATGGATCCTGAGCTTCCATTACGTTAATGACAGTTAGTTCCGCAAAGTCAAAATTTATTATAGCATCAATTTGCTCGTGACACTTAGGATGACAACTCCATCATCCAACAAAAGTGACAACAATGAAGGTTTATCCCAACTATCCCATTCAGTAAAAATAAAAAAAAAACCAACGTCTCATTGCAAGCCAATTAATATCCTATTTAGCGATTAAGCGGTATTTAACTCAAATACACAGCTAATAGAGTGGTAAATGAGACAAGGTTCCCTTAACGGATTGTCTTGTAATAATAGCCAATTGACCTTGTTCCTGCCTTGGCAAACTTCCTTTGTTTTCCTTCAAATACAGCATCGAGAAAACCGCATAAATCTTTGAATCATTTTGAAGTATTACTTACTTTATATAGCATGAAATCTCAGATAGAAATCCCTTCTTCCCAGTTATACGACCAAATAGATTTTCTTCACAAGCACATTAATTGATATAATAATTTTAATATTTTCAGATTATATATATATGGTAATTTAAACCAACAACTTTATATTGTGTATAATATAATAAGATTTTCATGTTGTATAATAGAAACACATCTGTAAATGATTAAACGCATGAGTGACATGTGTCATTACATCATCATATATAATGTACTTTGTACAAACTGAGGATACATAAATAAACTCTGTAATAGATTAAGAGTCGAGTTGAAGCAAGAGATTGAGATAGAAGTCCAAAAACGTCTAAAATCGAGATGTAGAAGTCCAACGAGGCCTAAAGATAGCAAGATCACAGGGCGTTGCCAGAATGTAAAATTTCGATTCCGATCCACGCTCTTGTTGCATCCGCTGAAATTCAATACGCCTTCTTCCGGCAAAGATATATAAGACCTCCGCCCTAGCCGAAAATATAGTCACTTCACCATAAGCGGGAGCCCTCGTCACTTCATCTTCTGATGCTCGACCATGCCGTAGATCAGTAAGAAAACTTCTTATCTCTCCATCTTTCGCTGCTTAGCTCGACTCCTATCTGTTCACGGAACTTTCCTAATACACCTGTGTATCTTCTTTTTTGTGTGTACATTCCTAAGCTTTCCACTCTTCCTCGACCACGACTGCCTGTACTCTGTAAGAACAGCCAACTAGCCAACTAGACAGCCAATCGAGACCTACCACTTGGTTTTGCAGTCGTGGCCAGCGCTTTTCCTTTGTTAAAGAAGACAAGGCACACGATGTATTTCAAAAACAATAAGCTCACAAAAAAAAAAACGTTGGAAAGAAGTTAGTTCTTAAACCATAGGTGACTTGAGGTGTGCACAAAGCTTGACGGGAAGTTGGCTAAAAGTCCTGAATTAGATGGGAGATTCACCAACTGTGTGTCATGCTCATGTCCGCTTAATCTGTCAACTGTCTGCTGACCGTGAAAACTAGGAAAATATATTTATTTATATTTAAATCTTTAATTAAAAAGGCATATATTAGATCAAAATATTATTTAATTTGCCAATATTTCAGTTGGCTGAACGCCAACCTTTTTCAAGGTAATATAACATATTAATGTGTTTTATTCAGCGCCATAATATAAATATATAAATATATATATATATATATTTATATTGCCACGTTTTTATTTTAAAACGCTAATTTTCTGTTTTGTAAAACTTTAATTTTAAAATTCATTATTTTAAAAGTGAAATGTTTGTTAATGGAATAGACATTTTACCTCAACTCATTTTATTGCCGCCTTTGTTTACAAGCCATTTGTTTATATCTATTTTTACATATCGTTTTTATTGAGTTTTTACTAATTTTGCTTGTACATCATTGACTTTTAATGAATGAGAAAAAGAAATTGAAAATAAACATATGAAAAATTAAAGTAACACCCTAAAGGAATTTATGTACAACTGAAAATTGTTTTTTTGTAACGTCTCTATATCAATTTTTTTATCTCCGCATTGAATATTAGAAAAAATATTTTTTTAAACTTAATTCTATTGACGTTATATTTTGCTGAGTTCGTTGTTGACACACAATAATATGTTATAATACCTTGAAAAAGGTAGGCGTCTAGCCAATTGAAATATTGGTAAAAATAAATTATATTTTAAATATATATATATTTATATTCAGAACAATATATATATATATATATATATATATATATATATATATATATATATATAAAACAAAAGTGAACACCCACCACACAGGGCCATTATTGTTTTTGGCGGTTTCTTTAATCTTCATAAAATACTCGATGTCAATTCTCTTACTCTCTTTTTTCATTTAAAGTTCCTCTATAGTTTTCCTATTTAGACTGTTCGGCATTTGTTTTAATATTTAATTATAGTCTTGAAACGCTGACTCTTTTAGGAAGGGTCTTGTTTCCTCGATCCACGTGGAGGCAACCTCTTAAAAGTCTTCACAGAATTCGAAAAAAGTGGCCGTATCCTGTGGAACCTTCTGTTCTAAATTATGTCGAGAACATGTCAGGTGAGCGGATCCTCCACGCTATACCCTTGGACTCCAAAGTGTTATCTTCATTTTTATTTTACAAACTTCACTGTTTATCGCCATTTATCTCCTAGCGATAGCTCCCATTTCATGCAAATATATGTATTTTTCTGTATTGGCTATATCGCAGGCGCAATTTGGAGGAATCTTTGGTGAAGTTATTGTTATGGACATAAACTTTAGGGCAATTCAACCAATATATTTGCCTTTTCATGTAGAATATGTTGTTTTATAGAGGTAGAGTGGAAGTAAATTAATAAGGGGATCCACACTGGGTGTGTGAAACAGAGCTTCGCCATGCTGTGTATATTTATGAACAGAGGGAAGAAAATTAAAGCACATATTTTGATATTTAATATAAGAATTTTATAAAAAAAAACATATCCTGACCGCTCACATTAGCATTTTAATTGACAGAGCGCCATCTAGTTGAACGAATATCAACTAAACGTAGATTAAGGTTTTTTTCCGTGATAATTTTCCAACCCATTTCTAGGTTCACATAATTAGCGTATTCACGCAAATTTAGCCTTAAATACCTATTTCTTTAAAGCTATACAACCAGTTTAACCGCATAAGTTTCTTTTTATTTATGAAAAATCATTTGTTACGAACGGAGAAATATCGTCCAGGATAGCCTAGTGGACATGGCACCTGCCCGGTAAGCAGAAGGTTGTGGGTTCGATTCCCGCTCCTGGATACTTTTATTTTTCCGTTCGCCATTACTCTTCATATTTTCACCCTCCATACGTCATCCATTCATATATAGACCATCACTCTTCATATATTCAACATTTTCATACGTCATCCAAAAGTTAGAAATATTAAATTATTTCTCTTTGAAATTCAAAAATGATTTTTCATAAATAAAAAGAAACTTATGCGGTTAAACTGGTTGTATAGCTTTATAATTATACGCCGCAGTCATTTATACCTATTTCTTTATTTCCCGTAAAACCTCTTGGGGTTAAAATTTTGGTCGTTGAGGTACAGCCTACACCATGATGACGAGGACCAACAGCCCGAAACGGTGGTTAACTTTTCTTGATTTATCAAAAATATTTGTTGGCCAAATATTACGGAATAGACTTAAATCAACGTTCAGTTGATAATTGTTCCACTAGATGGCGCTCTGCCATTTAAAATGCTCATGCGAGCGGATATGCCTTTTAAAAATATATATATATTAATATATGTCGTATTTTATAGGTTATATAAATATTTTTTGTACTGAAAATCAACACATGATGTAACTTTAAAATAATTTCAAATAAAATGTATCACAGGAAAAGAAGGGCGGGATCCAGGGAGGTCGTATAACAGGGCGCGTTGACATTTTTCAAGCAACTAAGGGAGTATATAAAATATCGGCCATGCAAGTCCTTGATTGGATAATAAAGCCACCCTCTCTGAAGTCACCATCATCATATAAGTTATATTTTTTTTCTAGGCACACAAGACATTGTACAGGAGACTGCACAGTAGCGGCAGAGTAGTCAGGAGTCAGGTGCAGTTAGGTCGCATACTGCTCGATTGACCAGCGATCCCAGGACTTCCCCGTAGACCACTCTCACCTTCCCAGGTGCCACCCCTAAACCGAGGTAACCATGCACCTATGCGTGTGGATTTATTTTTGTCTTCAGTCTAGTTCACTCCCGGCCCATGACTGCAAGTTGGATGAGAAACCTACTGCGACGTTGTCGCCTTCACACGTTATACAACATAGAAGTTCCAAAAGAGGTAATTCTCTCTTTAAATGTGCCTCAGAACGATGACACTATTGCATCATCCTATTTAAAAACTTTACTAGTGATGATAAAGCATGAGCCACACACAATACCAGTTTTGGAAAATTCAGACAAAAAGCCAACAACCTGTATTCCATGGTTTCAGGCTTTGGCCCTCATCGGTACAGGGGCGGCTTCATAACATCCTACGAGAGGAGTTATGAAATCGGTCGAATTTACCAAAAATATATAAAGAAGTGAAAAAAAATAGTACAAATGTGATATTGTAATGCGATAAGATGCATTAATTGAGAAAATTAAAAAGGCATCTCCTTATCGAGCAACTGAGAGTTGCTGATGGCTTGCGCCATCTATCGGAATAAATATAAACTATTCGTTGATTTTTAAATATTTCAGAATTGGCACAAAATACCTATTTTTAATTAATCAAGAAAGGTTAACCACGTACGCGTTTCGGACTGTTGTCCCTCGTCAGCGTGGTGCAAGCTGTACCTCAACGACCAAAAATCTGGCCATTCAGGCATCCTGAAAAATCATGAAACGGGTTGTTAAGGCCAGAATTGCATGAGAATGCGAAACAATTTTGTTGTTTCACAATATAAGGTGCAGCTCATTTGAAGGTCATACAAGTTGTTGCTGCGCGTTTACCTTTTGTACAACAGTACAATAAAACAGATTAACGTAGGCACAGTGCACGAAGACTCCACACAAGTAGTTGCTGAGGGTTTAGAAAAAGTTAAACAGTACAATCCAGATTAATGTAAACACAGTTTACGTAGACTCCATACAAGTAGTTGCTGAGGGTTTAGAAAAGTTAAACAGTACAATCCAGATTAATGTAAACACAGTTTACGTAGACTCCATACAATCCTACTTATCACAGTAAAACTTATAACCGCGTAACACCGTGTCGCTGTATTATCATGATATGAAACCAGGCCTCTTCTCACTGGCAATAAACATTAACTTCTAATTTTCACCAAATAAAACGTAATCACATATTACGTAATTTTAAGTGTAAGTTATTTCACCTTATAATTCACCCGAATTTCGTATATAGCAAACGAAAATTAGTACTACTTAAACCATGGCCCCTGCGCAAGGATGACACGCAAGATCGTGAAGCGTTCCATACTTAAACCAATCTCCAACTTTACACACAGAAGAGTTTGTCGGTCTTTAATTCCAAATAGCGCCGCTCTATGCTGGCTGAGCTTCCGGGAAAGTGTCGCATTCTTCTACTGCTGCGAGAAAATCGAGTTCAGTGGCTGGTGGTGAACGTTCTTCCTGCAGTATGGCTAGGTGGGTAGGAAACATAGCAGCGTAAATAGAGCATCTATGATTTACAAACTCAAATTAGCTATCGCTTGATTATAGATATTTAAAATATTTAAAAAATGAAAATATAACAAAATTTGACGACCATTTTAAACAGAGAGAAAATAAATACTAAAATATATTCATTAATCAACCTAAAAGGCTTCTGTGTGCATAATTCACGATGTAGGCATATTTTTTATGTGGATAACCTTAAGTGGTTTACTACCTTCGGCTTGCCTTATTGTATGGTTGGTTTGAAGAGATTGGTTTGCATTTTTATGTGAAGCGAAGTGCCCAAGTGCAGTTAAGGACGGCCCTGCGTGTTGTTGTGTGGGGATATGTGTGGTGGATTTCTTTCACAAACTTTACTTTTCTCACACAAACTATAACCGATACGATAAAAACAAGATAGTTATCTTTTCAAAAAAATGTAATTTCTAATAAGATATATATTCTCGATATGATACCAGGCCAGAGGCCCAGAACTCTTCACGGTCGTTAATCCGATCCTGTTTTATAGCCGGCATTTTTGTCAGCATTATTGAATTACTAAATTAAAAGCTTTTAAACTCTATTTAATTTTCCATAAAAATTGAAATTAACTTCCTTACTGAAAAATAAAATCGGTAATGGGTTTTTTTTACCACATCTTTGTATTTAGGATTTAAGTTCAATCAATTAAAATATAAGCTTGAGTTCGACTTTAAAATCTGAATTCCGATTAGGTCTAATATTGGAATGGTCATATTTCCGATTGAATTCGCTTTTAAGTAAAAACAACATTTTTAAGAATATTAAATGTAATTCACATAAAATATTTCAATAAATCAACCTTTTTGATGTATATTTTATAATTTTACAGTTTTTTCTCGAGAAGAAAATGTCTTTTTAGAAGTTTTGAATCTGTAGCAATTTGACATCTTCAGTCATGATCCTAAGGTGACTAATGGAAGTTAGTTGAGCCGGCTCGGAGTGAATGCGTGTAAATACTGAGGAATTCTGGTAATGCCGAAAGTATTTCACAACCGGACGACTGTCGGAGAAAGAAGCTTTTGTACGGCGCTCCTTGCTTTCGGTGCAGGGCGGGCTATTTTTATATTGTACAAAAGTCTAGTAGAACATACTATAAGCAGTAAACATAAATAAATTCCGAGGATAAGTTTCTTTTATTTCAAAAATATTAGTACTTCGAGCTTTCGGGCGTAAATAGCCCTTCTTCTATGTTGAAAAAAAATGAAAAAACGATGTAATAATAGAAAGTTCCCTAAAAAGAACTCTCTTCATAACGCGATGCTATTGCTCTAGGTTCTTTGACTGTATAAACCACCGAAATTGTTCAGATATGCACAACGAGATAGGGCTCGTACGCTGAATTTGTAATCTGCCTGTATAGATTAGTGCGTTCTTTTTTAATAAATAATTGTAAATCTACAGAAATATAAAAGTTTTTGTGCCTTATTTAGATCTCTAAATTTCTATTTTGAAAATATCGCAATCCATAAATAAATCTTTAAATAAAAAGGCATTTATTAGATAAAAATATCATTTATTTTACCAATATTTTAGTTGGCTGAACGCCAACCTTTATCAAGGTATTATAACATTTTAATGTGTGTCAACAACAAACTCAGCGCCACATAACGTCAATAGAATTAAGTTTAAAAAACATTTTTGCTTATTTTCAATAGGGAGAAAATAAAATTGATATATATATTTATATTATGGACAAAATAAATTTAGTAAAATAAGGGTGTGGATATCTTGAATATTAACAATAACGCCTATTTTTGTAAATATCATAATATAAAATATTACAAATATTTGTAAATATAAAATAGGCGTTATTGTTAATATTCAAAATATTCACACCCTTATTTTACAAAATTTATTTTGTCCATAATATAAATATACGTGTAAATATCAATTTATTTTTCTTCCTATTGAATATAAGAAAAAATATTTTTAAACTTAATTCTATTGACGTTATGTGGCGCTGAGTTTGTTGTTAACACACATTAAAATGTTTTAATACCTTGATAAAGGTTGGCGTTCAGCCAACTGAAATATTGGTAAAATAAATGATATTTTGAACCAATATATGCCTTTTTATTCAAATGTATCATCTAAATTGGATGTTTTGATGACGTTTCTGAAGAACTCCTGAGACAGACCTTGCACACAAAACACTTAGAGAAAATATTCTAAATATATATATATATATCTCTATATATATAAAAATGAATGTTTGTATGTCTGTTTGTCTGTATGTCCGGTATACAAATTCGCAGTAGTTCACTAATTCAAACCAAAATTTCCATACATAGGTAAAAAAATACGGGGAAGACGATAGGCTATTTTAAAAAATATATAAATCAATTATTAAAACTATATATTCAAATTATTCGACTTAGCTCACGAGCAGCGCCCTCTAGAACGCGTGGCGATTTTGACGGCGGGGGGCGCCCATTGGCTGCCGGCGCAGCACGTGACTTCCCTGCCCCCTGCCCCCCCCCCCCCTCCCCCCCGCCGAGTAAATGTGATCTCCCGGCTGCCGGCCGGTTGGACAGTTGCGCGGGGGCAGAGTGACCTCGCGGGTGCCCTCCGGGAACTACGTCCATCTTCCATATGTAATATACATTTAATCGTGTAAACCCGGGCGTTGCCCGGGTCATTCGTCTATTCGTCTACAAATTCGCAGTAGTTCACTAATTCAAACCAAAATTTATATACATAGGTAAAAGAATACTGGGAAGACGATAGGCTATTTTAAAAATATTGCTGTATCATGTTTGATTATCAGATACAAAATTATATCGGGAAAAATTCCAAAAAGCAGAGACCACGGGTGAAACAGGGTACATTTAATAGGGTAAAACCCGGGCGTAGCCCGGGTCATTCGGCTAGTTTTAAATATTTGAAACATATTTGTTTGTAAATTAAGCTACTAAATAAGTGTTCACACTAAAATAATTTATTAATTATTTTAGTTTAATTACAAATATGTTTCTGCAATCTATAAACGGAGGATAAATCATCAGTGTGTCAAATTCAAGTGCAGATTATATTGTAGTGTAGAAATCAAGCCTTGAGAAATATCCTAAGATGTAAAAGTATTTATTGATGACGTCACAGCGACGAGTAGACAATTATTAACAAGTCAGTCAAACTATCTACAGCTAGGGAATCTTAAGCAAGCAAGCAATGTTTTAAAGATGATTTTACAAATACAGCGTAATATATATTTTTATAATCTGTTGAATATTTTCATTCAATAATATTAAATTAAATAATAAAATATTTCTTCGCCACATAGCCTCCTCCTATAAGGAGCATCGACCCGATGCTCAGAAGGAGACTTACATCCTCAGTCTCAAGGCTCGAGAACGGGTGATAGGGCCTGAGATCTCTTCGCGGGGCTGTGGTTGTTGTGTTCGTTCAGTGGGGATGTCTTCTTCCTGGAAGTTTGTCGAGTCATCTTCTGGGTCCTCTTCTAGGTGGTCCTCCTGGTTCCCTGGGTTTAAATATGGTTTCATCTCACAAATGTGAACTAAATATTTTGTTTTACGATGACCTTGCTGGTTTCCGAATGTTTAAACTTCATAGGTCACATCAGATATTTTTCGGGTTACTTTGTATGGGCCGAAGTAACGTCTCATTCGTTTTTCCGAATATCCCACTTTACGCACAGGGATAAAGATCCATACAAGATCTCCAGGCTGATAAATTATATTTCTGTGATGGGCGTCATAGCGATGTTTTTTGCTATCATGAGACCTCATGGAGTGGATACGTGCCAGTTTTCGTGCTTCTTCGGCTCTTGCCCCTAGAGTTTGGATGAAATCGTCGTCTTCTGGCAATAACTTGGGGAATAACACGTCCAGTGGAGTCTCGGCTTCACGCCCGTGTACAAGGAAAAATGGGGTGAACCCAGTAGACTCTTGTTTTGCTGTGTTGTATGCAAATGCAACGAATGGAAGAATCCTGTCCCAATCTTTCTGGTTGACATCTACATACATGGACAGCATATCTGCTATGGGCTTATTCAACCTCTCCGTGAGTCCGTTTGTCTGGGGGTGATAGGCGGTCGTCTTCCGATGGGTTATTCTGCACTGGTTGTTCAGATCACTTATCATTGAAGATGTGAAGTTCCTTCCTCTATCCGTGATTAATTCCCTTGGCGCGCCGTGCTTTAAGATGACATCTTCAATGAAGAATTTGGCAACTTCCATGGATTCACTTGTGGGTAGGGCTTTAGTTATCGCATATTTCGTTAGGTAGTCCGTACATACAATAATCCAACGGTTGCCACCTTCTGATGTTGGAAATCTCCCCAGGAGATCCATTCCTACCTTTTCAAAGGCAACTTCAGGAACAGGTATTGGCTGTAAGTGCCCTGAGGGGAGTTGGGGCTGATGTTTACGCCTCTGACAATCTAAACAGTGTGCCACATACCTTCTAACCGTTCTATACATTCCGGGCCAGTAATACTTTTTTCTTATTCGGTCATAGGTTTTAGTAAATTCGAGGTGACCAGCCGTGGGTGAATCATGGGAATATTTCAGTAATTCCTGCCTTAAATGGCGAGGAACCACCAAAAGCCATGGTTTCCCCATTGGATCATATTTTTTTTCTGTAGAGCGTGTTATCGATGTTTACTAAGGAATTATTAGGAGTACTTTATAATTGGTCAGCGATTTTTCTAAGAGCTTGATCATTCATCTGCTCTTCGCTAAAGTTCTGCAAAGTCACTATGCTTGGAATATCTTCCTCCATATCTTCACTGTAATTCTAATGGACTTCTTGATAAGCAGTCTGCGTCCTGATGTTTCCTTCCGCTCTTATACACGACAGTGACGTTAAACTCTTGCAGCCGAAGTGCCCATCTTGCTAACCTCCCACATGGGTCTTTTAGGTTGGTCAGCCAGCACAAAGAGTGGTGGTCTGTAACAATAGTGAACGGCTGTCCAAAGACATATGGTCGGAATTTATTGATAGCCCAAATTATGGCAAGGCATTCCCTTTCTGTGGTTGAATAATTTTTTTCTGCCTTATTTAAGGTTCTGGATGCATAAGCAATGGCTCTTTCTTTCCCTTTTGTATCTGCACTAATACTGCTTCTATTCCGTAGTTGCTTGCGTCAGTGTGTATTTCGGTTGGGGATGAGTGATCAAAATGTCCAAGAGCAGGTTCGGAAATTAACGCTGACTTGAGAGCTTCAAATGCATTTTGCTCTTCCTGGTTCCAATTAAATGCTGAGTCTTTCTTCAAAAGGTAATTCAAGGGTTGGGCTACGTGGGCATAATTGGGTATGAAGCGGCGGTAGTAGGATGAAAGGCCAAGAAAACTTCTAACTTCCTTCAATGACCTTGGCGTAGCGAAGTCGCGGACTGCTCGAATCTTTTCTTGGTCGGGACGAATTCCATTTTCACTCACATCATGTCCAAGAACCGTGATAGTTTTTGCACCAAACTTGCATTTCTTGGAATTGAGACATAATCCGGCTTTTTTAAGGCAATTTAATACAAGTTGAAGGCATCTTATATGTTCTTCAAAGTCATCTGAAAAAACGATGATGTCGTCGAGGTAACACAAGCAAATGGTCCACTTAAGACCCTTCAGAAGATTATCTATCATTCGTTCGAAGGTAGCTGGAGCATTACATAACCCAAATGTCATTACTTTGAACTCGTACAGTCCATCTGGAGTTATAAATGCTTTCTTCTCACGGTCCGATTCTTCTACGTCGATTTGCCAGTACCCTGATTGGAGGTCCATGGAAGAATAAAATCTAGCCCCGCGTAAGCAGTCTAACGTGTCGTCGATCCTTGGGAGAGAGTAGACATCCTTTTTTGTTATTTTGTTAAGGCGGCGGTAATCGACGCAGAATATCCAGCTTCCATCCTTTTTTCTTATCAATACTACAGGTGAGGCCCACGGACTTTCAGAGGGCTGAATGATGTCAAGTTTTTCCATCTAGTTTACCTCATCCTGAATAATTTGGCATTCTCTTGGTGCAACTCGGTAAGGTCTTTGTTTGATCGGTAGGTGGTCTCCAGTGTTAATTCGGTGTTTAACATTGACGTCCTTGAATTGTTTTCTTTTACTAAATTCGAAAATATCCGTATAGTTTTTTGAAAATTTTCTTAATTTTTCTTTTTGAGATTCATAAAGTGAATCATCTATAAAAAATTCCGAGATTTTTGGGTCTTCAGAATGTTCCGCCTCTGTTTCAACTTGGTTACAATCAGCTAGAGTACATAATTGACTATCTTCGATGACAACACTATCGGCTACATGCATCCCCTGTGGGATTAGTTTCGGATATGGACTCCAATTCACCACCCAAAGTTTACCTCGGTTACTGGTAAGTGAAATGATAGAGGAGGGAGACGTTAGTTCTCTTTCCAGCAATAGCTATTTTCGACATTCTGCCACCACAATTGCGTCATTAGGAATGTCACGACTTGCTACTTCTATTAGCTGAATAGAGGCGGGTTCGATTCTATATTCCAATTCCGAGTAGAGAGGTGAGCTGTTCTTAGGGGTATCCTCAAAAAGACATTTTTCTGAAAAGTGTGTGTCGTCAGTTGAATCAATTATCGCCCTAGATAACTTCAAAAAGTCCCAACCAAGAATAACTTCGTGACTACAGTCTTCCATAACGACAAATTCAAAGCTTTCCTGTAGTCCATTCAAGTCCAGTTTCAGTGTGCAGCGTTCTTTTGGTCTTACAATTTTACCGTTGGCTACTCGTAATATGACGTCAGTTTCGACAAATATTATTTTTCTTAGTTTGAGTCTGAACCTCTCAGAAATGACAGAATATGAGGCTCCTGAGTCGACGAGGGCACGCGTCATTTTTCCTTCTATTTTAATGTCTATGTAATTTTCTTTTAATTCTAATGTAGTCGATGAGGGAGGATTTATAAATTTTGCGGCCTTACCTCTAAAATAGGACATATCTTCTAGTTTTACTGACGGGAACGGCGAGGCGACTGGCTGGGTCTTCTATCAGGAGACGAATGTTGTCCTTTTCGGCCAGTGTAAGGAGAGGGGCTTCGGTAGCGGCGCATATTTTCTCTTGGCAGGTCGTCGTTGGGCTCTTGGCTGCTCCGAGAATTATAGAATGTTCTAGGCTCTTGCCTATCTCTCTGTTTGTAATTCCAAGTTTATTCTTTTCAATATTCTCTCCTCCTGTCACGGCAGTAGCGCACGACGTGGCCAAGGCGTCCGCAGTGGAAACAGATTGGCTTACCTTCCGTGGTTCGCCATTCGTTGGTATCGCGTCTTCCGTTTGCTTGTTTCGGGTGCTGCGGTCTAGGTTGGAAATTTCTGGGTTGGAACTCGTACCTAGGGCTTGGTAATGGCCTTGGCGCTCTATTTTGATGGAAACTTCTAGAAATTGGCGCAATAGTTTTTTCAATTTCTTGCTGCACCATATGTTCAATTGCAGAAATTTCTGGTTCTTCTCGAGGAGAGGCTAATGCTCGCTGTACCTCCTCGCGAACCATTTGCCTAATCATAGATGACAGATCTGCCCTGTCATCATGATCACTGAGAGACGCCACATTTGGTAGTCGCTCGTACCTGGTTGGGGTCACTCGCTTACAATGTAGCGCTTCAATGCGGCAACACTCGGTGACGAATTGTTCAGTGGTATGTGCATCTCTTGGGAGAAGTGCCTGGTAGAGCTCCTCTGCTATCCCTTTCATCAAATTGGATATTTTATCTTCCTCATTCATATGAGGGTCTACCTCTTTGCAGAGGCGCAGGACGTCTTGAATATAAAATTCGGTGCTTTCACCTTTTAATTGTGCGCGAGTTTTTAAGGTTTTCTCTGCTCGTAACCTCAAGTTTTCGTTTTTTCCGAAAACTGATTTTAACTGGGACATGAACTCCGTTCATGCCAGGATACTCTCCTTATTGTTCTCAAGCCATTTGAGAGCAGTGCCGGTCAAATAAAAGTAAACGTTGGCGAGACAAAGTGTTTCATCCCATTGGTTATGCTTCGCCACACGTTCGTACTTTTTCAACCAGTTATGGGGATCTTCAGCACCCTCACCAGAGAACATTGAGGGGTTTCTATGTAAATGTTGTATAAAAAATGAACCTACTTGATTTGTTGCTTTCTTTCTTGATGTTCATGGTTGTTTCTTCTTGCTCAACGGAATCAATTTTACGTTTTTTTCTGAATGGGTATCGATCCAGCTTCTTCACCAGTTGTAGTGTAGAAATCAAGCCTTGAATTATCCTAAGATGTAAAAGTATTTATTGATGACGTCACAGCGACGAGTCGACAATTATTAACAAGTCAGCCAAACTATCTACAGCTAGGGAATCTTAAGCAAGCAAGCAAGCAAAGAAATATTTTAAAGATGATTTTACAAATACAGAGTAATATATATTTTTATAATCTGTTGAATATTTTCATTGAATAATATTAAATTAAATAATAAAATATTTCTTCGCCACAATATATAAGCAAAATTAACCTACAATAGCTGTTAGCGATCTGGTGGATTAAATCGATGAAATATCTTGGAAAGTTCACACTGATGAGCCAGCCTTCCTTATTCTTGTTATTATTCAGTTAAATATTTGAATAAATTCATCTATTATTTATAAAAAGAAATAGTGTTTAATAGTTCCAACCTCTACATAAAATCATCCGTTTTGAACACTCCCTGCGGTTCCGCCAATAAAAGAAATTGATGTCAGATTTCTCCACTAATTATACAGTTATTCACTTTAAACGCAACTTCTGTCCATTGAGGATGTAGATGGTTGTCAGAGAAATACTATGCGTGCAGTATATATATATATATATGTCATAATTTGTATATAATTAAATGCAACCCCGACCCACTATGTATGTACCATGTATGATTTTCGAAGACTTAATAAAGAACAAGGTAACTGGAGGGAAGCAAGTAGCATTAAGATATAGGAAGTAGACCTAAGGCTGGCACGACTATTCTGGGCACCCCTGTGTCAATATTGCAGGGGCAGAGACCGGACGTCTCTAGTGACCGCAGAAGTTATTTTAGCCAAGATACACTCAATACTTCCTGACAAAACAGGACGTCTCTAGTAACCAGAAGTTATAAATGTTAAAGCTAGCATTCAATACTTCCTGACAAAGCAGGATGTATTTTGATAGCCGCGGAAGTAAATAAAGTCAAATAAACACGAGACTTCCTGACCCAAGCCGGGCGTAACTAATATCAAAGGAAACCGCGGGCCAATCAAAAGACAGTACCTTAAGTAGGTCAACCAATAGGAAAAGATCATGTGACATCTCTCGACCAATCAGAGAGAAACTGAGGCTTGGTGTTAAATCGGAAAACAAGAATGAGTGGTTACGCTTGAGCTCTCATAGGAACAACACCTACAGGGTTCACTGGCTCTCGCCGAGTTCGGACAGTGCTCCTTCGCTTCCAACAAGGTAACATCTACTCTAGAGATATCTCTCTCCGCTCATTTCATCATCGCCATGTGATCAACTAATTAATAAGTCAAATCGCTCAACTCTTCTCAAGCTTTCTTCCCTCCAATCCAGTTGCCTTTTATTTTCAAACCTCATCATGTGTCCTGATTATTCCTAACTGTGTGCTTCACTTACCACTCAACGACTGCGCTTCAACCAATCCTCACCATTCAAATCCAACAACAAGAAACCCCGCAACGATATTGCCACAGAACGGTTAAGTCGACAGGATTCTACAACAGTGTAATACAACAAATATTATAGTGTAATAATAATAACAACATCATCATATTACACAGAGTCGACAGGATAAAGAGATGGAATTAAATCAGGATCCCATAGGCGTAAAATCGGACGGCCCGATGGAAACAACAACGGAAGGGAGGCAGGAAGTAAGAGAGACGAGCGAGACAACTGCGCCCCTAGCGGACGCCGTCAATCAGCTGTCAACGCTTCTGACCCGGGTAAAAATTTCTGATGGAGCGGTATCGGCGATCCCGCCTTTCGACGGCACATACAGCGCGACACAGTTTTTCCAGACGTTCGACCGAAAAATGGAAGACGCATCCATGGGAGAACAAGAAAAATTACTGCGCCTACCAAACTACCTGGTGCGACAACCCCTGGAGCTCTTCAGGAAACTTCGGCTGGCCGACCGGAGTTATTTCCAGGTGAGACAAATCCTCCTAGATCTCTACCCTGAGTCAAACGAAGCGTCCTTTGCGAAATATTTCGCCATGAAACTCACTGGACAAGCCAACTTAGAGACCTACTACCGGGAGAAAACCGCCATGGGATTGCAACTAGGACTTCCACAAGAGGTGATCCTCGAGACGCTGACAGAAGGACTGCCATTCAACGACCAGCGCCTAGTCCGCGTAGTACCTCCCGAGAACCTAGGAGAATGGTTCCGCCTGGTACAGCGGATCCACGGGCCCAGTGTACCGGCAACGCGATCCAGAGAAGATCAACCACCCACAATGTCGGGTCCGTACCACAGCACATCCCGACGCCCAGGTACATGGAATGCACCTCTTCCGCCATCCAACTGCAAGTTCTGCGGCGCGAGACACTGGCACAGCGAATGCCGACGTCGACCAATCCCGACGACCCACGAAAAGGTCCGGACAGTGCAAACGGTCCCAAAATCACCAGTTCCGACTTCATCACAACCAAGTCAAGCCAGAGACGCCTCAGCCGGACAGCCCTTTCGAGACTGAGGTAGGATCCCTAAACCAACTGACTGTCAAACTCTTTCTAGCCCCTAATGTATCATGCCCCTTTTTAATTGATACAGGCGCCAGCCTGAGTATAGTGCCATATAATATTTATCATATGCTAAAAACCCACCTGCCTAATTTAACCCTTGAGGGACACTCACTACACCTCCAAACCCTAAACGGATTTGCAAAAACCATGGGTAAACTATCTATCCCACTGACAATAGGACAAATATCACGAAAGGAGTATTTCCATGTAGTGAATGCACCATTGCCATTCGGAATTCTTAGTATCAATAGCCTCCATAAATTCAGATTAACCATAGATTTTAATAAATGCACTATACTCCAGCTGGGCGCCCCATTGTCTACCCTTTCCTACCATTTTAATCATGTGTCCAATGTATGCACATACTGGCAATGTCAGGCGATGTCACAAAAAATTTTCCCCACATCCCAACTTTCCGCCTATGACAACCATTGCGTGCATTCATTGAGAAAACCCCACTTATCTACATGCCCCTTTTTCACTAAAGCCAATTGCCCTTTTTACATGCCCTCAAATAATCAAACCACAACAACTTCAACTTATGAACCTGTCCAAAACGCACCCACACAGCGGGATAACTCGCATACCAAAAACCTAGGTGATCACACACCGTTACACAACTCTCACATGACCAACCCACACAACGAACTCGACACTCACACTAATACACAACAAAACCCTTTACCCCATGCATACTACAACCCAACACCTAACACTCACTATACACCACAGTTCACAACACTTCTACAAAGGTACACTCACATTTTTTCACAGGACAAATTCAACGTACCATGCTTACGGATTCCACCAGTAAAAATACCCACGAATTCCGAAAAAATAATCACCATACGTCCATATCGTGTTCCGATATGTGACCAACAAGAAATCCGTAACCAAATACAACAAATGCTGGAGAATGGCATCATAGAGCAATCTTTTTCACCTTTCTCGAGCCCTGTCACCCTCGTCACTAAGCGCGACAAGACCAAACGGTTTTGTATCGATTATAGGAAGGTGAACGAGCTAATCAGCTCTGATGTCCATCCCCTCCCGAGAATCGAGGATATCCTAGACCGCCTCGCACAAGCCAAATATTTCTCCACGGCCGACATATCCTCTGCGTATTGGCAAGTCCCAATACACCCCGATTCTCGACCACTGTTAGCATTTGCCACCTTTGAAGGATTATACCAACCCACTCGATTACCTTTCGGGTTAAAAACCAGTCCTCAGATTTACGAACGAGCCATAAGTCAGGTCCTACAGAGACACGGACTTGACTGTGTGGCACATTACTTTGATGATTTCATCATTTACTCCAACACGTTGGAGGAGCATCAAAACCACCTGCGACAATTTTTCGCCTTTTGCGAAGCGGAGAAGTTACAACTTAACTTCGCAAAATGCGAATTTTTTAAGCAATCCATAAATTTTCTAGGTTACACCATCACAGCTGGTACAATCACAGCACTCACACGTAACACCGACATTATCCACGCCATAAAACAACCACACAACCGAAAAACACTACAATCCTTCTTAGGCGCTGTGAACGTCTATAACAAATTCATTCCGGAATACGCTCGCTTGCGAGCACCACTCAACAATCTCCTCAAAAAGGACGTCGTGTGGAACTGGAATGAAGCTTGTCAAGAGGCGTTCATTGACCTGAAAGGAAACCTCACACAACACCCCATTTTACACCTTTACAAAGAAGGTCTACCATGCCAAGTGTATTGCGATGCATCCACCCTCGGTATAGCAGGCATTCTCAAACAAGTTCACCCTGACGGAAACGTATATCCAGTTCAATATTTCAGCCGAACATTGCGCCCACACGAGAAAAACTACTCCATCTCTGAACTTGAGTGCTTAGCAATCGTTGAGAGTGTGGAGAAGTTTCGCATCTATCTTATGGGCAGAAAGTTTACAATATTTTCTGACCATCACGCATTGCAGTGGTTGAAAACCATCAAGAACCCGTCCGGTAGACTGTTTCGATGGAGTTTACGACTATCGAGTTACGAATATGAGGTCCGCTACATAAAGGGAAAACTACAATACGAAGCAGATCTCTTGTCCCGTAACCCGTTTTGTGGATTCTTGGACGCCACCCTTATCAAGACCCACCAATCTCCTCCATCGAAAGAGTCTAGTTTGACCATTGATCATAATGGATTACATACAGTTTCCCGAAAAGGTGTAACCAAGATTATACTTCCAAAACCACTCATACAACAACTCTTACAAACAGTACACACACAATACAATCACCCCGGTATTTCACAAATGTCACGAATCATCTCCACACAATATTACTGGCAAGGTATGTCAAAAGATATTAAACAAAAAGTTAAGACCTGTCCCACCTGCCAATTAACAAAACGTCCAGTAGGACCCACTTACGGAGAATTAAGTCAACCTCCGGAATCTAAAGAACCCTTCGACCTCTTATCTCTGGACACCATAGCAGGATTTGCCAAATATGGCAACACCAAGATATACCTCCATGTGGTAGTCGATCATTTTTCACGCTACGCGTGGGCTTTTCCATCTAAATCCACCAGTACCACCACCTACCAACAGGTACTTAAGCGAGTATTCCAGGATGGTTCTCCAAAACGCCTTCTTACGGATAGAGCCCCTGCCTTCACTTCACCCAAATTTCGTAGTTTCCTACTTAATAGAAATATTCACCCATTGCTCACAACCAGCAACAATCCACAGGCCAACGGTCTATGTGAACGCCTAAACGCCACCCTCACGGGAAAACTTAGGTTATTACACCTAGAAAATCCTAAGGTCGCATGGACCAAGCTGGTCAAGAAGGTTACACTTATATATAACAAGACACCCCACTCTACCACAGGTTTTCCACCCATATACTTAATGTTTGGTATCCTACCCCCAGAAATCTCTAATCATAACACACCGTACCCAGATATCGACAAAGCTAGAAAAATTGCACACGCACGCACACAAAACAAACATTTACAAGACAAAAACACTTATGACCAACGACACAAGCAACCACATTTCGAAGTAGGTGATCTAGTATTAGTAAAATTATATCACCACCCAAATACAGGGAAACTTGCGCCATATTTCACAGGACCTCACACAATATTAGAAATTATTTCACCAAATGTGGTCCGCATAGATCGACCAAATCAACCACTTCAAAGAGACACTGACACAATCCACGTCAACAAACTTAAACTGTATACAGAAAAAAATCCATTATATATCACCACCCGCCGTTAACACCTATCATATAAAGCACAACCCCAATTACACGTTTCCTTTCAAACATTTAACACCCGAATTATTCCCAACAGAGTCAGTAAGGTTCAAACCCACCAGCAGCGAACCTTTCAAGCATTTAGACCCTGCCATTTTTGCAACAAGACGATTTACATCACTCTTCCCCGATGTTAAAAACTGCAAACCTGACAACCAACTCAATCATATCACACCACCCCCTAAAGATATCAAACGGGAGAACGGCGAACCTACCAATCATTCAAATTCTACAATTCATAAGGTTCAAGCAAATATTTCAGAGTCCCCAGTTACAAAAATGTGGACGAACATGGGGCAATATCCTATCTTTCATCTGATTTTTATCCTTTGTTTATTAGTTCTACCGTACAACTGTATCCCAATTTTAGTCATTAATTACCTGTTTATCTATGCCATGCCCGCTCAGAAAATCTTCGAACTACAAGAGGTAGTTTTTAATCTAGGACAAGCAGTTTTTAATTTTGGACAAGCATTTATAAAACTTCTCCTAATTCTAGGAACCATCCTCGCAGAAAATCTAAATAAACTCCGAAGAGATAGCAGTAACTGAAAAGATGACCAAACAATGTCGGAGAAACCACGCTCCAAAAACAAGCCCCGAGCCACACCCCAAAATAAATAGACGGCAGGAAATGAGGATTTGAAACACCACGACAGGAAGTATAGTCCGCTGCGGTTAAATTCGGCCTCTGTAAACAAAGCGGAACGCCTTCGTCCGATCTCCAATTTCCCTCCCTCTCGTTTGCCCGACACACCCCACTTCCGTATCTCTAATTACAATGAGAAGATCCCCTATTGAGGTCGACTGGGAACCTCACTATACCACCGGTTTTGATTCCAGTTCGAGTCTACATATCGATTTTTACCACCCAATTACACATCCACGAAACAACACCCAGAACTAGCTCACACATCTCTTACACAACCGACTTCTAACATTTTTCACAACACACACACAAAGACAAAAAATTACACATAAAGGTTATATAGATTTCCATGTCTCCTGTACCCACAGCATAAACGCACTTGAGGGCTAGAATCACGTTTTTCACCTAAGTGTCGCTACAGACGAGACAAAAATTTTATAGGGCATAATTGAGCAAGTAAAACATTTATAGGGCAAAATAGAGCAACCAATACATGTAGATCAGGGCATGTAGATACCATAGGGTTCAAACCAATACACCTTATTTTTCATATCAATCATTTCCATTATTTTCTCTCAATTAAAATTTAAATATTTAATCAATTTATCAATTTATTCAACTTATTATCAATTTTAATCATTAACTATCATTTTATTTACCAATTAGTTTATATTATCATTTTCACTTATCAATTATCATTCTATTTACCACTTGACTTATATTGCCACAACTCAATTATCAACGAAAACCCACTGGTTTTCGATTAAACTAAAAACATTAAATCACCCTTTGTTGTTGAAACCTTTTTATTTTTCATTTTTTTTTTTTTCAAACGCTCAACTTTGATTTCGTTCAACTCTTATTTTTATTTTTATTTTGATTTCTCAAAAGACCTTATGAAATTTCCTCGAATTCCTTTCCAAAATTCAAGCAAAAAAGTAATTAGGCATTTTTCCTTTTTTTTTTTCACCATTCAACCAAGCACTCCACTTTGATTTCGCTCAAAAAACTTTTATTTTATTTTTATTTTTGATTTCTCAAAAGACCTAATAGAATTCCTTCGATTTCATTCCCAATTTCGAGCTAGAATATGGTTAGGCATTTTTCTTTTTTTTTTTTCTCACCATTCAACCAAACACATTCAATTTTGATTTCATTCAACTACTCTTATTTTATTTTGTTTTGATTTCAAAGCGCCTTATGAAATTTCCTCGATTTCTTTTCTCAAAAGTCGAGCAAAAAAGTAACTAAGCAGTTGTCTTTGTCATCATGCAACAAAATATTTTTCTTTTTCAGCCAAACACATTCAATTTTGATTTCATTCAACTATTTTTATATTATTTTTATTTGATTTCAAAAGCCTTAATAGAACTCCCTCGATATCATTTCTTATCTCGAGTAGAATTCGTTTAGGCGCATTTTCTTTTTGCCCACTATGTACCATAACATTCATTGATTTCTTACAATTAAAAAATTTTTTGATTTCTATTAATTATACTCAACCTATATCATCAACCCCATTCTATCTTACTTTTATGTCACCAGCAATGCTTGTATATAGCCCCTCAATACCCACAACTAATTTTCCCACAAAATTATTTTTCATTTTACAGAATTCTCTCAGGCTAACCCCTTCTTGAATTCTTCACATGTAGGGGGCGCATCTGTCATAATTTGTATATAATTAAATGCAACCCCGACCCACTATGTATGTACCATGTATGATTTTCGAAGACTTAATAAAGAACAAGGTAACTGGAGGGAAGCAAGTAGCATTAAGATATAGGAAGTAGACCTAAGGCTGGCACGACTATTCTGGGCACCCCTGTGTCAATATTGCAGGGGCAGAGACCGGACGTCTCTAGTGACCGCAGAAGTTATTTTAGCCAAGATACACTCAATACTTCCTGACAAAACAGGACGTCTCTAGTAACCAGAAGTTATAAATGTTAAAGCTAGCATTCAATACTTCCTGACAAAGCAGGATGTATTTTGATAGCCGCGGAAGTAAATAAAGTCAAATAAACACGAGACTTCCTGACCCAAGCCGGGCGTAACTAATATCAAAGGAAACCGCGGGCCAATCAAAAGACAGTACCTTAAGTAGGTCAACCAATAGGAAAAGATCATGTGACATCTCTCGACCAATCAGAGAGAAACTGAGGCTTGGTGTTAAATCGGAAAACAAGAATGAGTGGTTACGCTTGAGCTCTCATAGGAACAACACCTACAGGGTTCACTGGCTCTCGCCGAGTTCGGACAGTGCTCCTTCGCTTCCAACAAGGTAACATCTACTCTAGAGATATCTCTCTCCGCTCATTTCATCATCGCCATGTGATCAACTAATTAATAAGTCAAATCGCTCAACTCTTCTCAAGCTTTCTTCCCTCCAATCCAGTTGCCTTTTATTTTCAAACCTCATCATGTGTCCTGATTATTCCTAACTGTGTGCTTCACTTACCACTCAACGACTGCGCTTCAACCAATCCTCACCATTCAAATCCAACAACAAGAAACCCCGCAACGATATTGCCACAGAACGGTTAAGTCGACAGGATTCTACAACAGTGTAATACAACAAATATTATAGTGTAATAATAATAACAACATCATCATATTACATATATTGTCACAGTAATGAAGGTGACGAGTCGTTTGTGTGTGTGTGTGGATAGGATAAAATAATAATTTATTAGATGACTTTAAATAGTTAATTAGTTTGAGGGATAAAAAGAAATAGAGATTCACTAAAATTACTTGAAAACTTTCTCCATAGATTGTATAAACGATAAAGAAGAGTAAGGAGAAAATATTTTTATTCAATTAAACTTGTGTCAAGCTTTCGGGCAGTCACGCCCTTCAACAGGTAATAAAAAGAATAATTGACTATTAAAATAGGAAAACATACTAAAAGCTTTAAACAAAAATGATACAACTGCAGCCTGGCCGCGAGAAAACGTGAATTCGGGAAAGTAATGTGAGGTGGGGGGGGGGAGGGGGTTTATCCGGTTTTTAAGTTAATACATATATCATGATATTGGTTAGGTAAATCTATATGTCGATTAATACTGTCATTAGAAATGGATAAAATGGCCTCTATGATTAATCTCTGGTGTTTACTGGGAATGTTATTGTACAAGGTGGTGGGAGAATCTAAATTGAAAGAATGGTCAGTATTATGGGTGTGGTTGTATATGAAGGATCTGCTGTCTTTATTATTGATGCACCTACCATGTTCGATCATCCTGATGGCCACGGATCTACCTGTCTCACCTATGTAGGTTGCACTACAATCGTTACATGAGACTGAATAGACCGAGCCACCAGAAGATCGAACAGTGGTAGGTCTCTGTATGCGGGTAATGGGATGTCTAAGAATGGTGGCCAGACTTCTATTATTTTTAAAATAAGTATTGATACCGTGGGATTTAAGCATGCGGGATATCCCATTACCCGCATACAGAGACCTACCACTGTTCGATCTTCTGGTGGCTCGGTCTATTCAGTCTCATGTAACGATTGTAGTGCAACCTACATAGGTGAGACAGGTAGATCCGTGGCCATCAGGATGATCGAACATGGTAGGTGCATCAATAATAAAGACGGCAGATCCTTCATATACAACCACACCCATAATACTGACCATTCTTTCAATTTAGATTCTCCCACCACCTTGTACAATAACATTCCCAGTAAACACCAGAGATTAATCATAGAGGCCATTTTATCCATTTCTAATGACAGTATTAATCGACATATAGATTTACCTAACCAATATCATAATATATGTATTAACTTAAAAACCGGATAAACCCCCTCCCCCCACCTCACATTACTTTCCCGAATTCACGTTTTCTCGCGGCCAGGCTGCAGTTGTATCATTTTTGTTTAAAGCTTTTAGTATGTTTTCCTATTTTAATAGTCAATTATTCTTTTTATTACCTGTTGAAGGGCGTGACTGCCCGAAAGCTTGTCACAAGTTTAATTGAATAAAAATCTTTTCTCCTTACTCTTCTTTATCGTTTAGAGATAAACTAAGTTAAATGGATAAAAATAATGGTAAATTAAGGAAGTAATGTCAAAGACCCAAACGGCTGGCGATCGGCTACACCCCTCAAGATGGCGACTATTGTTTTCAAACTTCCCGCCTAGCGCGCCCGCCATCTATCGGAGCTTAGGTACATAACACTTGCCAAGCTGACAGCGCGCGCCACCTATCGGGGCTTAGGTACATAACATTCGCCAAGCTGCCGATGTATTATTTACAGTTACAAGCTATGTACATTTTTGGTTATGACATTACTCCCCTTTTCAAAAATAAGCAGCGATCCGCTGCTTAAAAAAAAAAATCTACACTCTGAGATCAGTCCTGTGTTTGTTCTTCTGGGCTTCTGTATGGTTTCATCCGCAGGACGTGGAGGATGTCTTTTATATTCCGTTGTCGGGGTCTCTTCTCCAAGGCCTCTACTTCATAAGTTACTTCAGACAGTTGTCTCACAACTTTATAGGGGCCGAAGTATCTTTTAAGTAGCTTCTCCGACAGTCCTTGTTTACGCACAGGTGTGTACACAAGGTCTTCCGCGCGCTACTGGACAGGTCTATGGCTTTTGTCGCATCGAGATTTGTCTTTTTCTTGCGCCTTTAAGATGTTCAAACGGGCCAGCTGGCGTGCGTCCTTGGCATTTGTGATCAAATTCTCCACGTACTCTACCAGATTAGCTTCCTCTCTATACGTCAGGATGGTGTCCAATGGGGTTTCGACCTCGCGTCCGTGTACAAGATAGAAAGGGCTAAACCCAGTGGTTTCCTGTTTTGCGGTGTTATAGGAAAAGGTTACGTAAGGGAGAATTGAGTACCAGTTTCTTTGGTCTAGGTCAACATACAGAGACAGCATGTCACCAAGTGTCTTGTTGAGTCTCTTGGTCAGGCCATTTGTCTGGGGGTGGTAGGCAGAAGTAAAGCGATGTGCGGTTCCACAGAGGTTGTTAATCTACCGTATTGTGTGGGATATAAACGTTCAACCTCGGTCTGAAATCAATTCTCTGGGGGCTCCCCATGTTTGAGGATCACGTCTTCTACTATAATATTCCAACTTCTTCCGAACTTCCACTTGGTATGGCTTTGGTCATAGCATACCTTGTTAGATAGTCTGTCGTGACCACGGTCCATTTATTGCCATCGTTCGAGGTAGGGAATCTTCCTAACAAATCTATCCCTATTTTATGAAAAGGTCGTGCAACCGGCGGAATTGGCACAAGTTGCCCTGGTGGACGTTCGGTAGAACCTTTTCGCCGTTGACATTCTCGACAATGTGCCACATATTGTCGCACAGATCTATGCAAACCGGGCCAGAAATATTTTCTTCTAATGCGGTCGTATATTTTTGCAAATTCCAGGTGTCCCGCCATTGGTGCATCGTGGGCTTCCCTCAAAATGTCAATCCGCATCTTGGTGTCTTTTACCATTCTTATACACAATAGATATGTCGAACACTTGAAGTCGCAAAGCCCATCTGGCTAGCCTTCCCGATGGATCCGTTACATAAGCTAGCCAACACAGGGAATGATGGTCGGAGACGACGGTAAAGTGTTTTCCAAACAAATATGGTGTGAACTTGTAAATGGCCCAAACTACAGCTAGGCATTCCCTTTTCGTCGTGGAATAATTTCTTTCTGCGGCGTTAAGTGTTCTTGATGCATAGGCGATAGGCTTTTCTTTTCCTTCTACCAGTTGGGTCAACACTGCTCCGACGCCATATCCACTCGCGTCGGTATGTACAAATTACTCAGCATCTTATTTAAAATGGCCAGGCACAGGATCGGTAGTTAGAGCCGATTTTAATATTTGTAAAGATTGTTCTTGTTCGTTAGACCAAAATAACTACACGTTATTCCTCAGGAGGTCGTGTAACGGCTTTGCTTTATTTGCAAAATCTTTCACGAATCGCCTGTAATATGAACACAATCCCATGAAGCTTCTTACTTCAGTTGTTGTTTTTGGAGTCGGGATATTTGTAATTACTTCAATTTTGTCGGGATCAGGACGAATGCCGCTTTCTGTAACCAGATGTCCTAACACTTTGATCTCTTGACCCAAAACAGCACTTCTCATTATTAATACACAAGCCTGCTTGCTGGATGCATCTGAGAACTTTCCCTAGGCGTTCAATATGTTCTTTAAAGGATGTAGCATAAACAATTATATCGTCTAAAAAACAAAGACAAATTGTCCATTTCAATCCTGCTAGTAGCTTGTCCATCATTCTTTCGAATGTTGCCGGTGCGTTGCATAGACCGAAGGGCATCACCCGGAACTCATATAAGCCATCAGGGGTGATGAAAGCTGTCTTCTCCCGATCTTCCTCGTCGATTTCTATCTGGCAGTATCCTGTACGTAGGTCCATGCTGGAAAAGAATTTAGCTCCTGTTAAGCTATCCAAAATATCATTTCTAGGTAAAGGATACACATCCTTTTTGGTGACCTTTTTAAGCTTTCGGTAGTTTACGCAAAATCTCCAGGATCCATCTTTATTTTTAACCAAAACTACTGGGGACGACCAAGGACTTTCGGACGGTCGTACAATTCCCATCTTTATCATTTTATCGACTTCACTTTGTATAGCTCGTCTTTCGACAGGAGACACGCGGTATGGTCGTTGTTTAATAGGACGGCTGTCTGAGGTGTCGATTTTATGTTTCACATTGGAGGTTGTACTGAATGATTTTCTCTCAAAATCAAAAACCTCCGAGTACTTTTCTAGACATTCTGCAATCATTGACTTCTGTTCTTTATCTAATCTCTCGTCTACCAGAGATAAGATTTGTTGGCGTCTATCTTCAATTTAAATGTTCGATTGAGTTTTCTAGTCTTCAGCTGTGTCCACACTGATTTGATTCTGAGAAGTCACATTAGTTACCTATATTTCTCCTTTGCCGTGATGGAAGTTAATTATGGATGATGGTACGACCAATTCTTTTTTTTTTTAAGATGAGATCTTTGCTTCCTTCTATCATTAGATCGTTTCCACCTCGAATCTCTTCGTTAATAACCGTGATTTTTTTAATTGAGCGAGCTGGAACAAAACAGTCTTCTAACGCATGTGTAGGCAGATCTTCTAGACCGTCGTTCACACTTTCCTTCAAATGTATTTCACCTCTTCCACAATCAATCACTGCACTTGTAGCTCGAAAGAAATCAAGACCAAGGATTATGTGATGGCTACATTCAGAGAAGACAACAAAAGTAAAATAAATCTCAAGTTCTTCAATCGACACTTTTAAGTTGCAGCGCCCCAGAGTTCCGATATGCTTCATATTGGCGACTCTCAGTACAGGCCCTTTTTCTGCAAAGAACGGAATTTTCAAATATCGGCGAAAACTTTCCGAGATTACGGAATAATCGGCTCCAGAATCGACTAAGGCCTCAACATTCTGTCCATTTATGGTGATAACAACGTAGTTCCGTTTCATATTCGCAGTTATAATGGGGGGAGGATTTCTAATTTCGTCGGCGGCCTTGCCTCCATTCTCGTTCGCTCTCCTTAGTTTCCCTGGCTTAGGCGGCGAGGGGATTGACTGGATCGGCGAGAGGGCGACGGCGTTGCGTTTCGTCTTGAGGGGGATCTTCCACGGCCAGGATAGGGCGACGGGTTTCGAAAGCGGCGATCTACAAACTCAACTTCTTCGGCATTTTGGTTGAACCAGGTGTTGTAATTATTGGAGTAGGCCGGCCTTCTTTACCCTGGCTTCCTCGAAAACACGCCTTCTGTCTCGGCAATATCGGGCTACATGTCCCGAGCGACCGCAATGGAAACATATTGGAACGTTTTCGTGTGTTCTGCATTCATCAGTTCTTCTCTGTGGTGGTGTCTGGTTGGGTGCCGGTGGTCTTTGGTTCAGGAACTGCTGTTTGAATATTTGGGGTCGGTTAGAGTACTGCTGTCGTGGCATTGGCTTTTGAACGGGCTGCAAAATTGCCGATAGGCTCCTTTCAACTTCCTCTCGGATAATTAGATCCAGGGAAGATTGTTTTAGAGTGGCTGGCTCGGGATTAGATGCATGGTGGATTTCTTCTCGGACAATACGTCTAATGAGGTCCTCCAAAGATTCCGATTCTGCTGGGTTGATGGAGGCAGCATTCGGCAGTCTGTCAAAAACTATCCGCGTATTCACACGCTTCTTTTGAGATAGTTCGATTTTCGACACCACCTTATAAACTCCTCGGTGGTGGCAATTTCAAAGGTGACAATTGCCCTGTAAATTTCCTCAGAGACCCCCTTTACTAAATGAGCAACTTTCTCATTTTCATTCATGTTGGGATTAATTTGCCGACATAAATAGAGGACGTCTTGAATATACGCCTCACTAGACTTTCCCTTTCCTTGAGCCCTGGCTTTTAGTTTTTCTAAAAGTAGGTCTTTTTCCCTTGCGTAATGCCCAAAGGCCTGAGACAACATTGTCTCAAAAAGTTTGTTCCTCTACATTCTCAAACCAGACTTTGGCCGTTCCTGAGAGGAAGAATTAAACATTCGCTAGGCACATGGAACTGTCCCAGCAGTTGTAGCGAGCTACACGATGGTACTCTTTCAACCATTTCTCCGGGCTTTGGCCCGGTTCCCCCGAAAATATAGAAGGGTTTCTAATATATTTGAAGTGGTACTCATCCTGTGGGGTCTCTCTTCCTTCGTGTTGCATCTTAGAATATTCAAATGGGTTTAATCCTTGGATTCTACGACTTCTTCTTATAGCTTGGCAGCGAAGAGATGATCCAGCTTGTCTCCACCAGAATATAACAGTAATGAAGGTGATGAGTCGTTTGTGTGTGGGTAGAATAAAATAATAATTTATTAGATGACTTTAAATAGTTAATTAGTTTGAGGTATAAAAAGAAATAGAGATAAACTAATTTAAATGGATAAAAATAATGGTAATGGCTGGCGATCGGCTACACCCCTCAAGATGGCGACTATTGTTTTCAAACTTCCCGCCTAGCGTGCCCGCCATCTTTCGGAGCTTAGGTACATAACATTCGCCAAGCTGCTGATGTATTATTTACAGTTACAAGCTATGTACATTTTTGGTTATGACAATATATATATATAGTCTGTTGGGTGACCGGAGCTAGTGCCTTTCTCAGCCTGAATATGGAGACGAAATAATGCGTCTGGATTAATTACATCAGTTGTTAACAAAGAGGTTTTCCTCTTTAACTTCAGGTCTCTATATTTATTTTTCTGGATAAAGATTGTTTGTTTATAGCAAGATTAACTTTGAATGTAGTTTTGGGTGGGGTCAATATGACAATATATATATTTAATTAATAGGCTAATCCCTTAATAGAATGTTCAAATCTAAAAGCTTGAGGGATGAGCAAAAGAAACTCATCCCTCAAGCTTTTAGATTTGAACACAATATATATATATATATATATATATATATATATATATATATATAATAGAGCTTGGTTTATTGTTTTTTAAGTACTATACTAAGCTTAATAGAAAAAAATCAAATTAAATAGATAGAAGGCCAAACTTAATTCAGAATCACAAGGATAATTGCATTCCTCCATTAGTGGAATTACGTATGTGTTGATTTTCCTATCGACTTTCACCTGAGGTGTCTGAAGAAATGTGTATAAACAACGTCCAGGCGAAGGTTCAATGAGATATGAACTAAGGATAAGAAGAAGTAACGTTGTGCGCAAATATTTGGCAGCGTTCAATAGAAATAACCGTCTGGAACTAGTCTAAACCTTTGCACCTAGCCGGGAAGACCATCTCAAAGCCCTCAGCCACCTTGGCGAGCGACCTTTATTGTCTTGTCTTCTGGAATTCCAAGGTATTCCTGCCACAATATCATCTTTACCCCTGGTGTTAGTATTTTCGCAAGAGGATTTACGACTTTGTTTTGTAGAGTTTTTCCAATATGCTTTGGGTTATAACAGGTTTGTTTCACGCGAGGATGAGGGGTCCATTTAACTGGCGGAAATTTTTCACCTATTGAGAATGCAAATGAAAGGATTACCCACTTACCCTGCTATTTATGTTCATTTGAAAAAAAATGGGTTGGAAGAATTATAATTTGTGAAATACTTATGTATTTGCATAAGGTTTTTATTATCATGTGGTGCCGCTACTGAACGCCATTTTACCCTGTTCTAAGCAATTCTCCTCACTCATTTTATATCTCTTTAATTCATATCATTCTACTAGTAGAGTTGCGAGAGACTCGAAAAGCATGATACATTCTGAGGGAAAGGGTTGGTGTACATCCTTTTCAAACGTCATGTGCGACAGTTACCGTGCATGTCACAGATGTGCCAATAACTCTCTCTGACCTAGACGACATGGATTACGTCACGGGATGACGTCATACTTTATGGAGAATGGGAAATAGAATACTTCAGTAGCACACGTGAATAATCCTTACCACAATTATTCATGAGACCTTGACATTTTTTGCGTCTAATTCAATTATTCTAAACATGGTTTAAACTCCATTAATCATGTTGCCTTTTTTATGGTTTATTTTTCACATTCTTACCACGTTTTGTATTAGTTAAGTTAATCCTGCCATCACCATATATGTAATTTCCCTGGCACATAAAAAATTCCCTTTGCACTCGCCACAGTACGATCGAGATAAGATTGTGTGCTATATTTTATAAATGCAAAATACAATCGCTGAAATCGCTATTTATTAACATATATTTCTACAGTCCTTATACTGACTGTGATGATTTAGTTTTGAAAGAAAGAGGGCATGGTTCATCAGTGGTGAACCCTCCTAGCGGTTCGGCCCATTCTAATATTCAGACCGCTTTAATATTGTAATAGACTGAATTGTTATATACCCTGCGTTTGCGGTTGAATACAGTAAAATGATGTTTTAAAGTCTATGGACTTCTAGAACTTCATTAATATTTATCTAAATTAAAGTTCAATGCATCGAGCAAGTCTCTTCCTAAAAATCACAACTCAGTAGCATATGTCCATATTTCTATCAAAACACCAATTTACCGTATTCAGTGACAAATGCTATATATATAACAATTCACTGTAGAAATAAGCTTTAAATATATGTAGTGTATTCTATATGTTCCACATATACAATTTGGAACATAGAAATGTTTCACATAGAAACACCAAGCCAGATGGATCGTCTTTTGACTCAAACCAAGCCTGATGTAATTTAAAAATGACCTCTTATAAAATGGACAACCGGAAAAGAAAGGCGGCACCCAATAAGGTAAAAAAATAAGTCGTTTACATTGTCCAAGCAAATCAGGGAGGATGTTGACATATCGGCCATGTCAGTCTTTAATTGGAAAACAAAGTCCGCCCTCTTTGACGTCACTATCAGCATATAAGCAGTGGTGAAAGTGAGTTGATTGAAAATAATAATAATAATAATAAAATAATTGCCCGAATGTGAGAAAAAACGGGCCGTGAATTAAAAAAAAAAAACTCATCTAACTAGCTGCTCAAGTTCGACTGTTGGGAAGGTTACAGCGAAGAAGCGTTTGTAGTTAAGATAGAATCAATGTAAGAAATCAAAGTTTTAGCGGATAGTAACGATCTCTCTGGCAAGGTATGGGCTGTAATGTAGTGAGAATTTGGAGGGTAATGGTGTCGATGCATTTTCTAAAATTTGAATATGAAAATCTTAAAATCGGATTTAAAAATTGAAGTCGAAAAAAAAAGTTAAAATTGTGTGTGATGAATGTTAGTACAATAGTATATAAAAAGTAAAAAATGATTATAAACATTGAAGATTAAAATAAAAATTATCATCTCGATTGTTCATATAAAAATAAAAAGACAAAATTAAAAACATGAAAAAACTCGAGATATATTTGAAATAATTCATCAATGCGAATAATTTAATATGCGAAACACACAAAAAAAGTGAGTATTTGAAATGATTAAAAATAGAAAAGTAATATGATATGAAAATAAAGTAGCAATACTAAACATACGAGTATTTTAAGTAAGTAGGAAATATATAGAACAGTTGGTGTTCAAGCCAAGACAATCTTTAAGTATACAGGGATTGACATTGATGTAGTTGATAGAACCTATGATGATGTGTTAGCTGTGATGTGCTATATGTTTATGGCATGGGGAATTTAGTTATCTCTGTGTTCTTACGTCGTTAGTAAAAGTAAAACTTAGTAAAAGTATTGTTCACGAAGTGTTAGGTTAAGATATGTTCTTAATGAGACTTGCGACGTGGACACGCTTTCGAGTGAGAGTAAAAAAAATGTGTCACAGGAAAAATGAAGGCATAATGTAGCCTGGTAAAAGTGAAAAAAAAAAAGTTTGTCGAGTCGTTGTGACACGTGCGAAAAAAAAATTGTAAATGGAAAGGTGTCACGTGAAGTCGTTGTGTTGGGGTAAAATCTAACCTAATTCATCATGAGCAACAAGTTTACTGAAGTCATAGGTGGTGGTCTTACGAACATACAACGAGATTTTTTGAATGTTAGTAATGTAGTGGGTGATATGCCTCAAACTGGAGCTTGTGTGGCTCGAGATTAGCTTTGTTTGTGTAAAATGATTGTGGTTTTTGAGATGGCTATGGTTTATTGGAATAAATGTGTTGGTGTTTACTTGTGAGGGTGAGAAAAATATCACTAAGTGGAAAGCGAGTGTAAATTTTACGCCTAAAATAAATTGGTAGAGGGGACGTAGACCTAATTTAGCTTTTGGGGGAATTGGACGGTCCCGCGTTATATTAAACTTTTGTTGGAGAAGGATAGATGGTTGACTAGTGATGATTTTCAAATTTTGTTAATTTATATTTAAAAATTGATTTAAAAAAAAATGTGTTGATAAGATAGCGGAAATCATCAATGGAATACGGAAATGGAAAGATAGCAAAACCTTTTTTTGAGACGTTTAACGTAATGGTGTAGATGGAATAAAAAAAATAATAATTTTGCGAAATTTAATCATAAAATGGGTGTAGGTAAAGGTGAAAGAGATGGAGGAAAATGTGAGGGTGATAAATTTGCAATTTATGTTTGAAATTCAAGAGTTTTCTTTTTAAAGTAACGTTGTTATCATTAAGTTGGTTTGTAGAATTGAATGTTTTTATAGAAGGAACAATGGTGAAAATGGCATTACACTGGGTGAGGTGAGTTGGTATTTGTGAATGTAGTTGTGATGAAGACATGGGGAAAATTTCTAAGTGTTGGCTCTATATTGTTTCTAGTTGATAGCAGGCGTACATTTAAAAATAACAAAAAACTTTTTTTTTCTTCAAATGAGAATTTTGAGTTATAGAAGGTTTTATTTTGAAAATGACATTATTCAAAAATGAATATGTAAAAAGGGGTTTAAAGTCTAAAGGTTAGTTGAGAAAACAAGAGTTGAAAAAATCAAGGGGATAAAATTATTATGAAAAGTGCGTAAAATGAAGTGTTTTTTTTTTTTGTCATAAAAATGAAATTATAGTTTTTATGATATGAAGATTTAAAAGTAAATGAAAACTGAAATGGTTAAATTACTGTAGGTTAAAACTGGCATATAATGAAGCAATATAGGTGATTGATAGGCTTATAATTTTATGATATCGATATTTTTTTTTTCAAATATAAATAAAATATGACCCAAGAAAAAAAAATTGCATAAATGGAATGGAGCATGAATGTCAATTGGTAGGGGCTAAAATTAAAATGAAATAATTGTAATAAAAATATACTTGAAACTTGAATACTCAAATAAACAGGTTTAAAATAAGTTGTACTCACTGTACAAAAATATTCTTCGGAGTGTAGTCCGAAAGTTATCGTTTGTTGATGAGGCCATGGCCCTTGGTGATGGTTGGAGAAGGCGTGAGGGAGGAGAAGTTCTCGTCGTCAGGTGGATTGTGGATGTTTGCGGCGAGCACATTGGATTTGTAATGGCGAGTGGGTTGAAGGTTTTGTGGTTTTTGAAGGTAGGCTATCTACCTAAGGCTGGGTGGTGAACTTCGGCGTCGTTCTGTTCTCCAGGTTCCATCCTCCTTGCGTTGTCCTCGGTAAATCCTGTCGACTCTCTGTAGTAAGGTAGTCGATCCTGTAGTATGACTGTAGTGTGTTGGCTAAATGCAGTCGTTGTGGCCTCAATGTTAGAGTGGGTTCAGGCGTGAATGTATTGCACCAAAGAACGAGACATGGTAGATGTCACCACGGAGATGGCGAGAGAGTGAGTGTAGCCGACACCGGTCAGGGGAGAACTCTGTCTAGAGGGGTCTGTAAGCATTGTGTCTCAAAGCCGACTAATCTGTTTTCGTAAGAAGGGGACATACCCGACTTGTTTTTCGGACCCTTTTCCGGGTTTCCGGCGCCGACTGTAACTCACTCGATTTCATTTGGCACTTTGGCAATTACATATACATCTATACAATACATGGAGACATAGATATATGTTGGAAAATATTACAACATCTATATATATAAAAATGAATGTTTGTATGTTTGTTGTTTGTATGTTTTTTTTTTGTATGTCCGGTATACAAATTCGCAGTAGTTCACTAATTCAAACCAAAATTTCCATACATAGGTAAAAAAATACGGGGAAGACGATAGGCTATTTTAAAAAATATATAAATCAATTATTAAAACTATATATTCAAATTATTCTACTTAGCTCACGAACAGCGCCCTCTATCAAAGATTAGATTATATTATGCTGATGCAAACAAATAGATAATGCTAATAACAAACAATTATAAAAAAAATCTTATCTAAATATATATCACTTGGGTAGAGTTCCACACTGGTCAATCCCGGGGCGAAGCCCGGGTCACTCGTCTAGTCTAGTTGGCGCGCTGCTGGAGCCTTTAATTTCATGTCCCATTTTTAACTTACTTGTTTTGTCTACATCTTTTCTTATGGATTCAATTGTAACTTTTAACATCTTATTTATTTTTAATAACTTTCATGTATAATTATTTTTACATAATTTTGTTTTCTATAATTATTTTACATACTTTTATTTCTTCAAATTTGCATACTTTTGTTTTTAGATTATTTAACTCAATAATCTTTAGTTAAAAAGTGCTTTGCCTTCAAACTTTTGTTTTGTGAATAAACGTTGGAAAGACTGCTCGAATGTTTCTTCCCAGTACATCAGGTCACCAGCGCAACACTGGTGGAGATGCTGTTTCCAACCCAAGAAGAAGCAGGCGGACACAAGGCCTACCACCAATTAGATCTTTTAGCGCCTCGCCAACAAGACGCATAAAAGTTGATCCTGAAGATGCCGCCTCGTGGAATAACAACGTTTTCTTCTGTCAGCCACCACCCCCAAGCCTAGAATTTTTCGGAGGATATTCTGAAGAGGACCCAGCAGAGTGGCTAGAAGAACTCGAGCTTTTAGCAAGACAGCAGAGATGGCCCGAGAACGTGATGCTGGCATATGCCAGAAGTTACCTGAAAGGTTCTGCAAAAAAATGGGCAAAGCTAAACACTCCCCAAATATTTTCCAATTGGACAACCTTTAAGAAAACACTGATGCGAGACTTTAGGATTGCAGATACGACAAAATTTAAATTAATCATGGAGCTCCAGAATAGAGTACAAGGATATAATGAGTCTACTCTACGATACGCTGAAGATGTACTTAACTTGTGCAACAAGGTAAACTCTAAAATGTCCGCTGAGGATAAACTTTATTATATGAAAACTGGACTAAACAAATATCTCTCACTCGTCGTATTAATGACACCTTGCAGTACAGTTAAAGAATTCTTGGAACTAGCAAGACGCATTGATCAACATCTGGTTGACTTCGAACAGAGAAGAAGCTGCAGACAAAGATCTAATCCTATCCAACCATTTCAGACAAGAAAATATAATTATAACAACTATAGAGGTCCAGCACGACCTTCAAACGAGAGACCCCAAATATCGAACGAGCGCCCAACTGACTATGGAAGGCAAAATATAATTCCGAGTAAATTCGAGGGAAAAAGAATAATTGAAACTAGAACAGGAACAAGTGGCATTAATCTGCGAAATTCACCCCCACCTCAACAAAATCGCAACAACGAGCAAAGATCCACACGTCCTAATACCTATTATCGAAGGCAGTATCAGGTTGATAAAAGAATCTGTTGGAATTGCTCAGAACAAGGACATATTTCAAGGTATTGCCCGTATAAGCCCCAAAACCAAAACTACAATATCAGACCTATCCGAAGACAATATACGAGGTCTATAGACGAACCAAATACACCACAAGAGGATTACCTAAAGAATTGTAGAGGCATCGAGGATAGGGAGCGAGAGGATCCAGATTTCGACATTCATAGCGAGGAAGACTTCCCTACTCTAGGGGAAGCGTCAAAAAACTAATTAAGTCAAAAGGATTGCAACGCTCCGGTGATAGAATAAATTTAATTGTAAATCTTCAGGAAAACAAAACCATTCGCATTGTAATATGTGGAATGCCGATAGAAGGACTGATAGACACCGGAGCAATGGTCAGTTGCATTGATGAGGACCTTGTTAAGAAGCTCGAATTAAAGATCATACCCGATAAAAATCTAAAATTAAAATCAGCAGGTGATCAAAAACTCAATGCAATAGGGAAGTCAAGAGTTAAATTCAAAATCAATAAAAATGAATATGAAATAGATATGATTATCTTAAAAAAATGCAACCCTGTAATAATCCTTGGAGATGACTTTTTAAGTCAAAATAAAGCACTAATAAATTGTCAAAACAATACCTTGTTGGTGGAATCCCCAAATGTATTTGACCAAAATGAACCAAATTTAAGATATGCTCATATAGCCGAGGATAAAATCATTCCTGAATTTTGTTTATGCTTAGTAAAAGGATATAGTAAGACTAGCATTACAGGCAGAGAAATACTAATTGAGAATATTCCTTCTCTGACAACCAAATATAATCTTATAACAACCAGATCCCTATTGAGTAATACCAAGAAAAACTTGAACATATGGATTTTAAACGGTACGAACAAACCTGTAAAACTCTTCCGGAACACGAAGATAGGAATACTTTCGGAGGTAGACAGACTGTACCAGACGGAGAACCAAAGAGTAGCCTCTATTAGAACTGATTTTGATATAAATCCTGAATTATGTCCAGAAGAACGCAGCCAGGTTTTGACCCTCCTTGGTGGATATGGCGAGATGTTTACGGCACCGGATGAGTATAAGGGTAGAACACATCTCGTCAAACACCAAATTAGAACAACGAGCGATATCCCCATTAGGAAAAATCCTTACAGAGTATCTTTAAAAGAACGGAAGATAATTGGTGATCAAATAAACAGTATGTTAAAAAATGGAATTATTTCACACTCCTCAAGTCCATGGGCATCCCCTATAATTCTAGTGAAGAAAAAGAATGGGACATTTAGATTTTGCGTGGATTATAGAAATCTGAACTCAGTCACAGTAAAAGACCAATATCCACTACCGCGCATAGATGACTGCTTCGACTCCCTTCATGGCGCCAGGTACTTTACTTCACTCGACCTTTGCTCAGGCTACTGGCAAGTGGAGGTGGAAGAACAGGACCGTGAAAAAACAGCCTTTATCACTCCTGATGGACTTTATCAATTTAATGTTCTTCCTTTTGGATTGTGCAACGGGCCAGCAACTTTCGAGAGATTAATGGATACTGTTCTTAGAACCCATAAGTGGAAAATATGCCTGTGTTACCTCGACGACGTCATTATATTCTCAGAAGATCTACATTCCCATTTGAACAGATTGAAGACAATCTTAGAATGTTTGAAAACAGCAGGATTGACACTCAATGCTTCGAAATGCCGATTTGCATATACCAAGCTTCTTATTTTGGGACATGTCGTTTCAAATGAAGGAATCGCGCCAGATCCAGAAAAAATTATAAGTATAAGAAAATTTCCAACGCCCAGAACTGTCAAAGATGTCCGAGCTTTTCTTGGACTTTGTTCATACTATAGAAGATTTATAAGAGAATTTTCAAAAGTTGCATTGCCTTTACAGATTTTGACCCGTAAAAACCATTCGTTTGCATGGGGTAAAGAACAAGAGTTGTCATTTAATTCATTGAAAAACAAACTCATCTCTCCTGAAGTATTAATACATTACGATCCAAATAAGCCTATAGGTCTCCACACAGACGCAAGCGACCAAGGACTTGGAGCAGTGCTTGTTCATTTAGATGAAAACACTAAAGAGCGTCCAATTTCTTATGCAAGCAGGACATTACAGAAAGCAGAAACCAACTACTCTACAACCGAGAAAGAATGCCTAGCTATCATATGGGCGATTAAAAAATTTAGACCATATCTTTACGGAAGAAAATTCACAATATATACAGATCACCATAGTCTGTGCTGGATGGCAAAAATGAAAAACCCTGCAGGGCGATTAGCGAGGTGGTCACTAGAACTACAAGAATATGATTTTGCCATTAAATACAAGTCTGGAAAAACTCATCTAGATGCAGATGGATTGTCACGATGTCCTATCCCGGAAAGAATTATTTCCACCATTAATTATGAGGAACATGATTATGATTCTTATATAAAAAAGATCGATAATTTGGTAAATCAGAATCCAAACAGCTACGGAGAGAACTTCACCAAATTTAAAGAGAAATTATTCAAGAAAAATCCTTCTGTGACTGGCGATCCTTGGTTGTTGATAGTCCCGAAAAACAAACAGAAAGAGCTCTTAGAAAATATGCACGACCATCCAACATCAGGTCATATGGGCATTAAAAGAACTTACAATCGTTTAAAGAGCAAATATTTCTGGCCCTCAATGCTTAAAACTGTGGAAGAATATGTATCGAGTTGTCCTGAATGCCAGTTTCGCAAGACACCTTCCCAATTGCCTCAAGGACTGTTGCAGCCGATTCCACCAGCTTCAAGACCTTTTGAGAAAATGGGAATAGATTTGATGGGGAGATTCCCGAAATCTGGAAGAGGAAATAGTTGGATCCTGGTATGCACAGACTATTACTCCAGATATATCGAGACAGCGGCATTACCTCGCGGGACGGCGGAAGAAATTGCAGACTTTTTCTTGCAAAAAGTGGTATTACGACACGGCGCACCCAAAACAGTTATATCTGACCGGGGGAGTTGCTTCTTGAGCAAACTATTCAAAGAAGTGCTAAAGATATGTAATACGCTCCATAAGAAAACGACGAGTTATCATCCCCAGACTAACGGCCAAACGGAGAGAATGAACCGTACACTCGCTGATATGATGGCCATGTATATCGATGAGAGACATCAGAATTGGGACGAGATACTTCCATTCGTAACTTTCGCCTATAATTCGTCCATACAGGATACTACCGGCTATTCACCATACTTCCTAATCCACGGACGAGAGCCATTGACCTTCTTAGATTCTACTTTTGATATGCCAGAGCTCTCTAAGCACAAAGACTATGACGAATATGTATCGAACCTATTAGAAATAATAGAATATGCAAAAGAATTATCCACCTCTAAAACAATAGCCAGACAGAATAAATCCAAACAGTTATATGATAGAACTCACAGAGAAGTTAAATATGCCATCAATGATCTGGTACTGATTTGGACACCAATAAGGAAAGTAGGAAGAGCGGACAAACTACAAAGAAGATACGTCGGTCCTTACCAAATACTGCGACAAACATCACCAGTGAACTACGAAGTCATCGAAATTGCAGAGGGAAAAAGGAAAAAGAAACAAATAGTACATGTGACAAGAATGAAACTATACAGATCACCAGACTTGAGGACAAGTCTTTTTCAAGAGGGGGAGTAATGTTGGCGCGCTGCTGGAGCCTTTAATTTACATGTCCCATTTTTAACTTACTTGTTTTGTCTACATCTTTTCTTATGGATTCAATTGTAACTTTTAACATCTTATTTATTTTTAATAACTTTCATGTATAATTATTTTTACATAATTTTGTTTTCTATAATTATTTTACATACTTTTATTTCTTCAAATTTGCATACTTTTGTTTTTAGATTATTTAACTCAATAATCTTTAGTTGTTTTGTGAATAAACGTTGGAAAGACTGCTCGAATGTTTCTTCCCAGTACATCAGGTCACCAGCGCAACAATATCTATAAAAATGAAATCCAAAATCGATGTTTGTTATCGCGTTGCGCAAAATCTAGAGAATAAATCATTATGAAATTTCGCATGTAGGTAGCTGAATATTTCGTTTAACATATAGGCTATTCAAAAAAATAAAAAGATTAATGTGCTTTTTAAAAAATATAAAACCAAAAAGCGTTAGTTACAGCCTTTTACCGCTTGGGCGCAGCACTGGTCGCGACGATAAATGAATTTGATTGGTTAATAATTTACACGTGGTTTGTTTACACGATTAATGTTAGTTTGTTTACACGATGAATGTTTTTAAAAGGTAAGAGTATCCAATCGCCGTGAAACTTTAGGAAGTTATTTACTATACTACTGAGAAGTTCTCTGGTTTGAATTTGATTTGAAATAAATATTCTTTACAATTTTATTTGCAAATTTTCTACTTTCACTCGCAAGCAGCGCCTCTCGCGGTTTCTGGTGAAATTATATTTATAAATTGTAACAATGCTTAAAATGTGTTCCAAGTATAATAAATTTAATTTGAGAATTTAGTGATATAATATTCCAATGACGTAAAAAAAACTTGGTTACATTTAAAGAAAATATTGGAACGTTTTTGTGTTAAATGTTTTAAAATCTAATGTTAAAATATATTTTTACATTGTTAATTTAATTTGTTGTTGTTTTATAATATTGAAGATGCAAATTAAATTGTTGTTGTTGTTTATTATCGTTTATTTATATAAAAAATTTACATTGTATGTGATGATGATAACAAAAAATGAATTTTTAAATTAATATATATAATTCATTGAGAAAGAAAGAAATAATTAATTATCAAATTCACAAAAGTGACAATATCTTATTTAAAATATAATAAATGTTTTCAAAAATTATGTGTTTTTCAAAAATATATTTAAACGCATATAACAATATTTATATACGTTTATAAATCAATATATAGGTGGATTGGATGTTTTCTAGAATCGTTTTAACAAATGTTCGTTAGGCAAACTTTTACTCGGATAAAAACCGGGCAAAGCCGGGTACATTCGCTAAATACAGTTATTTACAAATCTTCGTTTGTGACAAGATACTATTCCTTCAACTTCAAATTACCGAGTGGACCAATTAATACTGATTTTTTCAACTTATCGAGTATTTTTCAAGGGACCGGGAAAATTTTCAAATTATCGAGAGTATCGACAAGTATAGATTCAGTATGGATTGGATGTTTGCTAGAATCGTTTTAACAAATGTTTGTTAGGCTAACTTTTAAAAATCCGGCGAAGCCGGGAACATATATATATATATATACAAAGCAATAACGCGCCATCTATACATATAAAATAAAAGGATTTAAAGCGCGAATGTTTCTTTTATAATAATACAAACTTCTACTGTCCTTACTGCGATGAAAAAATATATTGGGAGGGCTTGGCTCATCAGTGGTGAACCCTCCCAGCGGTTTCGCCAATTTAGTCCACCAGACCGCTTCTCACAGCTCTAATACTGTATTGGATCATTCTGCTTTTATATGCTACACTGAAGGATGGAATTTTAGAAATGGTTTTCAAGTAAACTATGGACATAAGCTTATAGGACAGTAGAATTATATTTAAATATTTGCATCGAGCAATGCTCTTCCGCAAACTATAAAGACAAGGCCAGTTAGGCATAAATTAGTACAAAGCAATAACGCGCCATCTATACATATAAAATAAAAGGATTTAAAGCGCGAATGTTTCTTTTATAATAATACAAACTTCTACTGTCCTTACTGCGATGAAAAAATATATTGGGAGGGCTTGGCTCATCAGTGGTGAACCCTCCCAGCGGTTTCGCCAATTTAATCCACCAGACCGCTTCTCAGAGCTCTAATACTGTATTGGATCATTCTGCTTTTATATGCTACACTGAAGGATGGAATCTTAGAAATGGGTTTCAAGTAAACTATGGACATAAGCTTATAGGACAGTAGAATTATATTTAAATATACATGTATAGATGGCGCGTTATTGCTTTGTATTAATTTATGCCTAACTGGCCTTGTCTTTATAGTTTGCGGAAGAGCATTGCTCGATGCAAATATTTAAATATAATTCTACTGTCCTATAAGCTTATGTCCATAGTTTACTTGAAAACCATTTCTAAGATTCCATCCTTCAGTGTAGCATAAAAAAGCAGAATGATCCAATACAGTATTAGAGCTCTGAGAAGCGGTCTGGTGGATTAAATTGGCGAAACCGCTGGGAGGGTTCACCACTGATGAGCCAAGCCCTCCCAATATATTTTTCATCGCAGTAAGGACAGTAGAAGTTTGTATTATTATAAAAGAAACATGCGCGCTTTAAATCCTTTTATTTTATATATATATATGTTTGTCGGCTATGCACGCCCTCAATATGTAACTAATCTCGCTGAAATTTGAACAGGACAGAGAGTTAAATATATATAAATATATAATGTAACGAATATTATTATCATTATTATCATAATATTCTGTGTGTTCCGGAATATTATTATCAATAATATTCGTTAGGCAAACTTTCACTCGGATAAAACCCGGGCGAAGCCGGGTACACATCCGCTAGTTTTTATAAAAAGCGAGCATTCTGCATCTTTTCATCGAAGTAAAGAGAGTAGGAGGAATTTTTATATTTAAAAAAATCGTTTTAAAATAGTTAAAAATATTTTATAATCTCTAGATATTCTTCAATATTTTATTCGCGAAAATATAAGCTAAAATGACTGTAAATATTTAAGAGAGACATATTTTTTAGCGCGTATACTTTCATTTGAGCGTACACGTTAAGGTGAATCCACATAAATGTTCCCTTCAATTTCTGGTTCATGGCCTACCTCAAAAATGATTAATAAATATAGAAGAAAATAGGGATATAGAGGTAAATTGTAGAAATGCTTTACCCTATGACTCTTTATATCAATTACAAAAGACAATCGAAGTGAAAACTCTCACCTTGAAAATAAAAATATAACTCAATTCAATTATTGCTTCAGAAAATCTGGAAAGCCTACCTAAAGATGACGACTGTGGAATCTTGTCAGTTCAGATATCAGCCTGACGACGTCCAACAAAATACCTGCGTAATCTTTCATATTCTACAGAGAGGAAGTTTGCATATAGCTTTGCGTTTATTTTTGAAAATAATATATTGTTTTACACGTGGAATGAAAAATGCATTTACGAATGGAATGCTTTTTGGAGCGTTCTGGAATAATATCGAACAATCTGAGAAGAACCTATTGGTCGATTTGAATTGATTATGAAAATTTTAGTGCTGACTGCTTTCTGATTGACTGAATGACCTTGAGTGTTATGGAAAGATCTACTCCGGGATATATAGGGATGCGGAGCTCGTGTCGAGGAAGAAGAACAAAGCTACGTGGTGTGCTCCAAGCAAGCACGAGCTGCTCTCTCAATAGGTCAGGTTGCTACTTTAGCCGAGGCTGGTGTACTTCCTAGATTCTAGAAGTTTATATAATAACTTCTGTTTTCTGTTATGTTCTCCTATTTTCCTTATCTGTGTTGCAGTTGGTGAGTTTGCGACTGCTGTATTTTTTACGTTGAGTTTTTTTTTTTGCACTATTCTGTAATTATTTCATTGATTAAGCTTTTATTTAAGTCCTAAATATCTTTTATACCCACAAAGGGTTTTATATATTTAAAATATCAGATATATGTCTCTCTCTCTCTCTCATGGTAGTGTGTGAGATTAAAATTTCCATCTACAAATTTATTTCTACCGTTAAATTGGCGAACAAGTTTCTGCCTAGATATCCCATCCTCAATCGATGTCATTAATTTAATGAGGCACTTTTTGACATCGCGTTAAATCGAGGCAGCTATAGATTTATTAGGGCTATCATAAGTTGAATTTTTCGAAATTTCTAAAGCTGTTATGGTGGCATGTTCACTATACCGAATCCATATGATTGCAAAGATGTTTGCTGGAAATATCGGGCGCATTAAGATTCTGATTGCCTAAGTCTGGTAACGGGAGTCAAACCATTGAAGGAAAGAAGCGAAAGTATGAAAGTCCCGCGGGTATCTGTGACGGTCCAAAGGTCGCTACCCACCCGACACCACGTGGACCGAGGTGAAATCTGATGGTTAGGGGAATAGATATAGGCAAATTTTCACAACTTTTAACTCGTCGCTTTATTTTGTCACGCATTAATATCATATATCTTTTAATAAAAGAAAATTGATTAAAATATCTTTACGAAAAGTATTTTGAAGAGAATAATAAAACTTTGTGCTCTCTTATATTATTAAAAAAGACAACGCACGCAGAAACAAAACAGATTTTTCAAGCACTCTATAGCCAAGGAAATATAATTTAAATCTCCGATAAATTTTCCCGAGAGGCAATAAACGTTTTAAAAACCTTTTGAACAGCTATGATACAGATTGTTAATAGGTAATCCCCTAATATTATGTGCAAATCAATAAGCTTGGGGGATAAGTATCTTTCATATACATTTATTTCTAGCTTTCGGGCATAACCACCCTTCGACAGGAAAAATTATAATAGCTACTACAGTTTTCGGATCTAATTTATATTTACATTTGTGAGACGCCCGTGTCCCAAGTGTAATGCGAGGCTTGCCGCGAGAGGGGATGAGATCTTTGATTTCAAAGATCTCATCCCCTCTCGCGGCAAGCCTCGCATTACACTTGGGACACGGGCGTCTCACAAATGTAAATATAAATTAGATCCGAAAACTGTAGTAGCTATTATAATTTTTCCTGTCGAAGGGTGGTTATGCCCGAAAGCTAGAAATAAATGTATATGAAAGATACTTATCCCCCAAGCTTATTGATTTGCACATATGATACAGATTGATTTACAATTTAGTACGAGAAAAAAAAAAAAGATTATCTCTGCCAATAGAAACTAATGAAGTCTATACTAGAAATAAGAGATATCCACGAAACAAAGATCACGTAAAGCAAAGGCTCGAAGACAGGTCAAAAGAAAGGGATTAGTTTCATTTGTTACTTGGGCGTTATCCTAAATTAAGGGGCAGAGCTGTTACCAACTTCTTATCTCTATTTCTTATAGGTAGTTCGTGAATAATGTGTCGTAAATGTTCATGGATACGCAATTTTTACTAATAAAAAAGTGATTTATATTTATAAAATTACGGTAAATATAGAAGAGAGAGATATCTCAACCTATGATAAACGTGTAGTTTTATTCTTACACACACAGCGATTATTGTCAGGCTCTCACCTATACACCGCTCATAGGAAGTAAGGTTATTTTAATACACATTTGTACGCCATATTTTATATGCAACGACGTTTTTTTTATTATTATCATTATTAACAATTTGCGGAGCAAATTCAATTTACTTAAAACTTATCTGAAGGAAAACGGATTATTTTTAAATGAAAAAAGTCAAAAATAATGGTGTTCAGAAATGGTGGAAGACCAGCAAGAAATGAAAACTGGTTCTGGGGAGGCACTCCATTGACTGTCACCCCTAGAATAACATATCTGGGATTTCCCTATACAAACACACACAGTACCAGACAAGCTGCGCTAGTTTTCAAAGCAAAGGCATATACCGCACTAAACTCAACCATTGGTTTTCTAAAAAGAGAAAAAATCAATTCGATAGAAGTTGCATTCAAACTATTTGAATCTTCGATAAAATCAATTCTTCTTTACGCGGCCCCAGTGTGGGCCTGTGATAATGGGGAAATTATAGAGCAACTTCAAACCTCATTTATAAAAACCTTTCTTGATTTACCTAGATATATCCCGGGGCACATACTAAGATTGGAAACTGGAAGAATCTCACTTACTGCTACCGCCACAAAATTAGCATTGAAATACTGCATGAGAATACTGGAAATGGACGAGTACAGACTGCCAAAATTATGCTGGAACAGACTGAAAGAAGTACCTGGAATGTCAAAAAAACTCCATAGGATTATACAAAACCGTTAATGATATAATCAATTGTTGTGGTCAGTCATGGCTGAACCTCCCACCGAACCATGATACAATTAAAAAAGAACTTCTTAAGATTATGAAAACTGATGTAAATGGACTTAGATTTACGCAGACGTATAAAAATAATTAAATTGTGTATATATTTATTTATTGGGTTTTGACTAGAGACTAGAGTAAATACATTCTGTCGAGAGATATGTAAAATCAGCATTGTTTAATTTTGGGATTAAATTTGTTTTGTTAAATTGTTTCTATGTAAATATTTTTAAAGAAGAAAAATAAACTTTTTTTATAAGTTCTGATAATTTTTATAGCTAGAGGGATACATCTTCAAGAAAAATAACAATGGCGACGAGGATTTCGTTCGAACCATATATAATGAAAGAAGAACCTTTTGAAAATGATATTAAACGATTCAAACAGTACATCTGTGTAATGAAATCGAAGGAAGACGATTGTTCCCTTTTTTATTATGTCTGTTGGAGCGAATACTTATAGTATTCTAAAAGAATTGATCGCACCTAGAGATGTTTGTGCATTAAAATTCGAAAAAATTGTGAATATTTTAATTGTTCATTTTACACCGAAGCCAAATATAATTTTTAAAGGATATGCATTCAGCCAGTTGGTTCAGGAATATGGCGAAAAAATAGAAGATTATGTCCTTAAATAAAAAAAAAACAGGCTAATAGGTGTGACTTTGGTTTAAATTTTGAAGAACAACTAAGGGATAAGTTCGTTTCAGGAGTTTCTAGTCAAGTTATTTTGAAAAGATTACTGCCAGAGCCTGAGATCACTTTCAATATGGCAGTAAATATGGCTACCACAATAGAAACGGTAGATTGTAATGTGCTGAAAATAATGTCTTATGCTGAAACTAAAGAAATAAACAAATTACATTCTAAGTGCAAACATCGTGGAAAGATGAATCATCATTCGGACAAATGTTTTTAAAAAAATTCTTTCTGCTATTCTTGTAAATAAAAAATTGGGACATATATCGACTGTATGTCATTCAAAGTCTAAAAATAGATATTTTCAACCAAGAAAGAGAGGTACATCTAGTGAAGCGTCTGCCCACGGAGAATCATTTTCAAGAAATAATGGTGAGTCCATCAATAATATAGAATATCTGACAAATAAATTTGAGAGTATTTTGTATGTCTTCGACATAAAATTCTTAGCAGAAATTGACACTGGTCCGGCTTTAACAACTATGTCAAAAGATCTATTTTAAAAATATTTTGAACATATTAAATTGTTTCCGTCTAAATGTTATTTAACTGATTATCAAGGAAAGGGCATTTCCTCTATTGGATAAGGTAATGTAGAAGTAAGATTTAAAAATAAAATAGGCCATTTAAACTTAATAGTAACAGATATTAAAAATAATGAATTTCTCATATGAAAAGACTGGATAGTATTTTTTGATATGGTACAAATTAATGTCCAACAAAGTAATAATTTTGATACTAATTTATTTTTTAATAAATATTATGAACTTTTCGAAGATATAGTCTTTCCAATAAAAGATATTTCCGTACACATTAATGTAAAAATAATTTTTAGCCAAAAGTTTGGAAGAGGATTCATCTTGACTATTTCTATTTTGCGGGAAAAACCTTTTTGATATTAGTGGATGCGCATTCTAATTGGATAGAATTGCAAATGGTTCCAAATACATCGGCGGGATTCTGCATAGACTTTTTGAGAGAATGTTTAGCGAGATATGGTATCTCGGAGGTGGCGGTAATGGATAATGGGCCCCGTTTAGAAGTTATGAAATGAAGTCATTTTTCGAAAGAAACGGCATACATGCGATGTTTAGCCCCGCCTACCATCCAGAGAGCAACGGACTAGCGGAAGTGTCTGTAAGAGAGATAAAAAAATCTATGAGAAGAATTATTTCGGAGGAAAGAAAATTACCCCTTGAGTTTGCTTTGATAAAAGCATTATATGCATATAGATTGAGTCTTTTGACTAGAACGGAAAATCCCCTACTGGAATATTTTTAAATCACGAGATTAGAACGAAGATTTCCATGTTGAGCAAGAAATCAGTAAGAGTAGGGAGATTGAAAAATAAAAAATAGAGCAATAGCTACAAATTAAATGATAGAGTAAGATACAGATGGATGGAAAGAGGAAAGCCGAAATGGATGTTTGGGATTGTAAAGAGAATAGTAGGAAGCAACAGCTGTATGATAGAAACTGATGGAATTGAAAAGAAAGTACACACTAACTATATGAGAAGTATGGAGAGAAAGGATGTTTCGTCATCAGAAGAAGGAATAAGCTACCAAAGGCCTCAGACGTCAAGTCCCCTGACTCCTGCTACAATAGTAGCAGAATCTACACCTGGACCACCGGCTGAATCTACACCTTTCCGGAGATATCCACTACGAGAAGGGAGACCACCGGATAGATATGTACCTCAAAAAGTGTTGCTATCTTAAAAAAGGGGGAGTTGATGTAAATGGACTTAGAGTTACGCAGACGTATAAAAAAAATAAATAGTGTTTATATTGATACGTGCTGTAAGCATCTCAAAATTATTATTCTCATATTTAACTTTACATAGAACTTTATTCCAATAATCATCATCACTTAACATTGTTTACACGAGGACTTTGTAAAAATGGCGGACGTTGGTTAAAAATAAAAAACTAACGAGACATACATTCTTGATTATTTATTTCCTTTACATTAAAAATAGCTATAAAAGAAAAACTTACATACATCCGCTACATACTTGGCGCAGCCGGCAGGATACGAAAGAAAATTAAAAATGTAAATTTTTAATCAAAAGATTATATATTTCAAATTTAAATAACTCATTTAGAAACATCTTTATTTGTATAATGGCAAATATACATAGATTTGAAAAATATTCTGGCAGTAAGAATAATATAAAAATTGAAAGTTGGATTAAGTTGTATGAAGTAGAAAATTTAAAAGCAAACGATGAAGAAAAAATACACAATCTTATCTATTATTTAGCAGATGAAGCCTTAGAATTTTTTGCTGATGAAATTCTTACAAATGCACATATAAAAAAATGGGAAACTGTAAAAGATAAACTCATTGCCAGATTTAAGCCTTGCACATATAGTCCCATTGTATTAGCATCTAGCAGAAAGCTCCTTGCAAGTGAAACTGTGGAGACTTATTTTAAAGAAAAAATGGACTTACTGAATCAAACATCCTTGAAAAAGGAAGAGAAAATACAGCTACTAACAGATGGGCTACCTTTGAATTGGAGGGATGTGTTTGCAGCAGCACAACCTGCAGATCCAACCAAATGGATACAAGTTGCACTTTTTGTTGAGCATAACAGGCAACAAAGTAAGCTGAGAAATTTGTTTAAACCCAAAGTATGCACTCTATCTCAACAGGAAAGATCAGCTTCAAATTGCCCATTTTTCTGCCCAATTTGCATGAAGAAAAGAATTAAAGTGAAACATTGGTTGAATGAATGTCCTGATTATGACCCAAATTATAAAACAGAAAGATCATCTAAAAATACACAACCAAAACAATTCATTACAACAGTCACTGAATCAACCACAAGTAATGAAACAAACAAAGTAACTTGCTTATCAACTAACAATCCTCCTTATAAATTGATAGACTTTAAAATTTGTGTCAACAAACATCCTTTACAAGCCTTCATGGACACAGGTGCTACCATATCTCTAATAAGTCAAAAATTAATAAAAAGTTTGAATTTACATCCTTTAATAGATTCTCCCATGCAAATTCAACAAGCTAACTCATTAACCAAAACTTTGGGATATGTTCATGTAAATTTGCAAATTCATAATAAAACTAGAAAGGTCAAACTTCATGTAATACCTAATTTAAAATTCCAGCTACTCATTGGCTTGGATATTGCAGAAGACTTTGAACTTATTGTTGACACTAAAGATAAAACAGTCTACACTAAGCAATCAGCAGAAATGGCACTTGTTTGCACAACCTGTAATCAGTTGCAACAACAACAACAACAAAACCAGATCCAACAGCAACAACAACAGAACCAGATTCAACAACAACAACAGCAGCAACAACAGAACCAGCTCCAACAACAGTAACAAAACCAGGTCCAACAGCAACAAAACCAGATCCAGCAACAACAGCAGCATCAGCTCCAGCAACAACACCAGATGCAACAGCAGCAGAGACAACAACATCAAAGACAGGCAGATCTCAGCTTCATTGAAGACCCTCAATATCATCAAAACACAGTGATGGTCAAGAAGAGAGGACTACTCAGGGCTGTGGTGCCTGCTTCTTTTAAAGAACATGTTCTGAAGGAATATCATGATAACATGAGTCACCCATCCATGAACAAGACAGTCAAATTAATAGTTCCTTTATTTTGGTGGTCAGACATGGTACAGGAAATTAAATCTTATGTGAGATCATGCAAGACATGTCAACTGACCAAATCATCTAACCAACCAACTCTAGGACAACTAATAATTCCAGACACAGAACTACAACCAGCTCAAGTAATAAGTGCAGATACAATAGTTATGGGAACAGCAGCTGAAAAGACAAAGCACAAGTACATCCAAGTGTTCATTGATCATCTTACAAGATATGTTTGGGCATTTCCCACTATCAAAAACACAGCTCAAGCAACGCTACAATGTTTCAACAGAATCCTTCAAGTCTCGCTACCCATAAAACATATTATCACTGACAACTGAAAGAACTTTAATTCCAAGGAATTCAAAAGGTGTTTGAAAGTTCATAACATCAAACAAACTTTCACCACACCATACCACCCCCAGAGTAATGGAATGTGCGAAAAGGTTAACGGAACAATCATGACCAAGTTAAGAGCGGCCTTGCTTGATAAACCGAAAGTGAAATGGAGCACACTTTTGCCCAAGGTCATTACTGACTACAACAACACCCCTCATGACGTAACAGGTTTTCCGCCATCTTTTCTACTTTTTGGTTACAATGTGCAGCCACAATTTGCTGATAACCCCTCAACCTCGGTAGAAGATGCTAGAAAACTGGCTATAAAAAGAACTCAACATCATCGTGATATTTCCAAAAGAAGACATGATTCAAGGCATCCCGACATTGAATTTAACCCTCGAGCGCGCGCGCTAGAAATGTAACGTACTTGCGCGCGCTGGGTGAAATTTACCCGATATTAAAATTACATATTTTGAATATAAATATTAACTGAGGAAAAACAAAACCTTTTCTATTTCAAAGTAACAACATTTTAATTTTCAAAAAAGGCAATTATTAATAAAATATTTATATTTTTTACACAGATTAAACATTTTAAAAACTATTCTTGAATAATCCTCAAAATTGGTAATGGCATATAAAATATGCAACTATTGCTCCTTTTCAATATTAAATATATAAAATTCCAAGAGGATATTTTAAACAAATCATTGCAAACTGCAATTGTATGTCCTTTATAAATTGGCTTTGCACATTTATGGCACAAAGTTGAGGTCTTCCAGTCCTTACTGGAGGGACACACTATATCTAGTAGGAAGCTTTATCTTGCGGTTCCTGACCTTCTTTATGGCTTGAAGTGCCTTCTAAAAATAATTGAAATAAATATTTAGAGTATACATTTATGATTTAAATTAAATTAACTGTAAAAAAAGGAAATTTTTAATAGTCTTTTAGGCAGTGAAGAAATGATTTTTCTTTGATTTAGTTGCTCTTTGATGAGTTCAAGGGCCAAGACTTTCAAGAAATTTCTTCAAAAGAGCCTATAAAGGTGTATTTTAATTTTTTGCCTCACCTTTCAAGCCTAGTAAATGTGTAATGACATTAGGCGTTCTCAGGTTTACTGTTTGTGAAGGACAATTTTTGAACCATTTGATTTTCGAGGCTCTCCCTATATAAAAAATGTGTTTGTGGGATAATTCCCTTATTCCACAAAATTCCCATATCTGAATATATTCCAGTGTCACTTCCATAAAAATGTTCATTCAGATGATCTTCTTCAATATTACCTTCTACAATAATCTCTTCTTGATCGAATAAATATGACCTTCTTCCCTCCATTTTATATATAATTATAGGCTAATAAATATATCAACCTATTATAGTTATTTTTTAAATTATTAATTCGAATTATTTATCTCACTTTTAAAAATGTTATTAAAAAAATGCAACAAAAAAATTACGTGAGTGCGCGCGCCGGGTAATTTTTACCCGACAGTGACAATAGATGGAATTTCAGTGGGAGCTGTCAAAATGTGAAACCAAAACTTTAGACTAATTGATGAGTCAGGAAGCTAAACGAAACCACTTCTCCGCCAACCGATTTTTTATTGGTTAATTCTCCATTCAAATGTTGCCATGGGTAATTTTCACCCGGCGCGCGCAACGCCGGGTTAAAGTTGGAGATCTCGTTCTTAAAAGAATTCCCTACAATGATCCGAGGCTAATTAAAACAGCTCCCAAATACGAAGGACCATTCCAAGTTTTGAGAAGATTGTCTAAAGTGACTTACGAACTCTCTACAATGGATCAAGACAACCCACCAAGAAATCCCACAGGAGATCCTATAAAGGCTCACATCTCTCAATTAAAGTCATTTATTCTCCGTGAATAAATGCATCAAAGCGGGGGTAAATGATACGTGCTGTAAGCATCTCAAAATTATTATTCTCATATTTAACTTTTCATAGAACTTTATTCCAATAATCATCATCACTTAGCATTGTTTACACGAGGACTTTGTAAAAATGGCGGACGTTGGTTAAAAATAAAAAACTAACGAGACATACATTCTTGATTATTTATTTCCTTTACATTAAAAATAGCTATAAAAGAAAAACTTACATACATCCGCTACAATATTTATTTATTGGGTTTTGACTAGAGACTAGAGTAAATACATTCTGTCGAGAGATATGTAAATCAGCATTGTTTAATTTTGAGATTTTTAATTTTTAAAGAAGAAAAATAAACTTCTTGCCAGAACGATACTTGTCATGGAATCTGTCATCGAAGATAATAGCCTTCATTGCACGAACTAGAATTACTTCAACTCTAGATAGAGAAAGTCATATTCTCATCATCAAAAAGGAAAACATTCACTGCAGGATTTGTGGAAATATGATATCTGATATAATCTCCCACTATATTTAGGTGAAAAAAGAGAAAAAACTCTTAAAAACACCTTCTGGAGACTTAGCAACCCACTGAAGACGCAGAGAATTATTTCAGAAAAGAAAAAAATTAGCAATGGAGCTCTATAATTTCTACAGATCAAACTAGCCGCCAGGAGGCGAAACTGACCGGACGTGCGTCGCTAGGCTCCGCTAGTTCCGGTAAATATTGTTTTTAAATATTCATTTTGCTTATTGTATAATTTATAAAAGTCTTATAAATTGTTTAATTGAAAATATTATAACTTTTTTAATTGGCAATCACTGTTTAAAAGTTTAAGAGATTTCCTTTTTTTTTTGTTATTATTATTTTTGAAAGTCTTTTCAATTGTTGTTTTCGCACAAATATGCAAAAATAGAATATGGAAATAATTATTCAAACATTAAATGATAAGTTGGATGAAATTTATAACTATTTTGACAAAATATTTCAACAAAATAAAAAAAAATCTAACTAAAAATGATATTACATTTTTGTCAACTATGATTAGGCAAACCAAGGATGGTATTTCAACTTTAAAAGAAATAAATAACCAAGATATATTGGAACTAATGACAACAACAATTACAGATGTTATGGACCAAAAACTGAAAGGGATCCAAGATGAATTAGTTAAAACAACTCCAACATATGCTCAAGTAGCTCGTACAGAAACACCACAAGATTACATTTTGAAAAAAAAAATTACATAAGGAGTTCACAATAGTGGCAACACCTATAAATGTGGAAGATAATACAAAAAATGTACCAAACTATATCAAGCAAAGTTTAAAAGCTTAGGGACGAAGAAAAAAAAAAGATTAACAAAATTATAAATGCTAGGAAATCTGTAATAATAAAGACCCCTACAGAATCAGACATGGAATCTCTAAATGATGAGTTAGGCAGGACAGAGGAACTCGCAAATATCAGCAAAATCTTTATCCCCAAACCAAGAGATCCTACAGTAGTAGTCAAAAATGTTAATAAACTTACAGAAACCTCTAATTTTACTAAAACAATCTGCAGTATGAACCCTGATTTGAACGAAATGGAAAACGATATCCATGTTCTGTTTAGCATGAAATCGAACACGCCCCACCACAACATAGTTCTAAGGGTTTCTCCAAAGGTTTACCAGATCCTTAAAAATATGAATAATAAATTATACACTGACTTTGAACGCTGTTCTGTAGAAGATAAGATTCTGGTAAAGCAATGTCAGAAATACCTTCAATTTAATCCCAACCATAAATTGGCCGATTGTACTAACGTCGAGATTTGCAAATTATGCGGCGCGCAAGGAACTCATGATTGTTCAAAAATTTGCAATTGTTATAACTGTCTAAAACATCCTAAATTTAGAAACTCGCCGAATCATAGAGCTAATTCCTCGGACTGTCCTCTATACAAAATACAGATAAACAGAATTATCCAACGAACGAGATATCATCCAACCGCCAATTAAGCCAACTTCGCAGCATAGGTTTTTTGTTTATTTAGTTTGATTATCATGTAGGGAAAAGGAATTAAATGTTTACAACAAAATGTAAGAAAAAGTATCTTGGCACTGAATGAGCTTCAAGCTGCAATAAAAGACAACCCACTGGATATCATCCTAATACAGGAACCTTATCTGATTGATAGAGATGTAATTTTCTATTTGGAATCTCAAATAGTGCATTCAACGACAGATTAACAAATTTACACTGCAACAATCTTTATGAATAAGAGTTTAAAATTTAATAAAATCAATAAATTCACAAACTCCTTTTGTACAACCACTTCTTTAAATTCAGCAAAATCAAATACTGTTATTGCAAACTTTTATATACTTCCACATAGGTTTGGTGACACTCATCGAAAATTTATCCAAGAACTTCTGGATACCTACAATCAACAACCTATTATACTATGTGGTGACTTCAATTCTAGACACCCAGTCTGGTTTGATCCGACAACAAACTCCAATGGTTTCAAATTCCACTCCATCATAGATGAACATAGCCTATTTATTCATAATCTTAAGATACCCACCTGCCGAAATTCTAGCTTTATAGATCTTACGATTTCAAACAAAAAATCAATAAGTTTTGTACAAAACTGGAAGACGACTATATTGACGAACATTTCAGATCACGTAGCAATAACCTTTGACATTTATCACAATTTTAACAGGCAAAGGACAGTTCAAAACTCAACAAGGAAATTTATAGAAAAAGATGCTGATTGGAAAACATTTACCTAAAAAATATCAATACAAGACGTAGATAATATTATCACCAAGATAAACCACGCGTCAAACATCAAAGATATTGACAACATTGTAAAGACTCTCACACAAATAATTGAAGAGGCAGCTTATCTGTCACTAAAGGCAAGACAAGAAGCGGAAATCATGAAACAAATACATACTGGTGGGATGGGAAGCTGGAGAATATGAAAAACGATTTCCACTATATTAGAAATTTGTATTACCGACATGGAGAGGTCCTTGAAAAGACCTATAAATCAATGAGAAATAAATATTCAAATAAAAGTAAAAAGGCAAAAAGAGCGAGTTTGAGAATTTTTATAAAAGAAAGTCATTCAACTAACTCATTTGGTAATGCTTACAGGATTTTCAAGTCATTGAGATCGAAAAATAGAAATTTAGGATTACCACTAATAGATAATTTACCAGATCATTTAAAGATCGACAAAATAAAAAGTTTAATGAACGATCTATTTCAGGATGATATTGGAGGTTTGGATAAAGATGATTATAATTTGATTAGAAATTATACGCCTAAATATAAAAATAAAAGTAGTGTTTATATCGAATCTAAGGAAATAGAGGAAACAATTTTAAAAACAAATATTAAAAAAGCACCGGGCCCTGATTACATTAGTAACAAAATGATCAGACCGGCTAAAATAAAATAATCCCGATTCTGCATCAATTATTCAATAAATGTATAGAAATGGGATACTATCCGGATGAATGGAAAAAATCATTCTTAAAAATAATTCCAAAACCAGGCAAAACGAATTATGAAGTAAATAAAAGTTATAGACCTATATCATTGACATCATCTCTCTAAAACATTTGAGAATATAATAAAAAATAAATTAAGTAACTATTATTTAGAGAATAATTTAATGAGCTCAAGGCATCATGGTGTTATGAAATCTAGATCAACAATTACTGGAATTGATAAAATTATAGAAACTATATTGAAACATAAACAAAAATAATTGACTTCCTTGATAGCTATAGATATTGCGGGTGTATTCGACAATGCATGGTGGCCTGCGATTATAAAAAGAATGGATAATGATGATGTTCCCTCAGATTTAATACGGATCATAAAATCTTATTTGAATAATGAAAGGGAGGTGAAATTTACATACGAATCAGAAACCTTTTATAAGAAACTAACTAAAGGATGTCCACAGGGTGGACCTTTATCACCACTTCTATGGAATATTTTGCTAAATGATTTGTTGATAAAATTTGAATCAATGAATGCAGATATTATATGTTATGCAGACGACGTTACAATAATTTGCTGGAATAAGACTATTGAAGGACTAAAAACCGCAAGTGAATACACCTCAAATTATGTGATCCAATGGTGTAATATAAATAAATTAACGTTCAGTACAGAGAAAATTAATATGCTATACCTACATAACAGACAAAAAATACCTATTAAGGTTAATAACAATATAATAATGTCGGTCAAGCAAGTAAAAATTCTGGGAATGAAATTTTCAAATCATAAATGGAAAAACAAACTTTACACCGCATGTTAATGAAATTCTGTGTAAGGCAGGGCGTATGAAAAATTTATTATGTTCACTAAGTGGCAATATGTGGGGTTTAGATACTCAAAAGAGGTTAACTTTATTTAAAACAATCATTAGGCCTGTACTTACATATGGCTCTGAAATTTGGTTCAAATATTTAAACAATCGTTGTAAACAAAAACTGAACTCCATGCAGTTCCAGATCATTTTATGGGCAGTTAGAGCATACAAAACCACTTCATCAAACTGTGTGCATAGCTTGGCAAAAATTCCACTCCTAACAGACTATATAGAATCCAGAATAATCAAATTTGATCTAGCTCAACTGTCCATTGAAGATCTAATTACTTACGAATCCTATGCTCCAAGTATAGTCAAATCATTCTTACACACAAAAATGAATGAAATTTTTGATAATACTAATGAAATTTTCAGAAGCTTTTCGTATTTGGAATTCCAAGATTTTTCCGTCCAAATTTTTATAATATCCAATTCATTAAAGATCATGGCAATTTTGGGAAATTTTTGGCAACTATCGGCGCGGTGAAGGAACCAGGATGCTTCTGCGGAGGTGAAATTCAAGACGCGAGACATTTACTTCTGGAGTGCCCAATTTTCCGGGATTTTAGGGAAAATAAATTTGTCCGTATTGGACAGCTTGATGAATTTGTAGACAAAAAAAAGAGAAGTATAAAAATTTTGATCAATTTTGTAAATACATATAAAACTTTCTTTTGAATTGGAAAAAAAGAGAATAAATCTTAGAAAAAAAAAAAAAAGAACTGCGATGCTTGCTTTGTTGTTATTTATTTATTATCATTTACAAAGCACGCGATATCCATCTTGGATATTTACATGCATACACAAGTTTGGGAGCTTATTTACAGTAATTATTAATATGATTTTAGTTATTATAACTAGGAATTATTAACGTATTTGTCAATTAGTTAACGTTTTAATTACCCTATAATGAATATTAGTGAACATCACAAATAAGAACAGAAATTTAGAGCTATTTACACAGCATATAACTATATAAATTTACTGGCAATGCGTTTCTTTTAAATATCATCATTTTAAATATGATGATATTTAAAAGAAACGCATTGCCAGTAAATTTATTTGTGTAAAATTTTAACGATAGATGGCAATAAAATTAAATTTACTAATATAACTATATACCAGTTATTACAGCCCAGGCTATCTATTACTAAAAAACATTCTACAGAATCTATTAAAATTTATATACATATATCTATTATTAACTATTTGATTTAAACTATTTATATTTAATTGAATTTTTAAACTGCTATTTCTTACAATTATTGCCGTATTTATATTGGGACTGTTCATCAGTTGATATTTTGTACAAGGTCCTGGAAATATTACCTCCTCTTTGATTATATAAGGTTCTTGTATCATTACTATATCTGCATTTCTAATTTCATCAGATGCACAAAGCTCACTTATGGAATTTTTGCTTTTTCTGGTATTTTGCTGAATAATTTTGATTTTGTCAATATATAGTTTTCGCCCCATCATTCTGGAAGTTTATTATTGGCCCGCACCTTCTATATGTGTACAATAGTCTGTTCTTTGTATTATAATTTGCATCTCTTTTTTATAGATTGGGCAGTCTTGACTATTCGGTTTATGCTCCAAATCTCTATTTCTAAAATGTGGATGTTTGACGCAGTTGCAGCATTTAATTGTAGTCGAGCATTCGTGTTCTCCCTCTTTTTCACATTTAATACATTTTTTGGGATTGGGACAGTTATTCCTCTTATGATTAGGATTAAATAAAAAACAGTTCTGACATTGATTCACTAATATTTTATCTTTAATATCGCATCGTTGAATAACCGTGTAAATTTTTCCATTTCTCTTCATGATTTGGTAGACTCTAGGTGAAACCCTCAGTACTACATCTTGCTCTGCTCTATTGGTTTTCATTGGAAATAGCACTTTGATCTCTTCACTAAGTTGAGAAAGTTCAGGGTTCATCTCACATAACGTTGTCGATAAATTATCTAAGTTAGTTATCTTATTGACTGATTTTATGATTATGTTTGGATCTCTTAGTTTTGGGTTGTATATTTAACTGCATTGGTTTAGATCATCTTGCTTAGTAAAACTTTCTATCATTCGATCAATATCTTGATCTTTAGACAATTTTATTACTGTACCTTTTCTAGTATTAAATACCTTGTTAATCCAAATTTTATTTCCCTCCTGTTGTAAAAATTTTATACTATCAGTCACCTTTTGTTGTACCTGTGAGATGTTTTGATTTTCTCATTGGCAGTTATTATAATAGTTTGTTCCTCGGTAATTTGCTTATCTTTTTGAATAAATTTATCTTCCCCATATTTTACCACCTCTGCATACGAATCCTTGATTCTACTTTGTTTTACTATTTGGGATAAATCGTTTCTAATGTCGGTATAATTTTTCTGCATACATTCCCCAATTCCATTTAAACTCTGTTCTAGTTTCACTAATTCTATTACACTATCCTTTAGCTGTTTTGTTGTACTTTTTACATATCCAATATCTTGTTTATTCAACGTTTTTTGATTGTTGTCAAATTTGTCTACAAAATATTTACATAATTAATCCAACCTATCTAATATTAATGCATTCATTGTTTTCTTGTTTTAAAATTTGCATATTTCAGAAGCAAACGAAAAATTTATGAAATAACTCCAGTGAATATATTATTGAGCGATGCCAAACAACCAGTACTTAGAAAGAGAAAATAAAAAACATTAAAAGAAATTTAAACAAATTACACAATAATTTACAGGGTAAAATACTTATCGGAGAGAGAGACGAGGCGACACGCAGTCGGTCAGATCAGCCTCCTAGCGGCAAAAAAAAAAAAGTTAAATTATGTAAAATAATGAATTGAACAGGATTGTATATAGCCGAATTGCTGTGATGCAGTGAAAGGTATTGACGCAAATATCCCTGAGTTTGGGATATCGCGTTTCATGATGTTAATAAAGTTTAATTGTAAATAGATTCATACACCAAAGAGGTAGTGAGGAAAGTTTTAGAACAGATGTGTAAATAAATCCCTTTTCAATCAAAGACTCGCGTGCACAAGGGGAAAAGGAAAATAATTGCTGCATTTTGTTGTTGTGTGGAGAATCCATACAGGGCAATGGGCCCTAATAAAAGCCTTTTTGTTGTTGTTTGTTGTTGTTGTTGTTGTTGTTATCATTATTATGAAAAATAAAATAAGATTTATTCATACAAGCCAACTGTTTGCGATTTCAGAAAATAAAACCTTCGAATTTATAAATTATTATAAAATTGGAGAATTATACAAGGCTGTATCAAATGTTCGTTCCCAAAGCGGAAGCTCATTATAAAATCAAATTATTAAAATACATACCAATATAAATAAAGTTTTAATAAAAAAAGGTTCGGTCCCATGGTCGATGAGCGTGCCCACGTGATTGAAATAACGCAATAGGGTTTAGAATAACATAGTTCAGTATTCTAGTAGAGAGCTAAAGAATGTGCAATAAAAAATAACGATCCGAGTACTATTAAGCTTCTTATTATATTATCTTATATATTATATATTATATTATTATATTATTCTATATTAAATACGCGAAGTGAAGGAAAAAATACTCATTAGAAGAACAGCTCCAAAATGGTTCAAGAGTTTTTGAGAAGGAGCCATCAGCCTTGAGAACAAACCTCGAATGGAATGACAACATGTGACGGATATTGATTTTTTGATTGAAACATACTTTATTGACTTCCAGTCAACATCAAAACAAAGTTACAAAATTACAGCTATCAGCATTAAAATAAATACATGACATCAGACTTGAGGTATTCCCCGAGGGACATCTATATTACATCAAGGGCTACAAGCCGCGGATAGGCGCTTGGCCATAATGGAGGTGTTGTCCCCAACATGCTCAATTGCCATGTTGAGGAATTCGCATAGAATGGTCTTGTTTTCTGGCGAGAGCTGCCTGAGGAATTTTTCCCTCTCAGGGAGAAATAGGGTTGCCCCCAGTACTATATCTTCAGGAACCGCCCCAAAGATTGAGGATAGGAGAGAATATCCGTCTAATTTTAAATAGAGTTCAACCAAATGCTCCTCGAGCTCCTCCAGAGGGGTCCTGGAGGGACACATGACTTGGGCCACGGGTGTAGAAGCCTGGATGGACGATGCAGTCATGCCTTGGACTTCTTAATCGAGGGTTCTAGTCGTAACAGCAACCAGCTGGTGTTCGGCGCTGGAACAGGAGGCTGAGGGGTTTGAGTCTCTTGGGGATGGACAGGAATTTTCGCCCCGGGCGAAGACGTGGCAGGGCTGAAGGGTGTTAACGGGCCTGCTTTATGGGCGCAGGTAGCTCCGCAGCTGATGTAGGAAGGGCGGAGTTGTTGGACGGAGTGGGCTTTGAGGAGAGAGGCTTCGACACCGGGCCCTTCCGGGTGTCCTGATGGTGTCCTCGATTGATTCCCAAGGGGCAGGTGGCTCGCCGATGCCCTTGACGGTGGCATTTGCTACACCTAAAGCCGTAGGTGATGTAGGCAGGCGTCGATTCGCCTTTCGAGACGATCACCAGCTTTACAGGGAGCTGGTGAAGTTTCAAACCTTCATTTAGAAGGATTAAGGCCTTCCTTTTGCCGGTGGTCCAGGTGTAGCTACCACTCGCCACTACCTCATGGTTCAGGGAGACAACCCTGAAGTAGGGCCGCAGCGCTGCGACGATGTCTTCATCTCTTATAGAGATTGGGAGGTTCCCAACCACTGATTTATCCATGCGTTTCCTGTAGGGGAACAATTTAAGGAGGATGTTCCCGATGGTGAGGCCCTCCTCGGATAGGCGCTCCGCCTTCTCGTTGCTCTCCAGCCCGACCAGAACCTGGACGGACATCTTCATCAGCTGGAAGACGGCGCCACTCCCCAGCATCTCTTCTAGATATATTGCACAGGAATGAAATCTGAGCAGTACTCAATATAGCAGCATTAATCGAAAGAAGCTGCTTCCGATATTGCTTTGCTCAGCGACTGTTCCTAACTTGTGTCCCAGGGTTCCTTGCCGCCCTCCTTGGTGGTTGCGGTGGCCTTAATGCAGTAGTGTCAGCCTTAGGTATCTTCACTGGCTTTTCTTGGGAATTACTTTTCCTCTTAAAGCCTTTAGGCTCTTTATTGTCCACGGTGGTAGACTCTATTTCCGAGGCCTCTACTCGATTGGCCCAATTTTTGCTTTTTTCGCGGTCTGATTTGCATCGTCGCCGCTCAACATAGTTGAATTTGCATCTTTGTCCATTGTTTGCATATTTCAACTAATGCTCGTTGATATTTTTTCTTTCAATAAATCAATGTCTTCTGTTTTTCCCTTGATAGAAACATCACCATCACCTAGAGCGTGATCCCGGTTCTGCGCCTATTGGCGCAGATAAGGGTTGCTTATCTCCATCATCTCCAATGCCGGAAAACGCGGAGCTCGAGCGCCGCGTGGCCGCACGGATATTGAGACCCTACGATTTCTAGTGATAGACAACCCACAACAATCTATGCGTTAAATATCAGCCCGACTTGGACCATCCAAAGATACGATCAATCTAACTCTGCACAAGCTGAATTTTGTTAGCAAACGCCCAAGACGAGATCCCCACGGCTGAATATTGCCCAGTCCCAGAGACGAGTCAATATCTGTAAACGATTGTTAGAAAATCCGCAAGATCTTCGGTTTTGGAAGCGGATTGTAACTGGGGATAAAAGGTGAACCTATCTTTGTAACTCCACACAAGAAGACAATGGGTACCCTGTGATCAAGAGGCTAAACCTGTAGTTGAACAGGATCGCTTTGGCCATAAAGTGATGTCTGTATGGTGGAAATTCTATAATAATGTACACTACAAACTTGTTCCTGATGAACGTGCAGTTATTGCCGATCTCTATTAAGAACAACTCAGCCGAGTATAAGAAGTTTTGAAGAATCGATACCCTGCTTTGATTAACCAAGAGTACTCCTACAAAATGACAACGCTCCAGCTCATATCTCGAGCTAGTAGTATAACAACGATTAGAATAAAGGATTTGGAGGATATTGAAGTTCTACCTTACTTGCTCATAGATAGAATTTTGCGCCATCTTATTATACATTATTTCGGTCCATGCTACATTTCAAGTGGGAGGACACTTTGAAATATTCAAGACGTCGAAATTGCCTTTCGTGACTTTTTCGACTCCAAACCCTGAGAATGGTATCGTCATCAAACTGAAAACTTGGCAAAAAGATGGCTGGCTGTTATTGAAAATGACGATCTCTACTCCAAAAAATAAATATTTTTGGTTTATATGTTATTTTTAATGTATATATATATAGTATATTTTAAACTGTATTAAAATGTACACCGTTTATATTTGATACCACCCCCATATTTTGTATATATGCTATATCCTTATTAATAATACCTGTAAACCCATATTTGTATGTAAAACTAAAAATTTTTAAGTCCAAATAAAGATCCAAAGAGCGGTCAGCTGGGGACAGCTGGGGAGAGAGGAGGAAAATGCCAACGCCCATGTGGGGCCGGCCCCCAGGGACTCTTTATAGACGACCCCTGAAAACAAGGCAAGTTTTGACAGGGGGTCAGCAGATGTTCTAGAGGTGTTGCTCGGCAGTCCGCTTCAGCCTTTCTCTCTCTCACACACACTCGCTCTCCATGTCTCGGTGATAAGCATCGAAGTTGGTGTCATGGCCTCTACCTCTGTCCCGTGGGCTGTCCCCGATCCCTCTATGTGTTAACATCTAGCCCTGCCTCTGCTTCTTGTTGTCCGCGTGTGGGAAGATCATCAACACTCGCCTCACGTACACGACTGCCAGTTCATCCATACGCCGGCACATTGCAACAATATTACATATATATATATATATATTAAAAATAAATAAATGACCCACTTATCTTTTATTTTTTCTATTGTTTTTTCATATATATATATGTTATTTTTAAGAATGATTTCTGCTGTTGACTTTGGAATATTATTTTCTAATTATTTTTTAATACATGAGTACCATTATGATATTGTTTTGCAGTCGTGGGAATAATAAAATAGTTTTGATCAGAGATTGCTTCAATTGAGCTAATGGAATATATAAAAATAATTTGATAAAAGTACTGCCTGGCTTAAAGCGTAAGAATATAAAAAATTAAAAACTTATTTACATAATGTACAAAAGGTTTGAACCGACCACCAACGTGAAAAAACAACGAGTTTTTATATGCAAAGCGTGACCTCTGGCGGTCGATTTAACAGAATAATTGAATCTACGATATATAATTTTAAATAAAATAATATTTTTATATAAAATATATATATATACTAGATGAATGACCCGGCTTCGCCCGGGAATTCCCCCGAGTGCAATTCCCCATCTCTCTCAGTAAGAAAAAAAAAAAGGCTTATAAAAATGCAAGCCAAAATACAGTCATGTTAATAAATTTCAATAAATGTTCAGTAAAAAATAAAAGGGCACATGGAACTTAGGCAAATATATGACAACAACAGACTAAATTTTAAACTATCAATGAAACATATGATTTTTTTAAAAGAATAACAAAACAAAGGCCATTACAACAATGACAAAACATAAGCCCATTGTTTACATACAGTAATAAAATGTACAGTAATAAAAGTTTGTAAATATTGTTAAATCTGCATTGTTTACTAACCGTAATAGCCATGTTAATATTTTAGGCCGATAAAAACCAAAGGATATATGGATTATAGACAAACACATGTTTTGGCTGTTATATGAGACAGTAATTAATATTAAATTCTCACTACATATGATTTTTTTTTTTGTAAATATATTTTTAAAAAATAAAGGCTAGAACAAAAATTATAAAAATACGAAATCCATTGTGTACATAGTAACGATAGGTTTGTGAAGTTTTTTAAAATTGCATTTTTGTGTGCACTTACCGTAACTTAGTAATACGAAGTTGGGCAAGCGATTTGGAAAATATGCAGAACGCTCATTGGTCGGTTAATTCGCCTGGTGTTGTCACTTCGCCTCGTATTTACTGCCGCGCAAAAAAATAGTTCTGGAGATTCTTTACACTTTATTAAAACAATATCGAACTTTCGAGTATTTCTGCCTTCCTGCTCCAGAGCCTTGATGTAGTCCACCGGAGTGAACTCCGGGGAGTACTCCAGATAGACCATCTGGTCAAAGGTCCCGGCAGCTGCTTTGCTCCGGCATTGATCTAGCATTTGCCTTGACACCTTGATTTGCTCAACGATGTTCCTGGGGCGCGATGGCTGGCGTGGCGCAGTGTTGTCCCGGGGGGCTTCAGTCTGGCGTGATGGACCAAGTTGAGGCTGGCGCACCCTTTCTGAAGGAGGCGAACGTTTCCTCTTTTTGCATGGCTCGAAGTTATCCATTTCGTTTTCAACTATGTGAGCCCAATTCCGGCTTAATTGCGAGCGATTTGCATATCCGCCGCTTGTCGCGGGCGATTTTACATAGTTTACAATTGTTTCCGAATTCGAAGAATTCTTGGTGAAAAGGTTTTCCGCCGATATTTCGGCTTTCTTTGCTAATACCTCGCCGGGAACAGCACCAGCCTGTTTCCCGTCATATTGGCTATCCGCCAATACCGAAAACATATTTGTAACTTCCATCCTCTCGCCCTCCATGTCCGATGAACGCGGAGCTCGCGCGCTGCGTGGCCGCACGGCCGAGAGAGAGAGATTTGAACCAGTGCTACCCAAAACACAAACATCTCGAGTTCCATATAGCAATCAGTAGTCTAGTTCATTAGACCATGCCACAGAGAGAGAGAGAGATTGAGATTGAAACTGATTTATTACAATGTACCTATAAAATTATATAGGGTTAATTATATATAGAGAGAAAAAAGTATAGAACAAAATAATTACAAATCGTTTGTATCAGGTGTCGTCTCGTTCAATGTCGCATTCTGCCCTGAAGTCGGACAGCATCTTGCCTGGGTCGGAGTCCTTGTCCCCGACATGAGCGATTGCCTTGTCAAGGAATTTCTTCAGAGCAGAGATCTGCTCGGACGAGAGATACTCGAGAAAGTCCTCCCTCTTAGTTAGGGATTCAACAGCAAATTCAATTTCGCACCTGTAATAATCCCTATATAGGGGTGTCAGGAAGGAGTCAGCGTCTAGTACCTCAAACAGATCCTCAATCTTCAGTGAAGTGGACTGAGGAGGCTGTATGTTTTGTGGTTTGGGGATGGAAGATTCCGATGTTAGTGCAGCCTTGGCCTGATTTTTGTCAGGGTCCGCTGTTGGTGAAGTAGCGGTCGAGGAAGGCGCTAGTAGAGATGGTAACGCGCTGGTGCTCGACGCCGGAGCAGAAGGCTTGGTGACTGGAGTGTTCTGGGAAAGGACTGGGCAGCTCTCCTCGGGCGAAGACGCGGCAGGATTGGGAGGTGTCACATGGATTGTCTGGATGGTTCCAGAATTTCCCTCAGCCGATGTAGTCGCTGTGAAGCTGTGGGAGGGGGTGGGTTGGGAGGGTGGAGGTGTCAACACCGGTCCACTTCGAATACCCTGGGGGCAGGTGGCTCGCCGATGTCCCTGGCGGTGACATCTACTACACCTAACGCCGTAGGTTATGTAGGCGGGTGTAGACTCCCCTTTGGAGATGATCACCAGCTTGGAAGGGAGCTAGTGGAATTTGCGTCCTTCATTCAGAAGGATGAAGACCTCCCTGTTGTCGGTGGTCCAGGTGTAACCGTTACAGGACATCACTTCATAGGCCAGTGAGACAACCCGGCAGTAAGGTCGCAGGGCTTCAATGATGTCCTCCTCCCTCACTGCGATGGGCAGGTTCCCAAGGATGATCTTCTCCGACTTCCTTCTGTATGGGAATGCCCTGAGGAAGGTGTTGTTGATGGTGAGTCCATTCTCCACCAGGCGCTCCGCCTTCTCAATGCTGTCCAGTCCGGCCATAACATAGCCGGACATCTTCATCAGCTGGTACATTACATGTAATGCCTCGATAAAGATTGGCGTTCAGCCAGCAGAATAAAATGAGAAAATGAATATATAAGATTAATAATGATAGAGAGAGAGAGAGAGACGGTTAAACATACTTTGATGAGAGAGAGAGAAAGAGATTGAGATTGAAACTGATTTATTTCAATGCTCATATAAGATTATATATGGTTAATTACAGAATTGAATAAATAAGAGAGAGAGAGAAGTGTCATCGCCCAAATTATATATGTAATGTGGTGAGGTCTGGTAGCCTCTTGTTTTGTCCTATCGACTAAATCTGTGATGAAATATCCAGTCGACTTAAACTGTGGTGTGAGTCCCTGTCAACTCTCGCTATACTGTGTTGACCGAAGAACAGTCAGGATGGGGAGTTTTCCAGTACCTCTCTGCACCTTGGAAGACCTTTAAAAGTTCTCACAAAGTACAGGCAGTCGTGGTCGAGGCAGAGTGGAAAGCTTGGGAATGTCCATACACAAAAAACGAAGACACAGTTGCACTAAGAAAGCTCCATGAACAGATAAAAGTTGAGCTAGGAGCGAAAGATGGAGAGATAGAAGATTTCTTACTGGTCTACATGATGGATGAGATGAACCTGGGGTACAACCGACGAGGGCCCACCCAGATGGTGAACTAACTGTCAAGTGACTGTATTATTGGCTAAAGACGGGGGGGATTTTATATATTTTCCGAGAAAGGGAGTGTTGCATTTCACCAGATGTGAAGAGTGCGGATCGTCTGGTGAAAACCTAAACTGGCGCCGTGGTAGTTTCCATTTTTAGACCTTGTTGTTTTGTGACTTCCATCTATCTCGAATTTAGATGTTTTTGACTTCTATTCTCTTTATCTCAACTCTTAATCTATTACAGAGTTTTATTTATTTATCATCAGTTTGTACAAATTACATTACATATGATGATGTAATGACACATGTCAATCATGCGTATAATCATTTACAGATGTGTTCCTATTATACAACATGGAAATCTTGTTATAAGTTATATACAATATGGGGTTGTTGGTTAAATTACCATATATATATATATTATCTTTACAAGATCGTTGACACCTTGAGCCCTTTTTAAAAGTCAAATCTTAGTAGGCTCACACGTTCTCTGATAAAAAAAAAAAAAAAACGGGCTGATAATATTTTGACCGTACCTTTCGCGGCGGTGGTGGCAGCAAATTCCTTAGATCCACCCAGACGCATTGGAGACTCTGTATTTACAGCAGCAGAAAACAAATATGGTTGCTGTCGGATTCTAAAAGCCTTCTGCCAATAATTTTAGCTCGTCTCGAGAAGTTTGTTTTTTCTGGCGACAAGAGGGTGTCGATATTTTTACTGAAGTCAGACAGCTCTTCCTGTCGACACGGTTTCACCGCCTTGACTTGGTGTAGCATATTTTATCCATTCTTGCTAGGATAGTTACCCGCATTAACTCGATGTAGCGTGTTGTTTATCCTTTCTTTTCATTACGGATTCTCATATACTTGAAACTTGAGAGAGAGAAATTTATTAATTTGAAAAAGATAAAATTCATTATTTTTAGTGAGGTATTTGTGTAGTATTTTAAATTAAAAATATTTCGAAAAAATAATTAATTGTTTAAATATCAAGGTCGAAATATATCAATAACAATATTTTCTTATAAAAATACTTTAAAATATAGTTTGATTTTTAAAAAGGTATAAATATATTCAATGTGCCTAAACTAAGAAAATACAAATTTTTAAATGCCTTAGCAATGCTAATAATTGCTTCAGATTTTAATAGCACATATTTTACCGATTGTCCTGTATGCATTTCGTATTTGTTTCAACAATGGAGAATTGTTATATAATTACTATTGAAGCTCCACGGTGAAATGAATTATATCTGCGGTTAAAATTTGTAGTTGATGAAACAAAAGCTCCATTTAAAACCTATGTGATGGAGAAAGAAATTACTGAAAGAGCGACCTGAAATTGGTCCTACATTAATGGCCGAGGTGAAGGAGAGCAAACATTTAACCGCAAACCTCCTTCGGACAATAAGCTGCTCTTGCTGGTAGTCCCTTGTAATGACCTTTCCAGACGCCTAACCTCAATCTACGCTCCAGTGTTTTCTTCCGCAATCATTCTTGGCTCTTCTACCAGGTTTCTGGAAGCTCCTATCTCTGTTGTGATAAACTGTCATAAGTTCCTTCACAAAAGCACGCCGTCATCCATTGCATGAACAAAACATAGTGATGCTACACAAAACCTTTGCCTCAAACCGATTTAAGATTTTTTAAAATTTCTTTATATTTTTCTCACTGTGTTTTTATGAAATTGTTCAATATCTAAGCATAACAAAGTTTCAAGCTTCTAGAATTAGCCTTTAGAATTGATCATTCTCTGTATGTTTCGCTATAGCTGCGAAATATTCTTTCTACAAGCCTTGTTTTTATATTAGTCTTTCGGGGAATTTACTTAATTTATTTAAGGAATGTTTTCGCATGAAAATACAAGGTGAAAGACTCCAGAGTATGATAAGTGTCATGAATATGATAACATGTATATGAGCCCTTGTCTAGGCCTATAGAACCGACCAATGATTGAAGTCATGAATGTGGACTCTGATTTGCTTCAAAGTTTCTTTTGCATCGATCGCATTAAGAATACGGAGCAAATTTTGAAGGCAAAAGCGATTGATATTGACATGGGTGGATAAGGGAAAAGATAGACAAAAAATAACAAATGGCGAAATAGCGCGCTATTTATATTTGAGAAATGAAACTATTAAATCATGCAAATATTTATTTTAAAATAAAGCACACCTCTTACTGTCCTTAACTACTGTGAAAATTATGAAGCGTGTGTTTTGTGTTAAATAAAAGAGTTCAAGCTCTTTAATAGTTTTATTCCTTGAAATAAAAAATAAATTTGAAACTAAAGGAAATAATATGTTTATCTTTAAGGCGATTACACTGAACGACCTATTCCTACTGTCTTCTCAAGGAGAATAATAGCCAATTATGTTTGAGATGGTCGAACAACAGATAGTTGGGAAGAAGGAACGCCACATTAATTTGTGTGTTCGCTAGTGATATTTTAAAAGCGTTTCGGAATTTACAGTTGTATCTAAGTATGTAACCTAGTACTAACTTAATGTTGTTGAAATGTCTGTCGGATACTGCCAGTATGCGAGAGATCTGAGCATATAGAACACGAGATTTATATACAATCTATAACATTTAGATATTCAGATAAAGACAGAAAACTATTCTCAAAATTTGGAATGATTATGACAACTAACTATATCAATAGCGCTTACAAAATTGAAAATAATGGTAAAATAAAGCAGCACTAAAGCTCATACTCAAAGGGTACAACAAGTATTTCCCGTTTAAGCGATCAACTGCTGTATTGTAAGCCTGCAAATACCAACTCTTTCCGCGTTGAATTTCATGTGTTGGGCCTGAAGGGATTACTAACCTTTGTTGCTATTCTACAAAAAGAGAGATCACACTTGATACCTTGAGAATTTGAATAGATATTACAATAATCTGAGGAATCATAAAATGACTACAATATAGCCTCTAACTAGCGACCTATCTGAACGACCGCTTTTATAAATTCTACTTGTCCTGATCTAAAAAAAAACTCCAATGAGCAACCACCTACAGAGAATTCAGGTTTTTCGGCTTTGGTCTCTCATTGGAGGTTCAGACTTGAGAGACACTATATTTTTTATCTATTAAGGAATAATCTGTAAAGGGCAATTGGAATTCACCTCAACAGCACCCATCTATCCTTCACTTAGCATAGATTTGCCAAAGAGATACCAGGGCGTTGACATTAAACTAATAATAAAGTTTACTACTCTCGAGATAAAGCATGCACAAAATCTCCCTTAAAATTAAACATGATTGACGACAAGGCTTTCTGCATTTACGACTCTACGTTATCATGTGCAGGTGCTGATACGGTTCCGGCGGCTTTCCTCTCACGCCACTACGAGGAGTGTCCATTTACATGCGGTTACATGAGCAAACTTGTTAGAAGAGGAATCCAGTAAAACTTGTCTTAAGTTTATAACTTGTCCACTCAGGAGACCAAAGTGATATGACTGGATAGCAGATGCTCCTACCTTAGATGTTTTTTTTTTTTCTAGTTATGAAAACTTTTTTTTTTTTAATGTATATAAAACTGAATATTTCTACTCGTTTCTTCAATATTTCTTCCAGAATTTACATTTTTGTTTAAATTTTTGCTTCTTCATTCACCTCGTTATATAAATTAATGATTCAGTTACTTCTAAATATAGAATTGTGTAATTAAAATTGATAATTGAGTTTCATGGAGCACTTGCTTCCAGGCGTCTCAAATGTATCTATATTTTATGTAAAATAGATCTTTAATTTATGGAGTAAAAAGCACGAAATTAATATCTAAGCACTTATGATTAAAATTTAAATTCTTACGCCATTTGGATAACTGCAAAGATTTTTCCCAAACTTTATTCAATACAGTTAATTACACACACTGGCCACAAAAATCGCATCACCTATAAAAACTTCAGCAAATTTTCTTAAAATTTGCATACTTGATTAGAACATTAAGGCGTGTAAATTATCTATTTTCTGAAACCGTAACTAGAATTTAAGTGCATAAAAATAGCCATGTTTATTCATAAAAATATATTTAAATAGCTTCTTAGTGTATCAATAATTAGTTATATATTTTTTATATCTATATATATATATATATATATATATATATAAATCAATGTTTGTATGTTTGTTTGTTTGTATGTCCGGTATACAAATTCGCAGTAGTTCACTAATTCAAACCAAAGTTTCCATACATAGGTAAAAAAAATACGGGGAAGACGATAGGCTATTTTAAAAAATATATATTAATCAATTTTTAAAACTATATATTCAAATTATTCTAATTAGCTCACGAACAGCGCCCTCTATCAAGTACTAAAAGGTTATAAATACGTTTAAAATCTAAATCTTCTCAATATTTTATTAATAATAGTTCGCTTAATAACACATACGTTTAGAATACTTGATCTAAATCGAAATATTTATAGACGCTCGCTCGATTTGAAGATTTATATATTTTCATTTTTAGATATAACTGATCTAATTCGCCGTTTAAAATAACTGCTCTAATTCGAAATATTTGGTATGTTTTATTTGTGTTCACTCTATTTCTATTTATTTATTTCTATTTCTATTTATAATTTCCATGTTTCAAAAACCTATTTCAAAAAGGTCGTTAGAAATATGTAAGGCCTGAAATAGCTTTACATGCGAATATTTATGGTGCCAAGCGTAGCTTAATGTTTAGGTGTACGGCTTCGTATTTCCACAACGTTGGTTCGAAACTTAGCCTGGGTGTTTTTTTTTTTTTTTTTTAATATTATTGAAGCCAAGTTTTTTTTTTACAGCACCAAAATTTCCATACATAGGTAAAAAAAATACGAGTAAAACGATAGGCTATTTTAAATTATATATAAATTAAATATTAAAACTATATATTCAAATTATTCTACTTAGCTAGGAATGCTCGAACCAAATATATATTCACTAGGGCAGATAAGCACTCGGGTAAATCCCGGGCGTACCCCGGGTCACTCTGCTAGTGTTTTTTTAAATATATTCTCAAGATAAATTTTAATTTGTAGAATGCCAAGACAGAAAAAAGGGCGTCATACAAGCAAATTTATGATTTTACAAGAGGCAGAATCATAGGCCTCAGAGAAGATGGAATTTTGACTAGGGAAAATGCTATGAAAATAGACTGCAATCAAGGTACTGTTGTAAGGATTTGGCCTCAGTTGTCAAAGGGAAGAGAAAATTTCAAGAAAACCTGGCTCAGCGCGCCCTTTTGTAATAACAGAGAGAAGGTAGAAAGGTTCGATAGTTGAAGAGACAAAATAGCAACTGTACGAATGATTTAAGCAGCTCTATGCGCACGATGAATCTGGGCTATATGAACACGATTTATAACTGTCTTATTGAAGCAGAACTCCGTAGTCGCCAGCCTTTATTGGAATTCAACTCTTTGCCAGACACAGAACCGACAGGCTCAACTGGTGTGAAAAGAGACGTCTTTGGGCTCAAAAATGGCATTCTGTATTTTTCTGAATAATCTAGATTAAGTTTGGAGATTCATGACGGCAGGATACATGTTAAACGTAGGCCCCAAGAAATATCTCATCAAGACTATTGTAAAAAAGGAATACATCAAGAACGCCTGGCTTCATGGTGTGGGGTGGCATCAGTTATGAAATTAGGACCCTTTTAGGCCTTATTCAAGGCACAATGACTGTTCACAGCTAAACTTTGCAGATGTATGCAACACATATATTGTGCTACCATGTCTTAAAAAGACTAATAATATCATTTCCAGCAAAATAATGCTCGACCGCATACAGCCAACATCTCACGAGCCTTCCTTTAAAATGTTGACATCATTCCCTGGTGATGTATAAAGTTGTTTATTTGTTTTGCATATTTTTCATTTATAAATTAATCTCATAATTTAGTCTGTGAAAATAAAAATATTGGACCGGTGACGAAAACAAAACTGAAAATAGATGGTTTAATGTTATGTAGTTATGATATATAATTAATTTTGATGATATATAATGAATTGTGATGTTTGTGTAATTTTGATCTTCATTGAATAAAATATATAAAGTTTAAATGTGTTTTAAACTTTAATAACAAACATAAAACACCTGTCCCGCGTGTTCTCCAGGTCTTTTCCCAATTGAATATGTATGGGACGTGATGGGGAGGAAAAATTGGCAATCTCCATAGCCTCTTCAATAGCTTCGGCAAAAATTTGAAATAGCTTGGTCTAGCATCCCACAAGAAACCATAAAAAAAAAATACGCACGCCTCACCGTGTATCTGCTTGTATACGTGTTCAGAAGAGGGCACAACAAATATTGATAAAATATGTGTGTATCTCAATAAATTGATATCCCTTTTTTATAATATCAATCAATTATTTTTCACATTACTATTATATAGCTCAACGATTTTCAGAAAATTTTCTTAAGTATTTCTCGGTAATGCAAATATTCTGTGGCCACACAGAGTATATATTGCAAATTATCTCGTCAAACAACAGCCATCCTTCAATTTTTTTGTAATTGATTTGGAGACGATATCAATTATATCGAATCAGCATACTTTTTCAATAATTAATTTTAGAAAAACTTGGCGAGGTTTCAGAAAACCCCCTTTCTTTGACCAAAATACAGGGCAAGATAAAACTGAGATTCAAGACATTGAAAAAACTAAAAAGTGAAGTTAAAACGAAACATTAATATGATAATTCAAAATTAATTCTAAAAATATACGCATCTCATTTTTTTTATAAGACTGGGGTCTTATTTGCTCTATATTAGCTATGCACTGAATGTGTCATTTAATTTTTATAAGGTCTTGATATATCTCGATTTTGAAGTAGAAGATGGCAGGCCTGATACAGAACAAACGAAGCAACAGCACTAATGGTGGTGGTGGCAAGGTCTTCCTCCATCCAGAGTGGCCCCACAACTTGAGCTCCAAGACTCCCTTAAAGCGCAGGCCGCTCAGCGACCGTGGCAACTCCAACAGCACCACTCCCAACATCAACACCCTGAAAGGGAAGCCATCCAAGATAGACTCCACTGAGCCCCCATACAGCGAGAGCCGTTTTGAGGAAATCAAGAAGGAAGTCAGTGCCTACATCAAGAAGATCGGTTACAACCCAATCCAGGTTCCTTTCGTGCCCATCTCTGGTTTCCACGGAGACAACATGATTGAGCCCAGCAGCAACATGTCCTGGTACAAGGGATGGTCTATTGAACGCAAGTCTGGCAAGGTTGATGGCAAGACCCTCCTCAATGCCCTCGATGCTATGGAGCCCCCAAGCCGTCCCGTGGACAAGTCCCTCTTGTTTTCTCCCACAATCATTTGCCTCACACCAAGGGTGTAAGCCAGAAGGGCGTGCTCACGGGTCTGTCCATTCTTGGAGATACCAGCCTCAAACTCTCCAGTACCGGCAGCCACAATGAGGACAGCGCAATCAGCCTGGGAGGTTCCAGTGATCATGTTCTTGATGAAATCACGATGGCCTGGGGCATCAATGACGGTGGCGTAGTACTTGGCGGTCTCGAACTTCCACAGGGTGATGTCAATGGTGATACCACGTTCACGCTCGGCCTTCAGCTTGTCCAACACCCAGGCGTACTTGAAGGAACCCTTGCCCATTTCCTCTGGGCTTCCTTCTCAAACTTCTCAATGGTACGCTTGTCAATACCACCACATTTGTAGATGAGGTGACCAGTGGAGGTGGACTTGCCAGAGTCGACGTGTCCAATGACGACAATGTTAATATGGCTCTTTTCCTTTCCCATGATTGCTCGTGTTAAATTAAGATGCTTCGAGGAATGTAAAAAAAAGTGTGCCAACGACTCAAAGCGACTTAACTCCGCCACCACAACACATCATGGCGTCCTTTGACGTCACATCTCTGTACCTTTCCCTACCACATACCCTCATCACAGATAAATTACAACTATTCCTCATAACAGCTAACATAGACACACAGACAGCGTCTACCATCCTAAAACTAACCTCCCTCTGTCTGTCCGTTAGCTCCTTCACATGTAACATGCAATATTACAAACAAATCAGAGGCACCCCATATGGGTAGCCCTCTCTCATCAATAATCGCAGAAATAGTCATGAATTCGCTCGACACATGGATCAACCAAACCCTCCCCTCTGACATTCACTACTGGAGGAGATATGTGGATGATGTTTTTTTGTATCATTAACCCAAACAGCCTCCAACGTATCCATAATACCTTGCACGAATTCAACCCAAATATAAAATTCACTTATGAAACGGAATCTAACTCCGTTTTACCCTTTTTGGATATTTTACTCATAAGCACACCGCACACCTTTCAAACTACAGTTTTTCACAAAAAGAACATTCCCCCTCAGTACACACACTTCTCCTCCAGTAGCCCCATAGCATATAAAATAAATACAGTTAAGACCCTATCCAAAAGAATCATCACCCATTGTTCGTTGCCTATATTTAAAACTATCGAAAAATCTAGAATCCGATTGACTCTCATAGCGGCAGGTTACCCCTTACCCTTTATAGACAAACACATGTTTGATCCAACTGTCCCTACAACTACTACAATCCATAGATCCACATGTTGGCTTCCATATTCCCCTACAGCCGTTTCAATATCCCGCATATTACGCCCATACGGTATCAAGGTTCTATACAACTGTCCCCCCAGCCTATCCACCATCCTCAGAAATAGCATTACCAAATCAGATAGACCTACCCTCCCGGTTGACTCTACTGGCGCCATCTATTCCTTACATTGCAATAATTGCCCAGCATCATATGTCGGGGAAACAGGCAGAACCACACGCATCAGAATTTCAGAGCATAACCGCAATATTCACAACAAAGATACCAAATCCCTAATCTACACCCATATTGCACAAACAGGCCACAGTTTTGACCTTGAACATCCACATATTAAATACGGGCATATAAACCATAAATACAACAGACTTTGCTTAGAATCCATTATTTCCTCACAAACCAACAGTATCAACCGTAAAATAGACCTTCCCGATATATACAAAGTCCTTCATTAATAGTGCGTACTAGGTTATGCGTGCATACCTAACCTACATATTCCTATGTAATTGTCCTACAATGTATGTGGGTTTTTGCGATGAGCTTAGAAAAGCTATTGAAGAGATTGTCGACACTGATGAGTTATTTCTTTATTTAAGCATATAGTCCTATTCGTATTCATTGTGCTCTTAATTTTGACTGCTACGTTTCAAAATGTTTTAAAATGGATCACACATAAAGCAATAAGTATCTTCTAGTTATTAATATATATTTTTTAACAACAAAAAAAGCCTTTATTTAGGGTCACTGACCCTATACAGGATTCACCAGAGGTATGCATAAGAACAAAGCAGTGAGACAAAGAAAATATAGATATATACAGAGTAAAAAGAGAAAGAAAAAAAAACAAGAAAAGGAAAAAAAATAATAAGAAGAAAGAGGGAAGCAAGAAATCAACACAAAAAGAGTAGCAGTAAGAAAGTGAGGAGTGAGTATCACTTGGCCTTCTTCTGAGATATGGACTTGTGGAAACCATAAAACGCCGTAGCAATATACTTATTCTGGGTCATATTGTCAATTATTGATGGAAGTGAAGCACAGAGTTGCCCAGTTTTGAGCATAAGGGTTCTTCTTTCTTCTTTCAGAGCAGAGCAATCAAAAATATAGTGAGTGATTTCATTTTTTAGTTTTGAATTACAGAAGGTACAAGTCGGGTCCTCACCGCAGAGCATCTTGGTGTGGTTTTCTCTAAAAAAACTTGAAAGTATTCTAACTTGTGCGAGAATATTAATATATATTATAAATGTTGAAAATTATTTTAAAATATTGTAATATGTGAAATACTAATTTTTTTTGCCAAATTATAGAATAAATCTCATCTTGCATACACATCCCGCGTAATTTCATTTTAAGGAAAGGTAGAACCCCCCAGGAATAGTCATCAAAAGGAGCGAGAGATTTTGATGGTCCCAATTAGCATAAGAGGCTTGTTAGTTTTAACAGATGGCGGTGGTCCACTTTGTGCCAGATACTGGAGAAAGAGTTCTTGTTCTCGCGCCTTGAATGATAGGAAGGCCTCTTCCGATCGCCTTACAGACACCCGCGCGCTGCGACAAACATTTTTCCGCAATCACCTGTTTTGTTTGAAATTATCTTTGATTTGTGTGGTAATAAATAAATGACTGCTATCTACGCCACTACTGAGATGCGAACTCGATAGAACTGATACCTTGAGCATTCGAAAATATATCGCCCAAGAAAATATAGGTCGTAACATACAAAAAAAAAAAAAAAAGAAAGAAAAATGGATACCATCGCACTAATAGTTGCGTCTAAGTCAAGAACCCACAAAGTAGGAAGGAGCCGAGAGCCCCGTTGTGAATGGCCCCAATGACAGAACTGTTCTTTTGTCGGGACATTAGATAGTATCAAAATTTCTCCATTAAAAAAATCCCAAGTGCCTCGATGATAAGTTGGGCATTAAGAGGCTGCCTGGGAACGTTGATTTATCCGGGGGTGGGCAATTTGTTGCCGCGCGGTGATCCATCATCCGATCCCCACGACACTGTCGGGCTTTGTAGGCGCCGGGTGTCAACAGCTGCAATTAGCCCTAGGTGGATAGATATTGCCACGTGGAAAATTAGGGAAGACATAAACTTCAGGAGGAAACAAAATTTATTTCAGGCAAGGACAAACTATGAATGGTAAACAAAAGATAAACCACGAGGGAAATTTACAGAGTAGCAAGATATAAACATAAAAATGACCACTCTGTTAATAAAAATAATAAAATTAATAAATACTTTGTTACATAGCTTCTTCCCTATGGGAGCTGTGACCCACAGCTAGCAATTATTGTAGATACTGACATGGATCTGACGTGCTTCTGCCAAGGATTCCATCGAAGTCTTGGAACTTTGTCCATAGTACCTTTGCGTCCTTTTTCTTGCGGCGTGAAGAGCGGCTTTGTCGTCGTATCGTCTATAGGGGCATCGTCATCTTCGAGGGAAGTCTTGGCTTTAGCACGGCGGTGGAATCCTGGAGTCGGTCTCCGAAAATGCAGATCACAGCACCCATGGCTTCTAGGTCTTCTCGGCGGTCTTCAGTTTGTCTTCCCTAATTTACCCAGCATCTCCACCAAAATGCCACGTGGAAATTTAGGGAAGACAAAAACCTCAAAAGCTTTGTGAAGGTATACCTTGTATTTCTGACTCGATATCTTTTTAAATAAAACCAAAGATTAAACAGAAAATATCTCCAAAATGACAGCAGAAATCCGATAAGCATCAAACTTAGCAGCCTGTGAACGTCGACCTTAGGATTCTCCTGTCTGTTCATTTTACCGGCCTATTCTGAATGTTATTTGTCTGCCTCCGCAGCCATCTCAGGGAATAGTGAGAAAATGTGAAGTTAAATATAAAATTGTATACTTCACATGTTCTTTCTCTCTCTCTCTAAATAACTAGCGCATATTAGAAATATGTAGAAAATAAAAGTCGCGCGTTTCTTCTAAAACAAGTGCAATACCTTTCTTAGCGGAGAAAAGCTCATATCAATGAGTCGAAAATGTTGCTTTGGGAAAGGTAAGTCAGAAAATATTGATTGCAACTAGAGAGTAAGTGTAAATTACCGATGTGCCTAATGATCTTTAGGTTTAATGCAATTGCAGCGCCTTTGGTACATCTTATTCAAATCTTGAATGCCATCAAACCTAATTGTCTCCGCCACTATAAAAATTCAAAACCCTCTTTTATAAAGGATTTCTAACTATTTCCATTTCCACACAGTTACTCTCATTTTTGTCGATCTTTATTATTATTATTTTTTTATAAAATGAGTTTGCTCAATAGAAGATCAATGATTGTGACTTACGAAATAATGTCATAACTGTTGATTTTTTTTCTTAAAGGATATCTTGTATTGAAAGATATCATTTCACTTAAATACAGAAGTTCTAGTAGTTGCTAGCCTCCCCAGCCAAAATACTGAAGAATGGTACCGTAAAGTTGTTTACGACTTTTATTCTCCACTTGTCCGAAGGCTCAGAAATCGTTAAGGGAAGAAATCTTCCACATAGTCCTCAATCCTTATAATCCTGCACCATAGACTTTTTCTTTAAAACGGACCCTAACTTCGCGCTATGAGAAAAAATATCAGAAAACAGGATAAAATAATTATTATCATAAAAGGGCTATCACTACCGTGTTATTAAAGATCAACTGTGCCACAAAAATTAAAGGATATTACAATTAGTACATCAAGGAATAATACAAATGTAATTTGTGTGATTTGAAAAACCTTCATCTTTCTCTCTTTCAAACAGCTTATTATACGATTTTATTAAGGAATTGTATAAAAAATTTGGGTCTGTCGAGCGATAGAAGGGCATTTTACATCATAGCCACCCATCCGGCAATATATTTATCACCCGGCGGTGACAGAGGGGAACGCTTCACGAATTTGCGTGTCATCCTTGCGCAGGGGCCATGCTAATCTTCTCTGTATCGTTCCAATTTTAATATATGTACCACCGAACAAGAGGGGTTCGTGCCCAGCGACGTGACCCCGGCAGGAAATCCGTCACGGTCTATCAGCAGTCCATCGCTGACACCTCACGTGTCTGGGAACATTTCTCCCTAAACAAACGCTGCGCTTTATGGCTGTTTAAGTTGACTTGTTTAATCCTGGCGCTGGTTCAACACGAAATCTGGATTATTAATTGTAGGCCCTCGTTTGTTTGCTAAGTTATGAAATATGGAGTTTAAATATTTGCTTACTCTTAACTATTCAGATTTTTTTTTAATTTGATTTATTGTTATGCTGTGTCACTCACTACCAAGGTCAGGTTCACAAAGTGAAAAGTAATATATATATATATATATATATATATATATATATATATTGATTAAGTGTTTTGGAACGCTCTCTTACCAGAACTTACCATACCAGTTTTGTTGGATTAGAAAATGTAAATTAAAAAAGGTATTGTATACTTTTCTCATAATTAAATGTTACCCTCGATCTCCCTTAAAGCCGGCTGTATTCCCGGTCCCGACTTCCAAATATAAATCTAGTTTGTGAACCAATAACAAAAAGGAAATATGACATCTAGGATCTTAAAGTCACTAATTTATCTTAATTTTGACCGTGACAGAGGCCAGGAATGACGCTCGTAACTGTATATACTGTAGAATACAGTTACGAGCGTCATGCGTTCTTAATAATTCTTCATCTCTGTCACCGTTTGCTTTTTTTTTTTTTTTTTGGAATGGCGCTCTCCTATTGGTTGGCTACGATAACGCCACCTTTGACCCCCCCCCCCATCATGCCCCCCACTCGCTTTTTGGTTTTTGTAACTATTGTGTTGGAGCGGGTCGCTCCTTAAATAAATGCATATATTAGATAATAACTAAATGGAATCCTCTCTTTCTTTTTCCCAGTAAGAGACGCCTACGGAAGCCAACAGTACATAGACAGATAAAGCACATAGGCTATAGTTATTAACTAATATATGCATTTATATAAGGCGCCAATTTATAATATTGTAACAAATAGTATTTGAATAAAAACATTCAATCGGGTAAAACACGGGCGTTGCCCGGGTCATTCGGCTAGTGTATATATATATATATAAAATTATATAATTTATTTTTTTCTATATATATATATAGACAAAGGTCGCCCTCGAATCCACCTAGAGACCACGGTTTCGGGCTAATAGCCCTCGTCACCGACCCGAAGTCACTAGTTTGCGGTGACGGTCAATAGATGGCGTCTAGCTTTGACGTCTATTTTGACGGAAGAGGCGACCTTTGTCTTTTTAAATCAATATCCTTCGGGCAACATTTCCATCTACAAGTATATATTAACACAAAGCAATAACGCGCCATCTATACATATAAAATGAAAGGGTTTAAAGCACGAATGGTGCTTCCGGAAACCTTCCATCCTTTTATTTTACAAGTATATATATTAAAATATACATAGAAGAGAAAGAGAGTGTATATATACTTGTATATATATTAAAATATACATAGAAGAGAAAGAGAGTGTATATATACTTGTATATATATTAAAATATACATAGAAGAGAAAGAGAGTGTATATATACTTGTATATATATTAAAATATACATAGAAGAGAAAGAGAGTGTATATATACTTGTATATATATTAAAATATACATAGAAGAGAAAGAGAGTGTATATATACTTGTATATATATTAAAATATACATAGAAGAGAAAGAGAGTGTATATATACTTGTATATATATTAAAATATACATAGAAGAGAAAGAGAGTGTATATATACTTGTATATATATTAAAATATACATAGAAGAGAAAGAGAGTGTATATATACTTGTATATATATTAAAATATACATAGAAGAGAAAGAGAGTGTATATATACTTGTATATATATTAAAATATACATAGAAGAGAAAGAGAGTGTATATATACTTGTATATATATTAAAATATACATAGAAGAGAAAGAGAGTGTATATATACTTGTATATATATTAAAAACAAAAAAGACATGTCCTGACCGTTCACATGAGCAGAGCGCCATCTAGTGAATTTATTCTAATTTCTCTAATCCCCCCCCCCCCCCCCCCCCCCCCACGCACAAACACATAAAATTCGAAAGCCCGAGGTTAATTTTAATAAAGAAGCATATTATAATTCGATTTTTTTACTCTTATTACTAATTCGTAAATATATTTAGATTTAAAAAATTAATAGAGCCTTAGAAAGTATATTGGATGTACTCTTGATGTGCCCTTTTTATGTTTGAAATCTGTGTTTCAGTTGGGAATTGTTTTATAAATGTGTGCTGCCCTCGCACAGCGTGAAGGAGGAGACCTCTCGCTTATGAACACACCGCGTCAAACTCGTATGAATGCAGAATTCCTGTGTTTCTGAAATAAAGAAAAGCTATCAATAAACGGTGAAGATACCAAGAGATATGCAGATAATGAAATTTTGTTGTTCAGAAAATGATGTGAGATCAAGATATAAGATTTTATCTTAAAGGGTATATAGATTCTTCAATACGCATAGGGAACTCTTTATCTGTCCCGTGTAAGTGACGTGACAGGGGTGGATCTACGTGAAATGCGGAAAAGTAGACATTCTTCAGCACCAGTCCCGAGTAACTAGGTTGAGGAGTCCACGCGTGAAAATTAGTCTAGGCCTCGCACCACCAAGTCAGCTCCAAAATTCACTCGACTTTCAAAGGCCAATAGACCCAGGATGCAATGCAAAACGCCTGAATATTGAATGAACGATATAACATTTGGCAGAAAGATACAACCCCTTCAATAGTGCCGATAAAGTATGATAATATCACTCAAATATATCTTAATTGATAATAAATAAATGATTCCATTAAGCGCGATTTATTCGACAAGCTATCTAATTTAATCGTTATTCTCTAAATACTTCTTACTCTCCCTATAGAATAAGGATGAAGGTCAAAAGTTTGTACAAATATGTTCCATTGAGAATTAATTTTTGATTCTAAAAGAATGCGATTACTTCAATGTAATTTAGCTCTTTCTTCGGCTATTTCTTTTCATTTACTACTGTATTGGATTCTCTCGTCCGTTTTGACTACTATGGACTTTGTGATCATTAAATGGCTTCTAGTAAAGTTATGTACGCTACTAATCAAATATTAGGTCAGAAACAAGCGATAATATGTTATAAATGTTTTTTTTTTTTAATTTTTCAAATGTTTGGACGAACATCCGATCGTTTCGTTATATTTCACTTTGGTTTGTAAATAACCTGCATTGTGTGTACTAGCTAGCTCTCCTTTACTATAAGTCGTTCTCGAGCTAGTCCCTTAATTTCAAAAATAAAGAAAATTATTGCATTTTAGGGCTCGTTTTAGACCTAAATTTATATTATTTCTAAAGAGACTCTCAAATATATTTTAAAGAAACTTATAATAGAAAATTTTAACAATACCTTTATTTGTATTTCAAAAATTATTATTTTTCTGCAGTAAATTTCATAAAATACTTTAGAAAATTCTTCTCCATATAAGAAATCCCAATATTCAAGCAAATATAGAAATTTGAAACATTATAATTAAAAAAACTTGTATATTGTTAAATCCAACACCATCAATATGTGTATATGACGGATCGAGCGGAGAGAGGAGCAGCTGGGGGAAAGCAAAAAGAAGCAGCCGATGTGCTATTTTGGGATGGCGATGCGTTTAATCGTTGCTGAATTTATCGGATGTTTTGACACGGGCATGAAGGGGCCTGTGTTGGGGGTATTTTGGGGACTATCCTCCATCCTTCTGTCCTTATTGAAGATGGCTGATACAACTCGACATTTTAGCCAATTACACACTTCACTTACCAATGACAAATACAATTATTTATTTGGAACTGTTAAAAAATTAGAGAAATAAATTATTATTATGAAAATATTGTTAATATATTTTTATATATGTAAGGTAATACATATATACAATGACACTATATGTACGCAATAGCGCATCTTCCAACGCCTAATAACTGTGTTTCTAGAAACAGGACCCTTCCCTAGGCCAACACCATACATAGCGCACTTGGCCTCAGTGGATCGCACCACATCAACTGCTTCAACTTAAATCAATAACTAATAATGTCGTCTCATCTATATCTACGAGTGTAAAATTGTTCATCCAAAAAGCCATAAATTAATTCTATAAAAGTTCACATTGTGCCAGCACAAATATATTTATGAATCAGTTATGCAATTAAATTGCAGAAATTTCCAATCATTAGATCTGAGTTGTTAATCAAGAGGATATGTCTTGTGTATCTGGAAGCTGATTTGAAGCCATGTTGCAATTCTGGAAGTCTTGCCAAACGATGAATGGAGAGTTCAGACCTGATGCACAAGTCTTTGAAATCATATCGCTAAAATTTTATGCCGCGTGTAGCCTTGCAAAATTAGGACTCGCGACCCGATGGTCCCTGGGCCAGAAGTTGGCTCTGGCGCCAAGTCATTAAAATTCTATTCTGGTAGATTTACACACCCACGACCAGGACTTGGGGACTCGTAAATAAAGCAGAAACTATGTGTAGACGGACGTCTGTCGGACGGACGGAGTGGTCCGTTGCCATCGGGGCCGCTGATGGCTTCCATGCTGACTCTTGACGGGAATTTGACCGGAGGATCCATCTAGGCTTGCACTTTATTAGAACTAATCCCTGCAGGAACTCAATGTAAACTTTTTTATTTTCGGAATCTTCCACGACATATTATTGTTTATAAAGGCGAGCGGAGAAACTATTCAAGTGACATGCCGGCAATCATTAGGACTGGGAAACCCTTGCCGTGATTAATCGTCCTGGTGTTTATTTTCCTCTCCCACCGCAGCCACAATCACTGGCCGACCCGGCGGGCAATCCATCATACATACCCTTAGTAGCCGGCAGCCCACTTGGTGTCGCGTGATCAAGTCAAAATTCTCCATAGATGAATTGATGTAATTCCTGTAATAGAAAGAATGACGCAATTTTTCTGAATAAATATCAGTTGAACGTTGATTTATCTTGTTCTGCCCTGAAATATATTCGAAAAAAAAAACATTCTATTGATAAATTAAAAAACTCCAACCACCCCAAATCAAAATAAATGAGCGTCAGTTGAGTTCGATATTGGCTCGATCGGGGAAGTTTTTTTTTCACAAAAAAAAAAAAATAAGTTATCTTCGTCCCAGTATACCCTTCTCTTTCATATATCTTTCACGTTTTTATAAAATTACTAGCGGATGTGTACCCGGCTTCGCCCGGGTTTTATCCGAGTGAAAGTTTGCCTAACGAATATTATTGATAATAATATTCGTTGCATTATATATTTATATAATATATAAAATATATTTTTCGAGCAAACATATCCACTCTCTCTAATGAATATATTTTTAAAAAGATACGTATATATTAAAAAATAATATCTAGAGATAAACTACACGATCTTAGCCAAAAGGCCGAGAAACGATATTTTATATATTGAGATGACCTGGCTTCGTGTGTGTCTTCTGCTCGAGTGAATGTTTCGCAGGTAGAATTTTGTTCCTGCCTACTGAAAATTATTATCTGGCTTCGCCCCTGGTCTGTTTTAGTGAATATTCCCCTAAAGAATTTTGTTTATGTCAATCAAGCATGATACAGCAATATTGTCATCATCATTTCTAACTAAAAAATATTGTTGCTCAGTACCTGGTTATTTATAATTTTTCTTGGTTAAAGCGCGACAAAAAAAAAATCTTCCAGATTTATCTCTCTGTCCTGTTCAAATTTCAGCGAGTTTAGTTTCATATTGAGGGCGTGCATAGCCGACAAACATATATATAAATATATATATATGTTCTCGGCTTCGCCGGTTTTATCCTAGTAAAGGTTTGCCTAACGAACATTTGTTAAAACGATTCTAGCAAACATCCAATCCCTATATTGAATCTACTCTTGTCTATACTCTCGATAATTTTAATTTTTTTCCAGGTCCCTTTAAAAATACTCGATAAGTTGAATAAAATCAATATTAATTGGTCCACTCAGTAATTTGAAGTTGAAGGAATAGTATCTTGCCACAAACGAACATTTGTAAATAACTGTATTCAGCGAATGTACCCGGCTTCGCCCGGTTTTTACCCGAGTAAAAGTTTGCCTAACGAACATTTGCTAAAACGATTCTAGAAAACATCCAATCCACTATATATAGATTTATAAACGTATATAAATTTTGTTATATGCGTTTGAATATATTTTTGAAACATATTTTTTTTAAAACATTTTTCAATTTTTAAATAAGATATTGTCACGCGTTTGTGGATTTTATAATTAATTATTTCTTTTTTTTCTCAATGAATTATGTATATTAATTTAAAAAATCATTTTTGTTATCTTCATCACATACAATGTAATTTTTTATATAAACAAACGATAAAAACAACAACAATTAAATTTGCATCTTCGTTATTATAAAACAACAGCAAAATAAATTAACAATGTAAAAATATATTTTAACATTACAACATTTCAACATTTAACACAAAAACGTTACAATATTTTCTTTAAATATATATTAATATTGAAATGCCAAGTTTTTTTACAACGCGTCTTTGGAATATTATATTACCATATTTCTAATTAAAATTATTATACTTGAAACACATTTTAGCATTTTTGCAATTTATAAATGTAATTTCACCAGAAGCCGCGAGAGGCGCTGCTTGCGAGTGAAAGTAGAAAATTTGCAAATAAAATTGCAAAGAATATTTATTTCAAATCGAATTCAAACCAGAAATCTTCCCAGTAGTATAGTAAATCTAACCTAAAGTTTCACGGCGATTGGATAATCTTACCTTTTAAAAACATTCATCGTGTGAACAAACTAACATTCAACGTGAAAACAAACCACGTGTTAATCATTAACCAATCAAATTCATTTATCGTCGCGACCAGTGCTGCGCTCAAGCGGTAAAAGGCTGGAACTATCGCTTGTTGGTTTTTTATTTTGAAAAAAAAGCACATTAACTTTTTTAGTTTTTTGAATGGCCTATATGTTAAAGGAAATCTTCAGTTACCTACATGCGAAATTTCATAATGATTGATTCAGTAGATTTTGCGCTATGCGATAACAAACATCGATTTTGAATTTCATTTTTATAGATATAAGGATAAGGATAAGGAAGGAAGGAAGGATAAGGATTTTCCCGGCTTCGCCCCAAGTAAAAGTTTGCTTAACAAACATTTGTTAAAACGATTCTAGCAAACATCCAATCCCTACTCAATCTATACTTGTCTACTTTCTCGATAATTTTTTCCCGGTCCCTTGAAAAATACTCGATAAGTTGAAAAAAATCAGTATTAATTGGTCCACTTGGTAATTTGAAGTTGAAGGAATAGTATCTTGCCACAAACGAACATTTGTAAATAACTGTATTTAGCGAATATACCCGGCTTCGCACAGTTTTTATCCGAGTAAAAGTTTGCCTAACGAACATTTGTTAAAACGATTCTAGAAAACATCCAATCCACCTATATATTGATTTATAAACGTATATAAATATTGTTATATGCGTTTAAATATATTTTTGAAACGCATACTTTTTTGAAAACATTTATTATACTTTAAATAAGATATTGTCACTTTTGTGAATTTGATAATTAATTATTTCTTTTTTCTCAATGAATTATATATATTAATTTAAAATTTTATTTTTGTTATCATCATCACGTACAATGTAATTTTTTTATATAAACAAACGATAATAAACAAAAACAAAAAATTTTATTTTCAATAAATGCTTACGTAATAATATGACACCGATTGTAATTAAATCGACGATCGGACCAACCGGCGAGAAACTATGCATAATCGAAGCCTCCTTAATAACGAAGATCCTAGACAAATGTGGAATCGAGTATAAACTTGAGGAAACGGTTCAATCAAAGAAGAGAACTCGCGGCTCCCAATCGGATGACTCAAGATCGCCAACTAGGAGCGAGCGTAATCTGAAGACGCCTAGAATGGACATCGACGAACAAAGTCCCGCCACTGAAATTTCTCAACAAATGAACGTAGCTCACCCACCGCAAGACGATGAAGAAAATAACGACAACGATGGCCCATGGACCACAGTCACTAACGTGAAAAAACCGAGAATTCCTCCTGTTATTGCAGAAAATGTAGCAGATTGGAAGCTTCTTTGCCAAGAACTAAAAAGCTTGTGCACGGAAACATTCCAAGTCACGATTTCTGGCAAAAAGCACATAATTAAATCGAAAAACATAGGCGACTTCAAAAAAATCAGGGAGTATGTACAGAAAAATAATGGAGGATATTCCTACAGACTACAGGAGGAAAAACCACTGAAAGTGGTATTGAAGGGGGTAACAACAGCCTTCAAAGAAGAAGACGTCGTATCTGAACTGGTTTCAATGGGCTTCACTGAGGTCATTGTCAAAAGACTCCATAGACAATCGACCAAAATACCGATGAATATAGTCCTAGTAGAGCTACCGAAAAATGAACACAATAAACGAATCTATGGAATAACTGAAATACTTTACCAAAAAATAGTCGTGGAATCATCCAGGACTACAAAACGAGTGACCCAATGCTTTAACTGCCAGGGTTTTGGGCATGGCCAGCTAAACTGCTTTTTGAAGCCCAAATGCGTCAAGTGTGCTGAAGAACATCATTCGAAGGATTGTCCAAGAAAGTCGAAACAGCTCCCACCAAAGTGCGCTAACTGTGGAGAGGCGCACACAGCCAATTACCGCGGATGCCCAAATTTTCCGAAGCCACAACAACAGCAGCTAAAGCCTCCCAGACAAAACTCCCCTAACACCATACCTCAAGCAAGCTCCACTAAAACAGAAGAAGCAACTGTTGAAAAACAAAAGGCAAGTTACGCGGAAACTACAAAAAAGAAAACTACTCGTTCTGACACCAGGAAACTGTGCGAAAAGTTATTAGAAATTATCAAAACTTACCTACAATGAAAGGCAAATTACCTTTAAAAATCGTTTTCTGGAATTGCAACGGAATCAAACTCAAAAAAGAAGAATTCCTACAGTTTTTAGAAGAAAACTCAATAGACATGGCACTGCTCAGTGAAACACACTTAAAACCATCTGTCGACCTCAAACTCAGAAACTATCAGACAATAAGAGACGATAGAATCGTTGGAAGGGGCGGTGGAACGGCAATAATTCTAAAAAACTATCTTAAATATAAAAAAGTGCTGATTCAAACATCTAACATGGAAAACACCACAATTCTAATGAAACCAGATGGAAGGGCAGTAGTGCAGATATCGTCAATCTATAAGAAACCCGATCTACCACTCCAGGAGGAAGATCTGAATCTCTTGTTAGAGAATAATCAATCAGTAATCGCTGCAGGAGACTGGAACTCCAAGCACCCTCTTTGGGGCTCAAGAACCTCCAATAATAGTGGAACCGTGCTTCATAATTTTTCCGAAAAAGAAAACCTGGACATTGTCGCACCTTCTTCACCCACGCACTACAGTCCTTTGGGAAATCCAGACTTTTTAGACATCGCAATTCTTAGAAACATCCCCTGGGCTTCGAGGATTAAGACCCTGGATGCCTTATCTTCAGATCACCTCCCAGTAATCCTAGAGCTGACCTGCCCGAAGGATGAATTCACGACTAGGGCTTGCCGACTCACTAACTGGGTACACTTCCAACAAGACTTAATTTCCAGTACGCCTCCTAGAGTACCCTTGAAAACGGAAGCCAACATTGACTCAGCAGTGACCATACTAAATGATAAAATCTACAACAGCTACTCAAAAAACACAGTTATATCATCCTCTTCATCAAAACAGAACCCCTCGACCAAGGCCTTGATAAAAGAAAAGAATAAAGCTCGTAAGAGATGGCAAGCAACCTGGGATCCAGCCCATAGAGCCATTTATTTAAACCTACAGGGAAAAGTTAACAAAGCCCTCAAATCCGACTCCACCGAGAACTGGAATCAATTCATACACAAGATTGAATCAAGCCCAAAGGACTTCTGGAGAAAAACAAAACCCATCAGGAAAATAACGGAAAGGATCTCAAGTTTAGTAACGAACGGCAAAACCTTATTGACCGACAAAGAAATCGGAAATGAACTCGCAGAACACTTCTCCAACCAGTTCTCCAAGGAAAAAGAAGAAGACCAACCAAATATAACTTATAATCACCAACAAGAAAAAATGCTCACAATGACGACACCAAATGAAGTCAAAGAAGTAATTAAATACTTAGCTAACCACAAAGCTCCTGGCCATGACAATATCACTCCGCAAATGGCCAAGAATCTTCCCATCAAATGGATTGTATTTCTAGCTGGAGTATTCAACGCCGCACTGCACTTGTGTTACTACCCCAAAGTCTGGAAGCATGCTATCATAATTCCAATTCCAAAAAAATCCGCTAAATCCCCTGAAGATCTAAGACCTATCAGCCTCCTCTCCACCATCGGCAAAATTTACGAAAGAATTATTCTACGTAGACTTCAGTTGTACTTGGACAACTCTAACTTCATCATCCCGCAGCAATTCGGATTTAGAAGGGGGCACTCAACAACTCACCAACTCATTGCAGTTCTGGACTACATCCAGATAAGAAGATCCCACAAGGAAGTGGTAGGTGCTGTCTTTCTAGATTTTGCGAAAGCATTTGATAAAGTTTGGCATAATGGCCTTATAAAGAAACTCACTAAACACCAGTTTCCAAGTGACATTATCAATTTTATGCAGAATTATCTACAGGGCAGGACATTTTCAGTCAAGCAAGGAAATTTTATAACTGAACCAAAGCCAATCCAGACTGGAGTACCTCAAGGCTCTATCCTCGGACCCTACCTTTTCAATATTTACATTAATGACATCCCACTGCACTCTAAATGTAAACTTAAGCTCTTCGCAGATGACACAGCAATTTTATTCAACTCTAAATCAGTCAACCTATTGGTTACTCAGCTTCAGAATTACCTAAATGACATAATCAAATGGTGTAATGAGTGGAAACTAGACATTAACCCAACTAAGACTCAAGCAATAGTTTTTCCCCCAAGAGATAACAAAAAATTCAAGCCACAAACCAACTTGACAGTAAAATCAAGCACTATTAGTTGGGCCGACCATGCCAAGTATCTTGGTGTCACTTTGGATTCGAAATTAAAATTTAACCTACATGTCCAAAACACCATAAGAAAGGCAAAGATAGCCAAAATATCTCTATCAAGCCTGCTTAATTTTAAAAGTAATTTAACAACAAAGCATAAATTCACGTTGTACAAAACCTGCATTCTACCCATCATCACGTACGCACTACCAGTCTGGGGCAAATATATCACACCTACGGATAAAAAAAGAATAGATGCCTTCATGAGGATTTGCTTACGAACCACTATAGGAGCCCCATTCAATCTTTCAAACAAAATTCTCAAAGAAGATCTCAACCAGCCTAATATAGAAGAGATTTATCAAGACTCTGCGACAAGACTATTCTCGCAATTTCAAAAATCCTCAAATCCAACTATACAAGAAATTGTTCAAAACCAAGGTGACCTCAGCCACCGAATCCGACGACCTGGACCCAATGGCTAGCTGACAGCCAAACACCCAACAACTGCCCTCCTGTAAGGTTCGGGGGCCACTCCAGCATCACAACTCGCCATGTGTAAATAATATGGACAAGGTGACTCGCGAGCTGTGCTCGAATGTAACACCTGCAAATTGAGATGAAATAAATAAAAAAACAAAAACAAATTAGGGGCTCAAAAATCATTTATTATGGTTAGCAGCTCCGTAAATAAAAATATTTTCACAACAACAATTAAAGTTGCATCATCATTTTTATAAAACAACAGCAAATTAAATTTACAATGTAAAAATATATTTTAACATTACATTTTAACATTTAACACAAAATCGTTACAATTTTTTCTTTAAATATCTATATAGATAATACCGTAACAGAGTTTTCCATTGTAAAGTCGTGAGCTATCTCCTCCGAAGATTCTGAACTACACATAACGATCTATATACCAAAATTTTCGTTATTTTTTTCTTCGTATGATAGGCCTGTTTTTATTTTCCTAATGTTAACAGTTATTTTTATTTTTTAATTTAATCTATTTTACAATCGTAGATTTTTTGCATTTATCATCATCAATTCTTTTGTTTACAATTGCGTACTTTTATAGAGAGAAATAAAGAAATACATAATAGATACAAAAGTGTGAACCAGAAAGTCGATTTTTAAAAATGTTATTATTTAATATAAACTTATTTTAATTTAATTTTGAAATGAAAAGGTAGTGTAAAAGTGTATGTGAGGTTAGATTCAAATAGGTTAAATTATGTTAGTTTAATCGCTAAATAAGGTTAGTTTTAGATAAGTTGAATTAGGTTAGTTTCAGATAATTAAAAAAAATAATGTTCGTTTTTAGAAAAATAATTCGAAATAGTAAGTATATATATTAATATAAAAGATCGAAATGTAAAAATCACTATGTCCAAAATCTTCGCTTTAACTCGTGTAAAACGGCTCGAAGGTACGGCGGTGTCAACGTACAGCGCCGCCTACCAAAGTTAACCTTTTCTGGGAACTCACCAGGTTATATTATTTTTCGAATTGTAGATTGAATTATTACTTTTAATCTATCTTTTATAGTGTCTTCAATAGTGTGTGACGTTTCAGCAACAGCATCAGACAGAAGAATAAATGAACTAAAGAATAAAATCTCATTTTTTCTTTTGTCTGATGATGGTGGCATTTGAATTAGGTCTTATTTTTTTTTATTAATTTGTTATAGTTTTTCATTTGAATTTAGCTCCATTTTTGTGTCTTATTTCTTCTTTATATTAAAACTTAGAATTAAGCTTTGCTTTTTTATATACATGTTTATTACACATTTAGCAATACTTTTTCTTTATATTTGCTCTTATTTACTCATTTTTTTACTCTTTCACAATCAGATTTTGAAAATGGCTAAATGGCTTCACTTCTCCCTATTTGCTTTTGTAGCTTTTCTTATAAAAAAAAAATATTAGAACTTAGAATTAAGCTTTGCTTTTTTATATACATGTTTGTTACACATTTAGCAATATATATACCAAAATATTTTTTTGAATACTTACCTCTTTTAGTGAATTTTTGTCAGGGGGGCTACAAAAGTGCCGTACTTATGCAGTATTTTGATGCTTTTCCTGTGAAAAGGATAATGAAATTTAAAATTAAGCTTTGCTTTTTTATATACATGTTATTTACACATTTAGCAATATATACACAGAAATATTTTTGGAATATTTAACTTTTTTGGTGAATTTTTGTCAGGGAAGCTATGGACTGCCGTAATCATGCATTATGTTGATGTTCTTCTCATAAAAAAAATATTTGGGTTTGGAATTGGGCTTTGCTTTTTTGTATACATGTTTTTTACATATTTAGCAATTTACACACAGAAAAATTTTGGAATATTTAACTTTCTTGGTGAATTTTTGTCAGGGAAGCTATGGACTGCCGTAATCATGCGGCTGCAAAAGTGCCGTACTTATGCAGTATTTTGATGCTTTTCCTGTGGAAAGGATAATGAAATTTAGAATTAAGCTTTGCTTTTTTATATACATGTTATTTACACATTTAGCAATATATACACAGAAATATTTTTGGAATATTTAACTTTTTTGGTGAATTTTTGTCAGGGAAGCTATGGACTGCCGTAATCATGCATTATGTTGATGTTCTTCTCATAAAAAAATATTTGGGTTTGGAATTGGGCTTTGCTTTTTTGTATACATGTTTTTTACATATTTAGCAATTTACACACAGAAAAATTTTGGAATATTTAACTTTCTTGGTGAATTTTTGTCAGGGAAGCTATGGACTGCCGTAATCATGCGGCTGCAAAAGTGCCGTACTTATGCAGTATTTTGATGCTTTTCCTGTGGAAAGGATAATGAAATTTAAAATTAAGCTTTGCTTTTTTATATACATGTTATTTACACATTTAGCAATATATACACAGAAATATTTTTGGAATATTTAACTTTTTTGGTGAATTTTTGTCAGGGAAGCTATGGACTGCCGTAATCATGCATTATGTTGATGTTCTTCTCATAAAAAAAATATTTGGCTTTGGAATTGGGCTTTGCTTTTTTGTATACATGTTTTTTACATATTTAGCAATTTACACACAGAAAAGTTTTGGAATATTTAACTTTCTTGGTGAATTTTTGTCAGGGAAGCTATGGACTGCCGTAATCATGCAATATGTTGATGTTCTTCTCATAAAAAAAAATATTTGGGTTTAGAATTGGGCTTTGCTTTTTTATATACATTACCCGAAGGACCCGCAGGTGAGAAACTATAGAAGAAAAATTTTAACAAATCAGAAAATGAAATTGCAAACAACAGAACTACACTTCTTTAAGGACATGAGAGCACATGCACTGTATCACCATACGTGTACCATTTTCAAAGACCCTGCTTAGGATTAAAACTTCTCAGAAGCATAACAATAGTACCAACCTAGAGGTTAACTGGTGTGGATGCATTCCTCTAGGAGTAAGACTATTGAGAAATTCAGTAGGGAGTTATTTTGCTTCTCCGCATTCTAACACTCCAACTGTTAACACTGTGGAAACACTGACTCATGTTTGGTAAGCAATTTCAGGGAAGAAACTATAGACATTGGATTAAATAAATTATTAATTAAATTGCATTAAATAAAAATTATTAGATTTAAATAAATATTATTAGAGTGAAAAAAAAAAGAAAAAATTAACAAATTAGAAAATAAAATTTCGAAAAATACAACTATATTGCAGATAAGATAAGAAGACCTTATTAAAAAATAAATAAACAAACTGTAATTCGACACTATCGATAATTCGACACTTTCGATAATTCGACACTTTTGATAATTCGACCATTTTAAAAATCAAATTTACAAGGTTGATTGTTGTTTAAATACAACTTTGATTTTGCATGCATAAACACAGGCTCTTGTAGCAAGAACCCAAATATTAGTTATAGTCATAGCAAAAGCTAACTTTATTGAAAACTGATGCCTCTTCAGAATGAATGGAAGACTGAAATCTGAAGGAGCAGAAGATATGGGTCATCTTTACATGTATGCTATCCAATGTTCGCACACTTGAAAAAGCCACATATAAAGTTGTCCGTGCGTAAACACAGGCTCTTGTAGCCAAGGTTTGGCCTTGAGCCTTATTTATAGTCATAGTAAAAGCCAACCTTAGTGAAAACTAACGCCTCTCTAGAATGAAGCGAAGGTTGGTATCCGAAGGGGCCAAAGATATTTCAGACACTATACAGTGTGTTCAACTTTGGGCACTGTCAGTATATGTGCTTCAAGGACATGAGAGCACATGCGCTGAAACACCATACGCGTTCCATCGCAAAGATCCTAAAGGCATTGGTGAAAGTATAAATGACCCATATCTTCTGCTCCTTCAGATTTCAGTCTTCCATTCATTCTGAAGAGGCATCAGTTTTCACTAAAGTTGGCTTTTGCTATGACTATAAATAATATTTGGGTTCTTGCTACAAGAGCCTGTGTTTATGCATGCAAAAGCAAAGTTGTATTTAAACAACAATCAACCTTGTAAATTTGATTTTTAAAATGGTCGAATTATCGAAAGTGTCGAATTATCGAGTGTCGAATTACAGTTTGTTTATGTATTTTTTAATAAGGTCCTCTTATCTTATCTGCAATATAGTTGTATTTTTCGAAATTTTATTTTCTAATTTGTTAATTTCTTTCTTTTTTTTTCACTCTAATAATATTTATTTAAATATAATAATTTTTATTTAATGCAATTTAATTAATAATTTATTTAATCCAATGTCGATAGTTTCTTCCCTGAAATTGCTTACCAAACATGAGTCAGTGTTTCCGCAGTGTTAACAGTTGGAGTGTTAGAATGCGGAGAAGCAAAATAACTCCCTACTGAATTTCTCAATAGTCTCACTCCCAGAGGAATGCATCCACACCAGTTAACCTCTAGGTTGGCACTATTGTTATGCTTCTGAGAAGTTTTAATCCTAAGCAGGGTCTTTGAAAATGGTACACGTATGGTGATACAGTGCATGTGCTCTCATGTCCTTAAAGTAGTGTAGTTCTGTTGTTTGCAATTTCATTTTCTGATTTGTTAAAATTTTTCTTCTATAGTTTCTCACCTGCGGGTCCTTCGGGTAAACCCGGGGCGTTGCCCGGGTCACTCGGCTAGTATATTAATATTGAAATGCCAAGTATTTTTTACGTCATTGGAATATTATATTACTAAATTCTCAAATTGAATTTATTATACTTGGAAAACATTTTAAGCATTGTTACAATAAATGTCCCAATAATTTATCTATAATTTGTAAAAATCTATACCACGATATTCTAAAAAAGGAAATTGATAATAATAATAAATACACTTTTGCTAGAACTACAGCCACAAAAATCAAAAAAGACATCAAAAACGTGGAAAATTCACTAAAGATTTATAATTACAACAAAAAAAATCCAAACATACCAAAATTCTATATAATTCCTAAACTACACAAAAAACCAATTTCTTTCAGAACAATCACATCTGGTATAAATTCAGTTATAAAAAACATTGATATACAATTAGCTTCAACACTACAATTTATTATAAATAAATTAACTAATAAATATAATTATAAATTTATCGACTCAAATAAAAAAATCATTAACTATTTAATGAACAATTGGACAAACATTGATTCAGTACACACATTTGATTTTGAGGACCCATATTCTAAAATAAATTAAAGAGATCTAAATAATAAATTAACCAATTTATTTAACGAATTCATTAATGACAAAACTTTCCACATTAAAATTATTCATAACAGATATAAAACAATTAAATTAGATCTTAAAACAGCAAAAACTCTACTGGAAACATTTTTAAATTTTAATTATATAGATTTTAAAAATAAAATATATATTCAATCAGAAGGCGTTCCTATGGGAACTTCTTCAAGTCCTTTATTAGCCAACCTAATACTATTCTGGTACGAAAGAGAATACTTTCTACAAAATAATGTTAATTGGCAAATGTTCCGTTATGTAGATGACATCATAATATTTAATAATCCACAGTTTAAAAACTTAATACCTGAAATATATCCTAAATACTTGAAACTTAAGAACAATGAAAAAATTAATAGAAACAAAAAAGTTAACTTTTTAGACCTAAATATAAACCTTACAAATAATGCTATTAAAATTTATAATAAAAAAAGTAATTATAATTTCAATATTATAAAATACTGCAATATAAATTCTAATATATCATTAAACTGCTGCAAAGGTATATATTTTGGTCAGTTTCTAAGATCTTATAGAATAAATAATATATTAGAAAATTTACCCCGCCGGCGTGGCGTGTTCTTTGACGTTCTTTTTTTTTTTTTAAGCCTAAAATTTTTAATCTTTAGATTTCTTTAAATTTCATGGGGGATTCCTCACCCCTCCAAGACGCGATGACATTGCCTGAGACCATTCGTCATCTACACCTGCTGATGCCATCAGCACTCCTCAGGCCCCAGTTGTAGCTGAGGGGACCAACGTAGAACCACAGCCTGGTACAGACAAGCCTTCGACGAGCTGGGCTGACCTCGTCGAACAAGGCAAACAACTCCCGATGGAGGAGCAAGATGATGGCTTCATCCTCGTCAACCATGAGCGCAAGAGGCCAGCTGAAACGGCGGCAGAGCAAAAGAGGCCGCGTCCAGCCTGCTGCCACCAAGTCTACTGTTCACCCCTTGCAAACAAGCCCCGAGTGCAGAGGTGCACAAAAACTCTGCACAAACAGGCGGACTTCAGAGCCAAGTCGGCGACGGGTCAGGTAGACCAATGTGTCTACCTGGAATTCTCCCCAGAATTCAGCCAGGCGCAGTACTTCATGTCGCTGGGGGCGAAGCTGGGAAAAGGCTGCGTGTACCAGCTGAACAAGATGGAGGGGCACATCCTAGTCGGCTTCTCCAGCGTGCAGCTCGCAGAGAGGCTCATCGAGGAGGGCCTGGACATTGAAGAGGCCACTCTGCGAGCCTTTCCTTTAAGGAAGAAGGCTGAGCGGATCGCCGTGGGCAACGTGCTGTTCTTTGTAACGGACGCCGACCTTATCGCGGCGCTCAAGCCTTACGGCCGGGTGACCTCCATCGTCCATCAAATGTTGGAGCTGGACAATTCCTGCTGGGCTGACGCTCGTCGGGAGCCTTTATTACTCTCCACGACGGAGTTAGGCTCTCCCAGATTCCTGCCCGGCTGGATATCAAGACCAAGGGAGTCATCACGCCAGTCTACGTGAGCTACGGGATCCGCTGTTCCATCTGCCATAGGCAAGGACACAAGCGGGCCAACTGTCCTCAAAAGATTGGCTTGACAGAAAACAAGCTTCTTTTCCCTGAGCGGCCGCCTGATGCTCGCCCAAATGCCTGGAACAAGCCGCTTGCCTCTTTCTCCCAAGCCTCACCAGCAGCTGCGCCAACCCTAGTAGCTAATATCCCTTCCTCCACCGCCACCGCCGTCGTAGATCCTCCTCTCAGCGACCCAAATAATCAGGCGACTGAGGATCAAGACACAACATATAAATCCCAGAAGCTTCCTCCATTAAAAGAGAAGCGGAACTTGGCTCAGAGGCAAATGGACGATCTTGTGAAGAACGACAAGGCTTCTGCGGCCATCGCCAGCGTCCAGCAGCTGGGCTTGGAGAGAGAACAGCTCCTCCAAGCCTTTACCAACAGCGGCCTCATGGACAAGCTTCTGGAAAAATCCAACACCCAGCAGAGACAGGTTATTGACAACTTGGCCACGGCGCTCATGGCTCTTACAGGGGAAACCAGTAACACCCTCTATAAAAAGCTGTCACGAGCCAGAAACTCTGCACGGCAGCCGAAATGAGCTACCGTGTTGCAACCCTGAACACGCGCGGCATCGCCGCTCTTCGCCGGAGAATCCAGCTCTGCTGTTTTCTCAAGGAGCATGAGATTGACATCTGCTTCCTGCAGGAAACCAACGTCATATCCCTGGATGAATAAATAGACCTCTGCCACGGCTACAGCGCCGTCTTTGTGCCTTCAACGACCACCGTGGGATCAGGCCTCGCCTGCGTCTTCGCAGCCGGCGTCGTTGTTCACCGGAAGCAGATCCTATGGCCTGGAAAGATGGCTGTCATCTACCTTACCGTCCAGGGAGTCTCCATGACGTGTGTCAACGCCCACGTCTCTCATGCTCCCGAAGAGCGCTGCCGCCAGCTCCAGATCATCGCAGCTTTGGCGCGTGAAGAAGGTGCGTGGATCCTCGGTGACCTGAACATCTCCGAGGAGTCGGCGAAGGACCTGGCATCGGGTTCAGCAGAAGCCCTTGCGAATCTCCTGGGCCAAGCCGACCTCGTCGACGTCGCCACCTTCTTCGATGCTGCACTGGAGCACACCAGGGTTGCCACTATCGGAAGCTGGGTTGACGCGCGTCGTCTGGACAGAATCCTACTTCCATCAGGCTTCTGCGACCGCGTCAGCCACTACCAAACCATCGACTACGCCTACTCGGACCACCGTGCCGTCCTGATCAAAGTAGGAGACCCAGCTCCTACAAGACTTCCCTGCATCGGCAAGCTGCTACGGTCAGACTTGTTTTTCGATCGAATGGAAAGGTTCATCGATGAAACATCGGAAGACCTAGAAAATCTTTCAGCCCCGATGTTATGGGACCACTGGACCAGGATCGAGGCAGATCTGGTCGCGGAGATAAGATCACTCGCGCCTGCCGTCGCCGAGTCCGGCGGTGGATACATCGAGAGAGCAAGCCTCTTTCTGAGGCGGAGATTGTAGAACGATACTGCCCGCTCCGACTATCCTTCCTTTTCGGACCTCGGGCGTTCCCTCCGAGCCAGACGTCGGTCTCCCTCCACCTTCATCGACAACGACCGCAACGCCATCTCCGAGGGGCAGCTTAGGCGTTACCTTCGAGAACACCTGAGCAGTCGCTTCGCTTAGGTTACAAGCTCGGCAGAATCCATCGCCGACTTCATAGCTGAAGTTAGACCCCTGGAGTTCGACGAATGGGACCAGCTCTTTCTCGCTGACATCTCCTGCGACCAGATAGCGGCAGCCATCCACCGCCTGCTAAATGCCGTGCTTCGGGATGGGACGGTTTACCCTGCGAATTTGTCAAAGCCTTCTAAGAATTCTTCGCCGAAGTTCTTTGGCAAGTCTTCGAGGCTTCTCGATTCCGCGGAGCCTTGCCTCCATCCTCAAGACGCAGCAAAGTAATCCTGCTGCCGAAATCGCACGGTGGTCCGGGTCTACAGGCATTCCGGCCAATCAGCCTACCAACGACCGACTACAGGGTCCTAAGCGGCGTGCTCATGGCCCGTCTGCGACGTCATCTGCCAGACCTGGTGCCCGACTGTCAGACCTACGCCGTTTCAGGACGGTCATCCTCCTGGAACATTGCGCGAGTGACTGACGAAGCCGCCGGGGCATCCAGACATAAAACGCCGCTGGCTATTATCTACCTGGACCTGAAGTCGGCGTTCGACACCCTGAGCAGGAGCTACCTGTTTGCCCTGCTGGAGAAGCTGGGCCTATCATCTACTTTTCTAGGGTGGATCGCTGTCCTCTACGGGGAAGCAGACACCTCCATCCGGGTCGGAGATGTCTACACCAAGGCCTTCCCACTTCTCAACGGGGTGAGGCAGGGCTGCCATCTAAGCGCTGCGCTCTTCAGCATCGGAGTTGGACCTCTGCTACGCCGCCTCGAGAGGATCTTGGGGCGCGACAGCGTCGTTGCCTATGCAGACGACATCGTACTCTTTATCAGGGACGACGCTCTCAGTTTGAGCTCGTGCCCCTGATCTTCGAAGAGTTCCGCATGTCCTCCGGGGTGGCTGTCAACTTCAAGAAGAGCTGCGGGCTTTGGTGCGGTTCCTGGAAGCACCGGACGGATTCTCCTCTGGGAATCTCCTAGACGTCCGAGTCGCTGACCGTCCTGGGCTACACCATCACCACCATTAACACCATCGCCTCCCAGGCCTCACACCTGATGGGGCTGCTGGAGCGAGCCATCGCGAGGTGGTCACCCTTCACCCGCGGCCTGTAGCTGGTGGGTCGTGCTCGCGCGGCCAACAGCTTGGTCTTGGGTTCCATCCTGCACCACCTCCACGGCTACCTTCCATCTGAAACCACCGTCGGCCGACTGCAGGCACGGTTGGTGCGCTTCGTGTGGGGTGCGAGCCGAGTTTCGTGGCACCGGGCACATCCTGGCTCGTCCAGTCTCCGATGGTGGCGTCGGCCTGCTTGACATCGCGGGCCAGCTTCGCTTCGCCTGCCTGAAAGGGGTCAAGGCCTCTCTTCGCGGCGCCGCCAACGGCTACTCTTGGCTGGTCCTCAGCCGGGCGTGGTTGACACCGCCAGCTTCTGACGTCTGACTCTCGCGTAGGAGGAGGAGACTGCTGAGCATCTGGGAGGCCGCGTCCAGCGTCCTCGAACTTGACCACCGGGTTCTTCATCCCGCAAGCCTGAGGTCCCTGCGCTTTCGAGGCGACAACAGGTTCCTGCGGCCGCCAGATCTGCTGGCTCCCGAGCGCTGGCTACGGGCGACTGTCGGTGACTTCTCAGATGGCGCCCCTGCACTAGCGCGATCAACGCGGGCCGCGCTCCTGGACGCGTAGCACCTGAGGGCCTTCTGTCAGCGTCTCCTGCAGGAAAACGCCAGCTCCGACTATCATGCGGACTACGAGGCGAAGACCATCGTCCTGCGGGGATCGGCGACCCCCATCACCCGCCTCACCAGCCAGAGGGCCCGCCGGCCCTCCGGGAGGTGTTCGCCTCCTGCGAAGTGCCCCTGGATCTGCAGGCCTGGCTCTTCGGCATCGGCCTCCATCCCGAGGCAGTGAAAGTAACAAGTGTGGCGAAGGCTACCATCAACAAGTACCATCTTGGTCTTGACTTGGGTAATGCCAGCCACATCACCTCGACCTGCCCACTCTGTGGGAAAGAACTCTCGCAGTCCACCGGTGGCGGAGTCTTTCCGCTGTGAGCGCCACCAATGAAGACCTTGTATATATTTTTATATATAAGTATATTTATAAAATATTTTTTATCTATTTATATCTATTTATTCATATATTTATCATTATATAATCATATTTATTCATATTTATATTTATTCTGTATTTAACCTTATATAATCTTATATGGACATTGAAATAAAGTAGTTTCAATCTAAATCTCTCTCTTCAAATTTGTATTTAACCTTATGTAACCTAATGTGAACAATGAAATAAAGAAGTTTCAATCTCAATTTCTCTCCTCCTGAAAGTCTTTCCCTATATGAAACGGGCGGAGAAGATATAATTTGCGAATTATGACGAGGGCGTCAACGAGGCGCTGCGGCCCTACTGCAGGGTGGTTTCCCTGAACCATGAGGTCGTGACCAGCGGCGGGTACATCTGGACTACCGGCAGCAGGGAAGTCTTCGACTTTCTGAATGAAAGCCTAAAACCCCACAAGTTCCCTGCTAAGCTGATGGTTTTCTCTAAAGGAGAGTCGACCTCCGCCTACATCACCTACGACATTGAGTGTAGAAAATGCCACCGAAAGTGACACCAGCGAGCCTCCTGCCCCTTGAAAGCCCATGGAAGTCGTCCTGCCCATCTTCAGGACACAAGGAATAGACCGGTGTCTACGCCTCCTTCTCACAGCCCATGCCTTCCACAAAATCCGCAAAGGTTACATCAGCTGAGAGGGGTTCTGACACCATCCAGAAGACCCCCTGGTACTTTCCAGCCCTGCCACGGTTTCGCCCGCGGCGAACTGTTTCGTCCCTCCCCAGAAGACTCCAGCTACTGAGCCTTCTGTTCTGGCGCCGTCTCTGCTAGCGCCTTCTTCGACCACTGTTGGTAAACAGAGGCATCTGCTAAAGACACTCATTCTAAGAATGGACCAACCATCTAATCTACCACACCAAAGCTCCAAAAGAAACAGCCTCTTCAGACCAAACGACCCTCAGTGGGATTCGTCTGATGAGAGAGAGAGATTGATTGAAACATACTTTATTAACTTCCAGTCAAAATAAAAACAAAGTTAGGGGATTACAGCTATCATCATTACAATTAAATATATACATGACATTAGACTCGAGGCCTTCCCCGAGGGACGTCTAGACCACAGCAAGGGCTACAAGCCGCCTCGAGTCTGGATAGGCGCTTGGCCATAATGGAGTTGTTGTCCCCAACATACTCAATTGCCAAGTTGAGGAATTCGCACAGAATTGTCTTGTTTTCTGGCGAGAGCTGCCTGAGGAGTTGCTCCCTCTCAGGGAGATATAGGATCGACCCCAGTACTATATCCTCAGGAACCTCCCCAAAGATGGAGGATAGGGGAGAATATCCGTCTATTTTTAGGTAAATAGAGTTCCATCAACTGCTCCTCGAGCTCCTCCAGAGGGTTCCGAGAGGGACATATGACTTAGGCCACGGGTGTAGAAGCCTGGATGGACGATGCAGTCATGCCTTGGACTCCTTTTTCAGCAGCCACGTTGACTCAGTTATGGTCGAGGGGTCTGATTGTGACAGTAACCGGCTGGTGTTCGGCGCTGGAACAGGAGGCTTAAGGGTTGGAGTCTCTTGGGATGGACAGGAATTTTCGCCCCGGGCGAAGACGCGGCAGGGCTGGAGGGTGTTATTGGGGCTTGCTTTATGGGCGTAGGTAGTACCGGAGCTGATGTAGGAAGGACGAAGTTGTTGGAGGGAGTGGGCTTTGAGGAGGGAGGCTTCGACACCGGTTCTGCCGGGTCCTGATGGCGTCCTCGATTGATTCCCAAGGGGCAGGTGGCTCGCCGATGCCCTTGATGGTAGCATTTGCTACACCTAAAGCCGTAGGTGATGTAGGCAGGCGTCGACTCGCCTTTCGAGACTATCACCAGCTTTACAGGGAGCTGGTGAAGTTTCAAACCTTCATTTAGAAGGATAAAGGCCTCCTGTTGCCGGTAGTCCAGGTGTAGCCACCACTCGCCACTACCTCATGGGTCAGGGAGACAACCCTGAAGTAGGGCCGCAGCGCCACGACGATGTCTTCATCTCTCATAGCGATTGGGAGGTTCCCAACCAGGGGGGGGTGTTCCCGATGGTGAGGCCTTCCTCGGATAGGCGCTCCGCCTTCTCGGTGCTCTCCAGCCCGACCAGAACCTGGCCCGACATCTTCATCAGCTGGAAGACGGCGCCTCTCCCCAGCATCTCCTACAGTGCCTGGATGACGGCCCGCGTGGCCGCACGGCCGAGAGAGAGATTTTGAGATTTAAAAATATTTATTGATATCATATAAGTAAAAAAAAAGAAAAAATGGTCTCAAAGATGAAATATATATAAAAGAGATAATTAAAAAAATAAAAATAGAGAGAAAATAATATTTAATTTTATATTTTCTATATATTAACCATATATAATCTTATATGTACGAATAATTGAATCTCAATATCTCTCTCGGGATCACACCCTACGTGATAGTGATCTTTCCATCAAGAGACAAAAAGAATACATCGATTTATCGAGATAAAAAATATCAACGCGTATTAGTTTCAATATACAAACAATGGAAAAAGATGCAAATTCAACTATGTTGAGCGGCGACAATGCAAATCAGGTCGGCGGAAAAAATCAAAAATTGGGCCCATCGGGTAGAGGCCTCGAAAATGGAGTTTACCTCCATGGGCAATAAAGAGCGTAAATGCTTTGAGAGGAAAGGTGATACCCAAGAGAAGCTTGTGAAGATTCCATAGGCTGGCACTATCACAAAAGGCCGCCTCAACCACCAAGGAGGGCGTAAGAGATCCTGTTACGCAAGTTAAGACAGTCAACAGCAGCAGGCGCTGAGCAAAGCAAGATCGGCAGCAGCTTCTTTTGATCAATGCTGCTATGTTGAGTACTGCTTGGATTTTGGCCCAGTGCAGTATATCCAGGCACTGGATGAGATGCTGGGGAAGGGCGCCGTCTTCCATCTTATGAATATGTCCAGCCAAGTTCTGGTCGGAATGGAAAGCACCGAGAAGGCGGAGCGTCTATCCGAGGAGGGCCTCACCATCGGGAACACTCTCCGCAAAGTATTCCCCTACAGGAAACGCGCGGAGAAAATAGTGGTTGGGAACCTCCCAATCGCTATAAGGGATGAGGACATTATCGCGGCGCTGCGGCCCTACTGCAGGGTTGTCTCCATGGCCCATGAGGTAGTGGCTAGTGGTGGCTACACCTGGACCACCTGCAACAAGGAGGCTTTCATCCTTCTAAATGAAGGAATGAAACTCCACCAGCTCCCTGTAAAGCTGGTGATAGTCTCGAAAGGCTAATAGACGCCTGCCTACATCACCTACGGCGTTAGGTGTAGCAAATGCCACCGTCAAGGACATCGGTGAGCAATATGCCCTTTGGGGATCAATGGGGTCGTCATCAGGACAACCGTCAGTGATGATCTCCCGAGAAGCGCCGTGCTTGAGTATGACTTCTTCGATAAAGAAGGTTGCTAATTCAGTAGCTTCCTCTGTTGTTGCGGCCTTATTATCGTAAATCTGATTAGATAATAAAGAGCGACTATTATCCTTCTATTTCCCGTGTGAGATAAGGGGGATTTTCTCAGATAATCAATTCCTATCTTTTGAAAAGGAGAAGTGGTCGGCGGTATTGGGATTAGTAGTCCAGGGTGTTTCTAAGATACGCCCTTTCTGCGCTGGCATTCTTTACAATGAGAAATGTATGGGGAAACTGTCCCATAAAGTCCAAGCCAATATAATCTCTTTCTAACGCGCTAATAGGTCTTTGTAAAACCCCGAATGGCCGGTCATTGGAGTGTCGTAGACATCTTTAAGAAATTCGTGCCTTGTCTGTTTTGGAACTACAAGCAGCTATGGTTTGCCCTCAGGGTCGTAATTTTTTTTATAGAAAACGCCTTCCATAATCTGATGAACTTTTTCACGAATCCTAACCAAATGGGGGTTTTTAATTTGTTTTTCTACAATGTCTTGGATGGAAGTAATGTGCCCTTCTATCTTCGCGGTGTCAGCAAAGGGGCTTCATGACAAAAAATCAGCGTCTTTATTCTTGCGTCAACTTTTTTAAACGATGTTTATTTCGTATTCTTGTAGTTTGAGGGCCCAACGGGCTAAGCGGACGGATGGATCTTTCAAGATTACCAACCAACATAGCGAGTGATGGTCGGTAAACACAGTAAAGGCTGTGCCATATAGGTACGGGCGCCATGGGCCCAAACAACTGAGAGGCATTCCTTTTCTGTGATGGAATAAATATTTTATGCTTTGGTTAATATTCGCGAGGCATAGGCTATAGGTCTTTCCTTGCCATTTTGGGTTTGAACAAGAACCGTGGGGGGTCGGTGGAAGGCTGGTTAAACCGTTTGGTTTACGACCACTACGACCCGGGTTCGATCCCCGCATTGGACACTTTTTTCTGTAAAAAAAAAAAAAATGCTCCAATGGCCCCCCGATTCTTGCAAAAGTCCAACCCCACCAGCGAGTGCAAGTAACCAAACGGGGCTCTGGCATATTTGTAAGTGCAAAGTCGAACTGCTTTCACATGTGTAGACATGTGGTGCGCTTACAGTAAAAAAGCAGTCGCTCACTACCCACCATGATTTCATGGCCTGTACCATGTGTACTAGGGATAAGCAAAAAAAAAAAACAAGAACCGTCCCTAAACCATAACCACTTGCTTCGGTATGGACATGAGTTTCGGCACCTTCTACGAAGTATCCTAACACAGGCGAAGATATCAATTCCTGTTTGAGAATCTGGAAGGATTCATCTTGTTCTTCGCCCCAAATAAATGTTTCATCAAATGTAGGAGGAGCCATAAACTTCCAAACCTCTCTACCCACTATTCTTCTAATCAGGGCTTCCAGGTTCTCAGGTTCAGCGGTCGAGATGGTGCCACATTGGGTAGTCGGTTGAACCTTGGCGGTGTAACATGCATCTTTTTGAGTGCCTCGAATTGTCGGCAGAATGCAAAAAATTGGTCTACCGTGCTGATATATTTTCCAATAAATACCTGATACACTTCCTCCGCTACGCCTTTCATCAGATGGCTCACCTTTTCGCCTTCCGACATTATTTGATTACTTTGTTCACAGAGAAGAAGGACTTCTTGAATATAGCTTTCGGCAATTTCCCCACTCGTCTGCGCTCTGGTTCGACGAATTTGCTCGGCTTTTCTAGCCATGTCTTCTTTGTTCCCAAATATTTCACAAAACTTTATCTTAAGTTCCTCCAAGGAGAGAGAGAGAGAATTCAATATTTTTTCGAAGATTTCGAACCAGCGCACTTTGCTGTGCCAGTGAGGTAGAAGATTACGTTGGCGAGACACATGGAGTCATTCCACTTGTTGCATCGCGCCACATACTGGAAGCCTTTGAGCCAACGCTGTGGCTCTTCCCCACATTCTCCCGAGAAGACAGTAGTGTCTCTCCACTAATTGCAGAATGGTCAATTTCATGGTATTTCTTCTCTCTTCATTTTCTTCCGAGCAGGAAAGGCAAGCGCTGTAGATAGCTCTGGTTGTAATCATTGAAGGCGACGACTTCGTCTGGTAACCGTCTCGTTCCCCGGCGTCTCCATTTCAATATTTATGTGAAATATATGCCACATTTAACATAAATGGATCCTTTTTTTGTATAAGGTCTGTACGTTTTAATGAATGAAAAGTAAAAATCAAGGAATTGAGAATTAAACATTTTCGTGATTACTTTTGTCTTAAATAGCTGGGGTGCCTTCCGTCTGCCTTTGTGTTCCACATTAATGGGTTCTTTTCATGAAGAGGAAAGAATGCGCGAAGCTTATTTACATGAAACTCGGCATGTCGTAACACGAGCACATTAATTTATTGTCCCCCAGGAATTATATAAAAAATGCCATAAAATGTTTTGGAACCGGCAATATTTCTCAACTTCCTCCACGTGGGAGGCAGTCCGCGGGTTTGTCAAGGACTCCAGATGAACGTCTAGGACTAATGGACTTCTGCCCAAACTGCAATTTCCAAGAGAGAGTTGAAAACTCTAGCTAACAACCTAGACTGATCAATTTGGATCTATAAATTACAATACATATTGTCGGGTTGAGTTGATAAATCTTAAGAGGAAAAGTCGCGAAAAAAGGATAATGTATAGAAAACAACAATCTTTTTTGGAACATAAGGTCTGCAGCTGGGAACTAAAATTCTACGATGGACACTAACAATTCATCTTGGAACATAAGGTTTTCCTCTAGAAGGTAAAACTCTACAGTGACAAAAGCAATCCAACTTGGACCATGCAGCATGCAACTGGGGAATGAAACTCCATGGTGGACAACAAAAATCCATCTTAGAACATTCTGTCTGCAACTGGGAGGTAAAACTGTACGATGGACAATGATAATAAATATTGAAACATAAGCTTACAACTGGGAGATATTGACAGCAACAATCCAACTTGGAATATAAAGGAACCCACAGAAAAATTAACAATTATGAAAATAACAGAACAAATTTTTAATTTAGAAATTGTAGGAAAGGCATATTATATTTGTGATGTTGCGTGTGTGTTGGGGGAGGGGAGTGACTATTCATTTTAAAAAGTACATCAAACAACATTAAACATTTTCCCTAAGTGCTACATTTGCCTTGGGCTTTTTGTTTTTATTTTTGGCGTCATACTACGGCGCCATTGTCCTTCCACATCCACCTAAAGTTTTTTTTTATTTTTACAAATTAAAAACAACCTTGAAATACCTTTTAATTCTTCCTTCAAGCCTAGTTTTTTGCCTTTTAGAGAGAAAACAATTTTTAAGGGATCCCTTATTTTAAGGGATCAATTGACTGATAATAAAGGTCGATTTCAAAAATTATATACATACATTTCCAAACACAAAAAAACTACATTTCTGCTCTCGTGGTTCTATTTGACCCCCCCTAGAACGACGCTATACAATGTCCCTGGAGAGAGCGTGCGATATTGAAATTTTTAGCATCCCACGACGATCTGATGTGAAAGGTGATGGGTTAAAAAATGTATGTTCAAAGTTGTAGGTTGAAAAATTCTAATGTAGGTAAATATTTGTTCGTTGAAACACACTATAATTGAAATTTATGCGTTGAAACATCCTAGTATAAAATGTTTTGCCTTCAAACGTTCTAATTTAAAAAGGAGTACGCTAAAACATTTTAATTCAGAAAGTTGTGCGCTAAAAGATTCTAATGTAGTAAGTTTTGCTTTCAAACATTCTAACATGTACAGTTTTGCTATAAAAGATTATAATGTAGTAATTTTTGTTTTCAAACATTCTAATATATACAGTTTTGCGATAAAAAAATATAATGCAGAAATTTGTGCATTCAAATATTGTAATATTGTAGTTGTGCGTTAAAACAAGCCGGTAAGGCGCTCTCTAAGTTCAAGAGACTACCCAGCTAGTTTTTTTGAAGTCAAACTGCCTCAGTGCCGACTGGGCACTTTTGTATTTATGGACAAGATGTCAAAAAAATTATTTTAATTGTCAAATTGCCTCAAGCTATAAGAAAAAAAAAGAATGCCAAAACATTATTTCTTCTAGATGAAAGAACCATGTTGCAATACCATATACAGTACAACTCCAATTCTACAAACCTGCTGGGACTGAAAGAGGATACAGTAATCGTAATTGGATTTTATATTGAAATACAATATTAAGAACGTTTCATATACAAAATGTGCCGTATAACATAATCTAATTATTAAATTAACATGATATTTGTAGCGAAATATTTATTATTTTGCTGAACAGATTATTAAATTTATTATTTGTATTTTGCTACTCTGTATACTTTCCTCATTGCTTCTCTTATATTTCATAAATTTTAATTTATCCGGGTAGTTGGCGACTTCTGTACGCTCCAGGAACCTGGGTTACTTAAATAAAATAAATAAATTTTAATTTGTGCTTGACATAAATATATTGTCGTATCACATCCTGAAGTTTGTCTTTCCTAATTTGCTACGTCACATTTTGGTGGAGATGCTGGGTAAATTACGGAAGACAAACTGAAAATCGCCGAGAAGACCTTAAAGCCATGAGTGCTGTGATCTACATTTTCAGCTACTGGCTCCAGGATTCCCTCTAAGATTACGATGTTCTTATAGACGATACAACAAAGCCTCTCTTCATGCCGCAAGAAAAAGGACGCTAAAGTACCAGAGACAAAGTTTCACGAATCCGAGGGAATCCTTGGCAAAAGCATGTCAGATCCAAATCAGTAGAAACAAGATTTGTAACCTGTGAGTCACAGCTCAGCCAAAGGTAACCTATCCGAAACCAAAATCTCACCACCCACCTCTTTCCTTATCTTTATATTAGAAGCCGATTGGTATAATCAGCGCTTCGGATACTTGAAGTTCTGCAGGAGTTGTCGTTCGCTTCATTCGAAAAGTTTTTATTGAGGACAGAGAAACGTTCTGGCTTTAGTAAGAAAATAAGGAAGACACGTGTAGAGATAAAAATAATGATTCAAAGTTATTAATATTTCTCCTTTTTAATGTGTACGAGGAGGAGTTTTTTTCGAATTGCCTCTCGGTCCGGAGTCGGTTTCATGTGGAAGTTCGAACATCGCAGTGTCCTCAGCCGCTAGCGCCATTTGTCGGGAACAAATAACTCCAAAAACATTCTGGGCTATATGGTAACAGAAAAAGAGCTCGGAATTTTCTTGGATAATATTTGTGTATATTTATGAGATTATTTTTGAAGGTGCATTTTGATACTTTTGGTCACATTTTAAAAATGAGAAAAATAAGACAAAAAACAAAAGACGATGGTGAAACTTCAGGTATCGTTTGAGAGAGAAAGAAGACCGATCTCTCTCTCTCTCGTTCTTTCAAAGCGATGTTTCTTTATTATATGAAGCTTCTAAATAGTAGTTTCTTTCTAGCAGTTATTTTGTAATATATATATTTTAAAAAAAACTTATCGTCTTAAATATCATTGAATCGTTGATTTTATTCGTCTCCCACTTGATAAACCTTCCTCACATTAATAACTACCATTATAAATATCAAATAAACCTCCGTTGTTTTTGGTTAAATTCGGATATGAAAATTATATAACAATATGTTTCACATTATTACAAAAACATCAACTTCTGGTTTCTATTAACTTACTTTATTTCTTCATTTAACTCTTTCGAATCTGTAGATGTCTACGATATCCGTAAAAAGATACCAGAACTCAACTCTGTAGATTCAATGAAATAATTATTCCCTAATAGTTTTAAACTAAGAAGTTTACTCAATATTTTGTCTTTAGAGATTCGTCACCACCACCAGCTGGGCAACTGACGAATTGGTAGCTATTGTGTTTTCTTCTTCCCCGTTTCCCTCCATTCCGAATTTGGAAACATTGGCCATTTCTCTGCATATTCATAGCACAAGAAAAGTCTATTGTTATACTACATCATAACAAAAATAAAACTATGTACACATTTATTATATTGAAGTTGCCTGATTTATCACTTATAGTCTAAAGTAAATTGTCCAGAATAAAATATTTATTGCCACACACATACATTTGTGGATATAGTAAAGTTTTACTTCTGACCGAGGTATCTCAATTTGCTATATTTATGTACCTATTTTTTATTAATATATTTGATATTTCCTATATTCTCTTTTTTGGACATATGAAAAAAATGTCTCCAAGCTTAGGTTTACTCAAAAATTAAAATTGGAAACCTGCATGAAGTCAAATAAATAGAACCCAAACTTTAAATTTCTGGTTTCGTGGTATACTGTGAAACCGATGAACAGGGGATATGTTTTCGGGTTATTGCTTAGTTTAAAACCATTTGTTTTTCCAGACACGAATATATATATATATATAATTCAAAGGTATTTTAAACTTTATGATTATATTTCACTGTGAAATGTTTTAATTTATTATTTTGTGCAGGCCTCGAGCTGTCACTCGGTTGTCCACAGAAATGTCCTTTTCTCCGCACCTTTATATATTTAGAGATTGGATAGAATCCTTCTAGGAGCACACAAAATAAAATTTCAATAGCTAAGAAAATATCCTCGAAAAGAGAAAATTCGATGGTTAAATATTCCGTGTTCTTATGGAATTTTAATATAATTCGTGCTTTTTTTGTGTCATATTGAAAACCATCATATACAATGCATGTCCTCCTCGGTCTATGTGGTAAAAGCGAGCAGGGGAACATTGACAAGTTGTCAAGGAATGCCATGGAACAAACTCTTTTTTACCTGTTTCTCACCGATTCACTTTCGCCAAACTTGGAGTTGTTTTGTTGGTGCATTGTTGTCTGTGTGCGACACCCCAATAGACTTGGAGTGGTTGTCAAGGTCAGCAATAACATACTATTCATTCGGCAAAGAGCTTCTAGATGTTAATTGTGGTGTCGAGAATGTTAAAATAGCAACAGAGTGGGTGGACCGTACCTTGGCAGGGGGCACCAGGCGCTGCCGGAGGAGCGCGTGGTCGCGGCGCGGCAGCAGCACGTGCTGGCGGAAGGTCCCGGCTGAGACCACCGCCAGCCACAACACCAGTCGCCTCCACATCGCAATCTGACGCCCGCCGCCACCGCCGATCGCCGCGCCGCCTTTTTTCACCGCAAGGAAAGTAGTTCGATCCGAGACAAGTTTGTGCGGCCTTTGCAGCTGACCGGCATGCTGATTGAACTTATGTCGAGGGAAAGTTCTTTCACACTTGTTCTTAGATCACGGTGGCCTATTGTTATTTTTACTTCGAACAACTCGGACTGTAAAAATGATTTCCTTGCCGCAGTGGGTGATATGTATTATAGAATTTTCCAACACGCGCGCCTTGAGTAGAAGAAGAAATAAAGAAACTTGATTATAAACATGCAGCATAATTGATATGAAATAAAGTAAGTAGAGGAACTTCTTGAAGTAGTCAAAGTAGTCATGAATGTTCGCAGAAAGCACAGTAAAGAGATATAACGTGTAATAACCTCACACGTGTGCGTCCGAAACATTTTCACACCAAATTACGCACAATAAAACCATCAAAATGGAATTTATATTTAATTTAAAATTAAGATCAAAAGATGCAATTTAAAATCTCGTTAACATCGGCAGTGGTGCGAGTGTTTTCCGCAGACAGACCTTCTGAACGACGTCTGTTTCCCGTTGCAATAAAGGGACACGCTGTGTTACCCACATTCAACATTTATTTAAAAACTTCAGTACCATTTTATAGCCTACGGCTATAACACATCCGAAGCACCTGCTCTCAATAGATCCCCAAATTTAAACAACATCGAACTTAGTGAATACTTGAGAAGATGATCACTTGGAAACATCGGATGCGCTAGACTAGGGCTGCCAACGGGTTGTTTATAGAACCACAAAGCTTCTCATAGTAAACTCCACCTCCTGGTAATGCAGCCTGGGCGACGCGAACAAGTCTCACCGAACGAGGGAATATTGCAAGAATCGAAAGGATAATTTGCAAGCAGTTTCTTTAAACAATAAAAAGAAACTCTTTAAAAAGTGTCCTTTCGATATCATTACGTAAATTTAATTTCAATTAATATTTTGAATACGAGTCAGTATTTTTGGCAGTATAACTACAACATCGCAATGGAATGAAATACCAATTGTTGGAGTTTTATCAAATATCAACGTCTACATCTGTGGAACATGGGAGGCAGCGGGACTCGAGCATGCCCTTGGTTAATAGTAGTCAGCATTGTGGTGTTGAGCCCGGAAAAGAAACAATTGGACAACCACAATATAGAGACTTTCCATAAAGCAAAAGAAAAGAAGACATTGTCAAGTTCCTTAAGAACGTGTTTCAAAATTTAAAATCGATTTTAGCAACGTCAATATAATATCGATTATTTTCAGACTTGGGTTCTTTTTCAAATCCGGCTTAAATTTATCCAAGTCTTTTTTCGTTTCTATAATCAAAGTACTTGTAGATAGATACATAGCAAGAACACGCAGAGGCTTCTCATCCAGATCGATATCGAAGCTGTGAAAATCCAGAAGCATTTGACATTTTGATTATGTAGTAGGGTTTTAGAGACCTTCTTGGGAACATAGCAGTTATTCAATTCCATGATATGGCAAAGGAAAACGTTCCAACCAGTGAGGCAATCTACAATCCTAGCCATAACTGTGGGGTGTGCCTATTATCGGCGACTACCCACTCTATAATTTTCGTGGCTGGATGGTGAACTGACAGTCTGCAACCTTTGGAATTTGGTCTTAGCTGGAATATTTTCCATTGATATTCCACACACACTAGATACATATGTATTAGTTATTATCAATAGCAAATACCAAATATTACTTTCAGAATCTCTTGTTTCTAATTAATATTGTAACATAGACAGAAATATTGAGTTACCAATACAATATCGATAATTTAGAAGAAGGCCATAGATCCATTTTTATTAATTTTAGTTACCCCCAAAATGTAAATTTTAAAAATTATTAATATATAGAGAGAGAGAGAGTAAAACACAAAAAGTAAATAGCGCAATCCTCTCTCTACTTTAAAATAATTATTTTTTTTAATTTTTAACATTAAGATACATTTTTAATTTAAACTTTATTTTTAAATATTTACGCTGCGCGCGTTTATTTGCAAATAGGTTTTATATAAAAAATAGAAAATATTTTTTATTAAGCCCGTTGAAGAACGATTATAGTTTGAAAGCTAGCATTTTAAAATAAAAAAAAAACTAATTGTGAGAAACCTTTGTACTTTTTAAACGCTTTTCACAATTTCATCTTTAATCATGAATAGAGATTTATTCTATATGTCGAAAAATATAGAAGACTCTCTCTCGCAAGAAGTTCCTACAATTAGTGCGCGATGGATAGAAATAAATTGAATTTCAACTTCAATTGTCAAGCAGTAAATTCCATCCCTCCGTTGCTTGTAATATATAAATGATCCTGTCACACACACAAAAATACTTTTTTAAAGAAAGTAATGACGGACATTCACTGGAAAATCCCTAGATCACGTACCAAAGGATATGTCATTCTGTGATATTTTAGTAGCATCATTTAAAGGAATAATTGGCCTTTTAATGCTTCTGATTCCAATGAACGAGATGCATAAATTACTGGTTAACACTACGGAGGCTATAAAAGGCAGGACTCAGCTATTCTAAAAACTGGAATAAGAAATGTATATATTGATATATAAAACATTCTTTCCCCAGATGAAAGTAAGCCATTCTCAGTAGTCAACATGTCTACCTACCCCCTACGTAAGAACAAGAAGACTAGCTGAATAAGATGTTTGAACTTTCGTACCCTTTACCACGCAGATCCATATATTACAGTCAACGGAATTGAAACAGCTATAGTCTCATTTCACCAAACAAAAAAAGTTCATCCAAAGTTTGATATCCTCAAAAGTAAAACCCAAGCCCGACTACAAAACGTACTCAGTAAGGAAGAATTAAATGCCATTAAAAATTAAGATGCATAAGAACGTAGTAAAGAGCGGGTCCGACAAAGAGGTTCTAGAATAGTTATCCTAGATGCACTAGAGAGAGATTACCGTAATATGATCCTTGAAATTGTTGGCGAACAAGATGCTTTTAAGCTCACTACAACCGAAGATAACAAATTAGTCATCAAAAAATTCAAGAAAACCTTTGCCAACCTCAAAAAATATATATATATGTATATATATATATATATATATATATATATATATATATATATTTTTTTTTTTTTTTTTTTTTTTTAAGATTGAGTCACCCATAATTAAAATTATATTTTAAAAAGATGCATATATTGGATTTATAATGAATTTATTGTTCCAATATTTCGAGGGGCAACTCGCCTCTCTTTATCGAGGATGTTTGTGTTTTTCACTAAAGCATGCGAGCACGCGTACACCACTCTCGTTCTACAAGGCCAATGAAAGAATTGTATCTTTGATTTGAATATTACATTCAGTATATATACAGCTAACAATTATATACAATATTACAGTTCAACACCATTATTTTTTTTTTTTTTGTTCACACATTGTGCGTGAAAAACAGAAAGATTTATGTACAACAGTGTAAATAATTGTGTGTATACATATTAATTCTATATAAATGAATGATAAAATTTTGAAAGAAAAATAAATTAGTAAATTAAAAGTATATACATAGTTATTTACAAGAATTTAGGATATGAATTCTTTATAAATTTCTGGAAAATCAAATTTTCTGTTTATACTTTGTTTATCTTCGGCAGAAGCCCAACTTTCTAAAAACAGTCTACAATGCTTTTCTGTAATATTTTTGTATTTAATCGATGCTTGTTTGAAATCTGGTACATGGCTATTGTTTATGGAATTGCCAACTAGGAGGGATAATGGTTTGTAATTTTTTAAAGCTGCTTTATGTTGATTAATACGATCTTTAAGCGATTTACCTGTTTCTCCATGTTGTAATTATATTATATCTCTTTAAAATTCGGGCAATTCTCTCTGAGCCGTAGCTATATGGAATAGAGCAATATCTTTTTTGAGACTGATCACGACTATTATTTGAAAGTATATCTCTCTGTTTATGAAAATGTTTTTCAATAATTTTTTTAGGATAATTATTATTTATCAATTCTTTGAAAATTCTATTTCTTTCTTCTGTTGCACTATTTCTATTTGAGTGGTGTGTTTCTATTCTTTTGGTAAGAGATTTTACTACGGCGATTTTATTATGTATAGGGCCAAAGGAGCTGAAATTCAAATAGTTTCCAGTGTGTGTAGGTTTTCTGTATATGCAAGTTTCTATGTTATATTGTTTTCTTTTAAGCTGGATGTCCAAAAAGGCTAGGGAATTATTGCTTTCTTTTTCATGTGTGAACTTTAAAAAAAGGTTTGAGATTATTGAGAAAATGTAAGAAGCTGTCAATGTTTGTTTCTGTTAGACAAAAAATGTCATCAATATATCGTAGCCATAATATTATTTTAAATTGGTTTAAATTAATTATTTTTCATCTATTTCATTTATAAATATATTGGCTAATGCAGATGAAATCGGGTTGCCCATTGGTAGACCTTTAATTTGCCGGAAGTATCTGTCTTTAAAACTAAAACAACTATGATCTAAACAAAGTTTGATTAAATCTATTAATGTTTCTTTAGAGAGGAGAAGAACTATTTCTGGGTGGATTTCAAGAAATGATCGGAGGGGCAGGAGTGCTTCATCGTGCGGGATTGAGGTGTAGAGAGATTTTATATCGAAGGAAACCATCCTGCTGTCATTTGATATTTGAACGGTTTTGATATATAGCTTCAACAGCTACTATGGGATTGGGGACTGTGTGAGGTAGTTGCTTTTGGAATGGAGAGATGACTGAAGATAGAAATTTCGTGAGGGGATAAAGAGGAGAACCAGCATAGCTCACTATAGGTCGTAATGGGATGTTTGGTTTATGGATTTTAGGTAGGTCGTAAAAGTTGGGTAGAGTTTTTTCTTCTGCTTTTAAATTTTCGAACGATTTTTTATTAAGCTTATGTGTGCGTATAATTTTATTTAGTTTTTTATCAAATTCTTTAGTGATATTAGGCAATGGATCTTTTGATAATTCTTCGTAAATTTCTTTATCTTGTTGTGATTGTTCGATTTTAGAGTTATATTCAGAGGTATCCATGATTACAGTATTCCTTCCTTTATCGGAAGGTGTTATGATTATATCTTTGTTTTTTCTTAATATATTAATTGCCTTTCTTTCATCTTGGTGTAAATTGGTCTTATTTAGTCTTTCTATTTTCTTAATAATCGGTGTTATTTCTGTTCTAACTCTAAATTTATCGCCATCGGGTAAAAGCTTAGCCTCTATAGAAAATTCTATAAAGCTTTTACCCGATGACGATAAATCTAGAGTTAGAACAAAAATAACACCGATTATTAAGAAAATAGAAAGACAAAATAAGACCAATTTACACCAAGATGAAAGAAAGGCAATTAATATATTAAGACAAAACAAAGATATAATCATAACACCTTCCGATAAAGGAAGGAATACTGTGATCATGGATACCTCTGAATATAACTCTAAAATCGAACAATTACTACAAGATAAAGAAATTTATAAATAATTATCAAAAGAACCATTGCCTAATATCACTAAAGAATTTTATAAAAAAAACTAAATAAAATTATACGCACACATAAGCTTAATAAAAAATCGTTCGAAAATTTAAAAGCAGAAGAAAAAACTCTACCCAACTTTTACGGCCTACCTAAAATCCATAAGCCAAACATCCCATTACGACTATAGTGAGCTATGCTGGTTCTCCTCTTTATCGCCTCACGAAATTTCTATCTTCAGTCATCTCTCCATTCCAAAAGCAACTACCTCACACAGTACCCAATCCCATAGTAGCTGTTGAAGCTATATCAAAACCGTTCAAATATCAAATGACAGCAGGATGGTTTCCTTCGATATAAAATCTCTCTACACCTCAATCCCGCACGATGAAGTACTCCTGGCCCTCCGATCATTTCTTGAAATCCACCCAGAAATAGTTCTTCTCCTCTCTAAAGAAACATTAATAGATTTAATCAAACTTTGTTTAGATCATAGTTGTTTTAGTTTCAAAGACAGATACTTCCGGCAAATTAAAGGCCTACCAATGGGCAACCCGATTTCATCTGCATTAGCCAAAATATTTATAAATGAAATAGATGAAAAAATAATTAATTTAAACCAATTTAAAATAATATTATGGCTACGATATATTGATGACATTTTTTGTCTAACAGAAACAAACATTGACAGCTTCTTACATTTTCTCAATAGTCTCAAACTTTTTTTAAAGTTCACACATGAAAAAGAAAGCAATAATTCCCTAGCCTTTTTGGACATCCAGCTTAAAAGAAAACAATATAACATAGAAACTTGCATATACAGAAAACCTACACACACTGGAAACTATTTGAATTTCAGCTCCTTTGGCCCTATACATAATAAAATCGCTGTAGTAAAATCTCTTACCAAAAGAATATAAACACACCACTCAAATAGAAATAGTGCAACAGAAGAAAGAAATAGAATTCTCAAAGAATTGATAAATAATAATTATCCTAAAAAATTTATTGAAAAACATTTTCACTTCCAGACATGGTTTCCAAAAGAAGATCCTGCAAAAACGACCCAAATATTTTCTGTTATATATGTGGCGAATATACTGTAAAAGCGCAAAGAAATGCAATAACATACTTTGTAAACCGGGCGTATATCGCATATTTTGGTATAAAATTAGGAGACCAGGACAAGACATAGGCTCAACATAAGGTATGCAAAACGTGTGTCCAAACACTGTACCTGTGGACAAAGGGTGAAAGGCAACTGACATTTGGGATCCCTATGGTTTGGCGAGAGACAAAAACATGACAATGATTGTTACTTTTGCGTACAAGACTTGAAACACTTCAACAGGAATGGTAAGAAAAACTTATATACAAATACCTATTTTCAGCTACACTTCCAATACCACACAACCCAAATAGTCCCCTCCCAGTTATTTCATCCAGTGCTAATAATCCTCTTTATGATGAATCAGAAGACACCACACAAAAATATATCGAACTGGATGATTCTGATAGTGAGAACTATGGAGAACAAGAATGTCCAAAACGTTTTTCACAACTAAAACTGAATGGTTTGACACGTGAGCCGAGACTTTCAAAGCAAGATGAGGAATTGCTTGCATCAAGATTAAAATAAATGAGCCAACTCGAAGACGATGTCAACGTAACATTTTATCGGACAAGAGAAAGTTCGTTCCTTCATATCAGCAGGATGCAAATCTGGTTTACTGCACTAATGTAAAAGGCTTACTACACCTTTTAAAACTAGACAAATACCATCCTGAAGATTGGCGTCTATTTATCGATGGTTCCGTGCGGAGCCTTAAAGATGTGTTTTACTTCATAACGGAAATAAATATGCATCTATTCCAATAGCGTATACAACAAGAATGAAGAAGATTGTTGAAAATAAAAAAAAACACTCTTGAATAATATAAAAAACAATGAGCATAATTGATTTATTTGTGTTGATTTAAAAATGGTTAACTTTTTACTGGGATTTCAAAGCGAATACACCAAGTATCCTTATTTTTTATGCATGTGGGATAGCAGGGCACGGCAAATAAACTGGAAAACAAACAAATGGCCATTTCGAGATGAACTCACAGTATAAAAAGCTAATGTGATTAGCAAACCTTTGGTGTCTCGAAAAAAAATCATTCTACCACCATTACATATAAAGCTAGGTTTATGTAAGCAGTTTGTAAAGGTTCTAGATAAAGATGGAGAATGCTTCAAATATTTCTATCGTTTTTTCCAGATATTAGCCTAGAAAAGAAAAAAAAGCAGGAGTTTTTGACGGACCTCAAATGAAGAAGCGCCTGAATGACAATTTTTTCTAATAACCATGAATGGAATTGAAGAAGCAGTATGGTCAGGCTTTAAGGCTGTAGTAGATGGATTTTTTTAGGTAATATAAAAGACAATTACAAAGAGCTTGTCCAAAATATGCTTAAAAGCTATGAAGCTTTGGGTGTAAATATGAGTATTAAGGTTCACTACTTGCATAGTCACCTGGACAAATTCCTCGATAATCTGGGTGAATATAGTGATGAACAAGGCGAGCGATTCCAACAAGACATGAAAGTGATGGAAGAGCGATATCAAGGTTTCTGGGACTGCCACATGATGGCAGATTACTGCTGGAATTTGTCCCGCGACCTGCCGGAATGCACTTATAAAAAAAATCAAAAAGGTTGAAATTCATGAAGGATTGGCTGTAGCATTTTACATTTTTTTCTATAGATTCGGTTTTCTTATACTACAGTAAATAAAGTACCTTTTGGTATGACGTTCTAAGTTTTTAATTGCGTTCAATGTGTTTTTCGCACCGCTTATATGGACTGATGTTCCACATTGTGGCCTAAATATGTATATGTTATATATAATATTTGATGAGATATATAAAAATTAGCATTATATTCGTGATCAGCACCTCAAATTGAGTCAGAAACGGATGCATATTTTTCAGTGTAGACCAGTATAATTAATCATTTGTGCCCCTTAGTGAATATATTGAGAAAAGGCGTATGTATAATGGTTACTAAGGCCTTTGTTCTAACCTACAATTTATTTGACAAATAATAATTAAACAATTCATTATATAGAGTTCATTAATATAATGTAAGGAAAAAATGGTTGCTAATGTATTTAGCGTATAGCTTATTTAGATTTGATTTTCATTATAAGGAAAGTGCATATTTTTTTAATGAAATATAAAGAATAAATAAAATATCAAGATATTGTTGCGCCTCTGCTGTGTAGAGGACGGTAAAATTGGCACGTATGATCGGTTAGGAATTTTGGTCGCGATTTCTCTTCATTAACCTTCTTGCATTATGGAGAACAAAGCAAGTCACAGACAGGGAACACCATACACAACCGCTTCCAACAAGAGGGAGCACGACTTCCCTCTCGGCCGGAAAAGCCATTGGCTTGTTGCTGAGTAGCCCGTCTATCGCAGGACGATGGTTCTTTACATGATGGCAACCATAATTAACTCTTTTAAATAATTTAGTCTGTGGTTTGATTTCTTCCTTGCGTACAAAGGGAGAGTGCCGTCGCCGTTTCTGTATCATTCGGAACTTCTATAGTGCGCCCTCGTCCTTTCTACTCGTGGCGGCGCTGTTCGCTGTTTTTCTTTGCTATTGCAGTGTCTTTCCGACTCGCGATCTCCATCTCGTGTCTATCCATAGCATTTTACGCCTTGGCCGTCTACCAGAGGATGTCGGGGCTGTCGATTTTCCAGCGGAAATTTCTGTTGGCCCCTCATTTTCTTGTTTCTGAACATTTAGACATGGGTATCTTCTCACTGACCCTATACTGAACTAAGGGCTCTGGAAATCTGCTGGAAGCGTTGGGAATCGTAGTAGTCTCAGTTGCAGCCGAACTATTTACAGACAATGACTGTTAGCCTTTCACCTTATCGGACGAAGGAGCTAAGAAGGCGGACGAAAATCCGTGGCTTACCTCAAGAGTGGAATGCAGACGTCAGTGTTGACCTGGTCGCAGATATTTTCGTTAGATTTTCCCGAAGCGCCAAAGACTCCACTGGTTCCAAATTCGGTGTACCTAGACGATTTATCCTTGTCGCACTACCACGAAGCGCTCAGTTGGATCTCCTCTGTAGTCCCAGAGAGTTTATCCTCGTCACAGCAGTTCATAACGCTGTCTTATTGCAGCTCACCATGATCGCCAATTTTCTCGCGGAAATTTTCTGAAGGAATCCCGAGAGTGGAATTTCCGCACGGCACATTATCTGAAGGGCACTCTTTCTCTGTCTACTTGACTTTCTTAAAGTACTCGTGCCCCAGCCGTTGACGGAATCGATCAGTTTGTTCTCCTCAACTACTAAGGTCATTCATTACCTTATCCATGCCTCCATTTACAGTGTAATATCTTTCCACCTATCTTGGTCCTTCATCCGCAGACCGTTCCCCATCTTGAAAAGTTTGGTCTTTTGAGCATACGGGCGACCTTCTCATTTAACACTAAAACTCGTCGCTCGATCTTCCCACAAATTTCTTCACTCAACCTTTGATTTCTAAGTGGAGAGTTTGAATGAGTTCCGATTGTTCCGCCGCCATTTTCTTATTTCACAGGTACCCAGAATTGTCTTAACAAACAGAAAAACACTACTTCTGAAACCAATTGTTGCGCCCCTGCTATGTCAAGGATTGTCGAATGAGCACGTGGGATCGGTAAGGTCCCCCCCCCCCCTCCTTTATCTTCTCTCGTAATTATAGAGAGCAAAGCAAATAACAGACACGGAACTCATCAATTCAACAACTTGTGTAGGTGAAGCTGCGCCTATGTTAGAGGGCGCCTGCATGGAGACTTCTTGGTATTCAAAGGTGCAATTAGCTTTATGGTACCCCTGCCTCTGAGACCGTGAGCATTCACCCCGTATGATGGGATGTCAGTTTAGCAATATGAAAACTTCACATACTCCTATGGCGATAAATACGGGGGCGATAGATGTGATTTGCTTATAAGCCCTCAGGGCAGCAATGATTTCTTCGTCATCTACACAGAAGGACAGGTTGCTAATGATGACCTCCGCCCTTCTATGGAAAGGGAAGGTCTTATGGAGGCTCTCCTCAATTTCCAAGAAATCTTCAATGAGACATTCATCCTGGCGAACTGTGGGATGTTGGTCCCTCTAACCAGTTTGTCAAATACCAGCAGGTACTGGAGCTGGCTTGTCATGCAGTGCTCCACTTAGACGCACTGTTCCAAGATTATGGCTTCTGGAGCCCTCGAATCTGCGATTCTCTTCCTAGTGGCCTTTATCTCCTGGGAATGGGGTTGACGTTTGGCAAGAAGCTTATTGCAGGAGGCGTTGGCACTCCTTTGGCTTGTTGCAACTTTACCGGACTGCGCCGTTGGTGAACGCGGCGAAGCTAATATTCTCCGCTCGCATTCTCCTCACATTGGTGAAGGTAGCGGGGGCGCCATTTGGTTTGTGATTCTCTATAGCCTTTGCCAAGTTGAGTATCCGATAGCCATCTCCGCAGGGAAGAATAGTTAGAAGTACGCCGTCTGCTGGCATTTGTGTCGTTTACTGAAGGTGAATAGAGTAAATTGTAAAAAGTAAGTGTATTTGGCTGCTAAGAAGTTTCTGGTGTAAGATCAAGATTTTTTGTATGTTTATGTGTAGCTTCAAGACATCATTTGCTCCCACTATTAGATAAGAATTTTCTAAATCATTTAAGGCTACTGTTGAGTTTTATAAGGCGTATTCTTTTGTTTATTTGATATTTAATTGTATTATTCTGTGCTTGTATATATTGTAATTGACTAATGAACAAATGTCTAAATTTGTATATAAGTGAGTTTTTTTTTTTTTTATTAAAGTGTGAGTGAGTGGTTAGTTGTTGTTTATTTATTTGGTTGAGTCATTATCGGCACCATTGGGGTGTCGTCTGGGTAGTGGAATCACCATCGGGGTGTCGCCTGGGTAGTTGAATAGAGGTGGTGATAGCAGAAGGCCTTGGTGGCAAGAAAACCAGTACAGTCCTCTAAAATTAAACGCCATATGGCTCTTCTAATCAGTTAAGGACTAGGGAACCTTAACATTTGGCCCCTCGAGCCGGATCTAAAAGGGGAAAGATCAAGTAACTTAAGGATCTAAAGAAGTTAAAGCTAAAGAAGTTGAAGCTCAAGAAGATAAAGCCAAAGAAGTTAGTGCTAAAGAATATAAAGCTAAAGAAGTTGAAGCTCAAGAAAATAAAGCCAAAGAAATTAAAGCTAAAGAAGATAAATCCAAAGAAGTTGAAGCCAAATAAGTTAAAGCTCAAGAAGGTAAAGTTGAAGAATAGGATTAAACAAAGTAGATTGGTGAAATTCAGCGAAGATATGTAAACTAGGCCTCATTTAAAAAGATAAAATTAATAATGTTAATTGGGAAATTAAAGATGGATAAAAGTAAAAATTGAGAACGCTGCTGCGATCATCGGTAACAAAAAATATATAAAGAAATTGAGGCGGAATTTGATAAAGGATATCCGTCTAGGGACGCTATCTAGTTCATGTTTAAATTGCTGGAGATCAATGAAAGCCAACTAAGCAACGCGAATTCAAAAATTAGGGAGTTAATGCTGGACGATGAGAACACCACTACACAGGAATTGGAGAAAGAACAAGATTTGGTCGAGCAGTATAAAAAGAGCTTTATGCGAACAGAGAAGGTAAATGAATATCTCAATCCTCAGGGAAATGAACAGCAAGGCTAAGTGGATGTGGCTTCAATTGGGAGTAGCCCAGTATATAGTACCTCATACAGACTCTAAAAATCGCGTTAAAGGTTTACGATGGCACCAGTCTCGAGTGGCTGGGATGGTGGTCGCAGTTCGAAGCCATTCATGAGAATCCAAGCCTATCAGAAGTGGATAAATTCCAATATTTGATTCAGTCTATGAAAGGTGGAACCAGAGCAGAAAGACCTAGTCAAGAGCTACCCTTTGACGAATGCTAACTACCCCAAGGTAATAGAGGCGCTCAGAGATCGCTTCGGCGACAAGGTGATCTTGACCGAGTTTATGTGCGGTAATTGTTAAAACTGGTCATCAATAGCGTAAGAAAGAAAATCTTTATAAAGTTTATATGACCGGGTTGAATCACACATAAGATCGTTGAATTCCGTGGGTGTGAATCTGCAGCAGAACTCTACCTTTTTTATATCCTCTCGTGGAATCCAGTTTGCCAGAGGATTAGACTCTGGCAGAGGAGTGCAATGACTGGCTATTCTAGAGACGAAAAGGAATTAACCCCATCGGTAGACCAGAGGTTAACCTCTCTGCTGGCTTTTGTGCGAAGAGAAGTTAAGGATGAACAAAGACTTGCCTACATTAAGGATGGACTTAGGGAAACATCACATAAAAGAGACACCGGGCATTATGTAACAGGGTTACATACGTAAAAATAAAATTAAATGCCGTAAAGAGGGTTCTCTGGTGTATAATCTGCCAGGGGAACCATTGGATACAATCTTTCCCAAAATGGCGTTTAATGCCGGTCCCAGCGCGAGTAAAGGCATTAAAGGCGCACGCATGTTTTAAATGCTTACGCGTGGGACATATGGGAACAACATGCGGGAGAGCTATCAGATGTGCATAGTGTAAAGGCGGCCATAACAGTTTCCTGCATCGAACGAATACAGTGTCTCGAGAAAATTAGGATCCAACTGAACGGGAGATGACTGGCCCCAAGGATCCGCCTGCACCGATTAATAAAAAATAGGTAGCATTTACCGGAATGCATGCACGGACGGCCATTCCTAAGGCACTTTTGGCCACCGCTTTGATTCGGATTGTAAATCCACAGGGAGACGGGGTATTAGCACGAGCATTGCTGGATCAGGAATCTCAGTCGTCATTTATACAACGAGATCTTCTACATCATTTGAATGTTCCGACATGCGGAGTAAACTTCCAGGTTTATGGAATAAATAATACTAAAGGAGAACTTGTTAAGAAACTAGTTTCGTGTACGTTGGAATTTTTGACAGAACCAGGATGGACCTTACCGATGAAGGCATTAGTGGTAGGAAGAATTACAGGGTTATTACCGACTAAAGACTTCTGTCTGGCTATACCGTCGAGTTGGAAGGTCCTACCTCTGGCCGATCCCCAATTTGAGAAAGGTGGATGTCGTCCTGGGTGCGGATGTCTATGGAAGAGTACTCCTCCCCGACCTTAGACTTTGTAACAGAAATCACTTATGTGCCCAGAACACCAGGTTGGGATGGGTGATTTATGGGGAATTGCCGAAAGGAGATCAGACGAGTCCGCACTTGGTATATAATATTCGTGTCAAATGGATAAGGAGCTACAGCGATTTTGGGAAGTCGAAGAAATTCCCACAAGGCCGACAGAATCGGAAGAAGGTGAGTTCTGTAGGAATTTATATAAAAGGGAGGTTTAGCGAACACCAGGTGGGCGATATATGGTTCCCCTGCCTTTTGATCCAAAGATTTCCATTAAAAATTTGTTTAAGAGAGCGTTTCCCACTTGTGTCCAACGACAACTCGCCTTGGAACGACGTCTAGTAAGGGATGCACCTCTTCGAAGGGAATATTGTTCTTTTATGAGGGAGTATGTAGAGTTAGGACATATGACTCCCTTATCTGAATCCTCCGCCATCGATACAGAAGGATGTTATTTTATATCCCATCACGCAGTAAGGGGAAATCAGCAGGACAAGAGAAAGTTAAGAGTTGTATTTGATGCCTCAACATAAAACATGGTCCTTGAATGATCGATTATATACTGGGCCAAAATTGCAGACTGACATCCTTGCCATCTTGATAAATTGGCGCCGACATAAAGTTGTTATGTTGGCTGATATTGAGAAAATGTATCGACAAATACTGGTACGCCCCCAGGATGCGAAACGATAAAGAATCCTGTGGATAGAAAGTCCAGACGATAGACTTAAACCTTACCAACTAAATACAGTTACCTATGGAACATCTCCTGCTCCTTTCTTGGCACTCCAAACTTTATTACAATTGGCAAAGGATGATGAAAGAAAATATCCGAGAGCGGCGGAGGTCATAAGAACAGATACGTATGTGGATGATATATTAACTGGAGCGGAAAATTCGGTGGAAGCTTTGAGTTTACAAAAGAAGCTCATTAGCCTTTTGAAAGGGGGAGGATTCTTTTTAAAGAAATGGGCATCTAATGACCCTGTAACTTTGAACCAAATCCCCGAAGAATCACGTCTCCAAAAGATCATGTTTGAAAATGTTGAAGTTGTAAAAACGTTGGGATTAGGGTGGAACCCAAAAGAAGATTGTATTATTTATGACTTACAAGATCACAATACGACTGAGAAAATTACCAAACGCCAAATGCTCTCATTTGTGGCAAGATTATATGATCCTATAGGCTGGTTGGCACCTATTGTTATAATTGGGAAAATCTTGATACAACAGCTATGGGTTATGGGTCCAAAGTGGGATGAATCCTTAGATGGTTCTATAAGGGATTTATGGAGGAAATTTCGCGACGAATTAAAATATCTCCGGACATTGTGGATACCCTGATGGCTGGGCACAGGGGGAAATTAAGAGATACAATTGCATGGCTTCCGTGATGCCTCGGGAGACGAATATGCGGCGGTGGTCTACTTGCGGGTAACGAATAAAGAGGGCATTCGTGTAGGATTGTTGGCGGCCAAGACGAGGTTGGCACTCATCCTTCGAATCTCCATTCTCCGATTGTAATTATGTGCGGCGGTGTTGTTAACCCGCCTAGTCGTACATGTGGTGTCCGTATTGAAGCTTGAAACCAAGGCGAGAGTGTGTCGGACAGATGCTACAATCATTTTGAGTTGGATAAGGATATTATCTAGAACCCTTCCCACATTTGTAGGAAATCGAATAGCGGAGATTCAAACCGCCGTCAAATCAAGGAATGGCGTCATATGCCGTCGGTTAATAATCCAGCTAACATTGCTTCCCGCGGGATAATGAGTTCACAGTTAAACGGCTCCACAATATGTTGGAATAGACCTACATGGCTGACGTCTTCCCCAGAGCTATGGCCCAAAATGCCGAAATTATCAGAAAATCAGGAGGGGACGAAGGTATTGTCAGTCAATTTAACCGACAAAAAACCTATGCTGGTCATCCATGGAGAGCGGTGTTCTTCTCTGAATACTTATATTAGAATAGTTGCCTGGATTTTTCGTTTTGGCAATAATTGCCGTGATAAGTCAAGGAAGGTCCACACATATCTAACAACGGCCGAGTTAAGAGAAGCACACGATAAGATACTCCTCGCCGTTCAGCTTTTTTTTTTTTTTTTTTTGAAGTAGAAGAATATTTGAAGAAATTGCATAATCAAAAGATGGTAAGAAAAATAGTAAGAGAGTGGCTGTGAATCCTTCGTGAAAAGAGCATAATTTGAGTCGGAGGCAGGATAAGATGGGCTCCAGATCTCCCCTATGATCAAAGGCATCCTGCATTATTGCCATCCGCAGGATAGTTGAGTCGATTGATTATCAAAGATGCGCACTCCAGAACTCTACACGGCGGTGTGCATCTAGTGTTGGCCAACCTCAGACAGAAATATTGGATTTTAAATTAAGAAATTTTAAGAGATTGTCTGACGTGCTGTCGCTATACTCAAGTCACTCAACATCATTTGATGAGTGATCTGCACAAAGAACGGTTGACCCCTGGAAAGCCATTTACAGTAAGTAGTGTAGACTACGCTGGACCCATTAAATTAAAATTATCGAAAGGACGGGGTCGAAAGATTGAGAAGGGTTACATCTGTTTTTTCGTTTGCTTGGTAACCCGGGCACTACATGTGGAGCTAGTCACTGACGTTTCAACGCCAACTTTTCTAGCTGCCTTAAAGAGATTTGTGGCGCGGAGGACATTGTGCACAGATGTATAGCGACCAAAGTATCCACTTTGTGGGAGCCGCCAAACAATTTCGCTTAGGATTTTATATGGCTCGGGATCAGATGTCGGAGATCGCGGAGATATTGGCCAATGATGGAACGGAGTGGAAATTTAATCCTCCGGGTGCTCCTCACTTTGGTGGCCTATGGGAAGCCGGTATAAAATGCTTCAAGTATCACTTTCGCCGCATCCTTGGAGAAACCTTGTTGACCTATGAAGAGTTCCTGACCCTTATTGTCCAAATAGAATCTTGTCTGAATTCAAGACCTTTGGGAACAATTAGTAGCAACCCTAATGATCTAGAGGCATTAACCCCAGCGCATTTTATACTGACATTGGGGTGTCGTCTAGGTAGTGGAATCACCATTGGGTGTCGCCTGGGTAGTTGAATAGAGGTGGTGATAGCAGAAGGCCTTGGTGTCAAGAAAACCAGATACAGTCCTCTAAAATTAAACGCCATACGGCTTCCAATCAGTTAAGTACTAGATACTAGGCTACAATATGAAGCCTTAGCACGCCCCCACCCCTCATTTGTTATCATAAATTGAAACTATTTTTGACGCCTATGATTATTTTTAAGATTAAATAATTTACTACTGTCCTTACAGCAATGTTAAAATAATGGTATGATTCACCACTGATGCCCTCCCATTATTCTATCATTGCAGTAAGAGCAGTAGAAAATTATATTTGTCCTTACAGCAATGTTAAAATAATGGTATGATTCACCACTGATGCCCTCCCATTATTTTATCATTGCAGTAGGAGCAGTAGAAAATTATATTAAAAAAGAATCATACGCGCCAAAAATTGCTTAAATTTCTTATAAGACTACACAATGGTGTTGATAAGTTATTTAATATGTAATTATTATTAGGAAAAAATTGACTTTTTTACATACATTGATAAAGGATAATTTTTTCACGTCATTTCACATTATATCGATGACCCTTAACCAATGGTTTAAACACAAATTGACTTCCAAGAATCCTATACATAAACATTTTGTCCACCATTGTACACCCGCCTTTTTTCAATAAACTCTATTAAATGGTGGGCGCAAATATTATCAAATATTTTGAGAATTATACCATCAATATATTAACTACACACAACCATTGTTCATTTAACTTATCTCAATGAATTTTATTCAATAATGTGGGTATACAAATGATTAAAATACTTTTAAAAATACACCAGAAATTCTTTAAGAAACATCAAACATAGAACTAATAACAATGAACTCTGTTTTATAGTGTATTATAAAATTATTTTATTTTTATAATTACAGAAGTATTTTCTTAGGAACAATTTCACTTGCCTTATCTCAATAAACATTATGCAATAAGGGGTACAACTGGTCAAATATATTGAAAGTTACACCAAATTCACTATCGCAACCATTTTATTTTATTTCAATTTAAAGCGCTATATCCCCCTAGGGACACTTGCGCTGTCATACATGTATGCCTTTACTTTTGTCTATACATATATATCGTATATTTTAAACTGTATAATAATGACACTTTTAGTATATGTCACATATCTTCTAATTAGTTAGAGCCGATACCTTATAAGATCCTACCTTTCTATTAAAATGTATACCGCTTCTATTTGCTACCACCCCCATATTTTGTATATATGCTATATCTTTATTAATAATACCTGTAAACCCCTATTTGTATTCAAACTAAAATTGGTGACGTCAAAATAAAAATCTAAAGAGCGGTCAGCTGGGGACAGCAGGGGATAGAGGAGAAAAATGCCAACGCCCAGACAGATGGGGCCCCCTCCCTCCAGGGATTTATATAGACGACCCCTGTAAGCAGGAAAGGTTTTGGCAGGGGGTCAACAGATGTTTTAGAGGGTGGCCATCGGCAGACGGCTTCTGTCTCTTGCAGTCTCTCCCTCCATGTCTCGGTGATAGGCATCCAATTCATGGCCTCTACCTCTGTCCCGTGGGCTGTCCCCGATCACTCTCGGTGCTAACATCTAGCCCTGCCTCTGCTTGTTGTTGTCCGCGTGTGGGAAGAACATCATCACTCGCCTCACGTACACGACTGCCAGCTTATCCATACGTCGACATTTGCAACAATATTACATATATACAATAATTTTAGACCGTGAATAGAATAATCATATGATATTGACAATGACAGAGAAAAAAACGAGAAAAGGAACTGTGTACAAAAGAAAGAAGTGTCTGGCAATATATACAATCGTGTCGATTTTTGAAATTTGAGTCACCCCTCACTTTTTGAAAATTATTTAATTCCAAGAGACTGCACAAAAGACTTGGCTTTCTCCTTCAACATTAAACCGCCAACGAGAACGTTTTGTCCTCTACACTGACGAATCCACTTAACCAAGCTCTAATCTCCGCCAGGTCGGCGTGGGAAATTTGAGCTCTAACTTTGTTTAGTTAGTTCGCGGGCTAGTCTGGCTTGAGAAAGTCGCCGGCAACATTTTCCCTCATATTTTAATATATTTTCAGATAGAATCTTATATATTAATAAATTCAAGTAAACACGATTTTGATCTCAAAATTCGTGATTTTTATTGATAATTTTAAAGATTTGTACAATTATTCACAAATGTTCATTTGTGGTAGGATACCATTCCTTCAACTTCAAATTACCGAGGGGACCCATCAATATTTATTTTATTCAAATTATCGGGTATTTTTCAAGAGACCGTGAAAATTTTTCAGATTATTGGGAGAGTCATATTTACGAGCTTCAAATTATCGAGAGATAATAAAAAGACATATATTGGATTGAATAAAAGATTTATTTTCCAATATTTCGTTAGGTTGAACGCTAACCTAAAAATCGGCAAATAAATCTTTTGTTTAATCCAATATTTGTATTTTTATTATCTAAAGATTTAAATATGGATTTCTATATTTCAGAACAATATATATATGGTAATTTACACCAACAACCTTATATTGTGTATAATATAACAAGATTTTCATGTTGTATGTTGTATGTTGCATGTTGTATGTATAATAGAAACACATCTATAGAAAATTATACGCATGATTGACATGTCATGACATCAACATATGTAATGTACTTTGTACAAACTGAGGATAAATAAATAAAACTATGTGATAGATTAAGAGCTGAGCTAAAGAAAGAGATTGAGATAGAAGTCCAAAAACGTCTAAAATCGAGATGTAGAACTCCAACGAGGCCTAAAGATAGCAAGATGTCAGGGCGTTGCCAGAGTGTACAATATCGCTTCCGATCCACGCTCTTGTTGCACTCGCTTAAATTCAATACTTCCTTCCTCGGCAAAGATATATAAGACCTCCGCCTTTGCCGGTCCCAAGCCCGGATGAAAAAGGAGGAGGGGGAGCAGTAACAAGCTCGCTAAAAAACCTGGGCTCAGCTGGCCCGGCTGATAGTACCCTGTAAGGGCTCCTGATCCAGGGATATAGGATGTGCAGCGTTTGTACTCCATGTTAGGAGCGGCTGCACATGGCGTCTGTTCCTCATGTCAAAGGCGGCCATTTCTTTTGGAGCTAAGTCGGCCTGCCACTGAGTAGTGCTTCCAGTCTTAATGACAAAGGCAGACGCTTTTTACTTTAGCCAATCACGATGGTTGTCAAATCTCCCCACTATGCTGCATTGGCCGTCGCGCAGAATAATCAGGGCCATGTCTGGAGTTTAGGCAGAGGGCTTGTAAGAGAATCAGAGGCTGGATCTCAAAAGTATTGTTTAATTAACAATAATATTATATTAAGATGACAAGGAACAAAAAGAGTCACAAAAGGCAAGCGCAGTGGCAGACAACAAAAGCAAACTGAAACTTATACAGGTACGGCCGGTCGGTGTGGCGCCAGGTCACGTGATGTCTGGGGGAAGGTGGCGTTGCTAAGGCAACGGCCGGTGTGCGTAGTTACTCTCTCCAACACTCCCACCTAACGAGCACTTTGTTGTTTCAAACAGTCCAAGTTGGCTTCTTAGTCTTCTATACTTTTCTGGAGGTAGAGCTTTCGTAAATATGTCTGCAGCTTGATCATTGGAGCAGACATAAAGAAGGTCAATTGCATGTTTTTGAAAATGATCTCTGATAAAGTGATACGAAATATCAATATGTTTAGTTCTTTTGTGGTATTCTGGGTTGTGGTTTATTGGACACACCTTGTATTAGTCATAGCTTGATCGTTTTTGTTATTCCACTCATTTAATGCTGTACCATCGTTTTCAGGCTTAGGCGTATTTATAATATCCCAAACGCCTTCTTTAATTAAAAGCATTTTCATTCTAAACTTCCAAATATCATAATTCGAGTTGTTCAACTTTGAAAACGTTATTCTGTCAATGGCTTATTTTAAAAGGTATAATCAAAATTCTTTCCTGACGATGTTAAATATACTTTTTATTTATTTTTATTTTTGATCCTTCAGTATCATAATCTTTGTTATTTAATTAAAGTTAATTAGATGGATGAATCTGTAACCAATTTATCATTGCATATTATTTATTATTAATAGTAATTATATGAAACAAATCTTGGTATATATGTCTACATGAAAACAACAAAAGCAATACTGAAACATTATATACATACAAGTTCCTTTTCTAACCCAGTCTCATCTATAGCCATTGTTACTATGTAATATTCCAACACCCTTTATTTTTAATAGAAATTATAAATGTTTAATAAAAAAAACTGAAAGAGCAAAAGACAATTTCATGCCTGATGGGTTCTTGGCCTTCATCTCAGTTGAAGGTTGTGGCTGTTAGTGGTGGTGAGGGTTCACAGGCTCATCTATTGTCTGGTCATCTCCAGGCTGCCTCCATCACTGAGGGGCTCTTGGCATCTCACTGAGGGACTTTTGTCATCGGGTGTAGCAGGTCACATGGGGTGTGTAGACCTAGGAAGGGCAGGGAGGTCTATAGGCCTTTTTTTAAAACAATTTTTTTCCAGCCACACTTTCCAGCTCCCACACAAGGCTTGGTGTAGTCCCTCACACACACTTTCTAGTCAGTGGTGAGCTCCTGTAGCATGCCATCTCCTTGAAGATGTCCATGGGATTCTGGACCTGGGGTAGGGTTGCCTTGTAGTCCAGGCTGCATGCTACAGCAGTCAGTTGGCTGTCAGAATTGGTCCTCGGTTACTGGAGACTCATGCCTCTCAAGCCACAACCTTCTCACATACAGGTGAGCTCTTCTTTTTAAATTATTATTAACATTGTTCCCCCTACAGCAGACATACTTTTATTCCATTTAAATTTATTTAGGCCACCAGCTAGCTATATAAAACCAATTACGTTATATTTGTCTTCCGCATCCTAACAACTATATCATTTAGTTCGCAAACATTCTAAGTAAAGATCGACACAGGATCGATTAGAAGTAAATGTGATGTTCCAGAAGATCTACCAAGGTTAAAAATAAGCTAGATTTAAATGAAATCAATATGGTTAAGAGATCACATGCACAGGAAATATACTACTAATTCTAAAATATTGTGAAATTTTAGGTTAAATAATCTCAATGAAGACTCCCTTTAAGTTTTTAATAACAACACTTCCTTCCTTCATTTTGAAAAACAAACAGTTCTTTAGAAATTAACCTTTTCTTTTCTTTAAGGATCAATAATCTATATAATGAAATAAAATAAAATTGATTTCAATTGAAAAATTCTGTACGATTTATAGATGAATAAAACAAAGCATCAAGGGCTGCGTATCTTTATTAGAACAAATATATACGAGCTTTCGGGCACATACGCCCTTCTACAGGAATTAATGAAACAATAATTCAACTAGTTTGAAATAAGATTTATATATAAATTCAACGTACATATCCACGATACACGTGCATATCAACTTGCAAGGTATCCCATCAGACATGTGATATCTTATACTGTGAATGAATTTGTTTCATCTTATTTTATTTAAGTCTATTGAATTATATGCTTCTGGTAAATCAATTCTGCGATTTATACTGCTATATTGTTTGGACACTATTGCTTCAATTATTAATCTTTGATATTTGTTATTGATATTGTTGTAATGTACTTTAGGTTCATTTAAGTTAAATGTGTGTCCTGTTGAATTGGAGTGCTGTACTATTAATGATAATGAGTCATTTCTGTTTATGTTTCTTCTGTGTTCAATGATTCTATTATGTAATTTTCTTCCCGTTTCTCCCACATATTTGGCATTACAATTATTACATTCTATAGAATAAATTACCTCTTTTCTGCTTGATATATATTCGGTTTGCCTGTTTTTTGTAATCGGGTTTCTTAAGATATCTGATAAGTTAGGAGAGTTGCTATAAAAGGTTTTTATTCCATATTTATCTAGTGTTCTAGAAATGTGGGTGGATTTCGGGGAATATGGGATGTAGCAATTCTGCCTGTATATTTTAGTTTTTTGTGCTGACATGTTAGATGTGACCTGTGCCTGATAGAAATGTTTTAAAATAAATGTTTTGGGATAACCAGCTGATGTCAAATTATGGATAACGGTTTGCCTTTCTTGCGTTTTGTATTGATTTAAAGAACAATGAGTATAAATTCTTTTAGTTAATGTTTTCACTGTGTTAATTTTATAAATGATATTATAAACGATTTATAAATGAATAAAACAAAGCATCAAGGGCTGCGTATCTTTATTAGAACAAATATATACGAGCTTTCGGGCACATACGCCCTTCTACAGGAATTAATGAAACAATAATTCAACTAGTTTGAAATAAGATTTATATATAAATTCAACGTACATATCCACGATACACGTGCATATCAACTTGCAAGGTATCCCATCAGACATGTGATATCTTATACTGTGAATGAATTTGTTTCATCTTATTTTATTTAAGTCTATTGAATTATATGCTTCTGGTAAATCAATTCTGCGATTTATACTGCTATATTGTTTGGACACTATTGCTTCAATTATTAATCTTTGATATTTGTTATTGATATTGTTGTAATGTACTTTAGGTTCATTTAAGTTAAATGTGTGTCCTGTTGAATTGGAGTGCTGTACTATTAATGATAATGAGTCATTTCTGTTTATGTTTCTTCTGTGTTCAATGATTCTATTATGTAATTTTCTTCCCGTTTCTCCCACATATTTGGCATTACAATTATTACATTCTATAGAATAAATTACCTCTTTTCTGCTTGATATATATTCGGTTTGCCTGTTTTTTGTAATCGGGTTTCTTAAGATATCTGATAAGTTAGGAGAGTTGCTATAAAAGGTTTTTATTCCATATTTATCTAGTGTTCTAGAAATGTGGGGGGATTTCGGGGAATATGGGATGTAGCAATTCTGCCTGTATATTTTAGTTTTTTGTGCTGACATGTTAGATGTGACCTGTGCCTGATAGAAATGTTTTAAAATAAATGTTTTGGGATAACCAGCTGATGTCAAATTATGGATAACGGTTTGCCTTTCTTGCGTTTTGTATTGATTTAAAGAACAATGAGTATAAATTCTTTTAGTTAATGTTTTCACTGTGTTAATTTTATAAATGATATTATAAACGATTTATAAATGAATAAAACAAAGCACCAAGGGCTGCGTATCTTTATTAGAACAAATATATACGAGCTTTCGGGCACATACGCCCTTCTACAGGAATTAATGAAACAATAATTCAACTAGTTTGAAATAAGATTTATATATAAATTCAACGTACATATCCACGATACACGTGCATATCAACTTGCAAGGTATCCCATCAGACATGTGATATCTTATACTGTGAATGAATTTGTTTCATCTTATTTTATTTTAGTCTATTGAATTATATGCTTCTGGTAAATCAATTCTGCGATTTATACTGCTATATTGTTTGGACACTATTGCTTCAATTATTAATATTTGATATTTGTTATTGATATTGTTGTAATGTACTTTAGGTTCATTTAAGTTAAATGTGTGTCCTGTTGAATTGGAGTGCTGTAATATTAATGATAATGAGTCATTTCTGTTTATGTTTCTTCTGTGTTCAATGATTCTATTATGTAATTTTCTTCCCGTTTCTCCCACATATTTGGCATTACAATTATTACATTCTATAGAATAAATTACCTCTTTTCTGCTTGATATATATTCGGTTTGCCTGTTTTTTTTGTAATCGGGTTTCTTAAGATATCTGATAAGTTAGGAAAGTTGCTATAAAAGGTTTTTATTCCATATTTATCTAGTGTTCTAGAAATGTGGGTGGATTTCGGGGAATATGGGATGTAGCAATTCTGCCTGTATATTTTAGTTTTTTGTGCTGACATGTTAGATGTGACCTGTGCCTGATAGAAATGTTTTAAAATAAATGTTTTGGGATAACCAGCTGATGTCAAATTATGGATAACGGCTTGCGTTTCTTGCGTTTTGTATTGATTTAAAGAACAATGAGTATAAATTCTTTTAGTTAATGTTTTCACTGTGTTAATTTTATGACTAATGGGGCAGAATGAATAAAATTTTATATAATTGGGGGTGAATGAAGGTTTGTAGTAAACTGTTGTTTGCAATCTATTGTCTATTTTAATTATTTTAATATCTAAAAATGGCAATGTGCAATTATCTTCTTTTTCTATTGTGAAACGTAAGCTATTGTTATAATTGTTGAGTGAGGCTAAGATATTGGGAATCTGTTTTTCTGTACAAATGCAAAATATATCATCTATATATCGTTTATATAATATGATGTCTGCTGGATATGATGATGTGATCCAATTGTCTATTTCTCTCATAACTATTTCGGCTAATGGAGTTGATAATGGGCTTCCAATAGGGGAACCCTTGATTTGTTTATTTTTTTTTTGGTCAAAAGTGAATATGTTAACCTTAAGACATATTGTAATTAAATATATTATTTTATCTATTGTGTTAGAGTCTATCATATTGTTATTTAAAAAGGTTTTAGTAGTTTCAATTATTAAGTTATGGGGGAGACTGGGATATAAGGCCTCTACGTCGAAATATACTAAAATATGATCTCTCTGATAATTGTAATTGGCTATTTCAGTGATGAATGTTGGGATATTTGCTATTGACATTGGAAATACGTTATTCTTAATTAATGACTGTAAAAATATTGTAACATACTTGGCTACTGGTGCTAGTGGTGAACTGTGATAGGCTACTATTGGTCTTAATGGGATCCCTTGCTTGTGAACCTTAGGAAGCATGGGATCCCATTAAGACCAATAGTAGCCTATCACAGCTCACCACTAGCACCAGTAGCCAAGTATGTTACAATATTTTTACAGTCATTAATTAAGAATAACGTATTTCCAATGTCAATAGCAAATATTCCAACATTCATCACTGAAATAGCCAATTACAATTATCAGAGAGATCATATTTTAGTATCATTAGACGTAGAGGCCTTATATCCCAGTCTCCCCCATAATTTAATAATTGAAACTACTAAAACCTTTTTAAATAACAATATGATAGACTCTAACACAATAGATAAAATAATATATTTAATTACATTATGTCTTAAGGTTAACATATTCACTTTTGACCAAAAACAATATAAACAAATCAAGGGTTCCCCTATGGGAAGCCCATTATCAACTCCATTAGCCGAAATAGTTATGAGAGAAATAGACAATTGGATCACATCATCATATCCAGCAGACATCATATTATACAGGCGATATATAGATGATATATTTTGCATTTGAAAGAAAAACAGATTACCAAAATCTTAGCCTCACTCAACAATTATAACAATAGCTTACGTTTCACAATAGAAAAAGAAGATAATTGCACATTGCCATTTTTAGATATTAAAATAATTAAAATAGACAATAGATTGCAAACAACAGTTTACTACAAACCTTCATTCACCCCCAATTATATAAAATTTTATTCAATCTGCTCCATTAGTCATAAAATTAACACAGTGAAAACATTAACTAAAAGAATTTATACTCATTGTTCTTTAAATCAATACAAAACGCAAGAAACGCAAACCGTTATCCATAATTTGACATCAGCTGGTTATCCCAAAACATTTATTTTAAAACATTTCTATCAGGCACAGGTCACTTCTAACATGTCAGCACAAAAAACTAAAATATACAGGCAGAATTGCTACATCCCATATTCCCCGAAATTCATCCACATTTCTAGAACACTAGATGAATATGGAATAAAAACCTTTTATAGCAACTCTTCCAACTTATCAGATATCTTAAGAAACCCGATTACAAAAAACAGGCAAACCGAATATATATCAAGCAGAAAAGAGGTAATTTATTCTATAAAATGTAACATTTGTAATGCCAAATATGTGGGAGAAACGGGAAGAAAATTACATAATAGAATCATTGAACACAGAAGAAACATAAACAGAAATGACCCATTATCAATAATAGTACAGCACTCCAATTCAACAGGACACACATTTAACTTAAATGAACCTAAAGTACATTACAACAATATCAATAACAAATATCAAATATTAATAATTGAAGCAATAGTGTCCAAACAATATAGCAGTATAAATCACAGAATTGATTTACCAGAAGCATATAATTCAATAGACTTAAATAAAATAAGATAAAACAAATTCATTCACAGTATAAGATATCACATGTCTGATGGGATACCTTGCAAGTTGATATGCACGTGTATCATGGATATGCACGTTAAATTTATATATAAATCTTATTTCAAACTAGTTGAATTATTGTTTCATTAATTCCTGTAGAAGGGCGTATGTGCCCGAAAGCTCGTATATATTTGTTCTAATAAAGATACGCAGCCCTTGATGCTTTGTTTTATTCATTTATAAAATTGATTAGCTATATTAATATTAATGAGAAGCTTTTAATAAAATAATTGCAGAAAAAAAAAACATCCAACTTAAAATATTTTAAGACATTTTTTTTAACTAACTGTATTTACATTTTCATTTTTTGACCAAATAATTGACATTTAAAAAACAAAACAAAAATGTCTCTCCCTAAGTAAATTTTATTTTTGTGATATATATCCTTCCTTAGTTTACAAAATTAATTTAGCATCATAAATTTTATAGAATGATTTTTAAAATAGTTTAGCCTAAAAAAAAAACGTATGTTCCCTTTTTGTTGTTATAGTTATTATTGATATCATCTGTTGGCTCTATTAAACCATTTTTTAAAAAACAAATTTTACCCTAAACTATGTAATTTTTAGTATTTGAGATCATAGTTTGTTGAGTTAGAGTCTCAAAACTACATGTAAAATATTAATATTGGCAATGAATTAGCTAAATCTTAAAGCATCAAGATTACATCGAGTACCCGAGATAACGAACATATATTTCGGTTTGAAACGTTTGCACTTGACATTTTAAATATATATTGTAATACCATATTTGGAAAAGATAGAAAACTTTGGTTATCCCAACTTTAAAAGTGTCAGATGTTGAAAATCTTATAGATTTCCATACATAAGTTTGGGAACACATCACTTTCTCTAGCATGTGTTTTTAATCAAAATGTAAATAAAAATATTACTGTACCAAAGTGGCACTTCTCATTAAAAAAAAAAAAATGCGTTAGAACAATGCATTAGGTTATTAATATAATAAGGCGCAATTTGTATTATAGATTATAACACAATGTAATAAAACCAAATCTAAATAATTAAATAGTGTTTGACATTTCAGTAACAATGCTTTTACCAAAATGTCTCACACTATTTATTTATTTGGATTTGGTCTTTTTACCTTGTGTTATTAATATTACTATAACTAAAAATCGGTCATGGATAAAATATAGTGCCCGACATGGCACTACTTTATCTTAGGTTTTTTTAATGTACAGGGTGTACCAGGTAAATTGGGAATTTCAACAATGGTATTTTAATTGAAATTTTTTGCAAGTAAAAATTAAAATATCCGAATGAAATTTGACACAGTAGTAGATAAAAGGATATAGTTTTTATTTATTCAATGTAGTTTCCATTATTAGCTACAACAGTCTCGAGGCGAGTGCGGAATGAAGCACAGGCCTTGGCGACGATGACCTTGTCCATTTGGGTCATCACCGTGTGAACTGCTTTCTTGACAGACTGGATGGTGGTATGAGGAGCTTTGTTGACATCTCTCTCAACAACGCCCCATACATAGTAGTCGAGGGGATTGCAATCTGGAGAATTAGGGGGCCAAATATCAGGACCCCAGTGACTAGGGACGTTAAGTGTCAGCCACGATTGTGTCTTTTTTGCCTTATGGGCTGGAGCTGAGTCCTGTTGGAAGACATACTTCCTTCCTGCGGCCACCATGTCCATCCAAGGCTTCACAACGGTCTCCAGAACATTGATGTAGGTGTCAGCGTTCATCCTAAGGCCCTTCTCAAAGAAATGGGGAGGCATGACATCACCTTCACTGCTGATAACGCCAAGGACCATTACGGAGGCAGGAAATTTCGTGTGCATCACGACAGGTATCTCTGAGGGGTCTTTACAGATCCAGCGATCATTCCTGGGATTTACCTTTTGGTCCACATCAAAGTTCTTTTCGTCAGAGAAGAACCTTAGCATGCCAAAAGAGTCGTGTTTCAGGTTGTTGAGGAGGGCAGCAGCCTTTCCTTTTCTGTTATTCTTCATATTCTCAGTCAGCAACTGACCTTTCCGAAGGGCATAAGACTTGAGACCAAAGTTCTCATGGATAGTTCTGACAATTGTCATAGAGCCAACGTCCATTTCCTTGGCTATGGCCCTCATGCTCTTCCCAGGGTTTCCATCAATCTTCTCCTTGACATTTTTGACAAATTCTTCGCCTCTTACCCTGTCCGATCGACGCGAGTGCTTTTTCCTTGTAGCTATCCCCTCTTTGTTACTGTCGGCCTCACCAAACTGCTTCTTGACACGATAAATAGTGGTTTTGGGCAACTTAAGAAAATCCACTATCTCTTTGGGGCTCCTTCCGGCGCGCAGAGCAACGATGATGGCAGCTCGATTTTCAAATTCTCGGTTACTCTTCATCACTACACTGCGCACACATGTACTGTTGCATTTTACATGAATATGGCTACGTAATGAAAAAAAAACAAGTTTTTAATCTCAAGTAGTTTTTGTTTTATGGACTGTCAAAGTTAGTCCCAATTTACCTGGTACACCCTGTATATTGATAAGGAGGTTCAGGACACCTCCATTATTGTAGTCTCTAAATCCAACCTGAATCTTAATAAATATAGACAAAAACTTTAAAATTTTATTCATCAAGAAAAAAAAAATTAACTAAAGGTCATTAGACAGTGACGTAAACAATGAATTGTCCCAGAAAGTAATGTTCTGCTGTTATGCATTAATAAAAACTTTTTTTTTATGATCCCTAGTACACACAAGGTATTAAGACCAAATCCAAATAAATAAATAGTGTGTGAGTTTTGGTAACAGCATTTTTACCATCTTCAGACAAAAGTACTGAATGAGAAATTTTACCACAGCATGTTTTAAATAGTTACTGTTATCATGTGTGTAAACAAGATAACAGATAAGAAGAAGAAAGTTATCTGAGAAACACAGAATATTATTCTTAGAATTAAAAGTGGAAAAAACCCTAATTTTTTTTTTAGATATAGTTAAAAGCATATCTATAAATAGCCTAGTGGACATGGCACCTGCCCGGTAAGCAGAAGGTTGTGGGTTCGATTCCCGCCCCTGGACACTTTTATTTTCCCGTTCGCCATTACTCTTCATATTTTCACCCTCTCATACTTCATTCAAAAAAGTTAGAAATAGTAAATATTTCTCTTTAAAAAATAAATATTGTTTTTTTAATGGAAAAGAAACTTATGCGGTATAATTTTAAGTATTGTTTATAATCACACGCCGCAGTCCTTTATAATGTATTATAAGTTACTTTAAGTATTATTTACGAACAGAGAAATAACGTCCAGGGTAGCCTAGTGGACATGGCACCTGCCCGGTAAGCAGAAGGTTGTGGGTTCGATTCCTGCCCCTGGACACTTTTATTTTCCCGTTCGCCATTACTCTTCATATTTTCACCCTCTCATACTTCATTCAAAAAAGTTAGAAATAATAAATATTTCTCTTTAAAAAATAAATATTGGTTTTTTCATGGAAAAGAAACTTATGCGGTATAATTTTAAGTATTGTTTATAAATATCATTTATATTTCCTCTTTCTTCCATTCTGTTAATTGTAGCACATTTCTTTTGAATGAAAAAGGCTTCTTTAAATTGTTTCCTAAAATAAATTTTCTCATAATCTAATATCTTTGTTTCTTTTAGGTTAAAATTATTATGCTCTGTGATTTTTCTATGTTCTACAAGTGCAGAATTCTCAATTTTATCCCATTTCAGAGCATATTCATGGTTTTTCATTCTTTCTTTTAAAGTTCTGGATGTTTGTCCTATTTAGCATTAGTCACATTTTTCACATTTCACTTCATAAATTAAACCTGCTCTTTTTGGTGAGTGTTCTTATGTTGTTGATATATTGAGAGATAGGGTTCCATGGTTTCCATGCAATTTTTATTTTTTCATAATTTTTGAATATATTAGTAAAATTTCTTGCAAATTTTTGGTTTATCAATGGCAATGTGATAAATTTGGCTTCTTTGTTTTTGCACTTTAGATTTTGAATTGAAGTATTATTCTCATATTTTTGGTTCATGTCTTCTATTATTCTATCTATCAATTTGATGGGAAAATCTTCATTGATTAGTTCTTTTTTGATGTTGTTAATTTCTATATTTCTTTTAGCTGTATCATTAATGAGCGTAAAAGTTCTATATATAAGAGCTTTTACTAATCCTACTTTTTGACTGAAATGGTGTTGTGAGCTATAGTTCCAATAAGTTCCTGTATGTGTTGGTTTTTTGTATATAGAGGTTGTAATATTGTTATTATTCTATGATAAGTTCATGTCCAGGAAATTTATTGATTTGTTGTTATCTACTTCCATAGAGTAATTGATATCAGGCAATAGATTGTTGAAAGTATCCAAATTTTTTTGTTCACTTCCCTGATTAATAAATAAAATGGAGTCATCCACATATCTTTTAAAATAATAAACATCATTTTAAAGTGAATTTAGAGATTTTATTTCTAATTGGCCTATAGTAATACAAGCTGCATTTGGTGATATTGGACTAACCATTGTTGCACCTTTCATTTGGAGATATATTTGGTCATCATAAATAAAGTATGTTGTTTTCAAACAAAATTCTATTCTAATTAAAAATTCAGATTTTGGCAAATTATTTATTTTTGATTCTTTTATCACATGGTTTAATGCATCCATAATTGAGGGTATAGGGATAGAAGTAAACATGGATTCAACATCTAAAGATATACAGTCAAACCTCTTTAATTCAACACCCCAAGGGATCTCTCAGAGCTTTCGGTTGAATTAAAGGAAGTGTTGAATTAAAGTCAGATGATTAGCTAATCATCTAACTCGCTAAAATAATATTTTTTAAAAATAGCTTTGTAATATAAATTAATGATATTAATTGAAACCATTGTGTGTTTATATTTTATTTTCATGATTAACTTTTAGTGTCAGTGACAAAATGGCATTAATACATATTTTAGAAACATAAATAATTGTAACAAATAAATTTACTGGTAATGTGTTTCTTTTCAGTAATATAATCAAATATTAAATATAATATATTAAATAATATTTTATTCTAATTGAAAAATATAGTATTTGAAAGGAAATAAATATGGTAAATAAAAATAAAATTTTAAAATATTATTTTAAAATAATCATGAAGATCTTTTAAAAAATTCCTTTAAAGATGTCTGTTTTTGCACTGAAATCCTATTCAGGATGTATTCCAGATGGTCATTTTGAAAAAACATGCATGCCTTTCTTCCTCTGAAATGTCTTTTAATAAATAAATTTTAATGTATTAAAGTCATCCACTGCTGCTGCAGGTGTTATTGATTTTATGTTTAAATCTTTTATAATAACACAGAAATGGAATATTGAAATAAAATGTTATCATAATCATTGTGGCTACATTTTATAAAGATTTATTTATTTAAAAGGAAATTATTTGTAAATTTTAAAATAACTAAAATATTTTAATGCTGAAATTTAAAAATAAAATATTATTGTTAATTAGCGCACGAAGCCTAAATCCCAGCGTAAAAAAAAAAAAAAAAACACTCGCGACATTGCGCAACGGCACTGCAAAGTGAAACTTAAACTAACCAGGAACCAAAAGTGCGCGTGCGCGATCCTATCGGCGCCCGCTGAACGCCGCCGTAATACCTTTTTAACGGAAAGTTGTATGTAAAAAAACATTCAACTGTCGAAATTTGAATTTTAAAATGGTCGAACTATCGGAAGTGTCGTATTATCGATATGTCGAATTACGGTTTGTTATTTGATAGGCCGGAGGTCTGGACATCAGAACATGGGCGAATTATCACAGAGTGTCGAACCTTTGTTTTAATATTTGAGTCTCTAATGTTGTGTGTGTGGTGCTAGGATAAGAAAAATACCCCTCTTCCTTGATATACGAGGTGTGTTCAAAAAGTATCGCGACTTTTGTGTTTTTATAAAAATTATTTATTTATTCATGAATACCTATTTTTTCCCCTTCAAAGTAATCCCCATGAGATATTATACACTTGTGCCAACGGTTTTTCCAATCTTCGAAGCACTTCAAAAAATAATTTTTTAAAATCTTTTTCAGCTCCTCCTTCGATGTCGTCTTTATCTCGTCAAGCTTAGCGTAACGTCGTCCTTTCATGGGCCTCTTCAGTTTAGGGAACAAGAAAAAGTCACAGGGGGACAGATCTGGGGAATACGGTGGCTGCGGCATCATTAGTGTGTTGTTTTTGGCCAAAAAGTCGCGCACAAGCAACGATGTGTGAGCAGGGGCGTTATCGTGGTGCAAAAGCCAATTTTTGTTCTTCCACAAATCTGGGCGTTTCTGGCGGATTGCTTCGCGCAAATTGCGCATAACTTGCAGGTAATATTCCTTATTGACCGTTCTACCCTGTGGCAAGAACTCATGATGCACCCCTGCAATCGAAGAAAACTGTCAGCAAAACTTTCACATTCGACCGAACTTGGCGCGCTTTTTTCGGTCTTGGTTCGTGCGGCAGCTTCCATTGAGATGATTGAGCTTTGGTTTCCACGTCATAACCATAAACCCACGCTTCGTCACCAGTTATGACCCTCTGGAGCAAATTTGGGTCGTCGCGGACAGAGTCCAACATCTCATTAGCAATGTTCATGCGATGCTGTTTTTGGTCGCAATTGAGCAATTTTGGTACGAATTTTGGCGGCGACCCGTCTCATGCCCAAATCATTGATAAAAATCGAATGGCATGAGCCAATGAATATGTTTAGGTCCTCAGCAACTTCTCTAACGGTGATTCGACGATTGGCCAATATCATTTTCTCCACTTCATTAATTTTTTCGTCTGTTGTTGAAGTGCTCGGGCGTCCGGCACGCTCTTCGTCGTTCACATCTTCTCGGCCTTCTGAGAACATTTTGTACCACCGATAAACGTTGCTTTGGTCCAAGGTAGCTTCTCCGTATGCCACAGTCAACATTCGGAATGCATCCGCGCACTTAATTTTGTTTTTCACACAAAATTTGATACAGGTTCTTTGATCCATTTTTTTTTAATAGGTAAAAATTGAAGACTATCCAAAACACCTGCAAGCAAAGCAGCTGTCAACAATTAAGTGAACATTCAAAATGGCCGAGCTTGTCGGCATAAGTGAGAGACATGAGTACCAACATAAAGCCACAAAAAGATCGAAATTCGAATATACGTAACCCGCGAAAATTCAAAAGTCGCGATACTTTTTGAACACACCTCGTATATCAGGATAAAAGTTAGTTTGCTTCTTTTTGCTATTAAGGCCTGTGATTTTGCAGACACAAATAACAATTGTCATGGTGATTTTTTTGGTTCTCGTCAAACCATTGGTACACCAAAGGGCATACCTTTTGATTTCCCCTATTTCCATTGCAAAAGCCCTTGATAGCACATTCCGCACACACTATGGGGGCACCACCACTTGTCTTGATCACCTAAGGTCACACCAAAATTTTCTCTATAGCATTCATTTATCTTTGAGGTGATATGTTTCCTCTGTTTGGGAATTGTAAATTTTCCACAAATGTAGCAGAACATTTCTGGATTAGCTTTTGCATTTACGTAGCATTATTTATATATCTAAAAATATTTATGAAAATAAATGTATTGTTAAACATTTTCTTGATATAAAATTGCAATGGTATGGATTTCATCTAAATGTTGATTAAATTTTATGCCTACAAAGTCAATATCTTCAAAATATTTTGAAGACAGCGGTGACATCAGTTTCTTAATAAATTCATGATCTACGAGTTGGAATTTACTAGAAACAACTTTCAAATATTGAGAAGGAAAAAGTGTGTGTACTAGTGTAATTAAGGCTTCATTAGATGGCTATAAAATGACATCATATTTCATTATAAGATGTATATACAGTAAAACATGCTAATACGAACCCCGGATATAGCGAACCTTCCCTTATAACGAACCTAAGGCGATTCCCAATTCCATTCCATTGAAAATACCATCGTTATAACAAACTTTATGGTTTTTAAAATAACGAACTACCCATATAATGAACCTATTTTCGGTCCCAAATAAGAAAATCTTTTTATAATACTATGCTTATAACAAACTTAAAATTGTAATTTAAAAAATTATAAAACAACAAATTTTGAGCATGTTACAGCTCACGGATCGCGATTTCAAAACAATAAATTAGCTGCATTGTTTGTTTTGATTTACTTTCTATTTTTGCTCTATGTTGTATACATTTTTACACATTATACTTTTATTAAATAGAATGTCTTTGCATTCATTAAATTAGAAATAGAAAAAATGCAAATGGCTTCCAAAATAAAGAAAACAAAGGAATTCTAAAAACAAAAATGTTATTACTAAAGGGGAAAAAAAGGCCATTTCAAAACTCTTCAAAGTGAAACAACACAGGCAAAATTTCAAAACATGTTAAAATAAGAAAATATAAGTTTTATATTATAAGAGATAAAATAGAAGGCTATTAAAAATTGTTACAAAGAGGAATCAACCAAAAATTTTGCCGCGATCGCGATCGTACATTTGTTAGGGCTAAAAAAAAAATCGCCCAAATAAACCGGGCCCGTGATGAAACAAAAATTATTTTAATGCCATGAACTATGGTGATTTTAAAGCCAGCAATGTTTTGCATGACATGTTTAAAAAAAATGAAATCTAGACTTAGAAGAATATGTGGAAACATGAAATGGGAATAAAAACACTAACTTTATTTGAAAGGTACAATGCTTGAAGAGTACTTTGAAGCAACAAGAGGTATTAGAGCCATTTTTCCAAGTAAACATTGTTTTATATAATGTGATAAAGATGTTTCAAAATCATTTTATATCTTTGAATATATAATTAATAAAACTTTGCCTAAGATTTGTCTTGATTTTTAAATTAGACATTGAGGTACATGTATAAAATGATAAGAATGAATGATAAGCGTCCCCAGGTGGTGGATAAGGGAATGACCTTCATATATGAAGGCACCTGCGAAACAAGCAGAATAACTCTGATGAATAAGCAGTTGCGGACTATAACAGCAGCATTGTTAGAAGAGGAGAAAGACCTCTTTAAGAATCTTGAGTTAAACTGACCCCGTTGATGAACATCAGCAAGGTTCCCTCTCCATGGATACGGAGGAGCTGCGTCTGTACTCATGTTAGAGTCGGAATCAAAGGTGTCTGCTTCCATGTTAGGAACAGCCTCAAAATACAGGCAAAGTCAGACTTTCACCAAAGTGTGCCTGGATCATGGTGCCATGATCAACAAAAGCTGTGCCCCTACACCTCATTCCATGATCTCAGATGTTGATTTGCATGCTGCATCACCCGTCGTGCAGAATAAACAGGGGCGCATTCAGAACTTAGGTAGAGGTTTTTTTGTCCAATAAGTATAATACAGACTCCTCAACTTCAAATTTTGCAGCTTCCAAGCAATTTAGAATTTGGCGGTGCAATAAAATGGAGTGTGCTCGACAGCAACAAAAATAAAATTAGAAGAAATAATGGAAATAGCTGACAAACACAAGGTACAAATTTTAGCCCTACAGGAAACCAAATTAATGAAAAATACAAACTGAAATATAAAACTATAATATTCTCAGGAAAGATAGATATAAATAATTTCTAATCAAAAATTTGTACTATGAGGACATTGCCATAAATATTCCAAATACATCAGACCTCAAAGCCCAAGGTATCAAAGTCTACCTCAACCAAAACAAAACCATTATCATATACAATATGTATCACCCTCCAAACAATAAACTCATTGACGAAGGAACAATGGCTCAATATCTTAAAGGCAACTCTATTATTGTAGGTGACCTTATTGCAAAACATCAACTATGGGGATGCTCCGCACCAAACCCAAGAGGCAAAATACTATCCAATATTTTTGACGAAAATGTCTTCATGTGCTTAAATGATGGGGATCCTACTCACCATTCCTACAGATATAATACTGCACAAACCCTTGATATAAGTTTCTCCAGTCCTGACATTTTCCACAAATGCAAATGGAAAATATTACAAAGTATTGGAAGTGATCATTTGGCTATTTTGATAGAAATTAGCACCAAGACAAAAAACAGCTAAATTAAAGAAAAATTCTGCAACTTCAAAAAGGCTAATTTGAATCTTTACCAGTAAAACACCAATGAAGACTTCGGAATAGCACCCACTTGAATAAAAGATCTGAAACAAAATTGGATATCTTTCAAAAACACCATTATTAAAGCAGCTAAAGTTTCAATACCGAGAGGTAATATTAGAAATGGATTCCAAATTATACACACCAGGCAAAAGAGATTCAAACACTTATAACTAAAAGAAATGAACTACAAAAAAAAAGTGCACCCAAAACCAAACAAGTTGTAGAACTGAACTGAATATTGTGAATGCAAAAATAAAAATATTAAGGGTAAATATGAAAGGGGAAAAATGGAAGCAAACTTGTGAAAACCTGAACCCAAGAAATTCAAATACCAAACTTTGGCATTTGGCAAAACAAATTGACAGAGCCCAGCCACAAATTGAAAACACAAATATGAATAAGAATACAGATGGTACCCCAGCAACTAATGACAAAAATGCTGCTAATCTTTTAGGTAATTCATATCAAATAAGTAGTAAAATCAAATTTGAAATAAAAGATAAGAAAGTTGATAAAAAGGCCCGAAAGATTATTCATGACTGTAAAAATGTCACCAGCACTCATAATATTTTCCATGAATGAATAAAGCACAATTTGGATTATAGATTATAATACAATTAAAAAAATCAATATGAAAGAGCTAGATTATGCATTAGAAAACACTGACCTAAACAAGACTCCTGGGCCAGATGAAATCCATGGCCAAATGATATCAAACTTGGGAAAAATTGGCAAAGAAGGACTTCTTGATACTTTCAATAACTCTTGGAAAATTGCCTCAAGACAGGAAAACTAAAACAATAATTCCTATTAAAAAACTTGACAAATCTGATGATGATGCAAAAAAACTACTGGCCTATCTCCCTCACAAGTACAGTGGTACCTCGACATACGAGCGCCCCAACATACGAGTTTTTCGAGATACGAGCCGATGAGCAAGTGATTTTTTGCTTTTAGTTACGAGCGAAATTCGAGATAGGTAGTGTTGAAGATATTAATCTGTGATTTTAAATGTTTCTTTTTGACCAGTACTTTTGTTTTGTTTTTGCTTTTCCTAAAATGTTTCTTTCTTCTTCTTCTTCTTCATTATTATTTGTTCTATATGCAAAGCTTTGTTTTTTGAGACTTGAATAAACAAATTCAAGTTTATTATATTTTTGTGTGCTTTTAAAGTTAAAACACAACAGGTAGTAACACGCAGTCGCGCCATCACAATCAGTTAGCAGCGTGCTTCCGCTGTGATAAGTTGTGTTTTGTGTTCGCGTTTTGTGTTGCGTTTACATTTACAGTTTTAGTTCATTTATTTTTATAACCATGGATCGGAAGAAAGTTTGTAAAAAGTCAAGTGCTAAGAAAAAGATGATGTGAGTATTGAATTAAAACGTGAAATTATAGAAAAACATGAGCAAGGTGTTCGAGTTGTTGCCTTGTCGAGGCAGTTTGGCCGTAGTACGTCCATGATATGTTCTGTGCTTAAACGGAAGGAGTCGATAAAGAGTGTATCTCTGGGGAAATCCATGGGTTTAGAGATGGAAGAGAGAGACGTGAACGAGCTCATCGAGGAGCACACCCAGGAACTGACGACTGAGGAGATTAAAGAGTTACAGTCACAGCAGCATCCTGAGGTTATGCAAGTAATTGGTTTTGAGGAGTCAGAGGAGGAGGTTATTTCTACAAGTGAGATAAAGGAGATCTTAGGAATGTGGGAGAGAGTTTCACATTTCGTGGAAAAAAAACACCCAGAAAAAGTTGCAACAGGTCGTGCATCTGACCTTTTTAATGACACTTGCCTAACTCATTTCCGGAACATTCTGAGAGGGAGGAAGAAACAAACCTCCTTGGACATGTTTTTTTCTAAACGGCCTACAGGTGAAAGTGAGAAAAATGTAGCGAAAAAGGCAAAGACCAGAGGGGATATCTAATTTATTTCTTTACATTCTCTTTTATGTTTTTGTGCAATAAATATTTAATATTTATAAATACGTTTTTATTATTTAAAACCATGTAACAAAAATAACTGGGGTGACATTTTGGAGGTTGGAACGGATTAATGGTAGTTCAATTGTTTTGTATGGGGAAATTTGCTTCGAGATACGAGTATTTCAAGATACAAGCAAGGTTGCGGAACGAATTAAACTCGTATGTCGAGGTACCACTGTATTTGCTGCAAATTATGGAAAAAATTATACTCAGACGACTCACCTACCACCTTGACACAAGAAATCTCTTACCAGAAGAACAATATGGATTTAGGAAAGGACATGGAATAATAGACAAAATATTTTTTTTTCACAAAAAAGCAAAAGATGCACAAACAGAAAGCCAACTAACCACACCATAGCTGCTTTTTTAGACCTTACACAAGTTTTTGACAAGGTATGGAAAAAAAGTTAATTACAAAATTATACAAACATTTCAAAACTGATCGAAAAGCTATCACTTGGATAAATGATTTCCTTAAAAATAGATACATCAAAGTCAAATATAATGGCACACTATCTAAAACCTTCAAATTGTACCAAGGATTACCACAATGAACCCAACTCTCTTCACCCTATTTATTGTAGGTATAGATGAAAAAAATTCACATAACACCAATATTGAGCTTTTCGCTGATGACATTATTCTATGGAGCAGCAACACTAACTGGAAAAATCTGAAAGTATTTTGAACAAAACTCTTCTCCATTTAGAAAAATTTGCTAATAAGCATAATTTAGAAATTAACTCCCAAAAATCTGAAACCTGTCTTTTTACTACCGATAAGAAACTAAACAAAATAAGGCCAAAAATTATTCTGGAAGAGCAACAATTATCTCTATATATATAAAAGTCAATTTCTGTCTGTCTGTCTGTTTCGCGATAAACTCAAAAACTACTGAACCAATTGGTACCAAATTTTGCATGTCGCTTTTTATAAACCTGAGGAAAATTTTCGGCTGCATTTTGATTAGTATTTTTGGCTATTTCTTTTTTTCATTTGAAGAACTTTTTTTTACATTTTTAACTTTTTTTTATTAAAACTATATATTTTTAGTCAGAAAATGATGATGACGATATTGCTGTATCATGTTTGATTATTAGATACATAATTATATCGGGAAAAAATTCCAAAAAGCAGAGACCACGGGTAAAACCAGTTCATTATTTTGTACGCAGGAACAAAATTCTAACAGAAAAACATTCATTCGAGCAGAATGAATATTCGTAACGAATATTATTTGAATAAAAACATTTAATCGGGTAAAACCCGGGCGTTAACCGGGTCATTCGTCTAGTAATATAATAAATATCCTAAATATCTCGGCTGCACCCTGGATCCAGAAATTAACTACAGTAAACATATTGAAGAAGTTATTAGAAAAGGAAGAGAGTGGGGAGCCGATGCAACAACACTAAAATTAACTTGCACATCTCTAATTAGACCTATCCTGGAATATAGATATAAAATCTATGGTACAGCATTTGCAACAAATCTAAAATCACTGGGAAGGATACAACTAAGCACAGCTATAAATATTATAGGTGTTCGAAATACCTGCCCTAATGATATTATACTTTACAAAGCAGACATTGTGCCCTTAAAGGACAGAAAAAGCTAAAAACTGACAAAATATATAAACAAAACCAAGAGTTATGGAAACAAACACAGAACTTCCAATTACATACTTAATTTGGAATCAAATCTAAGACTCAAAGAGATCATTGAGATTACTTTTAAATGGAGTTTCATTTCTCTTGGTAAACAAAACATTCTCTCGATCTCATCACTGCACACAGCGGTTTCATCTCTGCAGATGGTGGTTTCATCCCTGCAGATCTCTGCAGACAACAGTGTAACCCCCGCAGATGACAGTCTCATCTTCGCTTAGTTGATCTAGCAGAAATTTTAAAATTATTGTCAGTGGCCTCCACAGCTCTGATTATTCTCAGAGCCCTCTGGAAATTCCGCTTATCCATTTACTACAATCTTCCATTTCCGACTAGTTGGGTTCTTTGTAAAATGCTACAAGGGTTAAAACTAGCATTAATTCTAGTTGATTTTTCCATTTCTCAGATTGAATTATCCCTTTCCTAGGGATCAAAAGTGGCTCCAGGCCTTGGTAAGTGAAGGCTTCTTTTTATCGATGTATCCATTAGGGTATCAGTACCCAGCATCTCCACCACTTATTGCGTTAGAAAAAAAGCTGCTGGAAGATGGAAGTAGAAATAGAGCTTTATTCTTCAGTAGCAACATACAGTCTACTACCGTGATAAGACACAATTTGGTTTATAGGTTAGAAATACAAGGTAATAAGACCATGTTACCAAAATGTCACACACTATTTATTTATTTGTATTTTGTCTTATTACCTTGTATTTCTAGGCTACTAATCTAAAAAATTATAGATACACTAATTTATATAGCAATCACAATTCAAAAAATCGATGCAAATAAACCTAAAAAAGTCAGCAATTAAAATTCAGCAATAAATTATGCTGAAATATGTTCCAGGACTTTGCTAAAACAGCACATTCCACACAGTAAAACTTCACTATAAGCCTCCCTTTTATTGAAATATTTTTTCCCAGTCCCAAATGGTCTCTTTTGGATTTCCCAAATACCTTACCTATTGTGATTCTTAATGAGTTAGTTGTAAATGGATTAAAAAAAAAAACAGTTATCTTAGCTCTAATAGACACGGGCTGCCATACATAGGGGAGTTGTCTTGCTGTGGCAGCTACATATGGTGTCTTGTGGCAGGATGACAGCAGAGCCCACCATCATGGCGGAGATAGAAGGGGGGCCTTGGAGCACACCAGCTTTGCTGGAGAAGCTGCCCCTGCTGTGTTCCCTGGCCCTGGCCACCCTCTGGGTGGTGTACATCACCTACTACAACTCCCGCATCCTGGGCTTCTGTCTCACCCGCCTCCTTAACCACAGCTTTGTCCGCTCATGCTCCGGTGGCTATATCTATGTTGGTGGGTTGCTTCGCTCTCACTCCTAATTTAGCTCATTGTAAAAGTTTCAGGCCCAATCCCAAGTACACCTAGTACATTTCAGGCTAATCATGGTGCAAGAATTACAAAAATTAAAGTAATTTTTGTATGAGAAGAATTTATATCAAACATGGATTACACTAAGTCTGGATAAAAATATTAGGTGCGAAATACAAGCCTACACTCATCTTTTTAATTTGGGGACATCTGCTAATATGATACACATAATTATTTGAAATGTTAGATATTTTACTTTTAAAAACATTAATAGATTGTATATTTAAAAAGGTTTTAAATATTATAAAAATACACCCACAAATATTGTTTGCAATCGATATACAGTAGAACCTCCCTGTAAAGGACACCAAATTGTATGGCCAAAGTGTCTGTTGTAACCTTGGAAGAAACTACGAAGCGAGCTAGCAGCAGACAGCCTTTATTTTTCTCTCTCACACAATATACAACTCATTCGCTCTATTTATACAATTCTCAGTTACACGTGATCTGACAACAATGGTCAAATATGCAAATTACACAAAAAAAAAATGCAAATAACAGAAATCCTAACATTCCTACCCCCATTGATGCGTACCATCAATACAAACAGTGGGGACCGGTAGAAGAGCCAATTTGACCAGGGGTCGCTTGATTATGCCGCCGGTCTTGGTTCTAAGTGACACCACCCATGCCCATGACACCACCCGTGACGCCAGCCATGTAGGTCCGTTCCACCACATCGTGGAACCGTTCAACTGTGAGCCCAATATTCCCCGGGAAGCAATGTCAGCCGGATTATCACCCGTTGGTACATAGCGCCATTCCTGTATCTGACGGCAGGCCTGAATCTCTGCCACTCGGTTTCCTATGAAGGTGGGAAGGGACCTTGATAATGGTTTATCCAATTTAAGGAGATGGTAGAATCCGTCCAGCACACAATCGACTTAATGTCCATGTCCAACACCTGCAACACGCGGGCAATCAGGCATGTCAGCAACACAGCCGCACAGAGTTCCAATTTGGGAATGGAGATTCGCTGCATGGGTGTTAACCTTGTCTTGGCTGCTAACAGTCTTACTTGATTGTCGTAATTAGGCACTTTCAAATAGACCGCAGCAGCATACGCGTCTTCCGAGGCATCACAGAAACCGTGCAATTGGATCTCCTGCTTTCCTTCAAGTCCTAAACATCTTGGGATCCGCATTGATCAGAGGTATTTTAACTTGTCCCGAAATTTTCTCCATAAGTCCCTTATAATAAACTCTATAGGTTCATTCCATTTTGCACCCGTAACCCACAGTTGTTGGATCATGATTTTCCCAACAATAATAACAGGTGCCAACCAGCCCACGGGATCATATAATTTAGCCAAAAATGATAGCATTTGGCAAATTCCTCTGTGGCACTGGTGCATTGCAAGTTATAAACAAAGCAATCTTCTTTAGGGTTCCATCCTACTCCGAGTGTTTTGACAACCTCAGTATCCTCAAACATGATTAGTTGAAGGCGTGATTCCTCGGTGATGTCCTTTAGTATTGCAGGATCATTAGATGCCCATTTCTTCAAAACGAATCCTCCCCCTTCAATAGGCCTATGAGCTCGTCTCGCAAATTCAAAGCTTCCATTGAAGTTTCCTCTCCAGTTATGATGTCATCCACATATATATCTCTCCTTATTACCTCCGCTGCTTTCGGATATTTGTTTCCATCGTCCTGTGCCAATTGCAATAAGGTTCGGAGTGCCAGGAAAGTAGCAGGGGAAGTTCCATAGGTAACTGTATTTAGTTGGTATGGTCTCAGTATTTCATTCGGACTTTCTCTCCACAAAATTCTCTGTTTTTCCGCATCCTGAGGACGCACCAATATTTGTCGATACATTTTTTCAATGTCAGTTAAACAACGACAACTTTATATTGGCGCCATTTGATTAGGATGGTAAAGAGTTCAGCTTGCAGCTTTGGCCCGGTATATAATCGTTCATTAAACGAGAATCCATTCGATGTCTTAGTAGTGGCATTGAAGACTACTCTTATCTTCCCCCTGTTTGGCTGATTTTTCTCACTGCAAGATGGGGAATGAAACAGCATCCCTTCTCATCCTTCGCCGATTGTTCAGATAATGAAGTCATATGACCCAACTCGGCATACTCTCCCATGAAGGAACGATATTTCTGGCGGAGGATCCCATCTTTTTCCAGACGTCGTTCCAAGGCGATTTGCCGCTGGACACAGGTGGCAAACGACCCTCCAAACAATTCTGTTTCGGTGAGCTTCGGGTCAAAGGGTAGGGGCACGACACATCTTCCACTTGATGTTCGTTTTACTTCAGTTTTATATAAAGCCTCACAAAACTCTTCCTCAGGAGTTGTCTTGGTGGTTAGTTGAACTTCTTCTACCTCTCAGAAAAAAAAAAAAAAAAAAAAAATTTCTTTAAAATTATTTCCAAATTATCGTCATACTGGACATAGTAGAGAAAACTTGGGTAGTGCCGAGGATATCCCCTCCTGTCAATCTTCCCGAAAGGATCCATCCCAACCTTGTGTTTTGTGCACACAACTGGGTCTTCTTACATCTCCGGATTTCAGGCAGCAAGATTGATCCGTATACATCGGCTCCCAAAATAAGATCAACTTTCCCACTCTTTTCAAACTGTGGATCCGCAAGCTGGGCACTCCTCAATTCTTCGGATAACGGAAGGCAAAGGTCTTGACCTGGTAACAATCCAGTCATTTTATTTATTAATAAAGCTTGTAGTGGCAATTCCCATTCCTCCTTCCCGAGAGGCTTTATGACAAAGTGGGCAAGCTCCCTTACCTCCTCTCCTTTGATCGAGTTGACCCCATAAATTTGAGCATTCACCCTGGAGACCGGGATATTCAATATCTGGAGCACATTCTTGTGTTGTATAGAGGACTGTGATCCTTGATCCAATAAGGCCCTCACCACTATTTCCTCATTCCTGTGGTTAACCAACCGCACTAAGGCCGTGGCCAAAAGAGCCCTGGGTACCAAGTCTTAACATGCATGCCCGCGATTGATACCTCTCGCGGTTCTGCCTTTGAAGGACTCTCCCTGATGTTCTGGATCTTCTCACTATGCAGAAAAGTATTGTGATGTTTGCCACACAGCTTGCATTTTATATACTTCCTGCAGTGACGCCCATAATGTCCAACATGAAGGCAGTGGAAACAAGCCTTATGTCTGCCTAGTAACTCTCTTCTTTCCTTAACAGGCATGGCAAGCCATCTCTGGCAGGTCAGCAACCAATGGCCACCTCGACACAATAGACACACTTTAGGCTGTGAGCTACCTGTGTCTCTTACTTCAGTTCCGTGTAGCCTTGTAGTATAGGGCCTTGTAACTCTTTTAGAGGATTCGCCAAATCCAGCCCTCACATAATTCAGACGTTCTTCCCCTTTTACTTCCTGCCTTAGGAACTTTAACAGCGAACCTAGCCTCTGGTTTATAGATTGAGGCTTATCCTCACCTTCGACATCGTATCCCGAAATGGAACTGCGCTGCCAAACCTGAATCAATTCCTCTGGTAGACTAGATTCAACCATGGCGTACAAAAACGTCGCATTCTGATCCTGAGTAACTCCCAAGGATTCCAAAGATCGGAGATAGGATTCCAACTTGTCATACAGGTTCTCAATGTTCATTGTTGTTCTCCGGGCTTTATTTATGACTAGGCCCAGTAATTGTCTCACATATATCTCGGTTAGAATTACCCTATCGCCAAACCGGTCTTTTAACGCCGCAATGATTTTTGGGTAATTGTCGGCAGTAAGTGGAAAACTTTTCACCAGTCGTGATGCTCTTGTATCTTTTTTTATGGCTTGTACCAAATATTGCAGTTTATCCACGTTTGAGAGCCTAGAATCTTCATGGATCATGGAGAATTAAGCCCACCAGCCCAACCATTCTAGCCTGGTTCCATCAAATATTTTTAATTCCAATTTGGGCATCTGACACGCCCTTGTTTCATTTAGCGAGCCTTTCTGGTAACCATTGCCTTGAAAGACCTCAGTATTTTGTGTCGGAGGATTGAGGAACTCACCTATTTTGATCTAAAGGTTTAGCCATTTTTCTTTATACTGTATCACAGTATCCTGTTCCTCCTCCAATTCATGACTAGTATTGTTTTCATCATCTATCATCAAATCCCAGATTAACTTATCTTCTTCTTGGGGCATTATCATGCATTCCTCAATTATTCTATAGTTAGTTCTTATGAACTTTTCTGAGGGAGCTTCTTCATCTAATTTTGCTTCCACTTTCTTCATTAACTTAGAAATGGTAGCTCTATACCCTGCTCTGCCCTTTATTGCTCGCTTCATTTTTATAGTTTCAAATATCTTCTTATTTCGATATATTTATTCAATCGCTAAACATCGTTCTGATTCATAGTTCATCGTTCTGATTCATTTGAATCGCTAAAAAGTGATACCTACTGTTTGCATATAAGAAAGTTTAGAAATTAATGCAAATTCAGGTGAATTTGCATTAATTTCTAAACTTTCTTATATGCAAACAGTAGGTATCACTTTTTAGCGATTCAAATTCTCAGGTTTCTTCCGGTTTACTTTCAACTCTTATTCTAGTATCTTCTTAATATCTTCTTAAGATCTTAATATCTTCTTTATATCCGGCTCGATAAGGACCAATGTTGTAACCTTGGAAGAAACTACGAAGCGAGCTAACAGCAGACAGCCTTTATTTTTCTCTCTCAAACAATATACAACTCATTCGCTCTATTTATACAATTCTCAGTCACACGTGATCTGACAACAATGGTCAAATATGCAAATTATACAAAAAAAATTGTAAATAACAAAAATCCTAACATGTCCTTTAGGTAAAGGTATCCTCTTACAAGAAATTAACCAAGTAGTAAAAAATGTTGAAAATGAAAACTGTCATTTGTAAAGAGGTGTCCTCTAGTGCAAGTGTGGAATTTCTACTGTATTTCTTATATATATTTTTGATTAAATAAATATATTATATCATATATACATGTATACACATAATATTATTACCAAATGTTTTTCATAAGTACAGTAAAACCCCGCTAAGACGAACCATGGCTATAACGAACCTTCCCTTATAACGAACCCATCGAAAATCCGCATTCCATTCCATTAAAATTACCATCGCTATAACGAACTTTTCACTTTTCAAACTAGCGAACTATCGCTATAACGAACCCAATTTTGGTCCCAAAATATTAAATTCTATCAAAAATACCATGCTTATAACGAACTTTTAATTTTAATTATAAAATTCCAAAATTATAATTTTCAAATCTAATTAAAATTTTGTGTGAGCTCTATCTCACAGATCGCAAATCAAAACAAAGAATTTAGCAACATTGGATGTTTTTATTCACATTCTATTTTTATACTGCGCACTTTTATAAATTTTTCATGCCTTATTGAAAACTAAATTTCTTAACTCTACATTAGGAAAATTCCTTAAAACATGATTAAATTATTAAAACCAGTTTTAAAATATAATGGAAGTGCCAAAGAAAAAGTCGCTCGTACCAAGATATCACTTGAAAAGAAATTAACCATCATAAAAGCTATTGAGAGTGGTACATCGCAAGCGGAACTTCGGAAGAGAATGAAAATGAGCAAAAGTTGCATTTCTACGATATGGCAAAAAAGAAGACTATAAAAAAAAATTGCTACAAAGAGGAATCAATCCCAACTATTGCCGCTATCGTCAGTGTCATTATGAGGAATATGTTAAAGCAGAAAAAAATAACAGACTTCTTCAAGTAAGCCTTTGTATCCTATATTGTAATATAATAATATTTATTTAAAATATATTTTTATACCTTTTAAAATATTATTAATAAAGTTTTTATTTAATTTTTATAAATAAGGTATTCTTTTCTTGGATTTTTTTGACATATGGGGGGGCAGGTTGCATTTATACTAATTAAATTATCAGAGGAACTGATCAAAAAGGCAATATTTTCACATGATTTTGTTTTTATTTTAATATACAGCTTTAATATATAGAAATAGGTTAATTTAGGGGGAAAAAAAATAGCCAATATTAAGAGGTAGCCTCTTTTTTTTTTTTTTTTGCGCATGCCCTTTAATTATATCCTAAAAAAAAATTTAAATACCCAAACCGTGGCTATAGTGAACCGTGGCTATAGTGAACCAAAAGTCCCGTCCCAATGGGGTTCACTATAGAGGGGTTTTACTGTAATGTTTAAGATAACATGATTTTCATAGTATATATAAATATATAGTCAATTTATGTATATATATAAGATAATAATTGGACCCTTTTGACTTGTGGTGGTTGATGGCGCAGTCGTACTTTAATGGTAGGGTTCCACAGGGGAAGTAACGAGACAAAGACCAGGATGGGATTAAATCTAGGACTTCGCGAATAAGGGAGAGAAGGTTTTGAGACTAATGGGGTACTTTCCTATCACATGCTCGAAAATAATGTTACCTTGGTGAGATGGGGTTGGGCACGTCTTGCTCCTATTACGGTCGCCTTCCCTTCTACTAACTTTGAGTCCGAGATTTTCCTCGTTAACTCTCTATGCCTCTCATTGGTTGAGATCGTCTACGTGGTTACTTTTGGTTGGCTGTTAGTTGTTCATGCTGAACTCTGATTGGATATTGGTACCTCCATTGTCTTTTCATGATTACCATCCTCCAGGAGGAAGGTCTTTGAACTTAGTTTTATGGTTCCTGGGTAGTGACCTTACTTCCTGGATGATGTAATCCTGGTAATTGCTGTTCTCTCTTTTTCGCGAGGCCTAACTTTTATTAAAACTTTTTGGACGATACATTACATATATTGTGGTGGGGTTACATCTTGGTATATACAAATTATGACAGATGCGCCCCCTACATGTGAAGAATTCAAAAAGGGGTAGCCTGAAGTGAATTCTGTATGGGAAAAGTAATTTTGTGGGGAAAAAATTGATTATGGGCACTGTGAGGCTATATACAAGTATCGTATGTGACATAAAAAAGATAAAAGAGAATGGTGTTGGTGAAATAATTGTTGAGTAGAAGGAAGAGAAAATAAAACAAAATGATGATGCATATTCAATTCAACTCGAGGTGGGGAAAACTAAATCGAGGGAATTTTTCTGTTAAGGCTTTTGGAAATCAAAGTAAAAATGATAATTAAAAGAAATCAAAGTGAATGCGCTTTGGTGCATTGTTGAGTAAAAGAAAAAGATGCCTACACAATTCAACTCGAGGTGGGGAAAACTAAATCGAGGGAATTTTCTGTTAGGGCTTTGGGAAATAAAAAAAAAAAAAATTAAAAAAATATATAAAATTAAAAGAAAGCCAGGGAGTTTTTGTTAAAAATTAAAAGAAAACAAAGTGAGTTTTCGTTGAAAAAAAAAAATTAGAAAACAAGGTGAGTTTTCGTTGAGAAAAATTTGTTGGAAAACAAGGTGAGTTTTCGTTAAAAAAAAATTTGTTGAGTGGTTGAAAAAGTAAAATTGGTTTATAACAAAAATAAAAAAAAAGAAGTTGTTATATAAATGGTAAATATTGGATTAAGCATTTTGATTTCAAAGATTAAAAAAATGTATGTAGAGAGATTCACAAAATCTCTTAGTTATAAAAATTTACATGCCAATGTATCTAGGTCACGCGGCAAATTCTGAATTTTTTAATTTGCCCTCGTAGATTTTTTGTCCCTGTGCGACTTGTGGGTGGAAACATGATCCTTCCCAGAAGCGCGTTTATATTATGTGTACAGGAGACACGGGAATCTAGTTAACCTTACGTTTGTATTTGTTGTAATATGTGTTTGGGGTTGTATTGTCTTTCAAGATCTCAAGGCCGAGTGTTTTATATTAATTTGTCCCGAGCCTTAATGCGTTCTAGGGTTTTTTTTGCATTCCCCTAGGGCACTCAAGTTGTGCTCGCCCGATATCCACTTCGTTATCGGGAGGTCGCGTGACTGGAATCGAATCTTTGAATACAGGGTTCGAGGAGAGTCCTCGACCCTTTTAAAATGGTCGTCTCTTCCTTTCGGAAGAAGCGTAAGCTCGAAGGCTTTACTACCTAATTTTTTCTTATCCTATCCTTTAAGTGGTATTGTGCGTGTTTTTGTTCGTATTTGATCTTGAGATCTGAATTTTGCGTATTGGTCGTGAGGGTTGTATGCTTGTTTTATGTGGGTAACATGTAATATTGTTTGGAAGTGTTGGTAAAAGAATCGAATTTGGTTGTAATTCATTTGGAGGGGTGTTTTGAGAATTAAATTTGTTTATTAATATAATACAGTCTACTCTCGCTATAACGCCACTCGATATAACGCCACCCTCGCCTTACGCCGCTTTTTCGTTTTGTCCCAATCGACATCAATGTATTTTTCTCGATATAACGCCACTTTCTCGCTGTTCGCCTTCCGCCGCTGATTTTTCGTATCCCAAGTAGTAAAAACCACTCATTATAGCGCCGCTCACAACGTCCCCCCCCCCCTCCTGTTCCTGTCTGCATTTTTTCCGCCAGCGGCACTGGACTTTGCCTGCTGTTGACACAACAGATTGTGTGAACAGCCAGCAGACCCTTTTCCTGCTTGTGCCTGGGACATACACAGTCACTTCATCCTTTGCTAACGTCAACACAACAACCTTATTGTCGTATTATGAGTTCCCAAAAGCGTAAACGTGAATCGATCACCATTGAAAAGAAGAAGGAGATATGCCAGTTGGCAAGAAATAACCCTATGATGTCGAAGAATGAGATTGGAGAGCGTTTCTCACTTCCACAAACAACTATCCGTGATATTCTCACTCAGGCTGAGAAGTGGGAAAATTATACTGCTGGTTCTTCAAAGAGACAAAGAGTCGGAAAATTTAGTGACTTGGAAGACGCTCTCTTCAACTGGTTTACCCAAAAGCGTGCCAATAATATTATTATTACTCATGACCTCCTAAGAGAAAAGGCAAAAAACTTGGCAAGCAGTTGGACGTACCAGAAAATTTCGCGTACAGCAGTGGGTGGCTGAAGCGATTTAAAGGGAGATTCCATATTTCGCAACGACGGCTCTGTGGGGAAGGCGCATCGATTTCTCCAGCTATCATTGATGAACACCTTACAAATTTGAACAGTATGCTGGCGAACTCCGGATATGACCCAGCCAACATATACAATGCAGAAGAAACAGGATTATTTTTTCAACTCATTCCTGACCGAACACTTGCTCACAAAGATGAAAACTGCCGTGGTGTCAAAAGGATGAAGCAACGAATCACTGTTCTACTGTGCTGCAACTCTACTGGAACAGACAAGCGGCGATTGCTGATTATTGGAAAATCGGCAAAGCCTCGATGCTTCAGAAACTTTAGTCCACACTTCTACTGCACTTACACGTCTAACAGCAAAGTATGGATGACCTCTAGCATCTTTCAAGAATAGCTACTGCAGTTCAACAAGCAGCTTGTCTCTGAAGGACGTCGTATCCTACTGTTGTTAGATAACGCTACGTCTCACTGCGTCCCTAATGATGGTCTCAGCAACATAAAGATACACTTCCTTCCACCAAATAGGACTGCCAGTCTGTAACCACTGGATATTGGCATCATCAAAAGTTTCAAGGCTCAATATCGCAAGCTTCAACTCCAGAAAATGGTGGAATTGGCGGATGCCCATCTACCCACAGAATTACGTCTGGATTACGCTGTGCGCTATTGTAAAATGGCTTGGGATTCTGTGAGCCCTAATTCCATCAGCAACTGCTGGAATCACACAGGCATTCGCTTCGCTTCTACTGCTGCAGTTGAGCCTCTTAATTATGGAAATCTGCTCGATCGCAATCGCGACATCTTCGCTATTACTCCAGAGAATTTGATGACTGAAAGGGAGTTTCAACTGGTTGATGATTCCAAGGAGGCCGAGATGAAGCTAACAGATGACAATTTGCTGGGGTGTCCACTGTTATAGCGAAAGAAGAACTGGGCGAGGATGATGATGCAACAGTGACTCGGCGCCTACCATCGTTAAGGGAAGCCAGAACAGCTGCTGAGACAGTTTTGTTGTTTCTTGAGCATTCCAAGAGAGCAACCTCTGACGATGTCAATCTATCTGCGGATTTGTTACGCCGTGTCTATGCCTTAAGTGAGGGAGAGAAAACACAAGTTGTGATCACAGACTTCTTCAAGAAAATGTAATTACTTTTTTTTATGAATAAATTATAAATGAATGCTTTCTATTTATCATATTAATTAATTAATGCCGGTTTTGCATTCTATATATTGGCAGAGAGTATAAATTGTTATTAGTAATTGTTATAAATAATTTATTGAATCTTTAAATTTCACATTTTAAATGTGTGTGTTCGATACAATGCCACCCTCGCCTTACGCCGCTTTTTTGCAAAATCCGGATGGTGGCGTTATAACGAGAGTAGACTGTATTAATATAATTAAATATGTTTTTGTAAGAATCAGGATGTGAACTCGTTGTGAATGGGTCCCAAGTTGAGGGCATGACATGGATGACAATCGGTGGTAGTCAAGATGGCGGACGTCTTGTGTAAATCAGGGGAAGGCCAAGAGGTGACCTCAATCGCCGGGATCGTTTTAGTACCAGAAATCGGGGGTCATACAGGGAAACTTCTAATTTGGTTCTGACTCCCCCTCCCGTAATTGATCTGGAGATCTCAATGCCTGCTGGCAAATTTCCAATTAGGTCCCGGCTGGGGCGTCCTAAATGTCCGCTGGAGATTCTCTTCTAGGATATCCAATGCGAGAATTAGAAAGGCATGAAATGCACTGCCTATATGGAATATGGCTTCCTGTAATTGGTAAAGCCTTTGGGGCTGTTGGGTATATAGTCCAAGGTAGATTACTATGGTAAATTTGGGAGAGGGTGTATGGCATAGTCAGAAGACAGATAAAAAGTATGAAATGGAATATGGGAAAGTTGCACATGTTTTCCCATATCTTCTCCATGAGTAGATTTCTCTGTGGGTCGTGTTGTAATTCGATTGGTTGTGGCGAACTAGTTGTGATTGGATCTATCTGTGGATGGGTGATGTCGCGTTTTTTTGTTATTTGTGAGTGGAATAAATTGGGTTTGGGTGAAAATGGTGGGATCTAAATGAATGAAGGTTCGCTGTTCGTTGGTTTGATTATCAATGTTTCTGTTGGAAAAATGTCGGGTGTAAGGTGTTTAAATGGAAACGTGTAATTGTTCCCATATTGTAGATGGTGTATTTTTGTTATGGGTGGTGTTATGTATTGGGTATTTTTTGTGTACGGGTTTAGTTTGTTTATGTGGACTGTATCAATGTCTCTTTGGAGAGGTTGGTTGGATCTATCGATACGTTTTGTCAATTGGCAGGTTGGACAGGTTTTGACTTTTGTGCAATGTCTTGTGACATGTTCTGCCAATAATATTGAGCGGAGATGAGTCTCGTCATCTTTGAGATGCCTGGATGGTTGTATTGTGTGTGTACTGATTGAAGTAGTTTGTTGGTAAGTGTTTTTGGGATTATGATTTTGGTTACACCTTTGCAGGAATTGGTATGAAGTCCGTTGTGATCAATGGTCAGTTTAGAATCTCCAGATGGGGAAGGCTGATGGCTCTTAATGAGGGGGCGTCTAAGAAGCCACAAAATGGGTTACGAGTTATGATGTCCGTTTCATATTGTTGTACTCCTTTTATGTAACGAACCTCATATTCGTATCTCGATAGCCGTAATCTCCATACAAATAATCTACCTGACTGGTTTTTGATCGTTTTCAGCCATTGTAATGCGTGGTCAGAAAATATGGTAAATTTTCTGTCTATCAGATAGACGCGGAATTCATCCACACTCTCAACGATTGCTAGGCATTCTAATTCAGAGCTGGAGTAGTTCCGTTCGCGTGAACGTAGGGGCGGCTGAAATATTGGACTGGGTAGGTCTTCCCATCAGGGTGGACCTGTTTGAGGACGCCCGCTATGCCGAGTGCTGATGCGTTACAGTACACTTGGCATGGCAGACCTTCCTGGTAAAGGTGTAAAGTGGGGTGTGTTGTGAGACTTTCTTTCAGGCTAATGAACGCTTTCAGGCATTTTTCATCCCAAACCCACGTGACATCCTTTATGAGAAGGTTGTTAAGTGGCGTCCGCAAGCGCGTCTCCCTCTCTCTCTGGTTGCCTGGGTTCCTCTTCCAACTTGTGGTGTGTTTCTTTCTCCATCTTTCATACCACATATATACAGTCGAACCTCTTTAATTCAACACGCCAAGGGATCAGGGCTTTTGGTTGAATTAAAGGAAGTGTTGAATTAAGGTTAAATGATTAGCTAATCATCTAACTCACTAAAATAATATTTTTTAAAATTGCTTTGTAATATAAATTGATCATATTAATTGAAACCATTGTGTGGGTCCTTTTTTTGTATTATTTTTTATTTTCATGATTAACTTTAGTATCAGGGACAAAATGGCAATACTACATATTTTTGAAACAGAAAATAATTACAAATAATATTTTACTCCAATTGAAGAATATAGCAGTTGAAAGGAAATAAATATGGAAAATAATAAGAAAATTTAAAAATAATATTTAAAAATAATCATGAAGAGATCTTTTTAAAAATTCCTTTATAGATGTCTGTTTTTGCACTGAAATCCTATTCAGGATATATTCCAGATGGTCTATTTAAAAAAAAACATGCATGTCTTTCTTCCTCTGGAATGTGTTTTAAATAACTATTGTATTAAAGACATCCACTGCTGCTGCAGGTGTTATTAATTTTGTGTTTCAATCTTTTTTAACCCTTAGTTACTCGCGCCTATTTTACTGACGTTAGTACTCGCGCGGGGTCTCGTAGACCCAAATATTCTACAATGGATAAAATACTTTAAAAATAAAATATGGAAATAAATTTTGCTTGCAGCTATAAGAATACAGTCTCTAGCTTACAAATATATCAATTTATTATAAAAATTACTCTATTAATTATTTTCATCTGATAAAATTGGTAATACGGCAAAAATTCTAAACTATCAATATATACAAACAATTTCTTTTAAATTATAATTGAAAATCTAAATTATTTTTGTGGGCACTTACTGCAAAGTGTTGTTGAGTGTTCAGTATAAATGTGCTTAGCGAATTTAGCACATATAATTTTGGATTTTCGGTCTTTGTATCGATCACAAAATCGGTAACCCCTCTGTTTCATGGACGATGACTCGGGCGTATTTTCTTCCTAAAGAAACAAGAACTTAATATCTGTCAATTAATTATAGCATTTCATGACTTTAGAAAGAAGGAATCATATATCGCCGCAACTCTTTTTATTATAAAATTTTCTTAATAAAAAGAGTTGCGGCGATATATGATTCCTTCTTTCTAATTTGTCGAAATCCGCAAACCGTTTACCATGAATTTCATGACTTTGCTTGTTGTGGCTCATCTGTAGAAGTATGTGTAGATATAATCTTTTTGATATATCTTTTGGCAGAAACAATTTATTTCCCCGTTTTGTTAGGTTCAGGTCAATTAGCCCAAATCCAATCTTTTCAATAAACGATCTTCTTTTAAATATTTCCAATTTTTGTTCCTTTTATATACAACTTTTGTTGAAACATTGATGGAATAAAAAGAGACACAATGGCCACCTCCTTGTCCTCCTACTTTACTGTGGAATTTTACACAATTGATCAACTACACCTGATTTTGTTTCATTACAATATTTTCCACCGGATTCAGAATCTATTTGTTTTGTGGAGTCGATTATTGAAATTAAAATAACTGCTTGAGACTTTTATGTGGTACATACGAAACCAGTCTACTCTCTCTTTCCCTGTCTCCAAAAATGAAAGTGTGGGTTGAACGTAGCTTTTGTAGCAAAAAATTGAGGTAAATTTTCGTTTTATTTTTATTCAATGTTCCTAAAAAACTAAGCAAAGTCATATATAAAGGATATAAAGTGTTGCCGAGCTATAAGGCATCTTACCTATTTCACCAGACTTGAAAATTAAAGTTACGTTATTACTCGCGCGGGGTCTAATGGACCCCAACTCCATTGTAGTGTATATTATAGGGCAACAAAATTAAGTTAATACATGTTTGCATATTCATTGTCATATAAAATTAAGTTACTAAAGTTTTGATCTCCAAATGTTTCATAGAATTCTAGATATTTAATGAAATAAGTCTGTCTGGGGTCTATCAGACCCCGCGCGAGTACTTAAGGGTTGATAATATGGAAATGGAATATTGAAATAAAATGTTATCATAATCATTGTGGCTACATTTTATGAAGATTTATTTATTTAAAAGGAAATTATTTGTAAATTTTAAAATAACTTAAATATTTCAATGCTGAAATTTAAAAAGAAAATAATATTATTAATTAGCGCGCGATTCCTAAATTCCCGTATTATCGACACTGTTGAATTACGGTTTGTTATTTGATAGGCCGGAGGTCGGGATATCAGAATATGATCGAATTAAGGTAGAGTGTCGAATTTGCGTGTGTCGAATTAACGAAGTTATACTGTATATGTTATATTAAAATATTATTTTATTTAAAAAATATATTTCATTGATTCAAATATTCTGTTTAAATCTACCACCAGATGTCGGAACTTTCCTTATATAAAACCGATTGTTGTTGTTTCCCGTTGGCCGGCTCAAATCTTTTGTACATTATGTAAATAAGATTTTCATTATTTTATTCTTACGCCTTATGCCAGGCAATACTTTTGTCAAATTATGTTTTTTCTATTTTCCATTAGCTAATTAAAGCAATTACTGATCAAAACTATTTTTATCATACTTTCAAGATTTTCAACCACGACTGCATTACCATAGCATAATGGGTATTTGGCCAATTCTGGAATAATTAAAAATCAACGAGAATAGTTGATATTTATTCCGATAGATGGCGCAAGCCATCAGCAACTTTCAGTTGCACGATAAGGAGATGCCTTTTTCATAATATATATATATGTGTGAAAAAAATAATTTAATGATAAAAAAGGTCAAGTGTTGGTATTAAAATCAAAAAAGGCATATCCTGACCATGCTCACATGAACTTTTTAGATGGCTGATAACCATCTAATGGAACAGATATCAACTAAACGTTGATTCAGACTGTTCCCTGATATTTAGTCATCTTATTTTCTTCATAAATCAAGAGAAGTTAACCACAAATGCGTTCCGGGCTGTTGGCCCTCATCAATGTGGTGCAGGCTATACCTCTACGACCAAAAATATTTTAGTCCCAGAGCCTTCACCATTCTGACAAAGGCCAACAGCCTGAAACATGTTTTTTGTTGGGTTTTCTTGATATATCACAAGATTTTTGTTTCATTAGATTAGGCTCTTTCATATAAAATGCTCATGCGAGAGACCAGGATATACCTTTTTATTTTTAATATCAACACTTGACCTTTCTCTATTTTTTATTTTTATTTTCCCATATATTTATATATAGGTGAGCTGCTGAATAGGGATATTCATTGATCTTTACTACCAAACCTATTGTATCAATTATTAGGAATTTCAAAATGTTAGTTTAATATACAGGCTACTCAGACACACACACACACAGATGATGGAAATAGTTCAATAGCTAACATATTTGCATATTCTAATCATATAAATAATATTATTAATAGAGGTAATGATAATTTTCCTTTGTTAAAGCAAAATATTCTTCTGATGAGCCTTCACTCGGGCAAAGCCCAAATGTAGCCAGGTCATTTTCAGCTAGTTTCACATAAGTGTAAGCTTATTTAAATATTTAGTTTTTTATCTTAAAATCTATATATTTTATAAATTTGAGTTGTAACTCTGTTTACCTCTTTCAAAAAATATTTTAAATACATACATATAGGTACACTCCCTTCTATTGCCCCCTTTCCTTATTTCAGTCCCAATTTTTCTTTTCCATTTTTATACACTCTTTGTGCAATTTTGATTAATAGCCTGTTATCATAACAACTGTCATGTTGATGTTTGTTTGTCCAGGTTCCATATCAGTTTCAGTGCTTTCTGGCAAAATCATGTTCCGGGATGTTGCCTTTATCGATGAGAACTCCACAGTCCGTGTTCAAGACGGACTACTTATCTTTCGATGGTGGTATCCTTATGTCCAAAAGGAAATAACTGATGGTGAGCCAACTCAAACTTTAATATAGGAATAGAATTACTATTAAGTCTCCCAGAATAATCTAGCAGTTATGTTTCTGATTTAAGACCAAGCAGGAGAGAGACCAGAAATCTCAAAACCAATTTGGTCTTACTTTTCAATTAGGCGTCATTGTATTTTGGGCCCAAAAATTTCAGGCTTTAACCCCAGGTGGAATTAAAGAGGTCTGACTCTAAAATGGATACAATAAATTTGTTCTTAGATATTTAAAAAAAGGTGTAATTTATCTGAAATTAAAATACAGTTGAAGCTCCTTAAAGGACACTCATGATAAATGAAAGCTCTCTACAAAGGTTTTCATCCCCAAAATTACCATTTTATTATTTAGCAAATCCCCTGTAAGGGACACCTTTCACTAAAAGACACTTTGGCTGTCCAATTAGGTGTCTTTTACAGAGAGGTTCCACTGTAATTTGTAAAATAAGATATACAGATTTGTAAATGATATAACCTACAAAGCCAAATAGATTTTTGTATCCTATCAAACCTATCTTTCAATTAAATTCACTGGAACCTCATTATAACAGCCACTCGGTTAAAACATCATACAGTCAAACCTCTTTAATTCAACACCCCAAGGGATCAGAGCTTTTGGTTGAATTAAAGGAAGTGTTGAATTAAGGTTAGATGATTAGCTAATCATCCAACTCACTAAAATAATATTTTTTAAAAATTGCTTTGTAATACAAATTAATGATATTAATTGAAACCATTGTATGTACTTTTTTGTATTATTTTTTATTTTCATGATTAACTTTTAGTATCAGGGATAAAATGGCAATAATACATATTTTTGAAACATAAATAATTACAAATAATATTTTATTCTAATTGAAGATTATAGCAGTGGAAAGGAAATAAATAAGGAAAATAAAAAGAAAATTTAAAAATAATATTTAAAAAGAATCATGAAGATTAAAAAAAAAAATTCTTTATAGATGTCTGTTTTTGCACTGAAATCCTATTCAGGATGTATTCTAGATGGTCTCTTTTAAAAAAACATGCATGTCTTTCTTCCTCTGGAATATATTTTAAATAGCAAAGAGCTTTTATTGTATTAAAGGCATCCACTGCTGCTGCAGGTGTTATTGATTTTGTGTTTAAATCTTTTATAATACACGGAAATGGAATATTGAAATAAAATTTTATCATAATCATTGTGGCTACATTTTATGAAGATTTATTTATTTAAAAGGAAATTTTTTGTAAATTTTAAAATAACTAAAATATTTCAATGCAGAAAATTAAATAAAATAATATTATAAATTTTGCACAAAGCCTAAATTCCCGCGTAAAAAAAAATAAATAAATAACACTCGCGACATTGCGCAACGGCACTGCAAAGTGAAACTTAAACTAACAGAAACCAAAAGTGCGCGGCGCGATTCTATCGGCGCCCGCCGATTGTCGCCGATCGTCGCCGCCGTAATACCTTTTTAGCGGTAAAGTGGTATGTAAAAACACATTCAACTGTCGAAATTCGAATTTTAAAATGGTCGAACTATCGGAACTGTCGTATTATCGATATTGTTGAATTACGGTTTGTTATTTGATAGGCCGGATATCAGAATATGGTCGAATTAAGGTAGAGTGTCGAATTTGCGCGTGTCGAATTAACGAGGTTATACTGTAATTATAGTTTTAACTGTGGCTATAAAATAACATAAAATCTTGGTCCCAATGAGGATTAACTGTATTTATATAATAGTAGTTTCCATTAACCCTAGATAGATGGCACCCAGTGAGTACCATTCCCTTCAACATTTCAGCTTCTTTTTTACTTTGTTCCAGCCAGTGCTTTCAATCCATTTATAATAAGATTAAAATAAAGGTTACAAAAGTTTGATTATGAAAAGTACTAAAAAGAGCTTTTACATTTAATCAATACACACTGCTGTAATATATTTGAAATGCCTAATGTTTTTTTCTATTAATTTATTTGTAGGGAATATTTCTACACATGAGATTAAATTGTAGAATTGGCAGGAAGGTGGAGGTGGATATTCATTTTAAAAAATGACACATGTCTTCCTTTGTTGTTGTTAGTGTCCAACTCTCAGTGACTATATGGACATACATATATTCTTGAATTTGTTCTGTTAGTGACCATCACTCACAGCTCTTCTAGTGACCTTCCCATAACTTTCTTCTAGCTAGTCCTTCCTTCAAATATTCCAGACCTCAACATCTTTTCTAATCCAAAGTAGGTAAGTCTTTGTTCATATATGTGGGATTCTAGAAATATACTAAAATTTATTTCATTTAAGATTGAAATTTTTGTTCTTTTTTATTTGTCCATGGCACTCTGAGTAGCTTTCTTTTTACTTTTCTTAAGAGTCCAGCTCACATGCTTAAGTGATCACAGGAAATTCCAATGCCTTTATCTTTCATAATCTTGTTCGATTTCATCATTGCAACCCTTCCTAGTGCCTTTCTTTTTTTTACCTCCTCTAAACAACCTCCTGGATCCTAAGAGTATTAAGTGATCAACTTCTGCAATATGTATATTAGATATTTTGTCCATATAGTTTTCTAAGGAATGTTTGACACAGAAGTGGTCTGACAGTGCCCTTCTTCATTATAAGAATGAAGTCAAAAGCTCATTCCAACTTTCATTTGGTCCCCTTTTGTGTTAACCATTCCATTAGGATGTTGCTCGCCCTCTACCAGAATTGTAATCACACTGGGAGGTACAAACAGGGTTTTCTATTCATTGGGATTGAGACAAAATGGCATTTTCAAAACCCTCCAGTATTTTTAGAGAGCCATCTCCCTTTAATAATGTATTTTTAAAGGGAGAGGTTTCCTTTTAGTACAAAATTCTATATGTGCATAATTTGTCTAAATACCTTTGCCTTGAATTCCAGTAAATTGCCTGTAATATAAACCCACTACGCTAGAAGAGTGAATGGTCTGGAGATTGTTAGGTGGGATCACAACTGATGTTTACACCCAGGATCTCCCATTATATTATTGGTGTAGAGGCTGTAGATAGTGGCTCTATTTCAAACAAAAACAGCAGTAAAACATTTGTGTGTGCTGATGTTCAACTTGTTGGATATACAGTAAAACCCCTCTATGGGACAGAGCTTTTGGTTCACTATAGCCACAGTTCACTATAGCCATGGTTTGACTATTTTTTTTTTTTTTTACTTTGAAAAATTTTAGACCGTATAAATAAAGGACAGCCATACACACTGGAAGAGGCTGCCTCTTAATAATGGTCACTTTGTTTTAAATCCCTTAATTGACAAATTTCCTTACATTAATACTGAATAATAATAGAAATCATTAGATGATAGGTTCTTCTTATCATTAGCATACATGTACCTCTATGTCTAATTTAAAAATCAAGACAAATCTTAAGTTTTATTAAATATACATTCAAAGATATAAAATGATTTTAAAACATCATAATCACAATATATAATACAATGTTTACTTGGAAAAATGGCTCTAATACCTTGTTGCTTCAAAGCACTCTTCAAGCATTGCACCTTTCAAATACAGTATAACCTCGTTATTTCGACACACTACAATTCGACACTCGCCGATAATTCGACCATGTTCCGATGTCCTGACCTCCAGCCAATCAAATAACAAACCGTAATTCGACACTATAGATAATACGACACTTCCGATAGTTCGACCATTTTAAAATTTGAATTTTGACAGTTGAATGTTTTTTTGCATACAACTTTACCACTAAAAAGGTATTACAGTGGCGGCAAGTAGCGACGATCGGCGGTCATCGAAAGAATCGCGCCTGCGCACTTTTGGTTTTTGGTTAGTTTAAGTTTCACTTTGCAATGCTGTTGTTGCTCAATGTCGCGAGTGTTATTGATTTTTTATACGAGGAAATTTAGGCAGCGTACACTGATTAATAATACTATAATAATTTCAACATTGAAATATTTTAGTTATTTTAAAATTTAAAATAATTTAATTTTAAATAAATAAATCTTTATAAAATGTAGCCACAATGATTATGATAACATTTTATTTCAATATTCCATTTCCATGTTATTATAAAAGATTTAAACACAAAATCAATGACACTTGCAGCAGCAGTGGATGCCTTTAATACAATAAAACTCTTTATCATTTAAAAGATATTTCAGAGGAAGAAAGACATGCATGTCTTTTAAAATAGACCATCTGGAATACATTCTGAATAGGATTTCAGTGCAAAAACACATCTATAAAGGAATTGATACTTACCTGGCATCGGTGTCACGGAGCTCAAGATTCCCGTGCCCTCAGGAGAGGCCTTTCCATTGCACTTTGGAATGGCTGGCCCTGACCACTTTCCCAAATCGGGATAGCTGGGGTGCGACAGTCATGAACCGGGATTGAATCACGCGTTTAAATTTTGTTTAATATGTGAATAACCTTCACATATTATTCATTGTTCAATTAACATGAACTAGGTTGCTCTTGCTGAGCGGTACCTATTTATGTGATTTGAACCAGAGAGATAAAGGAATTTTTTAAAAGATATTTATGATTCTTTTTATAATTAATATTTTAAAATTTTCTTTTATTTTACATATTCATTTCCTTTCAACTGCTATATTCTTCAATTAGAATAAAACATTATTTGTAATTATTTGTTTCGAAAATATATATTAATACCATTTTGTCCCTTATACTTAAAGTTAATTATGAAAATAAAAAAATAACAACAAAAAGTACACACAATGGTTTCAATTAATATCATTAATTTATGTTACAAAGCTATTTTTTAAAAATGTTATTTTAGCGAGTTAGATGATTAGCTAATCATCTAACTTTATTTCAACACTTCCTATCATTCAACCGAAAGCTCTGATCCCTTGGGGTGTTGAATTAAAGAGGTTCGACTGTAGTTAGTGTTTTTCTTCCATTTCATGTTTCCACATATTCTTAAGTCTAGATTTCGTTTTTTTTTTAACCTGTCATGCAATCATGCAAAACATCGCTGGCTTTAAAATCACAATTGTAATTGTTCATGGCATAAAAATAATTTTTGTTTCATCACAGGCCCGTGATGAACATTTTTTTTTTTTAGCCCTAACACGTATGATCGCGATCACGGGAAAATATTATATAGCCGTCTTTTTTTTTTAGCTCTTATAATATAAAAGTTATATTTTCTTATTTTAACATGTTCTAAAATTTTTGCCTGTGTTGTTTCACTTTTAAAAGTTTGAAAATGGCCTATTTTTTTCCCCTTTAGTAATAACGTTTTTGTTTTTAGAATATTTTTGTTTTCCTCATTTTGTAAGCCATTTGCATTTTTTATATTCCAAATTTAATGGATGCAAAGATATTCTATTTAATAAAAAGTATAATGTATAAACATTTATACAACATACAGCAAAAATAGAATGTAAATCAAAACAAATAATGCTGCTAAATTTATTGTTTTGAAATCGCGATCCGCGAGCTGAAACATGCTCAAATTTATGTTGTTTTAATTTTTTTTTAAATTACAAGTTCGTTATAAGCCTAGTATTTTAAATAGATTTTATTATTTTGGGGCCGAAAATAGGTTCGTTATAGGGGTAGTTCGTTATTTTAAAAATCGTGAAGTTCGTTATAACGATGGTATTTTTATTGGAATGGAATTGGGAATCGCCTTAAGTTCATTATAAGGGAAGGTTTGCTATATCCAGGGTTCGTATTAGCAGGGTTTTACTGTATTTGTTTGTTTTTACCCTATTTGACATGATCTTCTGAAAATCTAAACAAAACATTAGCCATAGAAAAGGTTTGGGGAAAGTATTGCCATTGCTCACATGTTAATTGGATTGAGAAAAAGTTTGAATTAAAAAAATAAAAGATGAAGTGTATTGAACAAGCATTCTAAAAATGGATCGACTTTAAACATGCATACCTTTCTAATTACCACACACACACACACATACATATACATTTTTACACATGCTTGTATACCCAAGGGATTGTTTTATTAATTGATGTGAGAAGTGTCTGTATTTCAAATAATAAATCATAGAAATTATCATTGACCAATAATTTTCTCTTTAAGAGCAATTTCTTGGTAGTCTCTGTAATGTTTGTCTCTGTGATGTCCAACCCAGGTCTAGGTATATGTAGTTGGTTATCATCTTTCAATAGCTGATTTCACAGCAAGCATTTTTTAAAATCTTAACCCCAGAATTTTTTCCATGACTTTTCATTTTAAAGAGTTTTGTCATGTTGATGTAGACCTCTCTCACTGCGACACCCGAATATCCCTGATCCTCAATGGACTTGAGTTCCATGTGTACAACCGCTCTCAGCTCTACTCCCACCTGGAGCAGTGCTTTGGGCTGGAGCCCCTGCTGATCCCCCCGACCTGTGACACCCCTGTGCCAGAGGGTCGGCCCCATGACACCCCTTCCAAGTACCAGTGGCGGGACTTGGTACCTGTCATTAAAATGGAGATAGTTGCTGTGAGTTGGCTATCAATTGGTGTGAATAAATTAGAGATAGTTTTTCCTTCTAAATACTCTCACAATAGGTCTTATTTGGCCCTTTCCACTCTACAGACTGGCTTAACCAGTCATGTAACATCTAGTAATCCAGCATCTCAAGCCATATCTTAAAGGTGAGAACTGATCAATCAATCAGGCAGGACAAAAGCTGGTCATAACATTCCACAACTAGGTATGATATGGTACTTCCTTTTCCCATGTGTGCATAGTCTAATGGCATCTGTTGGCTTTCAATTTATTGGTATATTAAATACAGTAGAACTTTTATGAAAATACACGCTTACTAGAGCACACCTCTCTAGAGGACTGATAATCTAAATTACTATTATCATTACCATAAAGGACACTGGCTCAGCAATTAGATGTCCTTTATAGCAACCTTCTACTGTATGTCATTTTGACCGAATATGCTTTTTTTTATATATATTAAGTATATATTTTAAGTTAATTATAAGTATAGTATAGTTAGAGTAAATTAAGTATATATATATTTATATTTCTGTTGCTATGCACTGATAATGATCATAAGAATCTATAAGTATGTCCCATATATAAGTTCCCTGACTGGGTCCATAAAAAAATAAATAAATTAAAAATTTAAATAAATTTGACTGTTTATTATAGAAAAAATATCTGGCAACACAGTGGTACCAATATCGAGGCGGTACGTGCGCACGCACCAAGGTCATTCTAATTTATTTAAAGGTTACACCTAGCGCTACGGCAATTTTACGATGGAACAAAATTTGAAGCAGAGGATTTGCATAGAATTTTGTGTGAAACTTGAAATATCAGCAACAAAAACTTCTGAAATGCTTAATAAAGCATTCCCCAATGACGCCCCAAAGAGAACAAATGTTTTTGAATGGCATTCTAGATTTAAAGCTTGCAGAATTTCCGTTGAAGATGATCCTCGTCAAGGACACCCAAAATTTCAAAAGACTGATGAAAATGTGCAAAATATAACCGATTTGATAAAATAAAATCCTCGAACCACTTTGCTGGAGCTAGAGCAAGACACAGGCATCTCTAAAACAACGATTGGAAGGATTGTAACCGAAGATTTGAAGCTCAAAAAGACTCCTGCAAAATTCATCTCAAGATTTCTCACTATTGAGAAAAAACTGTGTCTGCTTGCAACCTATGAGGACATGTTGGAAATGACAAGAACGGATCTGGAATGGAAAGACAAGATAATCACAGGCGACGAGAACCAAGCGTCAATATGCCGAGTGGAGATGTCAGGGTGAGCCTAGACCCAAAAATTCCAGGATATTGAAATTCAGAAACAAAGTGTTGCTGGTCACTTTTTTGGATAACAAGGGCATTGTTCATCATGAGTATCTTCCTGCAGGCCAAACAGTTATTAAGGAAATGTATTTGGGCATTCTTCGCCGTCTAAGGGAAGCGATTCGAAAAAAAGGCCAGAAAAATTGATTGATGGTGACTGGATTCTACACCATGACAATGCCCGCCCTCGCACAGCGCACTTGGTGACGAGTTTTTTGGTGAAAAACGGGACACAAATCCTACCTCAACCACCCTATTTCCCCAGACATCACACCAAATGATTTTTTCCTGTTCCCCAAACTTAAAGCAGTTCTAAAAGGAAGACATTTTGACACCAGGGATGACATAATAGAAAAATCGCTGTTGGCATTGAAGAGCATTCCAAAAGAGGCCTATAAAAACTGTTTCAACAATTGGGAGAAACGATGGCGCTGGTGCGTTAAAGCAAGGTTGAAAAGTTACAAAAAATTTTTTTTTCAAATATCTCAACTTTTTTTTATGGACCCAGTCCGGTAACTTATGGGACATACCTTGTATATACATATGTTATATATGTATATTACAGCCATAACATGTCTGTCTTTCAATCCATGAAGAAAATATACTAACACAAGGGTTAGCATCCGAACTAATCCATATACATTTCCACAATGTTGGGCTATTTGGATAAAACTTTATGAAGAAAATTTACTGATGAAACTTGAAATTGAAATCAAATTGAAGTAAAATAAAAGAGAGAGTAAAGTAAAATATAATATAAAGTAATATCCAAGTTTGAAAGTAAAATCCAAGTAAATCAATATTCCAGAACTTACTCAATTGGGATTGTATTCCTTTCAAGACAGTGCCTTGGTTTGCTCCCCATTCATGCCTTTTAAAAAATAATTTTGAGCATAAATATAGAATGAATAAAGAATTAATTTATATTTAATTTTGAAAAGACATCTTTATTCTAGGTAAACTTGGTAAAAAAATGGAGTGTGCAAAATTTAGGTAATTGCCTGAGTCATTCGTCTAGTATGATCTATTGGAAATCTCAAAAATGTAACTGTAGTGTGTACAATATGTTTTGTAATTTCATGATATAGTAAAACCAGTCTTAGAAGTTTTCATTTGGTTCCAAGCAAAATTTAGACATGAACATGTTGGGCAGGTTCAGAAGCCTAAGAAAACCTAATTTTTTGGAAAAACATAGTTTTCATTAAAAATCGACTCAAAAAAGACAGGAAACTCCCACAAGCAGGTAACTTCTAAAATATAATGCAGTAATTCTACTGTATCACATTTTAGTCAATATTTGTAAAAAATATCAGACTTGTGTGAATTTTTTATTCAACTTTTTATTTAGTTTTCAGTGCATATTTAAAAAAAGTATATACATACAATACAGGTCACCAGACTGGATTTTGGTTCAAGCTTTCTGGACTAGCTGGTGACGTTTCATGGGGCCTTTTCCAAGTAATTCTTTCCTCTCAGGACATACTGTACTGCACACTGGTATCAAAATATTCCCTTTCTCCCCAAACTGCAGAATTTCCAAAAGAAATTCCTACATTAATCATAAGGCACAATTTGGATTAGATATTATAGGAATTTTAAACACATGGTAATAAGACCAAATCCAAATAAATAAATAGTGTGTGACGTTTCGGTGACAGTGTTGTTACCTAAATGTCACACACAGCATTGTTACCGAAACGGCACACACTATTTATTTAGATTTGGTTTCATTACCTTGTGTTTTATTTTGAATTTATATAAGGATTTTTCCTGATCATGCTAGCTTGGTTCGAGATATTCATTAGATATAGTGACCAGCTAAGTGGAAAGGATTGTGACATACTTAGTTAAGGACTTCTCAAATTCATTTTTCTCTTCCACACTTGAGGTAGTCTAATACCAAGGGGAACCCCATGCTTACAGGGAAAGTTGATATTTGGGAACCGGCTGGTGCCCACCACCCTCTCCATTAATTTTGAGGAGGCCCAGCTTATGTACACCACCCGTCCTGCCCCCTCCCGCTTGGACCTCTACACCCACATCTGCAAGGCCAAAGCTGAGAACTTCAAGGTCATTCTGGCTCCCAGCCCCAAATACATTGGCCCCAGCGATGAACCCCCTCGCTTCATGGGAGTTGGCTTTGTGGTACTCCAGTCCAACCTGGTGGACCTCTACTACTACCAGGATGAACCTGGTATGTACTGTCTGCCTACTTGGATGGTTCCAGTAGATTACATTTGATCTGCTACATTATTTCATTTTCTATGTACCAATGGAAGCTATTGCATGAAGCAAGAGAGAAGGAATGATGATCTAATTATGCCTTAGGTTTAAAGTTGTATGGTTTTGGGGAGGTGAGTTACTTAACTGGTTGCCACCTCTGATCTTCTGCTTGCTCATCAGATGTGGGGCTGGGAATGTTAATGTTTTTAAAAGCTTTTATTTAACTTGCTTCCCTATCTAGCTGTCCACAAATCTTGTAATTGATTTTTAGTTAACTTCTAGAGCCAATGCAAGTTGACAAATTTTCAGACTTCGCAGTTTTCAGAATGGCCAGAAACAGACAAATTTTAAAATTGCCTTTCATAATTTTAAATTTAATTTTAATATTCTTCCAGATCAAATAGAAGTATGGAATTTTCAACACTCACTCAGTCCAATGAACAATGCAAGTGTACAAATTTTCAGACTTCAGAGTCATCAGAGTGGCCAGGAATGAACAAATTTCTATATTTCTTTTAAGTCTTAAGTTACACCTCTTACAAGGAATTGACCAATTCGCCACGAGCAGTCTTCCGTCTATTTAAGGCCTAATTCCCAGTGGACTTTTGATTCAAGTTTTGTATATTCATGACTAAAAAATAACTAAATAATTAATGAATAAAAATACATTTTTTAAAAAAGCTTTTATTTAAATGCACTAAAAAGGAAACAATAAAATATTTTATCTTCTGTCATTGAGCAATTAGATGTATCTGAGTGAAAATAAAAGCGGTGGGAGACTGAAACATGCTAAAAATTTTGTTGTTTTAAGGTTTTTAAAATCACAATTTTAAGTTCGGTATAAGCCTAGTATTTTAAATATAGTTTATTATTTTGGGACATAAAATAGATTTGTTATAGGGGTAGTGCAATATTTTAAAAATCACAAAGTTCGTCTCACGGGCACAAACAAATCGGCTTATAAATTCTCAGAAATGACTGCTACAGTTCTATTTTTAGAACGGAAGCCTTGTTAGGTATATAACTCATTCAGAGTTCGCAGATATTCCTGCTGTTCGCCCGTTTTATTACCGATTTGGTGTTTGCAAATCACCCATTTTTTTAAGGCGATTTTACCGATCGCGCTAGCGTATCAACATGTTTCTCGTCCGATTTTTTGGGATCAGATACTTTTGATTCATCTTCATCTGATTAAACATCACTGGACCCATGTTGAAAAATCACAGTTCCCATGCCAAACTAGAACATTACAGTTGGAGCTTGTCTACCCTCCCTAAAGAGTGGAAACATGCCATAATTATCCCCATCTACAAACCAGGCAAGCTTGAGAACCACCCAACCAACTACAGACCTATCTCTCTGACCTCTATTCCCTGCAAAATCATGGAACACATGATTCTCAATAGGTTAACTTTTTATCTTAACCTCAACAACCTACTAGACCCTCATCAAAGAGCTTTTAAAAATATCAAAGCACAGAAGATTCAATCTTTTACTTCGTTCAACAAATCCAGGACAGCTTCCATCATAAACCTACAAAATATACTATAGCAGCCTTCATCGACCTTTCCCAAGCCTTCGACAGAGTCTGGAAGGAAAAGCTAATTCTCAAACTTGATGAACTTGGAATAGAGGGAAGTATGCTGAGTTGGATCAGCAATTTTCTATCCAAATGCACCATACAGGTTAACTTCAACAACATCAAATCAAAAACCACTCGTATTTACCAAGGTCTACCCCAAGGATCAATCCTAAGCCCTATTCTTTTCAATATTTACCTAAATGATGTACACACTTTTATCAAACCACCAGCTAAAATTGCCCTTTACGCAGATGACATGATCATCTGGGTCTCCAAAAGCAACCTCTCGGATGCAGAACACTCTCTGAATAAAGCCATGAAAAATCTACAAAAGTTAACTCAGAAAATAAAATTATCCATTAACATTAGCAAATCTGAAATTGGCCTCTTCACCATCAACAACCACCTTCGCCACTGGACCCCAAATATTTCCTTAAATAACTCAAAAATCCAATATTTAGATTCCCCAAGTTATCTTGGTGTCACACTTGACCCTGCGCTCACTTTTAAAAAACATATTGACACCATGATAAGCAAAGCCAAAAATGGGCTCAAAATGCTGAAAAAATATCGGGCTTAAACTGGGGTGCGAATGCCAATATCTTACGCCCAACATACCTTGCACTCATAAGACCTATTTTGGAATATGCTACACCAACCTGGATCAATGCAAGTAAAACTAACCTAACCAAAATAGACAGAATCCAAGCAAGCACAGCTAAAATCATCAGCAGGCTTCGAGGATCCTGCCCAAATTGCATTGCTGAACTCGAATCCAACCTTCTTCCCCTGCACCTAAGGAGAAAAATCTGCTTTTCAAAATTTATAACAAAAAAGATTAACTCTCCAAAAGAACATCTTACAGGAAAATTTATTAGAAATTGGGTCCCAAACCAAAGTAAAATGCCCCACTCCTCTCAACCTGGCTCAAAACTCTAATCTTTTAGACATCCCAATTAATCCCAAACACAGAACTTCCTACTCCCCACACAGAACTAGGAACAAACTCATCTGCTTCCCTCATCTACCAGCCAATCCCCACAAACATGAAACTCAGCCAGAATTACTTAAAGCTCTTGGCCTCCAAATCATTGAGGAAAATAGCTCCCTCTTCAAATTCACAATTTACATTGACGGTAGCCAACTTGAAACTGTACTGTCTGTCAGTGGAATTGCTATCTACAAAGATAGCAATTCCTCCCACCCTAGACACCTTTCAGTTTATAAATCGGAACTCTCTGCAATAGATACGGCTCTAAAAGGCATCAACATCAACTCGCCAAGCAAAATAATAATCTACTCTGACTCAAGAGCAGCCATTTATACCCTTCAAAGCTGCTTCTCCAGTCAAGAACCTCTCCTCAAGAGCATTGCTAAGTCTGTAAACCGACTCCCAGCCAACAGCTCAGTCACAGTGCAATGGCTTCCAGCTCACGTTGGAATTCCTGGTAATGAGCTGGCAGACTCTCTGGCAAAGGCTGGAGCTCTTGGCCTACCTGAAGCCAGAGAATCTACCACCCAACTAGACGAAAGAGAACTCCTCCGTACCATCAAAACCCAATGCCTGCAGGAATGGAAATCTAATGCTGCACATATGACTGGTACAGAGCAGGAGGGACAAGCACCGGTACTGTCCTCCCAAGAGAACAACAGATTTTGATTTCCAGACCTAAGTCTGGTCATCTACGGACAATGACTTTCCAGAATGGTTGCAGGGTTTTCCCACTATGTACTAGGTGCAATTCTCAGCCTGCAACCCCTAGACATATTATTGACTGTATTGACACATCCATTGATTAGCTCTACTCTTCCCCGGCAGACACCATCAAAAGTCTCAAGCTTTACAAGCTCGATACCTTAGTGTGATTTGGGTGGAGATAAGGAAGAAGAAGATGAAGAAGAGAATACACAGAAATGTATTCCTTTGGTGGAAATCACAATATTTCAGACAATTCTAAATACGAATAGGAGGATGTAACAGAAGATGATGGAGACTAACAAAAGTATCATTTTTGACTACCAATAAAAAACACTCAATATCAGGTAAACCATTTTAGAATCTCCCTCTATTTTACAGAGCCTTTTTGTTAACAAATAATTGAAGACACATTACTGCTTATTTTTTAGTAATATTTGCTAAATAATTTGAGTCAAAAGGCGATCCATTAATTAAGATTATATAAAAGGGCGTACCTGGATCTGTAAAGAAAAAAAACAAAACAATTTTTTTCTTAAAATATTTCGAGAGATTGTTTATATGAGAAATAATGTTTAATTGAACAATTCCAATCTAAAAGGACTTTGTATTTTAAAAAAAATTCTATATAACATGAATATTTAAATAAACAAAAATGCAAGATCTGTATTTACTGTATTCACTGTAATTGCTATTTACACACATTTTTCAGGGCTAATATGCCTGGTTTTCAAAGGTTTAACTTTATTTGAAAGGGGGCAATGCTTGAAGAGCGCTTTCAAACAAGGTATTAGAGACATTTTTTAAAAGTCAATTTAGTATTATATAATATGATAAAAATGTTCTAAAATACTCTCTCTAAAATTCTAAAATATCTTTCAATATATAATTAATAAAGCTTTGCCTAGGATTTGTCTTAATTTTTAAATTATACATAGAGGCAAACATGTATGCTAATGATAAGAAGAACCTATTATTAAGTGACTTCTTTTGATATTCAGCATTAATGTAAGGAAATAGGTGAATTTAGGGAATTAAAACAAAGTGACCATTATTATGTGGCTGCCTTTTCCTCTGTGCATGGCTGTCTTTTAATTATACAGTCTCTAAATATTTTTTAAAGTAAAAAAAAAAAAAAAACCTAACCGTGGCTATAGTGAACCAAAAGCTCTGCCCTATTGGGGTTCACTATAGAGAGGTTCTACTATATACTATATATATCAAAAAAGGCATATCCTGACCATGCTCACATGAACTTTTTAGATGTCAGAGCGCCATCTAGTGGAACAGAAAACAACTAAAGATTGATTTAGCCTGTTCCATTTGGCCAACCCATTTTCTTGATAAATAAAAAAAAGCCAACCACGAACGTGTTTCGGGCTGTTGGCCCTCATCATTGTGGTGCAGGCTGTACTTCTACGACCAAAATGGGTTGGCTAAATATAAGGGGAACTGGCAAAATCAACGTTTAGTTGATATCTGTTCTACTAGATGGTGCTCTGCCATCTGAAAAGTTCATCTGAACGTGGTCAGGATATACCTTTTTTTGATTTTAACACTAATTTTTACCTGAATTCTGTTTTTCCCTTTTTCAAAAAAAAAAAATAATAATACCCATACTTGACCTTTTTTATTATTATTATTTTTATTGTTGAGGCATAATTTGGATTATTTTATTGTTTTCTCATATATACAGTTAAACCTGTCTATAGCGCCTGATTTTAAATAGTACGATGCGATTTACATTAAAAGTGACCTGTTAATATAGCGCCCCCCCCCCCCCCTTTTTTTTTTTTTCGAAAGTCCTAATTCTAAATTTTTATTTAAAAATACCTTCAAATAGTGACCATATATTAAAAGTTATTTATAACTCTACATATTAATAAAATGCTTCTTTGAATCAAAATGAAAGAAAATGGAGCTCCCTTTCAAAAAAAGAACGATTATAAAGAGGCTTTTTTTTTTCTGGATCACGTGAATTTTAATTTTTTAAATTTAAAAACAATTTCTCTTTTTTATTTTTCAAAAAATAGTTATAAATATCAAGTAATTGTTTTATATAACGATGTCCCGAAAACACCTAACTTTACCTCAAAAACTCGAAGTGATAAAGGAATGTGAATCAGGAAAAAGCGTGCTGACCATTGCTAATAAATATGGATTTAGCCAAACACAAGTTAAAACGTTGATTAAGAAAAAATAAGAAATTAAAGAAGAATTTAATAAACATCCTCTTCTAAAAAGAAAAAGAATGAAGTCAACAAAATGAGGTAAATATCTTGTTTGGAAGTTTTTCACAGATATGAAGGCCCTCAACATTTATATTTCTGGTCCAATGTTACAAGAACAAGCACTCTGCCACTGGTTTGAAGCTTCTTAAGTTTATTGCATCAAATGGTTGGCTGGAAATCTTTAGAAGTAGGTATGGAATAATTTTTGGCTTCCATAGTGGAGAAACTGGGGATGTGAAAGAGGCCACAATTGAAAATTGGAAGGCAAGTTTGATAAAAATATGTAATGGGTATTCCCCTAAAGATATTTTTAACCTTTCTACAAGGCAGTATCAAAAAAGTCTTTGAAAATGAAATGTGATATGACTAAAGGGGTCAAAAATAGTAAAGAGAGAGTGATTATAGTCCTTTTGACCAATGTGCTTGAAGAGAAAGAAAAACCAATTGTGATTGGAAAAGCTAAAAATTCCAGGTGCTTCAAAAAACTAAATTCCCACAATCTTCCAGTTACCTATGATAGTAACAATAGTGCTTGGATCACAAATGATATTTTTACAAAAATAGTAAAGAATTTTGATACAAAAATGGGTATCGCCAAAAGGAAAGTGCTTCTTTTTTTGGACAATGCACGCACCCATGTCAAAATAAAACTTGATAATGTCATATTGTTTTTTCTTCCTGCCAATTGTACTGGACCTGTCCAACCCCTAGACCAAGGAATCATTCAGGCATTCAAGTTGAAATTTAGGACTAGACAGAGGCATTTCATTGTTGAAACAGCCATGAATCATCCTGACATGACTGACCCTGATATTTACAAATTATTTAATCTTTTGAACACAAATTTTTGGATGAAAAGCTCTTGGGATGAAGCTTCACCTGAAACTATTCAAAAAAGCTTTTATAGAACGGTCTTCAATTTTCTTTAAGATGAACCTGATGAATTTGAAAGAGATAATGAAGAAAGAGACCTTCTAGAAACTATGGCCCAAGAGATGTTTGGGTGCACTTTAAAACAGTTAATGGAATTTGAAGAAGAAGGTATTGTTATGTGTCAACAAGTAGCTGACCAATGGTACATGGGAACAGTAAAAATTATTTAATTTTTGTTTATTTTATTTAATTATTTAATCAGAGAAACGACACCACAGAGATGACGGGTATAAATTGTATTTGACCATTGATCACCATTTCGTTAAATACAATGGACCAGTTATCGTTTAATCTTCGTCCTATTTTCTTTTTCTGACCCAACGATTAGAATGTCCAGTTACAGCTCCATCCCCTCCTATAACCGGCCCGGAGAGACCTCGAACATCATGACCTTCCTGGACCGGAGTCCAGCACTGCACCAAATAAACCATCTGAGCATCACATCCCCGCCTTTGTCTCATCAATATTTTTTTTGAAAGTGAAAACCAAATAGATTGGGAAATGGATCCATTTGAATTGATTATGGCCTTGGATATGAACGAAAGTGAAGATGAAGAAAAGGAGGAATCTCAGTCTGCAAAAATAGTGTCTTTTTCATAAGCTAGAGCATATATTGATGGACTTATGATATTTTCAACCTAAAAGGATTCTGCTGAACTTTTAAATTTTATCAGGAAAATAACCTTGAAAGATGCAAGACAAGCTGATATTAGAAGTTTCTTCAATTCACAAACAATACTTTTGAGGTAAATAAAAATAAATGTATTATATTATTCGATACTCGTGTATTTACTATTATTTTGCTCTATTTGCCCATAAAACTACAAATTTATTAACTTTTTGGTTTTCCACATAATTTCGAATTATAACCCCCCAAGATTTGTTGTAGATCTTAATATAGTTTGTGTTTTTATCAACTTTCCTTTATTGAAGTTAATTAATGTACTTTATTTAAGCAATGTCATTGATATATAAATTATCAACTTTCCTTTATTGTTTTTAAGTTAATTAATGAGTATATGTACTTTATTTAAGCAATGTCATTGATATAAATGCTATATATACAACATTAAACACAAAAAATTATTGCCCTTGTACATAAATTATTAAGCAACCTGTCTATAGCATCCCCTCTCTATAGCACCCTATTTTGGTGAGTCCCAAGAGGGGGCGCTATAGACAGGTTTGTCTGTGTATGTGTTCGAAAATTATAATCCCCCTTCTGCCATATTATTTGGCCAAAAAAATTATTCAGGTATAAGTTTCTTGGAATTTATTCTTGTATGAATTTTTGCCAAATTATATGCAATATGTGATATTTGTGAACATTTAATAAGTGGTATTCAAAAAGAGGGGAGTGTATGGAATATGTTAAGTTAAAAAAAAATAGCATCGTATGAGGAACAAACCCTAAACCTCCTTCTTTCACATCAGACTTTTAACTGCTGTGCCATATCCAACATACCAAGGTCTGACTAACCTTTATCAATAGATTGGTGCACCATTGGTTGGTGAACTCCACCATAAGCTGGTGTGTTCAGGTGTGGTGCGAGCTGAGCCAGAGTTAGTGGAGCTGGCAGATGGGGATGTGGTTCAGCAGAACACAGTCCCTTGCTGGGGGCTGGACATCAAGTGTGGGAAGGGCACAGACTTCAGCTATGGACCCTGGGCTGACAGGCAGCGGGAGCAGCTCTATAAGTTCTTTTTTCCTCAGGCGAGTCCTCTCAGTGTTGACCACAAGTCTTGCTATAAAACCTTATACCTGGGTTCTCATTTAGACTCAAAACTTTCACTCCTTCACCTTATCGATTGATTTTCTATGCTTCTAGTCTCAAATACTTCCCTCCCCTTACTTTAAAACATAATTTTAAGAGTAATTTCATATCAACTACTGTACCATGTGCTTTTCAAATGAGTATTTTGTTTTGAAAATTTGTTTGGAGGCTTAACAGAGTTGGCATTTTGGTTTAGGTATTCCTAGCCTTGTTCTTCTCACTGTAACAGCAACTTCCCATACTGCTGAGGTGTGGTGGCTATATAAACTGTTGGCTTTTAACAACCTGGACCCAATAATTTTTAAAGCTGAAAGGAGGGCTTTATAAATTTTGTTTTTAATTATCTAAAAGTATACATGAGTTAGGCTAGAAGTTAAAAAGGCTGCTTTTATTGTAATTGAATAACATTCCTTTCATAAAAATTTCAGGCTTCAAGGGGAAAGTTTCTTTTCAAAATTTTTAATATCTAGCTTTCGTGGGCACAAACGCCCTTCTATGCCTTGTGAGTTTTCTCCTGTAGAAGGGTGTTCATGCCCAAAAGCTAGAGATTAAAGATTTTGAAAAGTAACTTTTCCCTTGAAGCCTGATATTTTTACCTTAATATTACCTTAATAATTTTATTGAAATCCTTCACATGTCAAAATAAGTTTAATTTTGTACTAACATAGTGTCCTGTTAATTAGTTGCTGGTGAGATGAGACTGGGGAGGTTGCAAATTAAGTCTATACTACCAGGTCATCAAGGCCCTGAAAAAAATAATAAGATGCTTTAAAGTCTCCCAGCCCCAATCCAATCTTTCCAGCGATTGCAAGTAACCCAAATGGGCAACCTGTAGATGCTAGAGTTAAATTGCTTATACATGTGTAGACATGTGCTGCAGGTACTTGCAATATATTTATTAAAAAAGGGGTCACAAATTTCTTTCCTCCATGACTATCATAACTTATACCATATGTTATTTGAGAAAAGGAACACCCCAATACTTATTATACATTGTTTGAAATAATCAAAGTAGAGCATCCATACCTCTCGTGAAGAGAAAAGAGTATGGGCCATCATTGAGTGTGTGTTGTTATTCCAGGACTACCAAACTCTGAATATAACCAAACCACCACAAGTAGGAGAGAAACGAGCATTCGAAACCTTTGCGATCCGACTGAGTACCCTGGCAGAAGCAACGATTGACATTCTCTTCTCCAAGGAGAAGGTAAGTGGGTGCTATGTAATTTTTTTTTTATGTTTTCTGATGGTCACAGACTTCATATAGGCTCTACCTTACCTTATTTATGTACCAAGATGTTTAAATTGTTGAAGCCTAAACAAAATGAACTTAAAATAGCAGCTACTTGTTACCAAATGCTCTTAGAAAGCAGAGGGAGTTTCTATATCTGATAAAAGGCTACTGTGATGGCATAAAGACAAATATCAAGGCAAGAGAGCCTTTAACTGGCAAACATGTCAGACTATTATAAATTCATTAGCAGACATCTTTCTGATTCACGGGAAGCAAGACTGATGTCCTTGAAAGGGATGACCACATGATGTCATTCCAGGAATTGGGTCTGGTAGGGTTAAATCTAGGTCAATTGTTCATGTTTCCTTATATGATTCAAAGCAACTAACCTTTTCCAACACAAAATAAACTTTAAAATATTCCTAGATAGCTATTTCTATACCTCTTTAGAGTACAGGCTTTAAAATTGTCCGAATCCCTCAAATTAAATAAAGTGGGTCAGTTTTTTAAAACTTTTTTATCATATACTGTGTAATATAATTAAATGTTGCATCTATTAAACACAAATAGATTTATTCTTGTTTTTTTTTTGGTTAATGTTCAAATTAAAAATTCTACAACAAAACACGCGGAAAGGCAATTTGGTTAATAATGAAATAATGGAATTTATTTCTAAGGAAAAATATGATTTGATTATAGTTCAAGAACCATATAGTATAAATAATGAAGTAATTTTTAATATGCGTTCAAAAATATATTATGCAAATATACCGGGAGTTCCAATATATACCGCAACAATCGTTCAAGCCCTTTCTTATCGTGTAAATTAATTACAGAGTTTTCAAATTCATTTGCAGCCACTATATCAGTACAAACTACTAAACGGCAAATTATTCTTTCAAATATTTATATACACCCTAATAAAATGGATACCTGTCATGTTCAATTCCTTGATAAATTAATTAAAAATTTTAACACAAATCCATTGATTTTAGCTGGAGATTTTAACGCTCGAAGTCAGATGTGGTTTGATAATATTATTAATCAAAACGGTAGAAAACTTCAACCTATAATAAATATATAAAGATGCGTAATAATAAGACAATGGGAATGGACTCAATATGTGCAGAATACATCAAAGCGTTAGAAGGACAACAGGAGATAGCTATCAAGAAACTCATCCAACTATATGAACACCTGATGCATTTGGTAAATCTATATTGATTAGGTGCCACTTGCTGTTAGGATTGCCAATCATTGACGATAATATCACAGGTATCAAGGGTGATTCCAAAAAGTAATCATTATAGAATGTACCTTAAACTCATCAAGGAGATTGGATCACAACAAAATGGATTTATCCAGGTAAAATGATCTACTATTGCAATAATAGAACTGTAACTACCTATAAAAAAAACTGGCTGGATATACATTTGCTATATAGGTTTTATAAAGCCTTTTAATGTGTGAAAGACATCTAAAACTAATATAGATTTTAAAACTATACAGAGATGGAGACAAGAGACTTGAATTCATACAGGATATCTTTCCAAGAGGCTTCCTGAGGAATAAAGAGATGGGTATTTAAGGCTAAATTTGCATAAATTCGCTGTTCATGTGAAAAAATAAGAAAAAATGTTAGGTGTTGATATTAGAAAGGCATATCTTGATCGCTTGCATGAGGATTTTTAGATGCCATCTAGTGGAACAAAAATCAACTAAATGCCGATTTAACTTGTTCTGAAAATTTTCCTGAGTTGTTTCACTTCGAAAAGCTTTGATAATGTTTTTTTTTTTTTTCTAGTAATCACTTTTTTTTAGAACAACTTTCTTTGCTTTTCCCCCCTCTATTTTGCATTTTTTATAGTTCAAATTTGAGAAATGCAAAGATATTCTTTTTAATGAAAGGTAATGTGTAAAATTTATATGACATGCGGCAAAAATAGAACGTAAATTCAAACAAAAAATTGATTTGATATCACGATCTGTAAACTGAAAATGCTTCAAATTTTGTTGTTTTAAAATTTTATTTTAAATAATTTTAAGTTTGTTATAAGCCCCTAGTGTATTTTAAATAACATTCATTATTTTAGGACTTAAAATTAGGTTTGTTATAGGGGTAGTTCATTATTTTAAAAATCATAAAGTTTGTTTCAACAATGGTGTTTTCAATGGAATGGCATTGGGGTTTTACTTTAGGTTCGTTATAAAGAAAGGTTTGCTATATCTCAGGTTCAAATTAGTGGGGTTTTACTGTACATAAAAATAAAAATTGATATCTAATTTATTAATTTAAAATTATATCTGGATATATAGATAAAAGTTTTCCTACTTTCAGAAAAGGGGCAAACCCAGCTATGTAAGCTACCATTCAACCAACTATCTAGTTGTGGTGGGAACCAAACTGGTCCTCCATAAACATCCTGCAGAGAATATAACGAGGTTTCCTACCAAATCTAAATAATGTCTAAGGCACAAAATAATGGCACAAGAGAACTCTTGCCATGGAAAAATAAACTTACTTTTAAAGAAATAGAGACAGTAGCCAAAACAAAAATTACCAAGAACTGAAAGATCACACCTAAGTACAGCTGTTATAGTGGAGTGGACCCAGAAGGAGCTCTGAACCTCAGAAATAAACAGCATCAAACAACACTAACAAGATTTAGAACAGGCCATCTCAAGCCATTGAAGATAGAAGATTACAAAATCTACCCCACTTGCCCAAAATGTATCTTGACAACTGCAGTTCCAGAATACATTTTGGCTTACATTAGATGCACTAAACAGTACCTTTGGGAGAGGCCGCTGCTTATCATAAAATAGCTCAAGGAGCATGAACTCATGGAATTCGTGTAATCTTTACACAAATGGATAAGAAACAACAACAAATAATGTATATAACTTGATTGTTGCCTTCCTCTAACATTTCTATTTAATCCAGAGAGTTTTTTTTTTTTTTGAAAGAGAGAGCATTGGAGAAACATAGATTCAAAAACAAGGTGACAAGACCAAATCCAAATAAATAAATAGTGTGTGACGTTTCGGTAACAGTGTTGTTACCATCTTCATACAAAAGTACTGAATGAGAAATTTTACCACAGCATTTTTTAAATACAGTAAAACCCCTCTATAGTGAGCCCCAATGGGACAGAGCTTTTGGCTCACTATAGCCACGGTTTGGCCATTTTTTTAAACTTTTCTAAATTTTTAGACCGTATAATTAAAAGACAGCAATACAAACAGGAAAAGGCAGCCACTTAATAATGGTCACTTTGTTTTAATTCCCTAAATTGACCTATTTCTTTACAGTAATGCTGAATATCAACAACAACAACAACAAAAACTTTATTAAGACCCTTTAGTCTTATACAGATTCTCCAAGCAGAAATATAGGATACATGCAGGGAAAACAATGATAGAATTTAATGGTAACATAAAATTTATATACAGAGAAAATTATATAAAGACAATCAAGCTAATAGATCAATCTGGGCAAATTGGAGGCAAAGAAAGTTGCTATACATGGATTTACCACATCGTGTTAGGTCTTGTGGAGTTATTTGGTAGCAGCTCTGAAACTTCTTAGCTATGTAAAACTTTTCCTAATCATCTTCCCTGCTCTTGGAGTAATGCTGAATATCAAAAGGAGTCATTTGATAATAGGATCTTCTTATCATTAGCATACATGTTTATATATAAACCTATGTATTTAAAAATTAAGCCAAATCCCCTAGGCAAAACATTATTAATTATATATTTAAAAGGTATAAGAGTATTTTAGAACATCCTTCTCGAATAATATAATACTAAATTTATTTGAAAAAATGTCTCTAATACCTTGTTGTTTAAATGTGAAAGTAAAATCTGAAAATCAGAATTGCCTTAAAATATCGTTATTTCCATCAAAGAAATAAAGCTCCTTGTATTCTGAATCAATTGAGGATGAATCAAAAGTATCCAATTCAGAAAAATCGGATGCGAAACATGTTGATACGATAGCGTGATCGGTAAAATTGCGAATAAAAAACGCCAATTTGCAAACACAAAATCGGTGGTAAAACGGCCGGCCAGGGGGAATATCCATGAACCCTGAATGAGACATATGCTTAAACAAGAATTCCATTCTAAATATAGAACTGTAGTGGTAGTTTTTGAGAATTTATAAGTCGATTTGTTTGTGGCTCATGAGACACGGGAAACTTGGGGGAACTGTTTTTTTTTTTCCTTCTTCCAATTCCAGTTTCCACATATTCTTCTGAAGTGTATATTAAATTTTGGTTTTTTACCTGTTATTCGAACCATTTCCGGCTTTAAAATTATTTGGAATTATTATTTAGCCTAGGTTAAACTTGATATAGAACGCTTCTAAAAGAGCATGCTGCCACTCTTTTTTTTTTTTAGAACACCATTCTTTGTTTCTTTTCATTATTTTGGAAGCCATTTGCATTTTTCTTCTATTTCAAAATTGTCGAATGCAAAGATATTCTATTAAATGAAAGTAATGTGTAAAAATTTACACAACATACAGCAAAAATAGAATGGAAAGGAAAACAAACAATGCCACAATTTTTTGTTTTGAAATCGCGATCCGTGAGCTGAAACATGCTCAAAATTTTGTTATTTTAAAAAAAATTTAAATCACAATTTTAAGTTCGTTATGAGCCTAGTATTTTAAATAGATTTTATCATTTTGGGACCGAAAATAGGTTTGTTATAGGAGTAGTTAGTTATTTTAAAAATCGCAAAGTTCGTTACAACGATGGTATTTCCAATGGAATGGAATTGGGAATCGCCGTGGGTTCGTTATAGGGGAAGGTTCGCTCTATCCAGGGTTCGTATTAGCGGGGTTTTACTGTAGTTACTTTTATCAAGTGTGTAAACAAGATAACAGATAAGAAGATAACAGTTATCTGAGAAACACAGAATATTATTCTTAGAAATAAAAGTGGAAAACCCATTTTTTTTATATAATTAAAAGCATATCTATAAATATCATTTATATTTCCTCTTTCTTTTATTTTGTTAACTAGCGGATGTACCCGGCTTCGCTCGGGTTTTACCCGAGTAAAGGTTTGTCTAACGAACATTTGTTAAAACAATTCTCTATAAACTTATAAAAAAATAATAGATATATTTAGATAATTTGAAACTCGTAAATTTGAATCTCTCGATAAAGTGAACATTTTTTCCCGGTCCCTTGAAAAATACTCACACACACACACACACATATGCCTTTTTATTGGGGCATCCAGCCCTATACATGATTCCCCTCTACGGGATTTAGGAAAGGAAGATATTTCAAAAGTAAATACTAGAATACAAGAAGTAATAAGGAAAGAGAGAAGAAAGAAAAACCAAACAAAAAGAAATATAACCATATATACAAAAAATAAACATACAGAGCAAAAGGAACCGTACATGATTAAATATTTAAATTAAAGTACCAATGTTTAGAATATGTCAAGGTTAAGATATCATTGAGAGGGCTAGTGTGGAATCAGCCACATTCAATCCTCGCTTTCCTCCTCCGAGCAAACCACGACATTCGGCGAATCCATCATTCTCAAACGGACATTGACTGCGGCCTTGTAGAATCTATATAAACCGAGGGAGAGACCCTGATCAACCATCAGTGTGTTCATCCAGCTGCAAATTTGTTGGCAGTCAGGTTGAGACCAGGGTAAGTCACCCAAAATTTCTATCCTCTGTTTCTCTAAGCAAGAGCATCCAAATAATATGCATAATTTCGTCTTGGATTCTGTTTTTACACAGATCGCAAGTTAGAGTCAAATCAATCATCCAGCGCTTTGAACGATTTTCTGGGAAGATCGTCCAAAGGAGTCTCAGTTGTGCAAAAAATCTTTTAATTGCTAGAGGAATAGTTGTGAATAAATATCGTTCTGCTGTTATTGAATTTTTTAGGTATTTGAAGTGACTGTAATGTGAAGTATTTAGAATTTTCGCCATGTCGTTTTGGATGCTTTGTTTGGTTGCTATTCAAATTATAGCAGGGATTTCAGTCAGTATTGCAGTGTAATCCGGCAACCCTTCAGGAACGAAAAACCGTTTGAGTCTAAAATGGTTGACAGGTTTTCGACAAAGGTTAAACCATCCCTTTGATTGCTCTGTAATGTCCAGAGGTGTGACAAACATGCCCGGGGCAACCTACTCTCTTCCATTTTCATAATCCTCACCCAAAATCTCAGGACCTGTTTAGTTATAATAACTTCCTGTGATACTCGTCCACACTCCATTCTTAGCATAAAGCCCGGAGTATACTTTGGTAAATTTAGGTATCGTCTTAGGAAAATATTCTGAACCTAGTCAACTACCTTTACTTGGTTGAGTGCCCAGCAGGGTGCGGCGTATAGCATGTGAGGCAAGACCGTCGAATCAAGTAATCTCATTGCCGCATTTAGATAGTTCATCTTGGATTTTGCCAGAACTTGCCACACAGCGCCAATTGCTGCCAGGGCTTTGCCCTTGTAGTGTGACGCTACCTTGTTTAGTGAATTTGCACTTGTAAGCGGATATCCCAAGTATAGATATTTCGTATAAAATAAAAGGATTTAAAAGCGCGAATGTTTCTTTTATGCATAATACAAACTTCTACTGTCCTTACTGCGATGAAAAATATATTGGGAGGGCTTGGCTCATCAGTGGTGAACCCTCCCAGCGGTTTCGCCAATTTAATCCACCAGACCGCTTCTCAGAGCTCTAATACTGTATTGGATCATTCTGCTTTTATATGCTACACTGAAGGATGGAATCTTAGAAATGGTTTTCAAGTAAACTATGGACATAAGCTTATAAGACAGTAGAATTACATTCAAATATTTGTTTCGAGCAATGCTCTTCAGCAAACTATAAAGACAAGACCAGTTAGGAATAAATTAGCACAAAGCAATAACGCGCCATCTATACATATAAAATAAAAGGATTTAAAAGCGCGAATGTTTCTTTTATGCATAATACAAACTTCTACTGTCCTTACTGCGATGAAAAATATATTGGGAGGGCTTGGCTCATCAGTGGTGAACCCTCCCAGCGGTTTCGCCAATTTAATCCACCAGACCGCTTCTCAGAGCTCTAATACTGTATTGGATCATTCTGCTTTTATATGCTACACTGAAGGATGGAATCTTAGAAATGGTTTTCAAGTAAACTATGGACATAAGCTTATAAGACAGTAGAATTACATTCAAATATTTGAGAAGCGGTCTGGTGGATTTCCCAGGTGGATCCCAGCGGTTTCGCCAATTTAATCCACCAGACCGCTTCTCAGAGCTCTAATACTGTATTGGATCATTCTGCTTTTATATGCTACACTGAAGGATGGAATCTTAGAAATGGTTTTCAAGTAAACTATGGACATAAGCTTATAAGACAGTAGAATTACATTCAAATATTTGAGAAGCATTCTGGTGGATTAAATTGGCGAAACTGCTGGGAGGGTTCACCACTGATGAGCCAAGCCCTCCCAATATATTTTTCATCGCAGTAAGGACAGTAGAAGTTTGTATTATGCATAAAAGAAACATTCGCGCTTTTAAATCCTTTTATTTTATATGTATAGATGGCGCGTTATTGCTTTGTGTTAATTTATTCCTAACTGGTCTTGTCTTTATAGTTTGCTGAAGAGCATTGCTCGAAGCAAATATTTGAATGTAATTCTACTGTCTGTTATCTTGTTTACACACTTGATAACAGTAACTATTTAAAACATGCTGTGGTAAAATTTCTTATTCAGTACTTTTGTCTGAAGATGGTAACAACGCTGTTACCGAAACGTCACACACTATTTATTTATTTGGATTTGGTCTTATTACCTTGTTTTATAATCTATAATCCAAATTGTGCCTTATCAAACATAGATTCAATAATTCATTGTCAATTTTTAGTCTTCATATTCCCAAATTGCTAGAATTTTTGTTTTCCTCTCAATTTTTCTAACTCTTAAGCAAGTTAAGCCACTTAACTCGAAAACCCAAAATTCAATTGGCTTTTTTTAATTTTTAATTGAAATATTCTGAAAGTTTTATTTTTACAAAATTTGTTATGAGAATTTAACCATTAATATTTAAAAGTATAACTTGAGTCATGAAAATTTCTCTTAAAGAATTGTAAAAAGATTATAAAAACGAAGAGAAAAATTATTTATTTTTTCTATACATGGACTACGAGCTTTCGGGCAGCCTCGCCCTTCTACAGGTAAAGATACACGGTGGCAAAAGGCTTTATATAAGATTCCATTTTTAAAACAAATTTACATATAAGAAGAGTATAGGACGGCTAAAATATAATATAAGATAAGAGATATTTTGCAAATTTGAAACTATTGTATATGATATTTACAAACATGCTAATGATGTAACGTCATATGACAATCAATTGGCAAATTAGCAGATGACTGTACTATGAAATTATACAAAGAGACCGGACAACGAATGTTCAACCCGCCATCAGCGGCCACATTGGTTTAACGGATATTTAGGTTATTACAAATGTCTTGGTATTGTGTAGGCAGATCTATGTGTCGGTTAATGCTGTTTGTTGCTATGGATACTATGGCTTCTATGATCAGTCTTTGATATTTATTGGGGATGTTATTGTATATGGTGGTGGGAGAGGTCAGATTGAATGAGTGGCCGGTGGTGTTAACATGATTGAAGATAAGCGACCTATTGTCTCTGTTGGTAATGCATCTACCGTGTTCGGTCATCCTGATGGCCACGGACCTACCAGTCTCGCCTATGTAAGTTGCACTGCAATCGTTACATGAGACTGAGTAGACCGAGCCACCAGAGGACCGAGCAACGGTAGATCTAGGTAGTTTGGTGATTGGGTGTCTGAGGATGGCGCCGATGCTATTGCTGTTAGTAAAGTGGGTGTTAATACCGTGGGTTCTGAGGATGCGGGAGATGGAGACTGATTGGATGGAAAAGGGAAGTGTACAACTGTGTCTGGTGATTGCAGGGGGTCTAACAGAAGAAGGGTCAAATTTATACCTATGTATGAAATGGGGGGGGTATTGGGACCGGGCCAACTGTTTAATGATTAGGGAAAACTCAATGGTTCTGAACAGTGGAAGGGAGCAGTGGGTGGACAATCTCTTGGTAAGAGTACGGACAGTATTTATTTTGTGCGATAGGGGACAAGAAGATTTGTAGTCTGTATAAAATGTGGGATTGTTAACCTTGTGGTACACGGTGGTGTGGTAATGAGAGGCAGTACGGATGACCAGTATATCAAGATACGGCAATACGGATCTGTTTTCTAATTCTAGGGTAAAAGAGATCTCAGGATGATAGGAGTTTAGGGAGTTTAAGATATTGGTTTCTTGTCCGGTATCACATATGCAGAAGATATCATCAATGTATCTCCGCCATATGTGAATGCCCGGTGCAATTTGCTGTTGGACCCAGTGGTCTATGTTGGCCATGACTATTTCTGCAAGTGGGGAGGATAGTGGGCTGCCCATGGGCGAGCCTCTGATTTGTTTAAACAACTGGTTGTTAAATGTAAAAGTAGTAAAGTCTAAACACAGTGAGGACAGTGCGACTATGGACTCTGCGGTACGGCGATCTATCTGGTTATCCTGTAAGAAACTAGTCAAGTGCCTAATGATAAGCTGGTGGGGGAGGGAAAGATACATGGCAACCACATTTGTAATAACCTAAATATCCGTTAAACCAATGTGGCCGCTGATGGCGGGTTGAACATTCGTTGTCCGGTCTCTTTGTATAATTTCATAGTACAGTCATCTGCTAATTTGCCAATTGATTGTCATATGACGTTACATCATTAGCATGTTTGTAAATATCATATACAATAGTTTCAAATTTGCAAAATATCTCTTATCTTATATTATATTTTAGCCGTCCTATACTCTTCTTATATGTAAATTTGTTTTAAAAATGGAATCTTATATAAAGCCTTTTGCCACCGTGTATCTTTACCTGTAGAAGGGCGAGGCTGCCCGAAAGCTCGTAGTCCATGTATAGAAAAAATAAATAATTTTTCTCTTCGTTTTTATAATCTTTTTACAATATTTAAAAGTAAACACAAATAAATTTTTCACATTTCAATGTTCAAGTATAGGTTTGGATATGAATATGATTCTCTAAAGAGCCACAGGTGAGAAAGAAATAAACAAAAAAGTAATGTATATAGACAGTGAAACCTCCTGTGATTAACCACTTTTGTAAATGACCAGATCTAATGAATGAGTACCCTTAGAGGGTTTAAGTGGTTCCAATATAAAAGAGAGAAAGTATAAGATTGATGTGTGTAGGAAACCAATGCCACCCACATGGCAGTGGGGCCAGGCTCCTACCTGGAGGCCACTCTGCCATGGACCACCACAGACGAGGGATACTCCTCCCATATCAATGGTCAGCTGCTGCACCTGGAGGCATCAACCAGTCTGCAATACCGTGACTTGGTGGAGAGCGAGACCCTCGAGGTACACTTTCCTAGCTTGTTGAATTCTTCAAATTTTCATTTTGACATTAAAATATTTTTCTATTATAATCTCCTCCTTGTGAGGCCAAGTTGGGTTTATAAATAGATATCAATCACCAGAGAGAAACATTCTTACACACAGAACAGGCCTAATTTGGGCAAAGTCTGTCTATCGATGTCGTAGATCATAAATAAGCTATGAAACTTTGATAGTTGGAATTATGGAGGGCCATCAATGCTTTTGAATTATTTGTTTCTAGGCAGCATGTTGTATACAGAGACCAAATATATATAATCCCAAGTACTTTTCTAGTTGTGCAAATAAATTATGGTGATGATCACATAGAATACAGGCCATGATAATCATAGTATACTGCATATACTGTAAGTGCTCCATGTATGACATTGCATTTGCAATGTTCCAGAGTCTCTTTTGATTACCTGCAATAACTAGTGTGGTTGGACTAGGCAAGAATTTGTTCCATTTTGATGCAACTAATTATTTTTCAAAAACTTCACCTGTGATGTCCAATGATAGTTTAGAACTAAGTATACCACTCTGGATGTGTGTCTCCCAGTTTGACGTGGTGGTGAAGTACCCCCGGGTGTGGAATGAGTACCAGGACTGGACCATCAACCTCACCGGCTGCAAGGCCACTGTCCACCTCATCTATGCCCACAAGTCCTTCTTCCATGGTGAAAATCAGCCACTTCTTTCACATGCTTTCTTGACATTACCACAAAAATGCCTTGATGACTAAATGATAAGGTACAATTTGGACTATAGATTAAAAATATAAGGTAAATTCAAATTAATGAAATGTTTGTTACATTTCAGTAACAGCATTGTTATCAAAACATCAAAACATTTCATATATATAATTTGGATTTGGTCTTGTTACCTTATACTTGATAACTGAAATATGTTTATTACATTCAGCAAGCAAAATTTACAAAAATCCATAGGGATCAAGTCTGGAAATTTTGCAGGGATGTGCTTAAAAGGGATGTATCGAATGCCAGCTTTATTCATCTTTTTGACCAGGTATTGACGTATTGAACATTATGTATAACTCGTGGCTGTATCCTGGTGCAGCAGCATGGATCTTGAGTCACTTGGATACAAAAACGGGACCGAATTGTCGAATAATGGGTCTAGAACAAGTCTTTGGTAAATTTGCAAATTTATCTTGAGATTTGGGTCCACCTTCCTTATTAGGAGCTTCCCATTGTAGTAGAAACATGCAACAATCATGAAGTTCTTTGATAAACTTTCCTTGCATTGCTTGACTCAATTCTGAAAGGTGTTTATTTGAGAGTTAGCGTAGTAAATGGCACAGGGTTGGCTGCCATCATTGAGGTAAACCCATGCCTCATCCAGTGTAACAACATTCTTCAATTTTTTGCCTGCCAGGTACTTTTCATAAAGGGCCCTGCTGCAGGTCTTTCATTCCTCAATATAGTGCGGCTTGAGGACATGAACTTTCACCTTTTTACACATTTTTAAACCGATTTCTTTTCTAATAATATGGTTAACGGTAGAAATTGGTACGTTAGTTATTGTGGAAATGTTAGTTTGAGAAGGTGGATTCTCTCTGACAACCATTTCCTTCATTTTTCTTTCGGTTGGAGTTAAAGGTTTCTTCAGGCACCTTTTTTCAGAAGAATTTTTTTGCTTAATTTCATAGATATCAAAATTTTCTTTGTTTTACTTTATTATGTGACTGAACTTAGTAATATCAATTTTATATTCTTTTTTTCATAATTTCATAATTTGGGTAAATGGGTATTTCTCCTCGGAAAGTCTAAAAACGTAAACTTTTAGGCATTCTGAATATTTAAAAATAGTTTTTTGATGAAATATAAATCAATGCTTGTTCTTTCGAATAAATATAACATCATACGAATTGTGCCCTTGTGCGCTTCATTCGCGAGCTACATCATTGCAAAATTGTTATTTTAAAAATGGAACACCCTCTGTATTAGCTTCTCCAAGTAGTGATCCAACTTTAACACTTTCAAAAGTAATCCCCAACCTAACTCTTCTATGATTTCCAAGCTAGCAATCAATTTGATCTTAATTTTGTGAATCAATGTTTATAGTTTTTCTCACTCAAGTTTTAAAATTTACCTTCAACTTTTAATTGATATTAGAGTTTTGTGTTATTTAAAAAAAGCTCTCAACTCTCTCTCTCTCTCTCTTTTGAAATGATAATAAAATACAGTAAAACCCCGCTAATACGAACCCTGGATATAGCGAACCTTCCCTTATAACAAACCCACGGCGATTCCCAATTCCATTCCATTGAAAATACGATCATTATAACAAACTTTGCTATTTTTAAAATAACGAACTACCCCTATAACGAACATATTTTCGGTCCCAAAACAATAAAATCTATTTAAAATACTATGCTTATAACAAACTTAAAATTGTAATTAAAAAAAAATTAAAACAACAAAATTATGAGCATGTTTCAGCTCGCGGATCGTGATTTAAAAAAAAAAAAATTGCGGCATTGTTTGTTTTCATTTCCATTCTATTTTTGCTGTATGTTGTATACATTTTTACACATTATACTTTTATTTAATAGAATATCTTTGCATTCGACAATTTTGAAATAGAAAATACAAATGGTTTTCAAAATAAAGAAAAGAAACAAAGAATGGCGTTTTAAAAAAAGTGGCAACATGCCCTTTTAGTAGCGTTCTATATCAAGTTTAACCTAGGCTAAAAAATAATTCCAAATAATTTTAAAGCCAGAAATGGTTTGAATAACAGGTTAAAAACAAAATTTAATTTATACTTCAAAAGAATATGTGAAAACTGGAACTGCTCTGTAATATAAAGATGATCACCTCTAACATCTTCCAACACTGAATATCTATTCCGTGTAGGAATATTCGTTCGTGTGTCATCACAAACATCCGTATAGAGGCGAGGCCAGGTATAATCTTTTCTTTCGTTGTTTTGAAGATTTTCTTGACTCTTGTCTTGAGAAACTGAAGGGACCTCTTCTACGATCCTCACAAACTTGACCCTACAATAACGTGCAATGTGTCCTGGCCTATTGCACTCAAAGCATATAGGTCTTCCGTCCTGCTTTTGTTTGTAACTGGACTCTTGTTGTAGACTTTATTTTGGTGGGTCTGTCTCTGCGTAAAACTTGAATTTGCATAGGCAGGTCGTCCAGCGGCAGAGACCTGGGGCGAGAGGTTGGCCTGGTATTGTCTGGGAGCAGGAACCTGGGGCTTGAAGGTGTTCTGGTGTGGTCTTCTGAACGACGGAGCGTTCTTCCATTGCTCTTGATGATGGGGACGAGGAGAGCGTGGTACATTATGTAGAGCCTTTGACTTTTCTACACGTTCTTGACAATTATTTTCAAACAAATCCATCTTTTTACACAATCTTAGGAGTTCGTTGGTATTTTTAGGAGGGTTTAAGTAGAGGGCAAAAGAGTATTCTTTCTTCAACCCTCCAATAACCCAATTTATTTTAGTCTCTTCTTCCATTTGGGGGTCGACCTTGTTGCACAGAACCAGGATATCCTCTGCAAACCTGATTGCAGGTTCATTCCACTGCTGCATTCTGTTTAGCCTCATCTTCATTTCTTCTTTGTGGGCGTCTGAGGCAAAATCCTGAATTAGGCGGCTCTTGAAATGTTCCCAGCTGGTAAAACTTATCTTGTGTAGGTCCAGCCAGGTTTTGGCGCTACCAATCATATTCATGGCTGCATAGCGAGAAATAATATATTCTGCCCAGTGGTACAGGAAGCCAATTTCTTCAAGAGACTCAATCCATGGGCGAGGGTCTTCTGTTCCGTCATACTTGGGGATGTCGATGTTGGGGTTCAAGACAACTGGGTCGGCACGTGCATCTCGACCAATTGTTGCACTGGGCTGCGGTTTGGCAGATTCTTCAGTCTTGAGTCTCTCCTCAGACGCGTCTTGCATCTTTCCAGAATGTGTCTCAACCATTCTACAAGGTTAAACCAGTCAATAATAAGACAACTATATATTTAGGTAGCACCTAGAATCTCTCTTTATTTATCATATCAAAGTTTAAAGCAGGTGGGGTATTTTAGTGTATCAAAATACAAATGTTTTATAGTACATAATATTTTATAGTAATAATCTGTTTTATAAAATAAATAAATATATAATTTAAATTTTAAATATATTAAAAATAATATTATAAATAATTTTTAAAATACACTCATTAATAATGATGCAACAATATATATTTCATATACAGTATAACCTCGTTAATTCGACACACGCAAATTCGACACTCTACCTTAATTCGACCATGTTCTGATGTCCCGACCTCCGGCCTATCAAATAACAAACCGTAATTCGACAGTATCGATGATACGACAGTTCCGATAGTTCGACCATTTTAAAATTCGAATTTCGACAGTTGAATGTTATTTTACATGCAACTTTACCGCTAAACGGTATTACGGCGGGCGCCGATCGGATCGCGCCTGCGCACTTTTGGTTTCTGGTTAGTTTAAGTTTCACTTTGCAGTGCCGTTGCGCAATTTCGCGGATGTTATTGTTGTTTTTTTTTACGCTGGAATTTCGGCATCATGCCCTAACTAATAATAATTTTTATTTTTTTATTTTTAACATTGAAATATTTTAGCTATTTTTAAATTTATAAATAATTTCTTTTTAAATAAATAAATCTTTATAAAATGTAGCCACAATGATTATGATAACATTTTATTTCAATATTCCATTTCTGTGTTATTATAAAAGATTTAAACACAAAATCAATAATACCTGCAGCAGCAGTGGATGACTTTAATACATTAAAATTTATTTATTAAAAAAACATTTTAGAAGAAGAAAGACATGCATGTTTTTTCAAAATGACCGTCTGGAATACATCCTGAATAGGTTTTCAGTGCAAAAACAGACATCTATAAAGGAATTTTTTAAAAGATCTTCATGATAATTTTTAAATAATATTTTAAAATTTTCTTTTTATTTACCATATTTATTTCCTTTCAACTGCTATATTTTTCAATTAGAATAAAATATCATTTAATATATTATATTTAATATTTTAATGTCTGTAGAGTTAATATTTGAATATATTACTGAAAAGAAACACATTGCCAGTAAATTTATTTGTTACAATTATTTTTGTTTCTAAAATATGTATTAATGCCATTTTGTCCCTGATACTAAAAGTTAATCATGAAAATAAAAGAAAAACACACAATGGTTTCAATTAATATCATTAATTTATATTACAAGGCTATTTAAAAAAAATATTATTTGTTGTTGTTGTTGTTTCTTATCTCCTTGTGTAAAGATTACACGAATTCCATGAGTTCATGCTCCTCGAGCTGTTTTATGATGAGCAGCGGCCTCTCCCAAAGGTCCTGTTTAGTGCATCTAATGTAAGCCAAAATGTGTTCTGGAGCTGCAGGTACCAAACTACATTTTGGGCAAGTGGGATAAATTTTGTTATTATTTTCTATCTTCAATGGCTTGAGATGGCCCGTTCTAAATCTTGTTAGTGTTGTTTGATGCTGTCTATTTTTGATCTTCAGAGCTCCTCCTGGGTTCACTCCACTGTACCAACTGTGCTTAGGTGGGATCCTCCAGTTCTTATTTATTTTTGTTTTGGCTATTGTTTCTATTTCTTTAAAAGTAAGTTTATTTTTCTGTGGCAAGGGTTCTTTTGTGCCTTTTTTCGCTAGCACATCAGCAGCTTCATTGCCTTCAATGCCAACGTGTGAAGGTATCCATTGAAGGTGAATATTTGAGGTTTTTGAGAGTTTTTGGAGATAACCAATTATGTTCCTGCTTACTTTGTCTCTGAGTTCCCCTGTGTGACTCAAGTGTTGTATGGCACTTCTACTATCAGTAAGAATCCAGATATTGTGATGTTTAGTGTTTCTGATGGATTTTAAGGCTTCATAGATGGCTATAAGTTCTGATTTGAAGACTGAGCAAAAATCTGGGTTTCTTCTGTTCATTTTCTCAATGCCATTTGTGGTTTTGATGAGACAGCCACTGCCAGTGTGTCCTAGCTCGTCTCTGCTACCATCAGTATAGATAGTTATTGCATTTTTAGGAATGTTATTAATTATTTCTAATGATAATTGTTTTAAGTATTCTGGATTTTGGTATTGTTTGTTGGTGGGTTCATTTAAAGTGGCATTAAAAATAACATTTTGTAGTGGTTTGCATGGAGAAATTTTTTCTGCTAAATAATTTTTTTCCACTTTATATTTTAAAAATTCATTTCTTTTGGCCAGGTGTAGAGGGCCTTCTTTTTTGAGTCTTAAATTGGATTCCCAATTAAGTATGTACTTGGAAGTTCTGTGTTTGTTTCCATAACTCTTGATTTTGTTTATATATTTTGGCAGATTGTAGCTTCTTCTATCCTTTAAGGGCATAATGTCTGCCTCGTAAAGTACAATATCATTAGGGCAGGTATTACGAAGACCTGTAATAATTCTAGCTGCACTTAGTTGTATCCTTTCCAGTGATTTTAGATTTGTTTCAGATGCTGTACCATAGATTTGATATCCATATTCCAGGATAGGTCTAATTAGAGATGTGTAAGTTAATTTTAGTGTGGTTGCATCGGCTCCCCACTCTCTTCCTGAAATATATTTCAGGATTTTTAGTCGGTCTCTTCCTTTTCTAATAACTTCTTCAATGTGTTTACTGGAGTTAATTTCTGGATCCAGGGTGTAGCCAAGATATTTAGGATGTTTATTATATTGCAATTGTTGTTCTTTCAGAATAATTTTTGGTCTTATTTTGTATAGTTTCTTATCGGTAGTAAAAAGACAGGTTTCAGATTTTTGGGGGTTAAATTCTAATTTATGTTTATTAGCAAATTTTTCTAGGTGGAAAAGAGTCTTGTTCAAATCTCTTTCAGCTTTTTTCCAGTTATTATTGCTGCTCCATAGAATAATGTCATCAGCGAAAAGTCCAATATTGGTTTTATGAGAAATTTTTTCTTCTATGCCTGCAATAAATAGGGTGAAGAGAGTTGGGCTAAGGACTGATCCTTGTGGTAATCCTTGGTACAATTTGAAGGTTTTAGATAGAGTGCCATTATATTTGACCCTGATGTATCTATTTTTAAGGAAATCATTTATCCAAGTGATAGCTTTTCCATCAATTTTGAAATGTTTGTATAATTTTGTAATTAACTTGTTTTTCCATACCTTATCGAAAGCTTGTGTAAGGTCTAAAAAAGCAGCTATTGTGTGGTTAGTTGGTTTTCTGTTTTGTGCATCTTTTACCTTTTGTGTGAAAAATAAGAGTTGGTCTATTGTCCCATGTCCTTTCCTAAATCCATATTGTTCTTTTGGTAAGAGATTTCTTGTGTCAAGATGGTAGGTAAGTCGTCTGAGTATAATTTTTTCCATTAATTTGCAGCAAATACTTGTGAGGGAGATAGGTCGGTAGTTTTTTGGGTCATCAGCAGATTTGTCAAGTTTTTTAATAGGAATTATTGTTGCAGTTTTCCAGTCTTGAGGCAATTTTCCAGTTTTCCAGGAGTTATTGAAAATATCAAGAAGCTTTTCTTTGCCATTTTTGCCCAAGTTTGATATCATTTGGCCATGGATTCCATCTGGCCCAGGAGTCTTGTTTAGGTCAGTGTTTTCTAATGCATAATCTAGCTCTTTCATATTGATTTTTTCATGGAAAATATTATGAGTGCTAGTGACGTTTTTACAGTCATGGATAATCTTTCGGGCCTTTTTTTCAACTTTCTTATCTTTTATTTCAAATTTGATTTTACTACTTATTTGATATGAATTACCTAAAAGATTAGCAGCATTTTTGTCATTAGTTGCTGGGGTACCATCTGTATTCTTAATCATATTTGTGTTTTCAGTTTGTGGCTGGGCTCTGTCAATTTGTTTTGCCAAATGCCAAAGTTTTGTATTTGGGTTTCTTGGGTTCAGGTTTTCACAAGTTTGTTTCCATTTTTCCCTTTTCATATTTACGTATAATCTTTTTATTTTTGCATTCACAATGTTCAGTTCAGTTCTACAATTTGTTTGGTTTTGGGTGCACTTTTTTTGTAGTTCATTTCTTTTAGTTATAAGTGTTTGAATATCTTTTGCCTGGTGTGTATAATTTGGAATCCATTTCTTAATATTACCTCTTGGTATTGAAACTTTGGCTGCTTTAATAATGGTGTTTTTGAAAGATATCCAATTTTGTTCCAGATCTTTCATTCTAGTGGGTGCTTTTCTAAAGTCTTCATTGGTGTTTTGCTGGTAAAGATTCCAATTAGCCTTTTTGAAGTTCCAGAATTTTTCTTTAATTGAGCTGGTTTTGGTCTTGGTGCTAATTTCTATCAAAATAGGCAAATGATCACTTCCAATACTTTTTAATATTTGCCATTTGCATTTGTGGAAAATGTCAGGACTGGAGAAACTTATATCAAGGGCTTGTGCGGTATTATAACTGTAGGAATGGTGGGTAGGATTCCCATCATTTAAGCACATGAAGGCATTGTCGTCAAATAAGTTTGAAAGTATTTTGCCTCTTGGGTTTGGCGTGGAACATCCCCATAGTTGATGTTTGGCATTAAGGTCACCTACAATAATAGTGTTGTCTGTAAGAAATTGAGCCATTGTTCCATCGTCAATAAGTTTATTGTTTGGTGGGTGATACATATTGAATATGTTGATGGTTTTGTTTTGATTGAGGTAGACTTTGATACCTTGGGCTTCGAGGTCTGATGTGTTTGGAATATTAATGGCTATGTCTTCATAGTACAAATTATTGATTAAAAATGCAAGGCCACCCCCTTCTTTATTTCTGTCTTTTCTGAGGATATTGTAGTTTTTATATTTGAGATTGTACTTTTCATTTAATTTGGTTTCCTGTAGGGCTATAATTTGTATCTTTTGTTTTTCAGCTATTTCCATTATTTCTTCTAATTTTATTTTTGTTGCTGTTGAGCACAATCCATTGATGTTGCACTGCAGAATGCTCAATTGCTTGGAAGCTGCAAAGTTAGAAGTTTGTGGAGACTGTATTATACTTATCGGACAGAACCCTCTACCTAAGTCCTGAACACGCCCCTGTTTATTCTGCGCGACGGGCGATGCAGCATGCAAATCAACATCTGATCTCATGGAATGGGGTATAGGGGTGCAGCTTTCGTTGATCATGGCACCATGATCCAGGCACACTTTGGTGAAAGTCTGACTTTGCCTGTAGTTGAGGCCGTTCCTAACATGGAAGCAGACGCCTTTGCTGCCGACTCTAACATGAGTACAGACACAGCTCCTCCGTATCCCTGGAGTGGGACCCTTGCTGAGGTCCATCAACCCGGGTCAGTTGAAGTCAGGATTTTTAAAGAGGTCTACTCCTCTTCTAACAATGCTGCTGTTGGTCCGCGACTGCTTATTTGTCAGAGTTATTCTGCTTGTTTCGCAGCTGGCCTTCATATCTGAAGGTCGTTCCCCTATCCGCCACCTGGGGATGCGCCCTATAGCAGTCAGCTATTGGCTCTTCTTGTTAATTCAAGAATCGGACTAATTTCTAGATAAACCAACATTCAGTTTTTTTCAGTCAAAAACCAATCCATTGAGAATATATTTAAAACTAGATGATAGACCACATTGGAGGTGAGGCCGTAAAGTTAAAAAATCCCCCCTTGCCGACCACAGTAGAAATTAGAAAAAGCTACATTGACGTAAACATAGACCTACCAAGTCCTCATGAAGAAGATATCTCAACTGAAAGAAGACATCCACCGCAGTCACCTGAAAATATCCCTGGCCATAGTACTAGTTCTTAAGACTGACGACGTAAGGCTCCTTCTGAGCATCGGGTCGATGCTCTTTATAGGAGGAGGCTATGTGGCGAAGAAATATTTTATTATTTAATTTAATATTATTCAATGAAAATATATTCACCAGATTATAATATATATATTTTAATCTGTTTTTGTGAAATCATCTTAAAATATTTCTTTGCTTACACTTGCTTAAGATTCTCTAGCTGTAGATAGTTTTGGGGCTGACCTGTGAATAATTGTCGACTCGTTTGCTGTGACGTCATCAATAAGTACTTTTGCATCTTAGGATATTTCAAGGCTTGATTTCTACGCTACAATATAAATATTTTCAACTTCAATAGAGAGAGAGAGCTCTGAATTATATTTATTCTTTTATGTAAAAAAAAAAAAGAAAAGAAAACTAGAATCAAAATTAAGCAGCCATCACAACTATAAGCCATTATCAGAATGCAATATCAGATGATTATTTCATATATCATCATGGAAAAGGTCTGAAACCAAGGTGAAAGAACAATGAGTATATTATTCAAAGGAATCTGGTGAAGAATTGGAAATTTATAAGATTAGTTCTGAGGAATGGTTCAAGAATGTACCAGATTTGTTCACATTCTCACCTAGCTATGCATTGAACTTTACCATGCTCATGTTGGCCATGATGATCTTACTCGAGCTTTGTACATCTGCCAGGAGCAAACCGAGCAGCTGGGATAACAATAGGTTCATATTTGACATCGTTTCAGATATCAGTGACGACTTCTTTGACAAAAATTCCTCTCTTCCTAACAAAAGAAGTCCCCTTCTTCAAAATCCAAACACAATACAGAAAAAGAGATTTCAAATTTCATCGAGGGATTTATTTTCTTATTTAAACGAACAGAAGTCTTCAAACCAAAGATATTTAGTGTTTAAACCAAAAATGCATACCAAATTGACCATTCCGAAGAATAACCTTAAAAATACTCACCTTGATATGTTTAAATACAAGTTGGTAAAAGTACCATCCAACACTCTTCGCCTCGATTTTTCCAACAGTGTTAGATCCGTCGACAATAAAAATTCAATCGACAAAACATTTAACATGGAAAAGACAACCCCGAACGTACCTATAATACCAGAAAATGGAGAACATCCAAGTCATCTAATAAAAATTATCAAAATTCCAATTCAAGCTAACACAAGTCACAATGAAGACAGCAAACTTCTTAAAACACTTCAGGAAATTCTTCAGCATAAAAGAAAAAATATTTTTAGGGAATCATCTAAGAAAACGAGGATGAATGCAGAAGAGAATAGCAAGAGCAACTCGCCACAAATACCTGAAAAACTTTTGTATCGAATTCAATTTTTGCTTGCTTTCATTGGAGCAGGTGTATTTCTACTTCTACTGGTAAAGCTTTCAACATCCATTTACGAATACCACAAATTTTCCGTTCTAAAGGATGAAATTAAAAAAGAATCGTTAATGGAATTAGCAAAACTTACCAAAGGAGAATGCCAACATGTTATGGAAAAAAAGTGCAACGTCGAAATCAAGCCACGCGATCTTGTACCTATTATTAAGCCAACTGGGAGTCATAGGTCCCCGACACACCACCATCACCACCATTCTGGTAAAGCCACAAGTCGCAAAACCTTAACATGGGACAGCAGTATTCCAAAGTCCAACTCCATACAGAATATGCCCAAATTCCAAGATGATGAACAATATTTCTATTCGCTTCAAAACCAAAGTAGAGATAAATCGCCATTTTCTAGGGAATCCCCCAGGGAAGTATCAACAAGTATAGCCAAAGGAGATCATAACCGAAAAAATTCGAAATATTCCTTGTTAGACGAGTTACTTTATACTAATTTCCAAGTTGACGCGCTACCTCATCCAAAAAAGGAAAAATATCACAAAAGAAGGACGTCTTCATTAGCCTTCTGCAAAGAACCCAAATCCACATTTACAAAAACAAAGTCTCTTCGGAATATGACATTAAAAGAATAATAGCGAGTTAGCGAGTTAGATGATTACCTAATCATCTCACCTTAATTCAACACTTCCTTTAATTCAACCGAAAACTCTGATCCCTTGGGGTGTTGAATTAAAGAGGTTCGACTGTATACAGTAAAACCCCTCTATAGCGAACCCCAATGGGACAGAGCTTTTGGTTCACTATAGCCACATTTCACTATAGCCACGCTTTGGCCATTTTTAAAAAATTTTCTAAATTTTTAGACCGTATAATTAAAAAACAGCCATACAAACAGGAAAAGGCAGCCACTTAATAATGGTCTCTTTATTTTAAGTCCCTAAAGTGACCTATTTCTTTACAGTAATGCTGAATATCAAAAGAAGTCATTTGATAATATGTTCTTCTTATCATTATCATATTAAAAATTAAGCCAAATCCCCTAGGCAAAATATTATTAATTATATATTTAAAAGGTATAAGAGTATTATAGAACATCTTTCTCAAATAATATATTACTATATTTATTTGAAAAAATGCCTCTAATACCTTGTTGTTTGAAAGTGAAAAGTGAAATTTGAAAATCAGATTTGTCTTAAATACTGGTTATTTCCATCAAAGGAATAAAGCTCCGTGTATTCTGAATCAAAAGTATCCAAATCAGAAAAATCGGACGCGAAACATGTTGATACGATAGCACGATCGGTAAAATTGCGAATAAAAAAACAACAATTTGCAAACACCAAATCTGTAGGGAAACGGCCGGCCAGGGGGAATAGCCGCGAACCCTGAATGACTCATATACCTAACAAGAATTCCATTCTAAAAATAGAACTGTAGTGGTAGTTTTTGAGAATTTAAAAGTCGATTGTTTGCGGCCCATGAGACACGGGGAACTTGGAGGAACTGTTTTTTTTTTTTCTTCTCCCAATTCCAGTTTCTACATATTCTTCTGAAGTGTATGTTAAATTTTGTTTTTACCTGTTATTCAAACCATTTCTGGCTTCAAAACTATTTGGAATTATTTTTAGCCTAGGTTAAATTTGAAATTAGAACACTTCTAAAAGGGCATGCTGCCACTGTTTTTTTTTTTTTTTTTTAGAACGCCACTCTTTGTTTCTATTCTTTATTTTGGAAGCCATTTGTATTTTTCTTCTATTTCAAAATTGTCGAATGCAAAGATATTCTATTAAATAAAAGTATAATGTGTAAAAATTTACACAACATAGAGCAAAAATAGAATGGAAATGAAAACAAACAATGCCGCTAATTTTTTTTTTGAAATCGCAATCCGTTAGCTGAAACATGCTCAAAAGTTTGTTGTTTTAAAATTTTTTTTCAATCACAATTTTTAAGTTCGTTATAAGCATAGTATTTTTAATAGATTTAATCATTTTGGGACCAAAAATAGGTTCGTTATAGGGGTAGTTCGTTATTTTAAAAATCGCAAAGTTCGTTATAACAATGGTATTTTCAATGAAATGGAATCGGGAATCGCCGTGGGTTTGTTATAAGGGAAGGTTCGCTATATCCAGGGTTCGTATTAGCGGGGTTTTACTGTATGTATATTTATCAATTTTTTTTTTTATATTTATATCTATTTATTCATATATATCTAATTATATAATCATATTTATATTAATTCTGTATTTCACCTTATATAATCTTATATGGACATTGAAATAAAGTTGTTTCACTATCAATCTCTCTCTCGAGTAGAGTCTCATGTTTATTTGTGGAAAAGGGAATTTTCCTGAAAAGCTTAAAACATAAAAAGAAAAAAATTAGCAATTAAAGAATTCAAATTGTTTGTTTTAGAATATATATGACCCTCATATATATTGTGTCAATATTTACCGCAACAGAAGCAATGTAAGAATCCCTGTACATGAACTGTGTGATCAGCTCTGATGGAGGACTGGGCCAGCAAGCATGTGCCCGACCTGCTCCACTTCACCCCCTACACCTGGCACTTCGGGCTGGTGCTGAAGGACTTTGAGCTCATCACCCTGGCCAACCAGCACAACTGGCTGGACTGCTCCTCCCAGCACCAGGAGAATGGTGGGTCATTTCTCATGCTAGAAATATGGGGATCTATGCCCCACTCCTGCACTGCACTTTCATATTTCAATTGGCTCCTTTATTTATTGGACTTTAGACCTTTTTAGAATAAAAAAAAAAGGTAATAAGACCAAATATCGATTATTGAAATTTTTGTGACATTTAAATAATTTGGAAATGTTCTTGTTACCTTTTCATCATTGGATGAGTCAATACAGTCAATTATGTGTTTTGGGGTTGCAGGTTGAGAATTGCACTTAGTACATAGTGGGAAAACCTTTCAACCATTCTGGAAAGTCATTGTCCGTAGATGACCAGACTCAAGTCTGGAAATCAAAGACTGTTGTTCTCTTGGGAGGACAGAACCGATGCTTGCTCCTGCCATGTACCATTCATTCATATGCAGTGTTAGATTTCCATTTCTGCAGGCATTGGGTTTTAATGGTACGGAGGAGATCTCTTTCATCTAGTTGGGTGGTTGATTCCCTGGCTTCAGGTAGGCCAAGAGCTCCAGCCTTTGCCAGAGAGTCTGCTAGCTCATTTCCAGAAATTCCAACGTGAGCTGGAAGCCATTGTACTGTGATAGAGCTGTTGGCTGGGAGTCGGTTTACAGACTTAGCAATGCTCATAAGAAGAGGTTCTTGATTGGAGAAGCAGCTTTGAAGGGTATAAATGGCTGCTCTTGAATCAGAGTAGATTATTATATTGCTTGGTGAGGTTATGTTGATGTCTTTAAGAGTCATATCTATTGCAGAGAGTTTCTATTTATAAACTGAAAGGTGTCTAGGGTGGGAAAGGAACATTTTTTACAGGATCTAATCTTTGTAGATAGCAATTCCACTGCCAGACAGTCCAGTTTCAAGTTGGCTACCGTCAGTGTAAATTGTGATGTCGAAGAGGGAGCTATTTTCCTCAATGATTTGGAGGCCAAGAGCTTGAAGTAATTCTTCAAGCATTGTACCTTTCAAATAAAGTTAGTGTTTTTCTTCCATTTCATGTTTCCACATATTCTTTAAAGTCTAGATTTCTTTTTTTTTTAATTTGTCATGCAAAACATTGCTGTCTTTAAAATCATCTTAGTTCATGGCATAAAAATATTTTTTGTTTCAACACGGGCCCGTTTATTTGGAGGTTATTATTATTTTTTTATTGATTTTTTTTAGTCCTAACACATTTACGATCATGATTGCGGAAAAAGTTGAGGTCGATTCCTCTTTGTAACAATTTTTAATAGACTTCTAGGTTTCGTATTAGGGGTTTTTTACTGTATATGAGCAATATACTATTTTCAAATAATTTCAGTTTCCAGCACCTTTTCTTTGAAAATTTTGCACCCAAAAGAGCCCATCCTTTAATCATAACTAATAAGGTTTTAGAGACAGGAATTTCTTATCCCCCGCTCAGTGTTAAATTATGAATCAACTTGTATTTAAATTTTCAGCATAAGAAAATTCAGATGGTCAAATGTCAGTACTTCCCAATAAGTGAAGAATGTACAAAGCTTAAAATAAATTATACTTTCTTTGGATTCACAAATTTCTATATTCTCTCAATTAACTTTTCAAAATAGTCTTTTTAAATAAAAAATATAGCTTATATGAGTAACACAGATGCACACATGCTTCTTGTAGATTATATTTTCATCTATATCTCCAACTCCACAACACTTTAATGCTCTTGTACAACCCTTGCTCAGAAATTGTTTGTTTTAAAGTAGTTTCCTTGTATATTGAATCTATGTTTATGGTTTTCAAGGTAACTGAGCTGCTGGGTAAATATGACATCCGATGGAGTGAAAGTGGGGGGTGCAGCCCACCTATATATTGAATCTATGTTTATGGTTTTAAGGTAACTGGGAAATGTAACATCCAAGGAAGTGAAAGTGAGTTGTTGCAGCCCATCTGGCCATCTGCGGAGAGCTGTTTGACCTTTCCTTTGACCTGCCCTTCACAGAGTTCCTGCCCTCCACTGTCACCATCAAGTTCTGGATTCAAGTAACATTCTCCCCTATTCATTGCCCTCCAATATTATTGACCCTTACTACTTCTCCAAAAATAAAACCTTCAAAATATTCTTTACATTAAAAAAATATATACAGTAAAACCCCGCTAATACGAACCCTGGATATAACGAACCTTCCCTTATAACGAACCCACGCCGATTCCCAATTCCATTCCATTAAAAATACCATCGTTATAACGAACTTTGCGATTTTTAGAATAACAAACTACCCCTATAACGAACCTATTTTCGGTCCCAAAATAATAAAATCTATTTAAAATACTATGCCTATAACGAACTTAGAATTGTTATTTAAAAAAAAATTAAAACAACAAAATTTTAAGCATGTTTCAGCTCGCGGATCGCGATTTCAAAACAATAAATTTAGGGGCATTGTTTATTTTGATTTACACTTTATTTTTGCTGTATGTTGTATAATTTTTTACACATTATACTTTTTATTAAATAGAATATCTTTGCATCCATTAAATTTGAAATATAAAAAAATGCAAATGGCTTCCAAAATGAAGAAAAAAAAGGCATTTTAAAAACAAAAACGTTATTTCTCTAAAAAAAAAAGGCCATTTTCAGAACTTTTCAAAGTGAAACAATACAGGCAAAATGTTAAGAACTTATTAAAATAAGAAAATATAACTTTTCTATTATAAGAGATAAAATATAAAGCTATTAAAAATTGTTACAAAGAGGAATCAACCTCAACTTTTGCCGCGATCGTACGTTTTAGGGCAAAAAAAAAAAAAGTCCAAATAAACGGTCCCGTGATGAAACAAAAATATTTTTATGCCATTAACTATGGTGATTTTAAAGTCAGCAATGTTTTGCATGACAGGTTAAAAAAAAAAAACCAAAATCTAGACCTAGAAGAATATGTAGAAACATGAAATGGAAGAAAAACACTAACTTTATTTGAATGGTGCAATGCTTGAAGAATGCTTTGAAGCAACTAAACATTGTATTATATAATGTGATAAAGATGTTTTAAAATCATTTTATATCTTTGAATATATATTTAATAAAACTTTGCCTATGATTTGTCTTGATTTTTAAATTAGACATAGAGGTACATGTATGTTAATGATAAGAAGAACCTATCATCTAATGATTTCTATTATTATTCTGTATTAATGTAAGAAAATTGGTTAATTAAGGGAATTAAAACAAAGTGACCACTATTAAGAGGCAGCCTCTTCTTGTGTGTATGGCTATCCTTTAATTATACGGTCTAAAAATTTTGAAAAGTAAAAAAAAATAGCCAAACCGTGGCTATAGTGAACCGTGGCTATAGTGAACCAAAAGCTCTGTCCCATTGGGGTTCACTATAGAGGGGTTTTACTGTATCTTACACTTCCTTATTTTCTCCCTTTGTGTTATAAGATTACAACTACTCCTAACTGCATCAAGTTTACTCTTAACAGACCAAACAAACTGACTTTTCAAAGTCCTCCTTTCTTGCCTATTTTTTTAGACCGGTGAGAAAGATGTTGTGTGGGGATAGGGGGAGAGTCTGGAGATGTTCCTGTACCTGCCTGAGGCCAACCCTAACCACGATACCTTGCTGCTGCTGGAGCGCTACTCTCGTCTCACTGGGCGGGATGGCTCCTCCAAGCCCTGGGAGGACAAGCGGAGTTGGTCCAATGTTGTTGATCACAGGTATCATATTTAAAGTCATTTCTGTACAAAGATTATGTAAGGAATGGATATAACAGCTGTGGCTGGGTGCCGTGCTGGGGAGTGCCGATCGTGGCCCTCAGCATCACCTACACCTACCACCCCATGGTGACCTTGCTGCCCACTGACCCTGACATCACTACTCCGGAGAAGGAAGAGCTCCTGCTCTCCCCCATCCGGCCCAATGGCTACTGCCGTCGCAGCCACCGACTCCCTCCCGCTGATGACTTTGATCCCAGTTCCCTACCTCCTGACCTTGTGCACCTGGAACTGGAGATTGGGCCTTCAATGGTGTGTCTCTACGGTGCTGTCCTGGGTTACCTCATGTATGTCAAGGTTAGTTGACATCTTTTATGCACACTTTATTTCACACACTATATGTGCATATGGTTGTCACAAAATCCAAATTACTAATATTTTTACTTTCCAAAAATCTGTATACAAACTATCCAACTCATGTTTCTAGGAGAACTACCTTGGAGAGAACCAGAGGTTCACAGACTTTGACCAAAAAGACCCTCCACCAGTTGAGAACAGCAGCCTCTCTAATAAGGAGTTTGATCCACGAAACTATCGCACTCTAGAGGTGACAGTATCTGTCACCCTCCATGACATCCAGGGGCACCTCATGAAGGTGAGAGGTAAGCCAAGTGAATAGCAGACAGACCATCACTGCGGATGTTCAGGGCTGTGCGGGGCCTGAGACAACTTGCCCCTCCATCTACCTGGAAAGATTGGGGTTTGAGCTTCACAAGACTTTCAGAGAGACCAGACTTCAGCTCTTGCTCTCCCCTCTCATCCTCAGTGTTACTGACGATGTCAAAAGGCCAGATAGCCAGGCCCATCTTCGCCATGGGCACTTGGCCCTCTCTGCCCTTCAGGTACCTTCATTCGTACTCTTACTATGCTGCTGCGATTGACATGGGAGTGGTGAGACAGGTGAGAGGCCATGCCATGTTCTCAGACGTAGGCCGGCCCCTGGGCAGTGAGACCCTGGAGTATGGCTGGCTGGTGGAAGCTCAGCTTGGGGATCTCACAGGCAGGGTTACTGCCTCTCAGCTGGAGCACCTTGCCGACAGCCTCCAGGGTTTTGTGTTCCTGGCAGATGAGCCAGATGCCTACCTCCAGCCCCCCTGCCCCTTCAGGTTGTGCCAGCATGGGGTGCCTCAGCCTGACTGCTGCGAGGCCCCTTGTCCCGCTCCTGATGATGTCAAGTATCGCCTCACTCGGCTCTCCCTCGACACCCTTGATGTCTGTGTGGTGGAAAGTGGTACAGCCCTGGAGATTGAGGTATTTTATTTCATTGCTAAATGATACTTTTTCTTAACATTTTCATCCTCAGTGTTATTTTTTGATTAGCTTTTTTTTTTTTTTTACCTTTTTCAAGCACTTCTGCTCATATCAATTTATTTAGATAATATTAGTTGAATAACTCTTTGGAGTATTTTATAATTATTAAGTATAATACTTAAAAAAAAACATTTTAAACGAAAGAATAGATATTTCTTATTGAGATTTTTGATGACAATTTTGTTTCAGACTAAAATCGGTTAAATCTTCCATCCTCATCCTTAAATAACCTTCTTTTTGAAATCGACTTGACCCAATATAACCTCCAGGAGAGTATAGCCAGTGTCACATATGTTGTTGTTGTTTCTTATCCCCTTGTGTAAAGATTACACGAATTCCATGAGTGTCACATATAGGAGGTTATAACAACATAGTTCATTATTTTTATCATAAAAATATGTTTTTAGTGCATCTATCAATGAAAAAACATTTATGAACTTGATTTTAAACTTCTGAGGACTATTCGATAAGTAAGGTAAAAAAATAAATAAAGAAAACTTATTTTTGGAAAATGACATTTTATTTTTAAACATAGTTCTCATTCAGCTCCACACACCTTGTCCAGCAATGTTTTGATTTTTTTATCCCCTCGGAAAAGTATGGTGTTTTGAGGTCCTCAAAGTATCCATTTAGTAGTTGATAAGCTCTTCATTTGATGGAAACTTCCTCCCTCCTAGCCATTTCTTTAGATTTGGGAAGAGAACAAAGCCATGGAGACAAATCTGGGGAATAAGGTGATTGAGGGACCAATTGAAAACCTAATTCAAACAATTTGCCAGCTGCTACATTCGACCTATGGGGCGGAGCATTATCGTGGTGAAAAAGCACCTTTTTACGAGTCAACTTGGGATGTTTAGCATGCAATTCTTTCTTTATTAGATCCAGAAGTGTTGAGAAATACTCTTCTGTTATTGTTTTTCTATTTTCAAGTAGCCAATTAGAATTATTCCTTGGAAATTCCAAAATACAATGGTCATCACCTTTTTGGCTGACACTAATCTTTGCCTTCTTTGAAGCCCTTTCTCCCAGGCCTGATCACTGTTTTGACTGCTGTTTGGACTCAAGTGTGTAGTAGTTTATTCAAGTCTTATCTATATACCGTCACAAAACAAAACCAAAAGTCTTGAGAATTAAGAGTGATCAATGATAAACACTGCTGAGAAATGTCTGTTAACATGCGTTTTTGGTCAATCATAAGCAATCGCGGCCCCCTTCTGGCACACTGCTTCTTCATCTGTAATTTGATTTGAAGGATATGTCATACCCTGTCTAAAAGTTGCCAGTGGTCTCAGCTATCTCACGTATCTTCACTCATCAATCTTCCATAATGATGCAATTTTATATCATTTCTGGTGTATTTCCATCCATAGGGACGTGGTTCATCTTGTGTTGATTTTCATTCACATTTAAATTTATTCATCCAATAATAAAGGGTCTTAAATGATGGGGACTGAGTCTTCATGAACTTCGTTCAGCTCGGCTTTAATTTGGGAAGACAATGCACTTTTAAAAAATAAATGTTTTATAACAGCTAGAAATTCTCATTTTGGAATCAATCGCACTGCATGAGCTTTCTAGAAGGCAAAACACGCAGTCATGAGGCTTGATGTCATATAAAGGGACTTCCTAGCCCACTAGAGATATAGATGATTTGTGTTGCCATCTATTTTCTTTATACCTCTCTTATCGAACAGTCCTTGTATACTAAATTTATTGGTCAAAATTTATTTAAATTATATATAGGATTTTACTGCTAACTGGCACAGGAATTTTGTCATGGATTTTTCAGATTAGCATTTTTATATTATGAAATACCTAGTTTAACATGTATAAAACCTTTCCCAAGTTTCAACGCACTTTTGACTTTGAACAGTATGGTTATACTAAAGTGTTGAAGTATAAGTATAAGTATATGTTGACATTTGAAACATTTATCATTAACAACAATTGCTGTTCAAATATTTTTAAATTTTGCTTTTCTTTTTTCTGTTTTTTTTTTTTTTCCTTATAGTAGGCACATACTATGTGATCATGTTCAGCTTACTCCATTCCGGCTGGCCACCTGCAATCTCCATGGAGGCAGCATGAGCCATGGCTTCAGCATCCTGATTCAGACCATCCACATCCGCCAGCACTGCAAGATGGTCTCCAGCTTGGGCTGCTCCTCGGCCTACAGCATCTCCAGCCAGCACCAGGCCACCTCTGAGACCTGGCTGGAAGTGGGGGGCCTTAGCCTGGGACCCATCTACATTGATGCCCTCAGCTCCACTTCCAACAAGGCCATCTCAGGGCTCCAGCAGGAGGCCTTTCTCAAAGTCCATGATGCCAGGACCAAGAGGCTGTGGTTCCTGTGGCCCTCTGAGACCAACCTGCTGCTCAACCCCAATGTGGGGAAGTGTGGCTGTGTGGGGGGCTGTGCCTTCTTCGGGAGCAACAAGAATGGGCTGCACTTCTTCAGAGTGTCAGAACCTCCAGAGGAAAAGTCATGGAACCTCTCGGCCAAGTATAGGATAATCAATGATGATAACTTTGGTTTTGGAGAAAGCCTTTTGCATAAAGGTGAATTTGTATTTGACATTCCAGAGACTAGGCACACTCGCAACTTTGCTAGCAGCCCCACTCATTCAGAAGGTTCCTTTGTGTTCACAGAAGGCTATATGAGCCGTCACAGTCCCAAAACTCCAGAGAACTTAATCAGGAAACACTCTGAAGGAGATTATTCCTCTGTGCCCAGAAATTTGCATCCCTCTCCAGTGGGAAGCTTCAAGGAAGAGTTGGCACCATCAGAAGGCAGCAGACTGGAGCATGGTGAGCAGGGTTGCCGCCGACTACTGCACCAGCAGCAGCAGCAGCACAGCAGCAGTCCCTCCCACCCCGCTGTGTCCCCCCACCTGGGCCACTCTGCAGACACCCATAGCAACGACAACATTCTCCTGGAGGAAGATGAGGAGGAGAGAGCCACTGGGGTAGTATTGAACATTGTGAAAGATGACAGCCCTTGCCTATCACAGAATAGGTTCACCTCCAGGGTCTCTCTAAATGGCAACAAGGATGCCTCTAGCTCTAGACACTCTCTGGCCAACATCACAGTTCGGGGATACTCCCCTAGGTCTGTGAGGAGGGCCCTCTCCATTGAGTCCACTCATTCTTCTGATCTCTACCTCTCTGCTGATGAAGATGCCCTTTCTTCCTCCAACAATGATGCTCTGAGTGAGAATGGTGAAGACCGGCTAAGATATTCCTCCACATCCAAGAGTTCCTCAGGAAGCAGTGGACATTCACTGGAGAGAAAGATTGTGTCCAATAACCGCAGGTCTCTCCATGACATTCAGGAGCTGCCTTCTCAGCAATCCAGTGAAGGTGATCATTCCATAAAGCTGCAGAGAACACCATCCTGTGGAGCCCACCATGATCCTTCAGACTCCAACTCAGTATCTAGCACATCCTTCATTTCAGCCATGTCATCCCAGGAAGACATAGCCCTTGTGGACCTCCACAATCAGATGAACAAACCCATCCCAGAGTCCCCTCTGCTCATGTCCTGCTACACAGCCCACATGACTCAATCCCAGTGCCACTTCTGGCATGAGCCGCCACCCCTGCCCCACCTCACACATGCACACTCTGGCTTCCATCACTGTGGGCCCAACAAGGATCATCTCTTCCACTCCCACTCCACTCACTGGAAGCCTCGCTTCACCCCACTGACAGAGGGATTCACCACCATCCGGATGGTGGACAAGGCAAAGGTGAGTCTCTTTAATGGTTAAACTTTCTGATTGGTTATCTAGAAATTTAGAGAGATAAGACAAAGGCCTTTTAGGCGATATCATTAACATCTAGCACATTGCCCCACATATTTTGTTTTATCCTGACTTTGAACTTACACCAAGTGTAACAGCTGTGGACCCGCCTATTGCAATTGGATGGAAGGGCCTGAGGTACTGTGTGAGGGGAAAGCAATAGCAGAACTGATGTGGTTTTTAAACTGAGCAGTTATGGCCCCGAGCAGCTATAAAGAATCATTCATTAGGTGAATCAATAGATTCTTCAGTCCAGCTGTTTCCACAAGGCAAGGCCTTAGATAAGGATATGATATTATAAAAGTTGCATTCCGGAGAGTAAACTGCTGGAGATAGGCCATGCTTTATGTTTTAGAGGAGAGAAAGATAGAAAATTGTGGTTATAGATTGTTTCAAAACACATGCAATGAAAAAGCTTTTTTATAAATTCCAAATAGCACTGTGTGATAGGTTTCAATTTAAATTTTGCTGTGATATATTTTCTCATTCAGCACTTTTGTCTGATGATGGTAACAATGTTGTTACCGAAACGTCACACACTATTTATTTATTTGGTCTTATTACCTTGTGTTTATAATCTATAATCCAAATTGTGCCTTATCAATATAAAGGTTTAATTTTTTTACATACATCTCAAATACAGTAGAACCTCCCTGTAAAGGACACCTAATTACAGAGCAAGAGTGTCCTTTAGGGAGAGGTGTCCTCTTACCAGAGAGTTGCTAAATTGTAAAAATGGTAATTTTGCAAATGAAAACTGTCCTTTGTAGAGAGGCGTCTGCTAGCAGAGTATCCGCCAAAGAGAGGTTCTACTGTAGCAACTTTATAATCTTCTAGAATGTTCTCTGAATTCTATAAAAGTTGTTGTTTTCATCTTGGTTCTCCAAAATATAGAAGATTCTCTGTAGTCACATTTCCAAAAATATAATACAGGTGGCATAATTTATATTAAAGATAAAAATTGTCTGGTGGTAGTACTTGACTAAGTTCACTGTGGTACAGGCCACACTCATCATGATGGCTGATGTGACTGCTTATATCATACGTTGCTAAAACCAGAGCCTTTTTGGTTTCTTCTACTTATTACTGGTGCAGAATTTGTTGAAGAATTTTATTAGTTTAAAAATTGCTCAATGAAAGTTTTAATTATGGGTCCTTTGTTTCCAACAGTTAATACGAATATTTGAAAGTGTAAATATGCACTTTTCCTCTATACTATAACAAAAGCCAATTTTCTAATGTCTTGTACTGAGTATCTATGTAGTCATTTAATCTCCTCCCAAAACCTATGTATCAGATGTCTGCCTATGTACCGCTGTTCCAACAAGGCAGATGTATCAGGTACCTTGCTTTCTCCCCTTGTTCTAACAAGACAGATACATCAGGTGCCTGGCTATTCTCTCTGTTCTAACAAAGCAGATGTATTAGGTACCTGGCTATGTCCCCTATTTTAACAAAGGAGAGGTAGTAGGTGTCTAGCTATGTCATCCTGTTCTAACAAGACAGATGTATAATATGCCTGGCTATGTCCCCCTGTTCTAACAAGACAGATGTATTAGGTACCTCCTATTTTGACAAGGCAGAGGTATTTGGTGCCTGGGTATGTCCCCCTGTTCTAACAAGACAGATGTATTAGGTACCTCCTATTTTAACAAGGCAGAGGTATTTGATGCCTGGCTATATCCCCCTTTCTAACAAGACAGATGTATCATATGCTCTGTGTTCTAACAAGTTAGATGTATCAGGTACCTGGCTATGTCCTCCAGTATGGATGGTGCCAGCCTGCAGCTCCAGGACCTCCCATGAAGGAAGAGGAATTTCTGCCAGGAAGTTTGCAGAGGGAGCGGGGCACAGCCAATAAAGGTAGGCTGCTGTTGATGTAAGTTGCTACTGAAATGTAACACTTCATTTGTAACCTAACAGGTGGCTATCATTCATAATTACATTCATTTAGATTTTCAAATATTTAGGTTATTTACTATTATATTATAGCATTAACACATTGTAAGAAAATAATTTTATTTTTTTAAAAAGCTTTTCACAATTTTATCTCGGATTAATAATATCTTTTATTGAGTTTCTCTCTCTCAATTTGAAACTGGCTTTAGTATAAGCTATAAACTGCAAAAAAAAAAAAATGAATTAAAAAAAATTATCATTTCTTATCAAGATGATGACAGGGAAAACATTTTTTCTTCACCTTAAGCTTTTTTTAAATATTGTAAAATGATTTTCTCAGCTCTGATATCCTCTTTTCTATAAACTTTTCTCTTCACCTATTTATTTTTTTTTACCCAGCATACGACACGTAATTGCTGAAGCTCCACTGGATTTTTTTTTACTATCTATATATATATACAGTAAAACCCCTCTATAGTGAACCCCAATGGGACAGAACTTTTGGTTCACTATAGCCACGGTTTGGCCATTTTTTTTAACTTTTCTAAATTTTTAGACTGTATAATTAAAAAACAGCCATACAAACTGGAAAAGGCAGCCACTTAATAATGGTCACTTTGTTTTAATTCCCTAAATTGACCTATTTCTTTACAGTAATGCTGAATATCAAAAGAAGTCATTTGATAATAGGTTCTTCTATCATTAGCATACATGTTTATATATAAACCTATGTATTATTTAAAAATTATGCCACATCCCCTAGGCAAAACATTAATTATATATTTGAAAGGTATAAGAGTATTTTAGAACATCTTTCTCAAAATAATATAATACTAAATTTATTTGAAAAAATGCCTCTAATATCTTGTTGTTTGAAAGTGAAAAGTAAAATTAGAAAATCAGAATTATCTTAAAATATCGTTATTTCCATCAAAGGAATAAGGCTCCGTGTATTCTGAATCAATTGAGGATGAATCAAAAGTATCCAATTCAGAAAAATCGGACGCGAAACATGTTGATACGATAGCGCGATCGGGAAAATTGCGAATAAAAAACGCCAATTTGCAAACACAAAATCGGTAGGGAAACGGCCGGCCAGGGGGAATATCCGCGGACCCTTAATGAGTCATATACCTAACAAGAATTCCATTCTAAAAATAAAACTGTAGTGGTAGTTTTTGAGAATTTATAAGTCGATTTGTTTGTGGCCCATGAGACACGGGTTGGGGGAACTGTTTTTTTTTTTCTTTCTTCTTCTTCTTCTTCCAATTCTAGTTTCCACATATTCTTCTGAAGTGTATATTAAATTTTGTTCTTAACCTGTTATTCAAACCATTTCTGGCTTCAAAATATTTGGAATTATTTTTTTAGCCTAGGTTAAACTTGATATAGAACGCTTCTAAAAGGGCATGCTGCCACTGTTTTTTTTTTTTTTTAGAACGCCATTCTTTGTTTCTTTTCTTTATTTTGGAAGCCATTTGTATTTTTCTTCTATTTCAAAATTGTCGAATGCAAAGATATTCTATTAAATAAAAGTATAATGTGTAAAAATTTACACAACATAGAGCAAAAATAGAATGGAAATGAAAACAAACAATGCCGCTAATTTTTTTTTTGAAATCGCAATCCGTTAGCTGAAACATGCTCAAAATTTTGTTGTTTTAAATTTTTTTTTTAAATCATAATTTTAAGTTCGTTATAAGCATAGTATTTTTAATAGATTTTATCATTTTGGGACCGAAAATAGGTTTGTTATAGGGGTAGTTCGTTATTTTAAAAAATCCCAAAATTCGTTAAAACGATGGTATTTTTAATGGAATGGAAAGGGGAATCGCCGTGGGTTCGTTATAAGGGAAGGTTCGCTATATCCAGGGTTCGTATCAGCGGGGTTTTACTGTATATGAATATATGTCTGTCTGTACTTGATAGATTTTAAAACCACATACATCCAATCGCTGTGAAAATTTGGGAAATTATTAGGTATATCCCTGGTTTTTGATTTTTTTTTTTATTAAGTGTTGGGGTTCTTGCACTACTAAGATACAGTAAAACCCCGCTAAGACGAACCATGGATATAACGAACCTTCCCTTATAACAAACCCATCGAAAATCCCAATTCCATTCCATTAAAATTACCATCGCTATAACGAACTTTTCACTTTTCAAACTAGCGAACTATCGCTATAACGAACCCAATTTTGGTCCCAAAATATTAAATTCTATCAAAAATACCATGCTTATAACGAACTTTTAATTTTAATTCTAAAATTCCAAAATTATAATTTTCAAAACTAATTAAAATTTTGTGTGAGCTCTAGCTCACAGATCGCAATTCAAAACAAAGAATTTAGCCACATTGTGTGTTTTTATTTACGTTCTATTTTTATACTGCGCACTTTTATAAATTTTTCATGCCTTATTGAAAACTAAATTTCTTAACTCTACATTAGGAAAATTCCTTAATACATGATTAAATTATTAAAACCAGTTTTAAAAGATAATGGAAGTGCCAAAGAAAAAGTCGCTCGTACCAAGATATCACTTGAAAAGAAATTAACCATCATAAAAGCTATTGAGAGTGGTACATCGCAAGCGGAACTTCGGAAGAAAATGAAAATGAGCAAAAGTTGCATTTCTACGATATGGGGCAAAAAAGAAGACTATAAAAAAAAAATGCTACAAAGAGGAATCAATCCCAACTATTGCCGCTATCGTCAGTGTCATTTTAAAAAATGAAGATTTCTTTGCTAGATATGAAACCAAATTTTTGAGGAATATGTTAAAGCAGAAAAAAATAACAGACTTCTTCAAGTAAGCCTTTGTATCCTATATTGTAATATAATATTTATTTATATAAAATATATTTTTATACCTTTTAAAATATTATTAATAAAGTTTTTATTTAATTTTTATATATAAGGTATACTTTTCTTGGATTTTTTTGACATATGGGGGGCAGGTTGCATTTATACTAATTAAATTATCAGAGGAACTGATCAAAAAGGCAATATTTTCACATGATTTTGTTTTTATTTTAATATACAGCTTTAATATATAGAAATAGGTTAATTTTTAGGGGGAAAAAAGCAGCCAATATTAAGAGGTAGCCTTTTTTTTTTTTTGCGCATGCCCTTTAATTATATCCTCAAAAAAAATTTAAATACCCAAACCGTGGCTATAGTGAACCAAAAGTCCCGTCCCAATGGGGTTCACTATAGAGGGGTTTTACTGTATTATAAATTAAAATATTATTAATAAAGTTTTTATTTAATTTTTATAAATAAGGTATACTTTTCTTGGATTTTTTTGACATATGGGGGGCAGGTTGCATTTATACTAATTAAATTATCAGAGGAACTGATCAAAAAGGCAATATTTTCACATGATTTTGTTTTTATTTTAATATACAGCTTTAATATATAGAAATAGGTTAATTTAGGGGGGAAAAAGCAGCCAATATTAAGAGGTAGCCTTTTTTTTTTTTTTTTTTTTTGCGCATGCCCTTTAATTATATCCTCAAAAAAAATTTAAATACCCAAACCGTGGCTATAGTGAACCAAAAGTCCCGTCCCAATGGGGTTCACTATAGAGGGGTTTTACTGTGGTTTTCACCATCAATCATCAAATATCATTCATTTCATGATGATATTTAATAATTATAAAATTAATGTTCAATTTAAATTTGTTTGTAATATTGTTTAATATCACAAGTGAAGAAGCATGTTTATTCTACCATCAACTATGTATATTTATGTTTTGTACATATGTTATATTCAAAGGACATATATGTAAAGATAATTTAATTGGTAATTTTCATTTTTATGTATTGTATACATTTGATCATTAATAAATTTTGTTTGAGGTATCAAAACAGTCTTTTTGTTCAAACACAGCAACATGTGAATGGGTACAGCTAGGTGGAGCAGAGTATCAAGAATAAAGTTATCTTGACATGTATAGATTCATTTCTGATTAAAATGTATGACAACTCAGATCTGACGAGTGTATACCTGCCGGAATTTGGTGACGTTCACTGCTGATGTATGCAGATGATATTGCTATTATAGGGGAGTCGAGGATAAACTTCCACAAAAATAATAATACAGTAAAACCCAGCTAATACGAACCCTGGATATAGCGAACCTTCCCTTATAACGAACCCACGGCGATTCCCGATTCCATTCCATTGAAAATACCATCGTTATAACGAACTTTGCGATTTTTAAAATAATGAACTACCCCTATAACGAACCTATTTTCGGTCCCAAAATGATAAAATCTATTGAAAATACTAGGCTTATAACAAACTTAAAATTGTGATTTCAAAAAATTTTAAAACAACAAAATTTTGAGCATGTTTCAGCTCACGGATTGCGATTTCAAAACAAAAAATTAGCGGCATTGTTTGTTTTCATTTCCATTCTATTTTTGCTGCATGTTGTATAAATTTTTACACATTATACTTTTATTTAATAGAATATCTTTGCATTCGACAATTTTGAAGTAAAAGAAAATACAAATGGCTTCCAAAATAAAGAAAAGAAATAAAGAGTGGCGTTCTAAAAAAATAACAGTGGCAGCATTAATTTATTTTCGTTATAATTAGAACGTTAAGTTGTAAATACAAATTCACCCATCTATAAATCTGTACAAAATAAACGTGGGCGCCAGCGCACGCGGGCGAATGCTACGGCACGCATACGCGCGCGCGCACATACACGAGTGTGGAACAAGTTTTTTTTTTTTCGAAGCATACATGCACAAAGCTTGAGCCCTTCTATTCGACCACGACGGATACGACATATATTTATATAAATACTGTATGTCTAAATATTTATAGGGTGTCTCTTTTATTACCCCCTGCTTGATTGATTTTCTATCACATGGCCTTAAATATCCAAACAGTGTTAAGTTCTTTAACCAGTCAGCATGCAATATTTTTTAGCTCAATAATTGCAATGACGAATGTAGTTATGTATTAAATATAAAATCTTGGTATTTCTCCCCCCCCTTTTTTTTTGTTTGTTTACATTTCCATTCTATTTTTATTTTATTGTATGTGTGTTGTATAAATCTTTACACGTTATACTTTTATTTAATAGAATATCTTTGCATTTGACAATTTTGAAATAGAAAAAACAAAAAAAAAAAAAAACAAATGGCTTCCAAAATAAAGAAAAAGAAAAAAAGAATGGCCTTCTAAAAAGCCAAAAGATATTACCAGAAAAATGTCATTATCAAAGCTTTTCAAAGTGAAACAACGCAAGAAAATTTTCAGAACATGTTAAAATAAGAAAAATGTAACTTTTACCTTATATAGAAGGCTATTATAAATTGTTAAAAAGTGGAATCAACCTCAACCTTTGCCGCGATCGTACGTGTTAGCTTGCCCTTTTAGAAGCGTTCTATATCTAGTTTAACCTAGGCAAAAAAAAAAAAAATTCCAAATAATTTTATAGTCAGAATTGGTTTAAAACGGGTTAAAAACACAAGGTAATAAGACCAAATCTAAATAAATAAATAGTGTGTGACGTTTCGACAACAGCTTTGTTACCATCTTCAGACAAAATTTTGGATTTGGTCTTACTACCTTGTGTTTATAATCTATAATCCAAATTGGGCTTTATCAGGTTAAAAACAAAACAAATTTATAGTTCAGAAGATTATGTGGAAACTGGAAATGGAAGAAAAAAAAAATAGTGCCCTGTGTCTCACGGTCCACAAGCAAATCGATTTATAAATTCTCAAAAACTACCACTACATTTCTATTTTTAGAACGGAAGCTTTGTTAGGTATATGACCCATTCAGGGTTCACGAATATTCCCCCTGGTCGGCCGTTTCACTACCTATTTTGTGTTTGCAAATTTGCTTTTTTTTTTTAAGGTGATTGTGAAGAAATGTCGGGTATTCGATTCACAAAACACTGATGCGAAATTCGGTAAAAGAATTCGCAGTGATGATTCTTTTGTGGGCTGTTGCAAGGATTTAAATCAGATGACTAAATAGCAGAAAGGAGAGGGTAAAAGTCTCCTTCAAACTAACTTTATTCAAAACATCTTAAGAGGACAGAGGAAAACACCCAACTGGGTCAGCGTCAGGCCAGGCCGGATGCTCCCCTCCCTCTTTTTATGGCGCAGCTGGGGCTTGTTTGTTGACAGTCACCCGAGCCGTCACTGTCCGACTCCCTGAAGTGGACTCCATTATTCCACAGCGATCTTATCGATCGCGCTCTCGTATTGACATGTTTCGCATCCGGTTTTTGGAATCGGATAGTTTTGATTCATTTTCAATTGATTCAGAATACACGGAGCTTTATTCCTTTGATGGAAATAACGATATTTTGAGACAATTCTGATTTTCATATCACTTTCACTTTCAAACAACAAGGTATTAGAAACCATTTTTTCAAATAAATTGATCATTATATTATTTGATAAAGATGTTCTAAAATACTCTTATACCTTTTAAATATATCTGTATATATAAAAATGAATGTTTGTATGTTTGTTTGTATGTCCGGTATACAAATTCACAGTAGTTCACTAATTCAAACCAAAATTTCCATACATAGGTAAAAAATATGGGGAAGACGATAGGCTATTTTAAAAAATATATAAATCAATTATTAAAACTATATATTTTTAGTCAGAAAATGATGATGACAATACTGCTGTATCATGTTTGATTATCAGATACAAAATTATATCCGGAAAAATTCCAAAAAGCAGAGACCACGGGTGAAACCAGTTCATTATTTTGTACGCAGGAACAAAATTCTAACAGAAAAACATTCATTCGAACAGAAAACAAAAGCCAGATCATCTTTCTATAAAAATTTTGCTTCTCATACACAAAGTTTGGAGCGGGACGTTTCACAAGAGTGACATCCACGGCGCCAATTTATAATTGTAACGAATAGTATTTGAATAAAAACATTTAATCGGGTAAAACCCGGGCGTTGCCCGGGTTATTCGGCTAGTAAATAATAAAGCTTTGCCTTAATTTTTAAATTATACATAGAGGTATATATTTATAAATTGTACGCTATGTTAAAAATAACATTATCAAATTACTTCTTTAGATATTCAGCATTAATGAAAAGAAATAGGTCAATTTAGGGAATTAAATCAAAGTGACTATTATTAAGTGGCTGCCTTTTCCTGTTTGTATGGCTCTCTTTTAATAATTTCTTCTAAAATTTTTTAAAAGTGAAAAAAATGGCCAAACCGTGGCTATCGTGAACCAAAGCTCTGTGCCGTTGGGGTTCACTATAGAGGGGTTTTACTGTATATTCTATTTGTTCTTTTTAAGGCAATTTACTTCAGGGTTATATTCATGAATTATTTTGATGTGTTTTTTTTTTTTTTTTATCTTTCTTGATCTTCTTATTCTATAATGGTAAATTTTATGAGGCTCTCTCTTAAGGTTATTTTATATTATTACAACTACTTATTTTTAGATTTAATTATTCTTGAAATGTTCTGCATAGAATGTGTGATGAGCTATATATATATATAGGGAGTATGTTGTGTGTTGTAGCAGAAGACAAGGCGGCAGACCATCTGTCCCTGGTGGTGAAGCTCAAAGGAGATGTTCACCTGCTCTTTTCCCCTCTCTCCCTGGAGAGCTTCAAGAGGTGACTGACCAAGCGACTCAACATGTTGTCTCTGATGTCACACATTATCCAATAGCATTCTATGTAAATCTTAAAGAAATTAGAGAAGACCTGGGTAATAAGATAATGGAAGACCATTTCAATATCAGCAAATGTTGCTGATGGCCAAACTCCATCCATCTATCAGAATAAAAAAAGTCGGTGGACGAGTGGGTAACCCCCTCGATTCCTGACAGTCATGAACCGGGATTAAATCCCACGTTAAAATTTTGTTTAATATGTGAATAACCTTCACATATTATTCATTGTTCAATTATCATGAACTAGGTTGCTCTTGCTGAGCGGTACCTATTAATGTGATTTGAACCAGGACCAGGCTATCAGAATAAATATCAACTGAACATTAATTAAAAAAAATAAAAATGTAAAGAGAGGATCTTATTTTGGTAAATTGTTCAAGAAAATGTAAATGAAGCTACTTTTTAAAAAGCTTTTACTTAACTTGCTGCTATGTCTGTCTGTACACAAATCTTGTCAAAAATTTCACTATATTTCTAGAGCATGTAGGAATCAGAAATTTTGTATATTTTTCAGAACCCGATGACAATGCAAGTTGACAGGGTGTTGTCAGGGTGGCCGGGAATGGACAAATTTCTAAATTGCCTTTAAAATTTTGTAAATCAATTTTAATATGCTTCCAGACTGCATTGAAGTATGAAATTTGAAACACTTTTTTAGTTCAATTAACAATACAAATATAAAATTCCTGACCTCTGGGTGGTCAGGCTAGCCGGGAAAGAACCAATTTCTATATTTCTTTTAAAATCTTATATGTTGCACAAAGTCAAGTCAGAAACTGTTGAAAGTTGTGAATTGATTTTTTCAGCAATTATTTAAGACCTCAAACAAGTTAGAAATACGAATATTCAGGTTCCTATCTAATACCTCCTTGGAATTACAAGCAAAAAACTGCCAAAAGTCAATAAATATAATAATAAATCTGTTATATTTCAGTAATCTGAATTCAACATAATCACGCATATATTTATATTAATTATATATATGATAATATATACGACCATACATTTCACGACACCATTATAAATATACATATATTCTCCTTTCTCTATTAATATTTTATTACTTTTAATTAAATTAATCAATTCAATAATCATAATTCAAATTAAATATGTACCAATTATCCCTGAAAGAGGAAGGAAGGAATTCAAATATTCAAATTCCTATCTGAAACCTCTCTGGAATTAAAATAAAAAATCTGTCAAAAAATCAAGAAATACATCATTAATCTGTTCCAATATCATGATGCACACATTTATATTCATAATACCTATATACAGTTGAACCTCCCTGTAAAGGACACTTAATTGCATAGCCAAAGTGTCCTTTAGGGAGAGGTGTCCTCTTACCAGAGAGTTGCTCAATTGTAAAAATGGTAATTTTGCAAATGAAAACTGTCCTTTGTAGAGAGGTGTCCTCTAGCGAGAGTGTCCTCTCATGGAGGTTCTACTGTACTTAGTCTAGCCATAAATATTGTTACAAAACCAAATCAGTGATCAAAATTTTAATTTGACCGCGTGAAGTATTCAAAATACAATAGTTGTTATTTGAATACCTCGTGCACACGTGTTTAGAAAAAAATTCGGAATATATTTGTTTTTTTATAAAGGATTGGGGTATTAAAGAAAACAGTATAGCTGTAATAGCCTCACACAAGGTAGGCCAAAGTCCTTCATCCATTTTTAAACTTTTACAAAATTTGAATATTACGCGTCAATTTGTTTATTGAACCATTGAAAGGTTCAACAAGGCTGGCACTATTAATGCAATGAACGCAAGCAGCTATAAAAGCCATTCGCGAAAGAATTCATCGAAATCCACGCCACAAACAAAAGATCTTAGCAAAGCAGATGAATTTAGCTCCAAGAACCGTTTCCAGGATAATCAACGGAGACCTTGGACTGAGAGCTTTCAAACGACACACAGGTCATTTGATAACCCCTGCTCTTAGAGATATTAGAAGGGTTAGATCAAAAATGTTGTTGGCGCGGCATGATGGTCGGTGGCATGAGAGATTCCTTTTCACAGACGTGAAAATGTTCACTGTCGAGGAAAAGATTAATCGTCAGAATGATAGGATATATGCTCGTAGCTCTCTAGAAGCTTCTTTTTAAGTCAGAAGACTTGAAAAAAGTCACCATCCTTCTCTTGTCATGGTTTGGTGGGGAGTTAGCTACCAAGGTGTAACAGATCTCCACTTCTGTGCCAAAGGGGTAAAGACTACAGCTAAAAAACTATCAAGAAGATATTTTGTAACAAATAGTAAAGCCTCTGAATACAAAAATGTTTAATGGAGAACATTGGATATTTCAAGATTCAGCTCCTGATCACAATGCTAAGTCAACTCAACAATGGTTGGGGAAGAATGTTCCGGAGTTCATAAAGGCCAATGAATGGCCCTCTGGAAGCCCTGATTTAAACCCCCTTGATTACAGCTTGTGGGAATAAGAGAAGGTGTGCTCTAAAAGATATCTTCTTCTTCTTCTTTCTTATCTCCACTCAATCACACTAAGGTATCAAGTTTGTAAAGCTTGAGACTTTTGATGGTGTCTGCCAGGGAAGAATAGAGCTCATCAATGGATGAGTCAATACAGTCAATAATATGTCTTGGGGTTGCAGGCTGAGAATTGCACTTAGTACATAGTGGGAAGACCCTGCAACCATTCTGGAAAGTCATTGTCCGTAGATGACCAGACGTAAGTCTGGAAATCAAAGACTGTTGTTCTCTTGGGAGGACAGAACTGGTGCTTGTCCCTCCTGCTCTGTACCAGTCATGTGCAGCATCAGATTTCCATTCCTGCAGGCATTGGGTTTTGATGGTACGGAGGAGGTCTCTTTCGTCTAGTTGGGTGGTAGAAAAAAAAAATCAAAAATATCATAATTTGGATCAATTGAAATCAGCATTGGTGAGAGCAATGAAAGAAATACCCTTAGAAAAGGTGTATGCCGCCATAGATCAGTGGCCCGAACGTTTGAGATCCCGTGTCAAAAAAAAGAGAGGACATTTTGAATGATTGTATATATTTAAAATCTATGTCCTATTGGCTAATAAAATATGTATTTATATTCCATTAGTTTTTGCTCTTGATCATTTAATTTATAAAATTGTTTGTAACAGACTAGACTGTGTATATGTCACAGCATATATATTATGGTCACCGATAGGATCGCGCCTGCGCACTTTTGGTTAGTTTAAATTTCATTTGCATTGCCGTTGCGCAATGTCGCGAGTGTTATTATTATTTTTTTTTTTACGCGGGACTATAGGCATCGTGCGCTAATGATAATATTATTTTATTTTTAATTTTCAGCATTGACATATTTTAGTTATTTTAAAATTTACAAATAATTACCTTTTAAATAAATAAATCTTTATAAAATGTAGCCACATTGATTATGATAACATTTTATTTCAATATTCCATTTCCATGTTATTATAAAAGATTTAAACACAAAATCAATAACACCTGCAGCAGCAGTGGATGTCTTTAATACAATAAATCTCTTTGTTATTCAAAAGACATTTTAGAGAAAGAAAGACATGCATGTCTTTTAAAAATAGACAATTTGGAATACATCCTGAAAAGAATTTCAGAGCAAAAACAGACATCTATAAAGGAATTTTTTAAAAGATCATGATTCTTTTTAAATAATATTTTTAAATTTTCTTTTTATTTTCCATATTTATATCCTTTCAACAGCTATTCTTTCAATTGCAATTATTTATGTTTCAAAAATATGTATTAATGTTATTTTGCCCCTGATACTAAAAGTTAATCAACAACAACAACAACAAAACAACTTTATTAGGGCATCTTGCCCTGTACCGATTCGCCGTGGCATTACAGACAATATTAAACACAAGAGAAAAGGGGAAGATGGAGTATTTACAGTTAAGGTATGGTAAACAGGGTGACTTTTTATTGTGCCCCTGTTCTTCTCTCTTCCATGAGTGCAATTTTATTTCCAACCGCTTTTTGATAGTTGAACAGTTCAATTGCCCAACTTTTCTTATCTGAAACAGTTTTTATTAGCTTTATTGAGTTCAAATGCGGTCTAGAAAGACTTTTCAGGATCTTTTTTCTCTCTCCTTCCAGATCCCCGCACTCAGCAATAAAATGGTATATTTCATCAGTTATCTGACTTCCACATAACCCACAATACAAATTTTCTTTCTTAATTGCGTAAATATGATTTTCTTTGATCAATGTTGACATTAATCTGATCTGTGCAATAAAACTCACTAAAGCTGAGGACAAATTGCATGAAAAATAATGTTCTGGAATGAATGAATCATAAAGTAACCTATAGTTTGAGTATGTTTTCGTAAGAGATAATTTTGCCAGATCTTGCTGCAATAGCTGTTCAATTTTTATTTTTAGTATATTCGGAAGTTCGATCTGTATGTCATCATAATTTAACCTATAGTTTAGCCATGTGAGTCCACAATGATTGATGATATCCATAATATTCTTAGAGAATCCTATAGGTTTTTTTGTCATTAAGGAAATTTCCTTCAATCTATTCCAGCATAGCTTAGGTAGTCTATTGTCTTCCATTTTTTGTAATCTAATGAAGTATTTCATAATTAATTTGATCGTTGTAAAAGTCAGAGATATTCTGCCAGTTTCCAGCCTTATAATATACCCTGGTATATATCTTGGTAGATTCAGAAAGTTTTTGATAAACGTATTCTGTATTTGGTCTATAATATCAGTATTGTCCCAAGCCCACACAGGGGCCGCATAGAGTAGTATTGATTTAATAACTGAGTCAAATAGATTCAGTGCAACTTTTAATGAGTTAATTTTTTCTTTTTTTATCAGTCTAATAATTGCATTTATTGCCGTATTTGCTTTGGCTTTATAAAAGAGGGCTACCTTTTTGCTATTATTAGTGGAAGTGAATGGATATCCCAAATATGTAATATTGGACGCAACAGTCAGTGGGGTGTCTCCCCAGTACCAGTTTTCGTGTCTTGCCGGTCTTCCTCCATTTCTGAATACCATTATTTTGGACTTATTTTCATTTAAAACTAATTTGTTATTATCCAGGTAAGACTTTAGTAAATTGATTTTAATTTGCAGATTAATTTTCGATTCTCCAATTATGGCTATGTCATCCGCATACATAAGTAAGTGTAAAACACCAAAATCGGGGAGATGAAATCCTGTAAGTGCTGAGTTATTATAAAGTTCTATTAGGTCGGCCATATATAGTATAAATAAAAGTGGGGAAACTAAAAGTTAATCATGAAAATAAAAAAATAAAACAAAAAAAAAGTACACACACAATGGTTTCAATTAATATAATTAATTTATATTACAAAGGTATTTTTAAAAAATATTATTTTAGCGAGTTAGATGATTAGCTAATCATCTAACTTTAATTCAACACTTCCTTTAATTCAACCGAAAGCTCTGATCCCTTGGGGTGTTGAATTAAAGAGCTTCGACTGTATATGGATTATAATACTGGGTTTAAAATTGATGCGTATGTTTAAATAATTTGGTTAGATTTTGTATATATTTTAACTTTTGAATCTAAAATTTGTAAATTCATAACTAAAAGCGAAATAAATAATTAATAAATAAATATCCATTTTTAAACACATTTTCCTGTTCACCAAAAGAGGATTATGGCTAATGAAATTGATGCACAACCTTAAAATGTGAATTATAGCAAATAATACATCTGTAAAGGTTCTGTGTTTTGTATTGAAGGAATAACGACATAAGCTTGAGAACAATTTTATTGATAAAATTGTCTCCTCATACATAATTAAGATGGAATGTTGGCAGCTTCATGGATGGCCTGACACCCACCCTTGCCAGCTGCCATCCCCTCAGCATCATCAACTACCTTCACTGGCGCTGCTCCCAGCATGTCCAGACACAGAACCAGCTGAAGAAGGAGAAAGTACTGTACTTAGAGCAGCTGCGCTCACAACTGACTCGCCATCACACCTCCGACTCTCCAATCACAGACGGAACTATTGAGGAGACCAGGGTGAATCACCTACGAGCCCACATTCATGTGGCCAAGGTACAAATTTCTTCTGTTCCTCTCTCCTAACTGCTGCAGTGTTGTGTTCAGGTGAACCTCTGTGTCCTCCAAGCCTCCATAGTTGAGGAAGTCATCTCATTCTCTGCCCTGGACAACCTGAAGGACCTGACCTGTGTGTCGCTGCTAGCTGTCTGCCTGGATAACCTGCAAGTTGAGCTCCTGCATGACCACCAGGCTAAGAAAGCTATTCAGACCTTCACTGACAGCCCAGCCCTTTACCAGAAACTTTCTGAAAAGAAGTCCAAGTCTGACTCCCTTCCCACAGAGCTGGTTACGATTGAGACCACGGAGACACAGCATGAGGAAATTGTCCTTACCACCACCATCTCCTGTGTCCATGTGCAGCTGAGAAGACTCAAGAACAGCAGCAGCATCTTAAAAGAGGCAATCATAACTTCCATTCCCTACCACAAGAGCAAGGTGGAGTTCACATTTGAGAAGGTAGCCCAGGCTGCCATTGCCAAGGATGTTTCTCTGGAGGAGGAATGGGGCCAGTCCTTGGATGAGGACAAGATGGGTTTCATCATGTTGGAGGTGGGCTTTGAGGATATTGCCATTGAGTTTACTAAGAGGAAAGGATTTGAAAATCTCAAGGAAAGGGAACAGGAGGAAAAAAAAGATGAGGCTGACCCCATGAATGAAAAACCCAAGGATAAAGCTGAGCAGAAATCTGCCAATCTAGAGCAGTCTCCAACCAAACTTAGTCAAAAGTCAGATAATTCTGGAGGTACCTGGGACCCCAAGCTTTCCTTTCCTTCTGGCCTCTCAGACTGTGCCAACAAGAGCACAAATGGAAGCAACAAAAGCACAAAAAAGGTGGAAGAGGCCGAGCCAGAATCCAAAGGTGACGAGGTTTCATTCAAGCTTGAATTGAAGACTGTTTGGTTCAACTTTGCTGCCCCTCCACACACCCCCAACACTCGCAAAATAGACTTCACCAGGTAGGTGGATTCCATTTGATACAAGTTTGATACTGGTAGAAAACCCCTGATCTCTCCAAAATTAATCAGTTTATAGAAATATCTTTTATAGATATCATGTATATTTGTATTTATTAAAATCAATTGCCTCATCTTGGATTTAAGTTTTACATAGTTAACAATGGAAAAAATGAATATTCTTATAAGAGTTCTGAAAGTTTAATTTGAAAAATGAATTTTATTATGCAGGTTGTCCAAAAATCTCTACATAATTGTTATGTTAACTTAGCGTTGTAATTTATTTAAGCTCAAACACAATCTAAAACGATAAAGGTCATCTCTCCCCTCAATATCCTCCCAGAAACATTTCCATCTATACAATCTCAGCCAAATAATTTATTATTACACTACAAGCAAGGAAAAATAGATAAATATTAACCCTTTGTTATTTTAAATTAGCCATATGATTATTATTGACTTTAGAATAATGAATTGAATTTAGAATCATTACATTTATATTTACAATAACCATGTAATGTCACATTATCATTTAACCCTTTCCAGTCTGCGTGCACCTCTGTTTACGTAAATGTAATATGATCCACTCGCGCATCTTCCCTTAATTTCCCATATTATCAAATATAATGGAAAACATCATGTTTTACAAATGTGATGCATCTCCTCCTGGTGTTTGTCACAACACACACAGCCGAGATCTATTGGTCAATTTCTGTTTTATTGCACCGTTGATGTCGTATATATACAAATATGTATTTACATATTAATAATAAAAACATGCAAAATACATATAGATGTTTACCAATTTACATACACAACACATCTCCCCTCTTAATAGTAGTGCAGCCGGTCTGGCGGTCTTCTGGATTGCTGCGGTCTTGGACTGCGCACAGGGACAGGGACAGCCGCAGCAGCAGGGCCCGGTTCTGGTTCTGGAGTGTCCTCTTGTGCTGAAGACTCCGCTCCTTTCAATTCTTCGTCCACCTCCGGGGCTTCTTCCATTGTCTTCTCCTGTCCTCCAAGCCTAGGGTGATCTCGAGAAGTGCCAGGCAGTATAAAATCTCTTGATGTACCCGGCAATACCAAATCTCTCAACTCAGGAACTTCTTTCTTGATAACTGGCCTTAGTTGATTTATGTGTCTTTTCACATAACGGCCTTCGTCTTCTATAAGGTAATGTCGGCTGCTCAGTAGTTCCATGATCCTGCCCCTTTTCCATTTTGGTCCGTTAGCAAAACTCCGGAAATACACATCAGAGCCGACCGCAAAATGCTCTTGCTTCCTCATGGCATCATGGTACACCTCTCCTACCTTCGCCATTTTCGGAATCAAATTTGAAAATCTTGATCTTAGACTTCTTTTCATTAAAAGTTCCGCGGGAGACTCCTTTAATACCGTTTGAGGAAAATCTCTATGGGTGAATAAAAATCGCTGTAGATTGATTTCTATACTGTCCTTTCCTTGGTTCTTTCGTAAAGAGTTTTTAAATTCACGTACATATCGCTCAGCTAAGCCATTAGTACTGGGATTGTACGGACTCGTTTTTGTGTGTCTTATACCATTTATTGTTGTAAATTCCTCAAATTCACTTGAGAAAATTGTCTGCCATTATCGGTTACCAAAAGTTCAGGTAATCCAAATCTGGCAAAGATCTCCCTAAGATGTCCTATGATAGTCCTGCTCGTAATGTCCTTTATGATGACAATCTCCAGCCATTTGGTGTACGCGTCTACAAGGACCATAAACATTCGTCCCATAAAGGGACCTGCTAGATCTAAGTGTAGACGGTGCCACGGCTTCTCAGGCCAAGTCCACTCTGAAATGGTAGACGGCGGCATACTTGCAGATTCTTGGCATATTCTACAATCTCTAGCCAACTCTTCAATATTCTTATCTATGCCTGGCCACCAAAAATACCGTCTAGCAATCATTTTCATTTTTACCATTCCTAGGTGCTTCTCATGTAAATCGTTCAAAATTAAGGATCTTAATTTCTGGGGAATTACCACTCTTTCACGCCATTGAAGACACCCAAACTCACAACTTAATTCGTCTTTTATCCTATAATAGGAATAAAGTGGATTTTCCTGCGATACCTTTGGAATTTGCCAATTATTTTCCCTAACATTTCTCAACACAATTGATAGTAATTTATCCCGGCGTGTCTCAACTGCCACATCCTGGAATGAGAAGGGGACCTCATTCATTTTCCGAAGGAGAAGCACCTGATCCTCATCCAAAGATTCCGTGGTCTTTGAGACTAAAGGTAAACGTGATAACGCGTCTACATTGCCATTAACATCAGTTTTTCGAAACTCCACAGTGTATTTAAATGCAGATAATTTTAAAGACCACCTCTTAATTCTTGATGCAGCACATATGGGGATCGGTTTCTGGGGTGAAAAAATGTGCATTAAAGGTCGGTTGTCTGTGATCAACACAAATTCACGTCCCAATAGATATTGTCGGAATTTCTCACAACCAAAAATGATGCTTAAGGCTTCTTTTTCTAATTGCGAATACAGCCTTTCCGCTTCAGTTAGCGTTCTTGAAGCAAAGGCTATAGGAGTTTCTTCCTTTCTATCGTTCCTGTGACTCAGAACCACTCCTAAACCATAGCTAGAGGCGTCACATGCAAGGACTAGTTCCCAAGTTGCATCATAATGTGCCAGCACCGACTCGTTAGTTAGCAATGCTTTGCATTTTGCAAATAATATACGGTGTTCGCTAGTCCAGTTCCATTTGGAATTCTTTTTTAGAGGTGATAGAAAGGCGCTAAAATATCTGCAATATTTCTTATAAACCTAGAGTAATACATAAGGAGACCTATAAAAGATCTCAATTGAGAAACGTTTGTAGGTTCAGGCGCCTCTACCACCGCTTCTATTTTACTACTTATGGGATGCAGTCCCTTTTTATCTATTTTAAAACCTAAATATTCAACAGCATTTACTGCAAATTTGCATTTATCCTTGTTTAATCTTAAACCTTTTTCTTGCAGCCTTTTAAAGACCAATTCCAGCTTTTGCTCGTGATCCCTGTGATCCTTTCCGGCTACCAGGATGTCATTGATGTAGCAAGCCACTCCCGACATATCTGCAATTAGATTGTCCATTTCTCTTTGGAACTTATTTGGTGCTACAGCTACTCCATAGGGTAGCCTTTTAAAGGCAAATAACCCCTTCGTAGTATTAATGTTCACCACTCTTTTGGCCTCTTCAGATAACCTGACCTGCAAATAAGCTCTGGATAAGTCCAATGACGAAAACACTGTATTTCCAGACAATTTTGAAAATATTTCGTCTATTGATGGCAGCGGGTACTTATCCAATTCTATGGCCTTATTTGCGGTGCATCTGAAATCGCCGCAAATTCTAAGGCTTCCATCTTTCTTCAGTACTGGTACTAAAGGTGCGGCCCAGTTTGCATACTCAATAGGTTGTAAAACTCCCTCGTTAACCATACCATCGATTTCAGTTTCTATTTTTTTCTTCAAAGAAAAAGGCAAACTTCTCGCCTTACAAAATACAGGAGTCGTATTTTTTTAAAAATAAAAATCAGTATGGACGTTTTTTAAGCAACCCAATTCTTTTCTGAATAACCCAGCATACTTATTTATAATAACTTTGATATCGGACTCGCTTACTTGCCTAATGTTCAATAAACTAGAAAAATCAAGATTTAAACTTTTTAGCCATTCTCGTCCCAACAAAACCACCGAAATGTCTTCATCCACAACTATCACCCGCAAATCTTGATTTCCTTCCCTTACAAAAACTCTTCTCTCACCAATAATTTTTATAGGTTTTCCGCAAAAGGATTTCAACCTTAATTGAGATGGAGATAATTTATTATCCTTCCAGTATTTTTCATAAATTGTTTTCGGTATCAGTGTGACGGGACTTCCCGTGTCCACCACAAAACACAACTGATACTCGTCAACATGTAGATTTATTTTTGCATCAGTATCACCTTGTACTGAATAAATAAATTCGTCCTGCACATATCTGCAGTCTGGCAATGATTTACCCGTTTTGCACACCCTGCTCAAATGTCCAATTTTTTTGCATTTATAACAGTATTTTGTTTTATGTGGGCATGCAGGTGCAAGGTGAGAGTTTTTTTTGCCGCATCGGAAACAATTTGTCTCCCTTCTTTGCATACCGGGCCCATGCTGCCATCCCCTCCGAGCTTCCTTCTTTCCATCTCCTCCTGGAACAATATCCATCTTAGCCACTAGTCCATCCTGCAGCTCCTTAGCATTTTGTTCAGCCAGCTCAAACGAGACTGCTATAGAAAATACCCTGTCCAAGGTGACATCGTTATCTTCCTGCAACAATTTCTTCTGAAGGCTTTCCGACTTTATACCAGCTACAAAACGGTCTCGTAACATGACCTCCAACATTTCACCAAAAGTGCAATCCATAGCCAAATGCCTGAGCTCACGCAGGTATTCTGACATGGATTCATTTCCTAGTTGAACTCTTTTTAAGAACCTGCATCGTTGAGGAATCACCTTCTTTCTTGGAGCTAGATGTAGCTTTATTCTTTGTACTAACAGTTCATAAGGCTGTTCTCTCATTGTACTCGGGAAGAACAAATCATTGCCCAGTTTCAACATTTCCGAATCCAGCAGAGAAACAAAGATGGGTATTCTTTTCCCCTCCTCCAGCCCATTCGCCTCAAAGGCAGCTTCAAATCTTTGAACGAAAATATCAAAGGATTCTTCCACTGGTCTGAAGAAACCGAACGGTACAATCATTGAACCACCAGACATACCGTTGGCTTCTCGTTAACTTTAGAATCAGGCTTCTTTTACTTGCAAAAATGCAACTGATCTTGTTCCCACAGGTCCTCGTCGCCAGTTGATGTATCTCCTCCTGGTGTTTGTCACAACACACACAGCCGAGATCTATTGGTCAATTTCTGTTTTATTGCACCGTTGATGTCGTATATATACAAATATGTATTTACATATTAATAATAAAAAACATGCAAAATACATATAGATGTTTACCAATTTACATACACAACAAAATGGAAATATTTTTTCTAGTGCATACAATAATATAAAAAATCACAAATATAGTAGATACGGTAAAACCCCTCTATAGTGAACCCCAATGGGACAGAGCTTTTGGTTCACTATAGCCACGGTTTGGCTATTTTTTTTTTACTTTTCAAAATTTTTAGACCGTATAATTTAAAAACAGCCATACACAAAAGAAGAGGCTGCCTCTTAATACTGGTCACTTTATTTTAATTCCCTTAATTGACCAATTTCCTTACATTAATACTGAATAATAAAAGAAATCATTAGATGATAGGTTCTTCTTATCATTAACATACATGTACCTCTATGTCTAATTTCAAAATCAAGACAAATCATAGGCAAAGTTTTATTAAATATATATTCAAAGATATGAAATGATTTTAAAACATCATTATCACATTATATAATACAATTTTTACTTGAAAAAATGGCTCTAATACCTTGTTGTTTCAAAGCATTCTTCAAGCATTGCACCATTCAAATAAAGTTAATGTTTTTCTTCCATTTCATGTTTCCACATATTCTTCTAGGTCTAGATTTCGTTAAAAAACCTGTCATGCAAAACATTGCTGACTTTAAAATCACCATAGTTAATGGCATAAAAATAATTTTTGTTTCATCATGGGACCGTTTATTTGGACTTTTTTTTTTTTTTAGACCAAAAAGTACGATCGTGATCGCAGCAAAAGTTGAGGTTGATTCCTCTTTGTAACAATTTTTAATAACTTTATATTTTATGATGGAAAAGTTATATTCTCTTATTTTAATATGTTCTTAACATTTTGCCTATGTTGTTTCACTTTGAAAAGTTCTGAAAATGGCCTTTTTTTAAAAAAAAGAAATAACGCTTTTGTTTTTAAAATGCCTTTGTTTTCTTCATTTTGGAAGCCATTTGCATTTTTTATATTTAAATTTTAATGGATGTAAATATATTCTATTTAATAAAAAGTATAATGTGTAAAAATTTATACAACATACAGCAAAAATAAAGTGCAAAAATCAAAACAAACAATGCCGTTAAATTTATTGTTTTGAAATCGCGATCGCGAGCTGAAACATGCTCAAAATTTTGTTGTTTTAATTTTTTTTTAAATTACAATTCTAAGTTCGTTATAAGCATAGTATTTTTAATAGATTTTATCATTTTGGGAACCGAAATAGGTTCGTTATAGGGGTATTTCGTTATTCTAAAAATCACAAAGTTCGTTATAACGATGGTATTTTCAATGGAATGGAATTGGGAATCGGCATGGGTTCATTATAAGGGAAGGTTCGTTATATCCAGGGTTCGTATTAGCGGGGTTTTACTGTATTTAAATATATATTTCAATAAAGTATGGCATTTCTGGAAACAATCCCCCAAATGTCAGCAAAATCCACACCTCCATATTTGAAGTGTAGATTATAGACTACAGTTGGCTTCTGAATATCTATTGAACTACGTCTAGTTTTCCTGGTGACTAGCTGTGTTGAAACTGTGTGAAATCAAGAGGCAAGATGGACCACACACTTGTCCTTTTAACTTAATGTGAATACGTTTTTCTATCTGAAGGCAAGTTTGCCCTAGCGAATATTGTTTTATTTGATTTTTCAGTTCCTGTGACATTCCTAGTTGGTTTGGTATAATGGTCTCAATCAAATAAATCTGGATTCTAGAAAGTTATTCAATATGGGTGAAATTTGTGTAGATCTATCTGTGAAAAAATCAAATTGTCTATCTCTTCAAATTGAGATAGACTCTTCAAATTCATAAATTCGGTAGCTTGTGGGAACTAATATTAGCACCAGAATCTCAAAGAACACTTTCAGTTGATGAAGAATCATCCAAAAAAAGGAGATTCGGAGCGAGCGCAAGAAGTAGAAACGACGTTCAAAAAAGTGAAAAAATGCAAGCAAAATAAGTAACAAATTGAGGTGAGAGGGAATCGAGGATGATTCAGCAAGATTCTCACATGATTACCAGGAAACACGACACTGTGTCAGCCTCCCCTGTCCCCCACACCCCTAGTTTACATAGAAACCACTGATAATGGCTTGTGGCCAGGTAACAAGCCGTAACCCAAAGCCACTGACCGTGTCTTGCGGACTGGTAAGGGTTAATAAAGGTAATTGTTGGGTGCATGGAGAAAAGAGATAGTACCTTTGTAATCTTTTCTATTTATTCTTGATATTTGTAAAGAGAAAAACAAATATACTTTTACTAGACGAATGGCCCGGGCAACGCCCGGGTTTTACCCGAGTGCGTATATATTTTAAAAACGTTTTAATTCAAATACTATTCGTTACAATTATAAATTGGCGCCATGGATGTAACTCTTGTGAAACGTCCCGTCCCAAACTGTGTGTTTTTAAAATGTTTTAATTAAAATACTATTCGTTACAATTATAAATTGGCGCCGTGGATGTCTCTCTTGTGAAACGTCCCGCCCCAAACTGTGTGTGTCTTGAAAATATAAAAATAAAAATGTGAATTTTCATAAAGATTTCATCATGTGATTTTTTTTTTTTTGCATTTCACCTACTAAATCGATAGAGATAATTACATTTGCAACATGAACTTAGGTATATTGACTAAATAGAAAACTGCATAGTAATAAAGATCATTTTTTAAAGGCACCATATCGTTTTTTTTTCAATAAAATCGAAACAAAAATTAACGATAAATAACGATAATTGCCTTAAAAAGAAATTGCCTTAAAAAAAAGAAACATTCGCGGTGATTTTGTCTTGCATTCGTTTATACAATTATTACCCGATTAAATGCTTTTATTCAAATACTATTCGTTACAATTATAAATTGGCGCCGTGGATGTCATTCTTGTATAATATATAAATGAGTTTTAAAAATTGTAAAAAAAAAAAAAATGAATCGGCCAGGAATCGAACCCGGGCCGCCCGCGTGGCAGGCGAGCATTCTACCACTGAACCACCGATGGTTATGAAAATTAGAAACGAAGTCGATATAAACGTGGTAATTCTCTTTTATTGACAAAACACGAGCTTTCAGGCAAGAATGCCCTTCCTCAGGTTGCTACTGAGCAGGAAACAGGAGTGCCAAATATATAAGCGAAAGAAATTTACATGATATGAAGAAGTATGGGAAATTTACATACTAAAAAGTAAAAAGCAAAGGATTTACATATTTACAGATGAATCGAGGATATATTTTTTTAAAACTATGGACAAGAAATTAATTTACATGCTATGGAGAGGTATGGGAAAATTGACATACTATTAAAAGGTAAAAAGTAAAAAGCAAAGGATCTACAGATGAATGGACAACAAGAATGAAGAAAAAAGAAAGAGAAAAAAGAGAAAACAAGGGGGCGAAAGGAATGCGAAGGACGAGAACACGGTAGAGCGGGATAAAAGACTAAAAGATTAAGTAGGGGAAGTTCAGCTGGGGGGAATGGCGGGGTAAAACACGGAGTACTGGGGTGGGAGGTCGATTTTACGGTTAAAACTGGGCGTGCAATGAGAAACCAAAGATTCGAGGACTAAGCGCTGATACTTGTTCGCGACGCCCTTGTAAACGCATACAGCGCTGTCCAAATTAAACTAGTGGCGGAATTCTGTGATGTGTTGGCATAAGAGAGACCTGCGATCGTTAGTGCGTATGTTGCGGCTGTTTTCTGATAACCTGGTGCGGATAGATCGGCCGGTTTCTCCGATGTAACATTGTCCGCAATCGAGACAGGGGATTTTGTAAACTGCGTTGGTGGCGGTTAGGGGATTGGTTTTGATCGAACTTTTGGTAATCGGATGGCGTAAGGAAGTATAGAGGGAAGGGGTATTATTAAAATAGGTACGTATTCCGAATTTGCGTAAAAAGAAAGAAATGTCGGAGTTCCTGGCAGAAAACGGGAGAACACAAAGGTCTTTGTTGGGGGGAGGGACTGTTTTGGTGGAATTGGGAGAGTAAAAATGATGACTGATAAAATCATGGGGATAACCGGCGGATGAGAGATGATTGTATACAATGCGCTTCTCATTCTTTTTGAAACGGTCGAGGGAACAATGAGTGTAAATTCGCTTGGAAATGGTTTTAACCGTGGTGATTTTGTGGGAAACCGGGGTGTGGGACTCGAAATGTAAGTAGGAGGGGGCGGAATTTGGTTTACGGTAAACGGTTGTGTGGAAGGTGTGCTCAGTATTTATAATTAAAACATCTAAAAATGGGGGTATGAAGGAACACTTAAAACACGTCTGGTTGAAGACAAGATGTCGGCGCCAACGGGCTAGCTGCAAAGATTTCTTGGAGAGTTGACGCTCATAAAAGGCAATATATTCGAACGTCATGTCTGATCCTAACTTCGAATATATTGCCTTTTATGAGCGTCAACTCTCCAAGAAATCTTTGCAGCTAGCCCGTTGGCGCCGACATCTTGTCTTCAACCAGACGTGTTTTAAGTGTTCCTTCATACCCCCGTCCCTCAGGGTTAAAGACCCAGTGAAAAACCACTACTCTTCGGCCGTCATCCACAGTACCCAAAAACAGCTTCTTTACTCAAGAATCAGGGGTTCCCACGCCATGATACGCTTCTTGCAAAAAACCATTAGAGGTTTACTCTGCCTCCTTTCTTCCAGAACCCACCCTCATGAACTCACCTCCCTTTTACAAACGATCACTGCCCGCGTCAATTCCCAGAACTCTATTATTGATCTCCGCCATCAGAAGAAATTCGAATTCTGGGCCAAGAAATACGGCTTTCCTCTCCATCCCCCGACCCCTTCAAAGGACGCCATCGTCAACCTTACTGACATAAAGTTCTCAGATCCTCAGACCTCCCTGTTGATGAAGGGCCTCAACTTCCGCCTCCCCAGGGAATCTGACCCTCTATATACCATCAGTTGCGTTGAATCCGCTCTACAACATCAATCCCATGCTGATAAATTCCGTATCCGTTCCTTCATCGCCAATACGCTTCAGCCCACCCCCAGGAAATCCTCCCTCAGCCTCAGACGCAACAACCAAGATATCACCGCCCTAAAATCCCTCAAAGCTCAGCACGACATCCTGATCACTAAGTCTGATAAAGGATCCCAAGTTGTAGTACTCAAGGCCCAAGACTACAGACGAAAAATGACAGATATCCTTTCCGATCCTAACACGTTTCACGAGGTCCCACCTAACCAAGTCAAGGACATCGCCAATTCCTACAAAACAGCACTCAGATCACTCAGGCGTACCAAGGGTATCACTCCCGACCAGTTTTTAACTTTCACCTCCAATATTTCCGGTGTCCCCTACATATACGGCCTGCCAAAGACCCACAAACCCGACATCCCCCTCAGGCCCATTGTTGCGTACCACCTCTCCCCCGCTTTTCCGCTAGCAAAGTACCTTTGCACCCTTTTAAAACCTTTGGTCAGCTCTCACAACATCCACTCCGTCAAAGACCCCACTGACTTTATCTCCAGGTTAAGAAACATTCCCCGATCCGACCGTCTTACCATGTCAACCTTTGATGTGACCTCACTACTAGAATTCCACGGCAGTTTTTTCATACAGACGAGGGGCTCTCCAATGGGCAGTCCTCTATCCACAGTCGCTGCTGAGATCGTTATGTCCAACTTGGACCGCTGGATTACGTCCCAAAACTCCTTGGGGATTGAGCTGTGGTCGCGGTACGTCGACGACATCTTCTGCCTCCACCGCGACACGGATCACCTTCCCATTCTTAATTCTCTAAATTCCTATAATCCTGATCTTCGTTTTACACACAATCCGTCACGATTTAATTGCATCCCGTTTTTAGATGTTTTAATTATAAATACTGAGCACACCTTTCACACAACCGTTTACCGTAAACCAAATTCCGCCCCCTCCTACTTACATTTCGAGTCCCAGGCCCCGGTTTCCCACAAAATCACCACGGTTAAAACCATTTCCAAGCGAATTTACACTCACTGTTCCCTCGACCGTTTCAAAAAGAATGAGAAGCGCATTGTATACAATCATCTCTCATCCGCCGGTTATCCCCATGATTTTATCAGTCATCATTTTTACTCTCCCAATTCCACCAAAACAGCCCCTCCCCCCTACAAAGACCTTTGTGTTCTCCCGTTTTCTGCCAGGAACTCCGACATTTTTTTCTTTTTACGCAAATTCGGAATACGTACCTATTTTAATAATACCCCTTCCCTCTATACTTCCTTACGCCATCCGATTACCAAAAGTTCGATCAAAACCAATCCCCTAATCGCCACCAACGCAGTTTACAAAATCCCCTGTCTCGATTGCGGACAATGTTACATCGGAGAAACCGTCCGATCTATCCGCACCAGGTTATCAGAACACAGCCGCAACATACGCACTAACGATCGCAGGTCTCTCTTATGCCAACACATCACAGAATTCCGCCACTCGTTTAATTTGGACAGCGCGGTATGCGTTTACAAGGGCGTCGCAAACAAGTATCAGCGCTTAGTCCTCGAATCTTTGGTTTCTCATTGCACGCCCAGTTTTAACCGTAAAATCGACCTCCCACCCCAGTACTCCGTGTTTTACCCCGCCATTCCCCCCAGCTGAACTTCCCCTACTGCATCTTTTAGTCTTTTATCCCGCTCTACCGTGTTCTCGTCCTTCGCATTCCTTTCGCCCCTTGTTTTCTCTTTTTTCTCTTTCTTTTTTCTTCATTCTTGTTGTCCATTCATCTGTAGATCCTTTGCTTTTTACTTTTTACCTTTTAATAGTATGTCAATTTTCCCATACCTCTCCATAGCATGTAAATTAATTTCTTGTCCATAGTTTAAAAAAAAAAATATCCTCGATTCATCTGTAAATATGTAAATCCTTTGCTTTTTACTTTTTAGTATGTAAATTTCCCCTACTTCTTCATATCATGTAAATTTCTTTCGCTTATATATTTGGCACTCCTGTTTCCTGCTCAGTAGCAACCTGAGGAAGGGCATTCTTGCCTGAAAGCTCGTGTTTTGTCAATAAAAGAGAATTACCACGTTTATATCGACTTCGTTTCTAATATTATTGCGTGGCTACGTCATGTCTGGTTATGAAAATTCCCATCCGTGAGCTTCAGACAAACAAATAGACAGAATAAGGCAAATATATAAGTAGATACGAATGACCCGGGCAACGCCCGGGTTTTACCCGATTAAATGCTTTTATTCAAATACTATTCGTTACAATTATAAATTGGCGCCGTGGATGTCATTCTTGTATAATATATAAATGAGTTTTAAAAATTGTAAAAAAAAAATGCATCGGCCGGGAATCGAACCCGGGCCGCCCGCGTGGCAGGCGAGCCTTCTACCACTGAACCACCGATGGTTATGAAAAATCTCATCCGTGAGCTTCAGACAAACATTCAGAATAAGGCAAATATATAAGTAGATATACGCACTCGGGTAAAACCCGGGCGTTGCCCGGGCCATTCGTCTAGTAATATATAAATGAGTTTTAAAAATTGTAGAAAAAAAAAAAAAAATGCATCGGCCGGGAATTGAACCTGGGCCGCCCGCGTGGCAGGCGAGCATTCTACCACTGAACCACCGATGGTTATGAAAAATCCCATCCGTGAGCTTCAAACAGACAAACAGACAGAATAAGGCAAATATATAAGTAGATGATGAAATTATTTTTATTTTAATAATGAAATTAAAGCAGAAAAATAAAAGATATTATTCTAACATATTTACAATCAGGAAACCAACTAACCTGAGAGCATCTAGCTTCTCAGCAAAAACTATTATTTTCTTTTTAACCAACAAAACATATCATATGCAAATCCCTATTGTAGATTAATCTGGCACAAGAATTTACATATATAACTCTTGGATTTCAACAAGCAATATTTTAAATATACAAAATTAAAAATACAAATTTTTAAACATTGTAATTTACACATAATAAAGATTTTAACATTTAATAAAGACAATGGAAGTTTAAACATTTAACATAAAGATGATCACATCCAACAGTAATCCAAAAAAAAAAAGGGAAGTTTCACATTTCTTAGCTTGAGCATTTTAGCAATTTGCCCATATAAAAGATTTCTGTGACGCAGGATCTTCAAAGTCAATTTTGTCAACAATCCCTGTCCTGTGAATGATTGTCCCATCTTTGACTCTGTCAAAAAGAGCTCCAACAGTTTTGTCCTTTTAGGAGGTGCCACTTTATAGAATTGTGTTGTGAAGTCTTTTTAGACGTATCTTCTATTTTATTCTTCATGTGGTTACATCTCTACCAAAGAGATTTGTCATTTCACCCTGTCCATTGAGCAAATCAATTCTTAATGTAACTTACAGTGTAAGGAATCCTAAAATCAAATTTGTGACCATGGCTATACAGAGACTCATCTTCCCTAAGTCTGAAATCAGTTTTCCTCCTCCTAAATGAACTCAAAGGAGTTCCATCTGCCACAGTGTTTGGTTCAGGTTTCTGAAATCACCATATCATAATATCATGTCACCGGTGTCACCGGGTCACCGGTTCCATTTAGCGTACCAGCACAATCTGTTAATTCTACTGCTCAGTTGGTCCATGGCTACTTAGTTGAGAAGCTACACAATACACCTATCCCCCGATTTACACGGTAGATACGTTCCTGAGAAAAACGTGTAAATCGAAAATTAAAAATTTTAAAGTCAAAACCGTGTAAATCGAAAAGCTTGCAGAAAATGCATAATTTTGCTATTTAACAGCTGTGATTTTTTTCAATATTTTTAGGTGTACACAGAAATAAAAATAAAATGCATTGATAGGGTAAAATATGTAATATATTACGGAAACACTGTTTTTTATATAAATACAATACATACATAAACAGAAGAACAAAAAATAAAACCAAAGGTGTTTTATTATCCTTCATCACTGTCAGAAATTACTCTCATTCTTTTTTTCGGAATCGAAGGTTCGAATTCACTTTCATCACTTGAAGTTATTTGTTTCCGATTCGATGTTTGAAGCAGAAATATTTACATTATGAGAGATATGGTAATAAAATCGGTTATTAACAATTGCTTTGAATTTTTTGTAAGATCTTTGTAAACTTCTTCATATTGAGCCAAGCAGCAATTTATGTCACGTTGGAATCGTAAAGCCCTTTCAACGTTTGTGTCATTTTGCATAAAATGGTTACCCAGCTTTCTTCCCAATGCGAGTCCTTCACGGATGACTTTAGCAGTGAATGTTACTGGTACTAATTCCTCTTCATCAGATTTGTCAGACTCACTTTCTCAAAATAAGTTAACTAAATCATCCTCACTTAGTTCTTTATCAGCCATTAACTCTGCGATATCACCATCAGTAAAATCATCAAAACCTTCTCCGCCCAATGAATGCGCCATCTGTACTATCTGCGAATATTCATTTAACTTTAAATGGAATGTTCATTTTTGACTACATTTGGCCACAATTTTTTCCAACAGCTATTGAGTGTTGTTTGCTTAATCGCAGTGTATGATAAGGTGATATGCTTAACACAGTCTAACATTGTAAAATTTTTCCAAGCACCAATAACTGTTAAAGATTCATTGTTCTCCATTTGTTCCAAAATAATATATGTAAAGGCTCGTTTTATGTACAAAGCTTTAAAAGTAGAAATTATGCCTTGGTCCAATGGTTGTAATAACGAAGTTGTATTTTTTGGTAAAAATGTTACTTTAACGTTCTCATATTCTAGATCTTTTAGGTGACCCGGCGCATTGTCAATTAACAAAAGCATTTTAAAAGGCAATCCCTTTGAACTTAAATATTTTTGGCATCTGGGATAAAACATTCATGAAACCATTCAGTAAACATTGCAGCAGTAACCCACACTTTCTTATTAGCCCTCCAATAAACGGGAAGATTATTGATGTTTACTCCTTTAAAGGGGCACGGGGCATTTTTGATTTGTTAATCACTAATGGTTTCAAAATATAATCTCCTGAAGCATTGCTACAGAAAAGAATTGTTATGCGATCTTTTACTGCTTTATGACCACTAGCCGATTTATAAAATTTTGAGACATAAGTCCTTACAGGCATTTTTTTCCAGAATAACCCTGACTCATCAGCATTGAAAACCTGATCAGGGGTGTATGAATTGTCGTTAATAATGCTGGATATTCTTGGGCTGCATATATGTCACCATAAGCCAGTTCACCTTTTAATTTTACGCTGTGTAAAGAATGTCTTATTTTAAATCTTTCAAACCAGCCATGACTTGCCAAAAAATTTGGCATCTTTTCAGTTGAAGAAGAAGATGGCAAAGCTCTACAATTTTTTTGTAAATTCGTAATGCTTTATTTGTTATAGCGCTCGTATCAATGGGTACTCTTTTTTTGTGTTTGATCTTCTATCCAAAGCATTAACGCTTGCTCCATTTTTTCCATTGCGATATTACTTGTGTATGATGTTGTACCCATACTCGTTGTATTGCCAGCTGCAACATTCTTTCTAATTGTGTTTTCATTTGTTCTAATAGTTCTTATTGTAGCTTCGTTCATGCTATATGATTTTGCAACATCTACTACTCTATCTCCCTTTCGTAAGCGATCCAAAATTTCGATTTTAGTTTCTAAAGAAATAACTTTTCTTCTAACTTAATAAGCCTATCATTTTTTTTTTTTAATATATGTTAATTTGGCTGTGATTAAAGTAAAATTCAGAGGGAAAAATGCGGGAAATTTTGGAGGGAAAATTAAAAACTTTTATTTTTTAAAAAATATTTTATATTATAATTTTTATTCAAATTAAAATGTTTTATTTTTTATTTTAATTAAACCTATTTGGTAAATTGCCATCATTTCCCTCCAAAATATCCCGCATTTTTTCCCGCGATAAAAACAAAAAAAAAAATTATTTGGAAAACCGTGTAAAAGCGAAAACGTGTAAAACAAGTACTGTGTAAATCGGGGGATAGGTGTACTTATATCGCTGCCAACTTTTCTACTCTCAGCAGTTTACTCAGGGTCATTTTCATGCCGGCGCGCATACAAAGTTGGTTTGATCAAACACCAAGTTACTCTTCTATACACCAGTGGTGCTCTCAATGGTGTTCTGGCCCTCAGACTGGTTAAATTCATGAAAATATAATTTGCAGACCTGCATATAATTTAACAAATAACTTCACTAGGTATAAAAAATATTTTCTCAAAGTTAATTGTAACATAAATAAAAAATTCTATATTCTAAATTCCAAAATTGAAGCATTAATGAAAAAATATAATTACAAAATTTATTAATACAGAGTAAAACCCCGCAAATACAAACCCTGGATATAACAAACCTTCCCTTATAACGATCCCTCAGCGATTCCCAATTCCATCCCATTGAAAATACCATCGTTATAACGAACTTTGCGATTTTTAAAATAACGAACTACCCCAATAACGAACCTATTTTCGGTCCTAAAATGATAAAATCTATTAAAAATACTAGGCTTAAAACAGACTTAAAATTGTGATTAAAAAAAAAAATTAAAACAACAAAATTTTGAGCCTGTTTCAGCTCAGGGATCGCGATTTCCAAACAAAAAATTAGCGCCATTGTTTGTTTTCATTTCCATTCTATTTTTGCTGTATGTTGTATAAATTTTTACACATTATACTTTTATTTAATAGAATATATTTGCATTCGACAATTTTGAAATAGAAGAAAAATACAAATGGCTTCCAAAATAAAGAAAAGAAACAAAGAATGGCGTTCTAAAAAAAATAAACATGGCAGCATGCCATTTTAGAAGCATTCTATATCAAGTTTAACCTAGGCTTAATAAAAATTCCAAATAATTTTAAAGCCAGAAATGGTTTGAATTACAGGTTAAAAACAAAATTTAATATACACTTCAGAAGAATATGTTGAAACTGGAATTGGAAGAAGAAAAAAAAAAAAAATAGTTCCGCCAACCCGTGTCTCATGGGCCACAAACAAATCGACTTATAAATTCTCAAAAACTACCACTACAGTTCCATTTTTAGAATGGAATTCTTGTTAGGTATATGACTCATTCAGGGTTCGCGGATATTCCCCTGGCCGGCCGTTTTACCACCGATTTTGTGTTTCAAATTGACGTTTTTTAATTTGCAATTTCACCGATAGCGCTATCGTATCAACATGTTTCGCGTCCGATTTTTCTGAATTGGATACTTTTGATTCATCTTCAATTGATTCAGAATACACGGAGCTTTATTCCTTTGATAGAAATAATGGTATTTTAAGACAATTCTGATTTTCAAATTTTACTTTTCACTTTCAAACAACAAGGTATTAGAGGCACTTTTTCAAATAAATTTAGTATTATATTATTTGAGAAAGATGTTCTAAAATACTCTTATACCTTTTAAATATATAATTAATATTTTTTTTTTCCTGGGGGATTTGGCTTAATTTTAAAAATAATACATAGGTTTATATATAAGCATGTATGCTAATGATAAGAAGAACCTAATATCAAATGACTACAAAGTAAAAAAAATGGCCAAACCGTGGCTATAGTGAACCAAAAGCTCTGTCCCATTGGGGTTCACTATAGGAGGGTTTTACTGTATTATATAAATAAGAATATTTTTTAAAGCTGATAGGTAAAGATCCTCAAGGCTGTGTCAAAATTTATTGGTGCTGGACCAGCAGTTGAGAATCTGTGTTTAGACTAAGAAGTCCTGGCAACCAGACAGGTGTTACATAGCATCAATGAATAAACAGTGAGTGTCAAGATATATTTTGACCACCCTCACACTTTCAAATATATATATATATATATAAAGTTTTTGAGGGACTTCGAAATATATATAGGGTCTAAAAATTGTCTTTTTTTTTTTCTGTTACTAGTTATATATTGGTCCATCTTCCCATCAAATAGGCTGATGAAAACTCCTCAATGTCTCTTCCTCATTCCTCTCTTCTTCTTGTGAGTTGGGTTGTCTGTCTGGAGGATTGGGGTCCACTTGATTCTGGGTTGATCTCTACCCTTACTGATCTAGAGTAGAGAAAAGACAAAAATAATAATAAAAAATATATATATAGCCTCCATGTAGTGGCCATGTATAGTTTTCAACATAATAATTCCATTTGTATATGTGATATTTACATTTTGATTTGCATAACTGACCTTGTATGCTGACTGTTCAGATTAGACTGGCACCTCCTGAGCACAGCCACCCCCTCTATCAATGCCTGGCTTAAACCCATTGACCGCTTCACCGTGTCAGCCAGAAAACTCCAGAAAGAGACCAACCAGAGAGTGTGCACCATCATTGCCTGCCTCATGGTGGAAGCTTTGGATGTGCCCAATATCCACATGCCTGTCAAGGTAACAAGGCATATTATACAAGGATTGCTACTGAGATACTATAAAACTTTACCTTAATGAACTATAGGGATATAGCAAACCTCCCATATAATAAACCTAAAATAATCCTTAATTCCATTCATTGGAAAATACTAGGGGTATAACACACTTTAAATAACAAACTACAAGATCTGTCCATCAATTTCCCAAATAAGAAAAATAATGAGACTGAGAAAAAAATGTATTATCATTTTCAAAATAAACATAAGGTAATAAGACCAAATCCAAATAAATAAATAGTTTGTGACGTTTCAGTAACAGCGTTGTTACTGAAACGTCAAACACTATTTTTCTATTTGGTCTTAGATACAAAAGCCTTTTAATTAAACATATATAAATGAAAAAATAATAGAAAAAATAAAAAATAAGTGGGTCAGGTGATAATATTGAAAATAAAGAGAGCATATCCTGAAAACGAGCACATGTGCTTTTTAGATGGCAGAGCGCCATCTAGTGGAGCAAAAATAAACTAAACATTTATTTAACTTGCTCCTTGATATTTGGCCAACCCAATTTTTTGATAAATCAAGAAAAGCCATCCACGAACACGTTTCGCGCTGTTGGCGCTCGTTAGCGTGGAGTAGGCTGTACCACTGCGCTTTGCCATCTAAAAAGCACATGTGCTCGTGGTCAGGATATGCTTTCTTTATTTTTAATATCAACACCTGACCCACTTATTTTTTATTTTTTTCTATTGTTTTTTTCATGTGTTAAGCGTATTTATGCAAATTTGACCTTAAATACCCATTTCTTTGTTTCTCAAGAAGCCTCTGCGACCAAAAATATTTTTGGTCACAGTGGTACAGCCTGCTCCACGCTGACGAGTGCCAACAGCGCGAAATGCATTCATGGATGTCTTTTCTTGATTTATCAAGAAATTGGGTTGCCAAATATCACGGAGCAAGTTAAATAAACATTTAATTTATTTTTGCTCCACTAGATGGCGCTCTGCCTTCTAAAAAAAGGACATGTGCTCGTGATCAGGATATACTTTCCTTATTTTTACATATATAAATATAGAAGCAATGGGCGCTTCTCCCGTCAAAATCTGACGCCATCTATTGACAGTCGCCGCAACTAGCGGCCTCGGGTCGGTCACAAAGCCACAACACCAACTTTGGCAAACTGAGAAGTTGGTGTTGTGGCTTTGTCACCGACCCGAGACCGCTAGTTGCGGCGATGGTCAATAGATGGCGTCAGATTTTGACGGGAGAAGCGCCCATTGCTTCTATGGATTAATTTCCTCCTGGCAAATTTTCCATATATAAATATATATAAAGCTGGACAACACGTGAAGTAAGATAAGTTTCTTTTAATAAACGAAATGCAAGCTTTCGGGCAAAAGCCCTTCGACAGGCAAAAATATAACTATATTAAGAAAAATAACAATTTATATATGTTAATCTTAAAAGAAGACCATTTTTTGAAAAATAAATAATAAATCTGCAGTCTGAAACTACGAGACGGCGCGTGGTTTGGGCTATTGAAATAAACTAAGATGTTACAGGTGTTTCAGCCAAGAAAACACCATATATATCAGGAATTTCTATCTTTCTATTTATGCTATTGTGTTTGTGTGAGACTATGGATTCCAACACCAATCGTTGGTGTTGGTTGTGGATATGTCTATAGTGGATTACTGGATGGTTAACATCGAATGTGTGTCCTGTAGATGCTATGTGTTGGTGGATGAGGGATTTGGGGTCTTTGTTAGTTATATTGCGGGAATGCTCTGTCATTCTGATGGCTACAGTTCTACCTGTCTCACCCACATATGTGGCAGAGCATTGCTCACATGAGACAGAGTAGACTGCTCCTGTACTTTGAAGGGGGCTGGGAGGAATGTCTGCTTTAGTTATGGGATGTCTGAGGTGTGTGGATATGTTATTGGTGTTGCTGAAAAAGGTCTGGATGCCATGGGTTTTAAGAATTAACTATTAATTGTTAAATAATAATCACTATAAAATATTTCCATTTTGAACATCTAAAAGCGGCTAAGTTCAAACTGGCTTTTGTTTTATTTATTCCATAAAATAAAGAAAGCTGGTTATAAAGAGAGAATGTGATTAAATCCTATTTCTGGGAATAAACCTTCAATTTAAAAGTTATTATTTTTTTTAGTAGGATGAGAACATTATAACAGTTAGATCTTTTAAACACATCCCCTTGTTTTGGGGATAAAACGTGTCGATGACTAGTTGAATTGTGTCTCATATATTTAAAAGTGAGTCCATTCAACCTATAATAGTGGTTTTAACTGGGAGGATTCACCGCTGATGTGCCAAGCCTTCCTAATATATATTTTTTGGGATTATGGAATATTTTTTACCATAGAATTTTAGAGAAAAATTATTTAGAGTAATTTGTCCTGAAATTGTTTCTCCATATACAGTAAAACCCTGCTAATACGAACCCTGGATATAGCGAACCTTCCCTTATAACGAACCCACGGCGATTCGCGATTCCATCCCAATGAAAATACCATCGTTATAACAAACTTTGCAATTTTTTAAATAACGAACTACCCCTATAACGAACCTATTTTCGGTCCTAAAATGATAAAATCTATTAAAAATACTAGGCTAAAAACGGACTTAAAATTGTGATTTAAAAAAAAAATTAAAACAACAAAATTTTGAGCCTGTTTCAGCTCACGGATCGCAATTTCAAAACAAAAAATTAGCGGCATTGTTTGTTTTCATTTCCATTCTATTTTTGCTGTATGTTGTATACATTTTTACACATTATACTTTTATTTAATAGAATATCTTTGCATTGGACAATTTTGAAATAGAAGGAAAAATACAAATGGCTTCCAAAATAAAGAAAAGAAACAAAGAATAGTGTTCTAAAAAAAAAAAAATCAGTGGCAGCATGCATTTTAGAAACGTTCTATATCAAGTTTAACCTAGGCTAAAAAATAATTCCAAATAATTTTAAAGCCAGAAATGGTTTGAATAACAGGTTAAAAACAAAATTTAATATACACTTCAGAAGAATATGTGGAAACTGGAATTGGAAGAAGGAAAAAAAAAATAGTTCCGCCAACTCGTGTCTCATGGGCCACAAACAAATTGACTTATAAATTCTTAAAAACTACCACTACTGTTCTATTTTTAGAATGGAATTCTTATTAGGTATATGACTCATTCAGGGTTTGCAGATATTCCCCCTGGCCGGCCGTTTCCCTACCGATTTGGTGTTTGCAAATTGGCGTTTTTCATTCGCAATTTTACAGATTGCGCTATCGTATCAACATGTTTCATGTCCGAATTTTCTGAATGGGATACTTTTGATTCATCCTCAATTGATTCAGAATACACGGAGCTTTATTCCTTTGATGGAAATAACAATATTTTAAGACAATTCTGATTTTCTAATTTTACTTTTCCTTTTCAAACAACAAGGCATTAGAGGCATTTTTTCAAATAAATTTAGTATTGTATTATTTGAGAAAGATGTCCTAAAATACTCTTATACCTTTCAAATATATAATTAATAATGTTTTGCCTGGGGGATTTGGCATAATTTTTATATAATACATAGGTTTATATATAAACATGTATGCTAATGATAAGAAGAACCTATTATCAAATGACTTCTTTTAATATTCAGCATTACTGTAAAGAAATAGGTCAATTTAGGGAATTGAAACAAAGTGACCATTATTAAGTGTCTGCCTTTTCCAGTTTGTATGGCTGTTTTTTAATTATACGGTCTAAAAATTTAGAAAAGTTAAAAAAAATCGCCAAACCGTGGTTATAGTGAACCGTGGCTCTAGTGAACCGTGGCTCTAGTGAACCGTGGCTATAGTGAACCGTGGCTATAGTGAACCGTGGCTCTAGTGAACCAAAAGCTCTGTCCCATTGGGGTTCACTATAGAGGGGTTTTACTGTAATTAATTATATTGAACTATGAATCTTTCTTCTTTTTTTTTTTTCAAATTTTGACAGTGATGATGTACAGTTTGGATTATAGGTAAGAATCACAAGGTAACAGGGCCAAATCCTAAAAATAGGTACAATTTGAATTATAAATTAGCAACATATATAGGTAACAAGTCCAAATCTATTTCTATAAATTGCGAGTGATGTTTTTGTAATTGTGTTGTTACTAACATATCGCACACAATTTGTTGATTTGGATTTGGTCTTGCCACTCCCCCCCCCCTTATGTTTCTAAATTTGTATGTGGTTTCTGAAACCATGCTGTTACTGAATCATTCTTTATTTTTACTTATTTAGATTTGATTTTGTTACCTTATAACATTTGAAATAGATAAGTATTTCAAATATACTGTAAGTTATTTATCATTTTAAGAAATTATTAAAGAAATAATGCTAAGAAATATTGTGGTACCACATATTATGTTTAAACTTGATTTAAGAGTGTTTGCAACAATTACAAAATGTTACCTCTGCATTATGTGTGAGGTTTTGCATTATGAGCCTACCATGATGGTTGCCCGCCCTCCATTTCCACCTTTCACTACAGGAATGTGGACAATTTTCTCCTGCAGAGATTTCAGTTTGTATACATGACTTGTGCAGCCAACACCATATGAACGAATAAATGTGGGAGCTATAAATAAGAATTTTAATAATTATATGATTACTGTAATTGTAATATAATACTGGGTGTATTATAGTATTTGCAGGAAGTTATGGAAGTGATCTCTCTGGAGAAGAGGAGGAAGAAAAGTCTGTGGAATCTTTCAACTTAAATGAGATTCGAGAGGTGTGCAAGATTTTTATTTTAAAATTACAACTCAAATATAAGTCTGTAGCTTTGCAAGCATTGGATTTGTTCACTGATAATGTAATGTCACATTTCTGTAGAAAATCAAGAAGAGGCAACAGTCATTGAACCAGTTCCCTTATAAAGTTGCCTAAACATAAAATGTTATAAAATAACCATTTTCTGTCATCTCTCCCTACCACCATCAGTAATCTTAATGTAATGTAAAGTACAGTTTATTGATGTTTTTTACATAATATTTTGTACATTAATAACTGTATATCAATAATTATTTTTAAGTAATGGAACAAATTACAGTAAAACCCTCTATAGTGAACCCCAATGGGACAGAGCTTTTGGTTCACTATAGCCACGGTTCACTATAGCCACGGTTTGGCTATTTTTTTTTTTTACTTTTAAAATTTTTTAGAAGGTATAATTAAAGGACGGCCATACACACAAGAAGAGGCTGCCTCTTAATAGTGGTCACTTTGTTTTAATTCCCTTAATTGACCAATTTCATTACATCAATACTGAATAATAATAGAAATCATTTGATGATAGGTTCTTATTATCATTAACATACATGTACCTCTATGTCTAATTTAAAAGTCCAAGACAAATCCTAGGCAAAGTTTTATTAAATATATAAAATGATTTTAAAACATCATTATCACATTATATAATACAATGTTTACTTGAAAAAAATGGCTCTAATTACTTGTTGCTTCAAAGCACTCTTCAAGCATTGCACCATTCAAATAAAGTTAGTGTTTTTCTTCCATTTTATGTTTCCACATATTCTTTTAGGTCTAGATTTCGTTTTTTTTAACCAGTCATGCAAAACATTGCTGGCTTTAAAATCAGCATAGTTAATGGCATAAAAATATTTTTTGTTTCATCACAGGACCGTTTATTTGGGCTTTTTTTTTTTTAGCCCTAAGATGTACGATCACGATCGCGAAAAAAGTTGAGGTTGATTCCTCTTTGTAACAATTTTTAATATTTATATTTCATTTTTTATAATAGAAAAGTTATATTCTCTTATTTTAATATGTTCTTAACATTTTGCCTGTGTTGTTTTACTTTGAAAAGTTCTAAAAATGGCCTCTTTTTTTTTTTTTTTTTTTAAGAAATAACGTTTTTGTTTTTAGAATGCCTTTGTTTTCTTTTTTTTGAAGCCATTTGCATTTTTTATATTTCAAATTTAATGGATGCAAAGAGATATTCTATTTAATAAAAAGTATAATGTGTAAAAATTTATACAACATACAGCAAAAATAAAGTGCAAAAATCAAAACAAACAATGCCGCTAAATTTATTATTTTGAAATCGCGATCCGCGAGCAGAAACATGCTCAAAATTTTGTTGTTTTGAATTTTTTTTTTAATTTACAATTTTAAGTTCGTTATATGCACAGTATTTTAAATAGATTTTATTATTTTGGGACCGAAAATAGGTTCGTTATGAGGGTAGTTTGTTATTATAAAAATCGCAAAGTTCGTTATAACGATTGTATTTTCAATGGAATGAAATTGAGAATCGGTGTGGGTTTGTTATAAGGGAAGGTTCGTTATATCCAGGGTTCGTATTAGCGGGGTTTTACTGTATCTGCAATTAAATGGGAAATTTTGCTCTACAGTAAGAGTATTTTTGATTATGAGCCTGACTATGGAACAAATTAGGTTAGCAATTTGTGGTATCACTGTATTTGAAACTTCCAAATCTAGTTTAGAATATTTGTGCATTTATATGTTTTATGAAGTATAAATGCTGGGATATTTATTCTAAAACTTTTTTTTATACCAAATGTTTATAACCTTTGAGATTGGTGTGTATTTCAGAGTAAATATCTTTCACACAAGCTGACTCCATTTGCCAAGACTCTGCAAGAAGACCCATCTTGCCAGCTCCTGGTAGTTTTGAAGCGCTACCTCATTCAGCAGTCTGACATTGAGAGCCTGGAGGCCAACATTATCCCAGAAGTGGCCCCACCCCTGAAGACCCTGCATCGTGGCCTGATGGCCCTCAGCCGACAGTGGAAGAATATACTATACATGCCCCTGCTGGTGGAACAGAACATGAGGTTCAGGAAGAACATTAACCCCATCTCTTTTGCCCTCCCTTGCCAGGATACAGCCAAGGGATTCCTGGATGACGGGGAGAAGTTGTCATTGGATGAATGTTTGGAGGTGACTGATGAAACCACCAACTTGCTCAGTGCTGAGGGAGGTTCTCTGGCCATTGGCGGCCTCTTGCAATCTGATTCAGCTATGATGAAAAGTTTCTCAAGTCCTGAGACAGGTTCAAGTGAGAGCCAGAGACAAGAGGATGAAGGACTTAGCTTTGGATCTAGCAACTTCAAGACAAAGAAGAAACTCCTGAGGTATCCCCCTTTGAATACCCGTGCTAGTGTAGCCTTTCCTCTCCTTTCTGGGCCCCTAGACTCACCTGGGAGATATTCTGGCATGGTGCCATCAGGATTTCTTGTTCCTCAGTACAGTCAACTTGCATATGCCATGCGGCTACAAAGAAATGACAGTAAACATAGCCTCAAGTCCACCACTTGGAGCTTATCAAGTAATGATCCCAACATTCACTCTGCATCCTTCCACGGCACCCCCCGGCGCTACAAGGAGGAGCACAATGGCAACGAGGACCTGTACAATTGGATGGCTAGGCAGCAAGACTACCTTCGACATGGAATTCCCTCCCAGAAGCTCAGCCAAACTAAGCAGGATTCCAAGATGAACACAGGAACTGTCACCTCAGATAACAGTGTGGATGGAGATGTGGATGGGTTCTATCCTTACTCCACCACCATGCCTGGAATACAGCTGGCAGATGCACAATTCATATTCAACCCCCTTCTGGCCAGCCTAGGTGTGGCTCATCAGAAGTTTGGGCCTATCCTGACCTCAGCCATTGGGCCCAAGCTAACTGGCTTGGGCACAATTGACCTCCTCAAGATGGACATTGTGGAGAGTGAGTATTACAACTCCAATCGCTACAGGAAGAAAGTGCACAGGTCCAGTACCCATGGAAAATTTTTCATTGACACTAGTATGGAGACTCCAGCTTTTATCTGTGATACCTTTTCTATTGATTTTGAAATGCTCACCACTGAAGCAGGCTTCAGCATGAATGAGTCTCAGAATACCACCACCCCACTTATTTATGGCACCTATCCCAAAATGAAAACTAGGATGGTAAACCTGGAGATGAATGCCAACTTTATAGCCCAGCAGGTTAATATGCCCCTGCTGCGGCTGCTCCACCAGTTCTCCACCATGTATGAGAACATCAGGGAGACCCAACTTGAGCTGAAAGCAAATCGACCCAGTTCCCTAAAAGAACCTCCCAAAGTGCCACCACCCACCATGTTCAGCCCCAGCAAGAGCAAGCACCACAGCCCCAAAGGTTCCAACTCCAGTGAGATGACTAGCCCAAAGCGGCCATCCACTCTCCCAGCCAACTCAGGGAAACTGATGGTAGACCGGCCTGGCAGCCCCATGAGCCTGGCTCTCAGTGAGTCTGTAGTGATCGATATTCCAGATAAGTCCAACTCCCCAGACCCAGGAAAGGAACCTCGCTGCTGGCGCACCATGGTTTACCTCCTGGACCTCTATGACACCATGCCTGAAACTAAGACTGTGGCAGAGAGGTGAGTTCTGAAAAATTTCTATGAAAAATTCTAACTATAAGTGTTGTTGTTGTTGTTGTTGTTTCTTATCCCCTTGTGTAAAGATTACACGAATTCCATGAGTTCATGCTCCTCGAGCTGTTTTATGATGAGCAGCGGCCTCTCCCAAAGGTCCTGTTTAGTGCATCTAATGCAAGCCAAAATGTGTTCTGGAGCTGCAGGTGACAAGCTACATTTTGGGCAAGTGGGGTAGATTTTGTTATTATTTTCTATCTTCAATGGTTTGAGATGGCCTGTTCTAAATCTTGTTAGTGTTGTTTGATGCTGTCTATTTCTGATGTTTAGAGCTCCTCCTGGGTTCACTCCACTGTACCAACTGTGCTTAGGTGGGATCCTCCAGTTCTTGTTTATTTTTGTTTTGGCTACTGTTTCTATTTCTTTAAAAGTAAGTTTATTTTTCTGTGGCAAGGGTTCTTTTGTGCCTTTTTTCGCTAGAACATCAGCAGCTTCATTGCCTTCAATTCCAACATGTGAGGGTATCCATTGAAGGTGAATTTTTGAGGTTTTTGAGAGTTTTTGGAGATAACCAATTATGTTCCTGCTTACTTTGTCTCTGAGTTCCCCTGTGTGACTCAAGTGTTGTATGGCACTTCTACTATCAGTAAGAATCCAGATATCTTGATAATTAGTATTTCTGATGGATTTTAAGGCTTCATAGATGGCTATAAGTTCTGATCTGAAGACTGAGCAAAAATCTGGGTTTCTTCTGTTCATTTTCTCAATGCCATTTGTAGTTTTGATGAGACAGCCACTGCCAGTGTGTCCCAACTCATCTCTGCTACCATCGGTATAAATAGTTATTGCATTTTTAGGAATGTTATTAATTATTTCTAATGATAATTGTTTTAAGTATTCTGGATTTTGGTATTGTTTGTTGGTGGGTTCATTTAAAGTGTCATTAAAAATAACATTTTGTAGTGGTTCGCATGGAGAAATTTTTTCTGCTAAATAATTTTTTTCTACTTTAAATTTTAAAAATCCATTTCTTTTGGCCAGGTGGAGAGGACCTTCTTTTTTGAGTCTTAGATTGGATTCCCAATTAAGTATGTAATTGGAAGTTCTGTGTTTGTTTCCATAACTCTTGATTTTGTTTATATATTTTGGCAGATTGTAGCTTCTTCTATCCTTTAAGGGCATAATGTCTGCCTCGTAAAGTACAATATCATTAGGGCAGGTATTTCGAAGACCTGTAATAATTCTAGCTGCACTTAGTTGTATCCTTTCCAGTGATTTTAGATTTGTTTCAGATGCTGTACCATAGATTTGATATCCATATTCCAGGATAGGTCTAATTAGAGACGTGTAAGTTAATTTTAGTGTGGTTGCATCGGCTCCCCACTCTCTTCCTGAAATATATTTCAGGATTTTTAGTCGGTCTCTTCCTTTTCTAATAACTTCTTCAATATGTTTACTGGAGTTAATTTCTGGATCCAGGGTGTAGCCAAGATATTTAGGATGTTTATTATATTGTAATTGTTGTTCTTTCAGAATAATTTTTGGCCTTATTTTGTATAGTTTCTTATCGGTAGTAAAAAGACAGGTTTCAGATTTTTGGGGGTTAAATTCTAATTTATGTTTATTAGCAAATTTTTCTAGGTGGAGAAGAGTCTTGTTCAAATCCCTTTCAGCTTTTTTCCAGTTAGGGTTACTGCTCCATAGAATAATGTCATCAGCGAAAAGTCCAATATTGGTTTTATGTGAAATTTTTTCTTCTATGCCTGCAATAAATAGGGTGAAGAGAGTTGGGCTAAGGACTGATCCTTGTGGTAATCCTTGGTACAATTTGAAGGTTTTAGATAGAGTTCCATTATATTTGACCCTGATGTATCTATTTTTAAGGAAATCATTTATCCAAGTGATAGCTTTTCCATCAATTTTGAAATGCTTGTATAATTTTGTAATCAACTTGTTTTTCCATACTTTACCAAAAGCTTGTGTAAGGTCTAAAAAAGCAGCTATGGTGTGGCTAGTTGGTTTTCTGTTTTGTGCATCTTTTACCTTTTGTGTGAAAAATAAGAGTTGGTCTATTGTCCCATGTCCTTTCCTAAATCCATATTGTTCTTCTGGTAAGAGATTTCTTGTGTCAAGGTGGTAGGTAAGTCGTCTGAGTATAATTTTTTCCATTAATTTGCAGCAAATACTTGTGAGGGAGATAGGTCGGTAGTTTTTTGGGTCATCAGCAGATTTGTCAAGTTTTTTAATAGGAATTACTGTTGCAGTTTTCCAGTCTTGAGGCAATTTTCCAGTTTTCCAGGAGTTATTGAAAATATCAAGAAGTATTTCTTTGCCATTTTTGCCCAAGTTTGATATCATTTGGCCATGGATTCCATCTGGCCCAGGAGTCTTGTTTAGGTCAGTGTTTTCTAATGCATAATCTAGCTCTTTCATATTGATTTTTTCATGGAAAATATTATGAGTGCTGGTGAAATTTTTACAGTCATGAATAATCTTTCGGGCCTTTTTTTCAACTTTCTTATCTTTTATTTCGAATTTGATTTTACTACTTATTTGATATGAATTACCTAAAAGATTAGCAGCATTTTTGTCATTAGTTGCTGGGGTACCATCCGTATTCTTAATCATATTTGTGTTTTCAGTTTGTGGCTGGGCTCTGTCAATTTGTTTTGCCAAATGCCAAAGTTTTGTATTCGGGTTTCTTGGGTTCAGGTTTTCACAAGTTTGTTTCCATTTTTCCCTTTTCATATTTACGTATAACCTTTTTATTTTTGCATTCACAATGTTCAGTTCAGTTCTACAATTTGTTTGATTTTGGGTGCACTTTTTTTGTAGTTCATTTCTTTTAGTTATAAGTGTTTGAATATCTTTTGCCTGGTGTGTATAATTTGGAATCCATTTCTTAATATTACCTCTTGGTATTGAAACTTTGGCTGCTTTAATAATGGTGTTTTTGAAAGATATCCAATTTTGTTCCAGATCTTTTATTCTAGTGGGTGCTTTTCTAAAGTCTTCATTGGTGTTTTTCTGGTAAAGATTCCAATTAGCCTTTTTGAAGTTCCAGAATTTTTCTTTAATTGAGCTGGTTTTGGTCTTGGTGCTAATTTCTATCAAAATAGGCAAATGATCACTTCCAATACTTTTTAATATTTGCCATTTGCATTTGTGGAAAATGTCAGGACTGGAGAAACTTATATCAAGTGCTTGTGCAGTATTATAGCTGTAGGAATGGTGGGTGGGATTCCCATCATTTAAGCACATGAAGGCATTGTCGTCAAATATGTTTGAAAGTATTTTGCCTCTTGGGTTTGGCATGGAACATCCCCATAGTTGATGTTTGGCATTAAGGTCACCTACAATAATTGTGTTGTCTGTAAGAAATTGAGCCATTGTTCCATCGTCAATAAGTTTATTGTTTGGTGGGTGATACATATTGAATATGTTGATGGTTTTGTTTTGACTGAGGTAGACTTTGATACCTTGGGCTTCGAGGTCTGATGTGTTTGGAATATTAATGGCTATGTCTTCATAGTACAAATTCTTGATTAAAAATGCAAGGCCACCCCCTTCTTTATTTCTGTCTTTTCTGAGGATATTATAGTTTTTATATTTGAGATTGTACTTTTCATTTAATTTGGTTTCCTGTAAGGCTATAATTTGTATCTTTTGTTTTTCAGCTATTTCCATTATTTCTTCTAATTTTATTTTTGTTGCTGTTGAGCACAATCCATTTATGTTGCACTGCAAAATTCTCAATTGCTTGGAAGCTGCAAAGTTAGAAGTTTGTGGAGACTGTATTATACTTATCGGACAGAACCCTCTACCTAAGTCCTGACCGCGCCCCTGTTTATTCTGCGCGACGGGCGATGCAGCATGCAAATCAACATCTGATCTCATGGAATGGGGTATAGGGGTGCAGCTTTCGTTGATCATGGCATTATGATCCAGGCACACTTTGGTGAAAGTCTGACTTTGCCTGTAGTTTGAGGCCGTTCCTAACATGGAAGCAGATGCCTTTGCTGCCGACTCTAACATGAGTACAGACGCAGCTCCTCCGTATCCCTGGAGTGGGACCCTTGCTGAGGTCTATCAACTGGGTCAGTTGAAGTCAGGATTTTTAAAGAGGTCTACTCCTCTTCTAACAATGCTGCTGTTGGTCCGCGACTGCTTATTCGTCAGAGTTATTCTGCTTGTTTCGCAGCTGGCCTTCATATCTGAAGGTCGTTCCCCTATCCATGAGAATGCCAAACAATGTGCAAAAAATAGTACAGAAGGGAAATTTTAATTGATGAAGTACAACAGCCCGAAACACGTACGTGGTTAGCTTTTCTTGATTAATCAAGAATGGGTATTTGGCCAATCCTGGAATAACTAAAAATCAACCAATAGTTGATATTTATTCTGACAGATGGCGTAAGCCATCAGCAACTTTTATGTTGCGTTGTGCCCGTTGATTTGTCAATAATCCACTCTGAGTCGTCGGAGCTTCCTTGGTACCGGTTTTATTTATATCCAGTCCCGGAACATAAGGAGCACCTCACCCGCCGCGAGGTGGCGTGAGGATTCTCGCCTGAACTCTCAACATCTCCCCCAAAAAGTTTAGAGGAGGTTAGCGCTGGACACGTTTATATCTTCTCCCATACTGCAACACTTTCCCAGGTGAGGGAGACAGCTGTTTCATCTCTGGAGCGATTGCTGTCTGCTGTTGTAGCTCCTCTGCAGGCAGTTCATTTCCCGGAGTTTCCTCCGTTTCAGCGGGGAGTTGACTGTCAGGAGATGTCTCACTGGGGTCGACCTGTTGTTGGGAAGAAGCCAGAAGAAGAGAGTTCGCCTGTAGGTCCCTACAAGAGTTTCCACGTTGTATGAGTGGGGCGCTGAAGCCTTCTCGATGACACTTTCCCACGCTCGAAGATCCTTCACACTCCAACTTTCTCTCCTGCAATTAGTTCCGCCTTTTTTGTGGCCGCATGGCGTCTGTCAAAAGCTGTTTTCTGCGCCATCTTCCGCTGCTCCTCTTCTCCCCTGAGTTTGGATTGATCCACTGTTTTAGGGGTTAGTGATGATGAATTGCAGGGAGCCATAGTGCGAATTTTCCGTCCAAATAGAAGTTCTGCAGGGGAGAGTCCGTTTGCCAGGGGTGTTGCCCGATACTCCATGACTGCTAGGACCCGATCTTTATTCTTTTTCATCAGGTTTTTCCACAATTTTGACAGCAGCCTCTGCTTGACCATTTGATTGTGGATGCTTTGGGCTGGAAGTGATGTGTCAAAACCCAATTTCAGAGGCAAACTTCTTAAAAGCTGAAGTTGTTGATGGGTTAAATTGTGGTCCGTTATCACTGATTGCAATGTCAGGGATGCCATGACGAGCAAAGATGGCTTTGCAGTGATCTACCACAGCTTCCGAGGAAAGTTTAGTAAGTCATACGACCTCGATAAAACGAGAAAAGTAGTCTACGATGACTAAATACTCACTTCCTTCATAATGGAAGAGATCCATCCCGACTTTTTGCCACGGTCGTTCCAGAAAGTCATTGGGGATGAGTGGTTCGTGCTTTAGGGGTTGATTCTCGATGCATTTCTCACAGGTTTTTACCATATCCTGGATTTCTTTACCTATTCCTGGCCACCAAACATGATCCTTTTCTCTTGCTCGACATTTTTTTATTCCTTGATGACCTGCGTGGATGCGGTTCAAAACATCTTTTCGCATGTTAGAGGGGATGATCACTCGCAGTCCTCTCATTAGCAAGCCGTTCTCTTCCCCTATCTCGTCGCGAACATCGTAGAACGAGCGTTCTAATGGAAAGAGCTGAAATTTTGCGGGCCAACCGTTTTTGTAATAAAACGCCCTTAGAAGGGTAGGCTCCAGCTTCTGGTTGAGGGCTATTTTGGCAAGTCTGTCGTCTGTCGTGGATTGATGCAGGACGATGCTACGCACAAAATGTTCAACTTCTTCCTGGAGCTTTTCATCTTCGGGAAGATGACCTGAAAGTGGTTGTCTTGAAAGGGCCTCAGCGGTGATTAGGCCCTTCCCTGGTGTATGAAAGATAAGAAACGAGAACTGTAGCATCCTCATACGGTACCGTTGAAGCCTTGGCGTTAGATCGTTCAGATTTTTAGTGGTGAAGATGGGGACTAAAGGTTTGTGATCTGTTTCGATGAGGAAGGTTTTTCCCACCACAAATTCCTTGAAGCGCTCACAGGCCCATGTGATTGCAAGGGCTTCCTTCTCTATTTGAGCGTATTCCTGCTCCATCTTCGTCAACGTCCGTGATGCAAAGGCCACTGGACGCCACTCGTTTGCTTCATGCTCTTGCTTGAGGACAGCTCCCAGGCCATACGATGATGCATCGGCTAAAACCATGGTCTTCTTAGAGATGTCAAAGCTTGCCAGAACTCGGTCACTGGCCAGAAAGTCTTTGACTTTCTCGAACGCTTTTTTCTGTGGTGATCCCTAGATGAAACTCACATCTTTCTTTCTTAGTTCGGTTAGTAGCTTTGTGATTTCCGCTAGGTTTGGAACAAAGCAGCCTAGAAAATTGACCATCCCCATAAAACGTTGCACCCTGTGCAAGTCAGCTGGCGGTTTCATCTCGGCGATGGCTTTGACTTTCTTTTCATCCGCCTTGATGCCATGTTCGTCGATGTAATGTCCCAAGAATGTGACGTTGCTTACACCGAACTGGCACTTTTCTTTGTTAAGAGTAATCCCTGAGTTCTTCAGGCGTCTCAAAACTTTGCATAGTGTCTCGTCATGCTCTTCCTTTCTCTTTGCGAAAATGAGGATGTCATCCATGTGACAGATTACCCCATTGACTCCGCGTAGGATAGCAGACATACGTTTCTGGAAGTGTTCTGGAGCGCTGGAAATCCCAAAGGGAAGCCTTTTGAATTTATATCTGCCAAAGGGCGTAATTAAAGTCGTCAGCGTTTGGCTTTCTTCCGAGAGTTTAATCTGCCAAAATCCACTGTTAGCATCCAGCCTGGAAAAGATTTTGGCCCCGTTGAGTTGAGCTAGTTCATGTTCAAGGACAGGAAGCGGGTGAAGCTCACGGTTCCACACTCAGGTTAAGCCGGGACAAGTCTACACAGATCCTGATTTTTCAGTTTGGTTTCCAGCTAGGACGATCGGTGCGCACCACTCCGTTGGTTCATCAACTGGTTCGATGACTTCTTGAGCCACCATCGCATCCAGTTGCTCTTTTAACTTCGGCATGAGCGGAAGAGGTACTCGTCTTGGGACTGGTACGGAGAATGGGCTTGGCACTTTCTTTCAACTTGTGTAATAAGGCTTTTCAAAAAGCCCCACTCCTTCAAATAGCTTAGGGAACTCTCGTTCAGGATTGACATCCGTTGTTCCGTTGATCACAAGATCAATTCGTCTGACGAGTTTGAGGTCTTCACAGGCCCCGACACCCAGCAGAGGTTGCTCCAAATGGTGGACCATGTACACGGTTTCCTTCATTTCACGTGTGTTAGCTCGGAGCTTCGCCACAAAGGTCCCAGCATTCTCCAATCTTTGGTTCGCGGCCGCCATCAGTTGACCGTCGGTAGGCGTCAGTTGGACGTTGCTGAAATACCGCTTGTACAGGGAAAATAGAATCAGTGTCACATCCGAGCCCGGATCCAACTTGAAGTGGATTGCTGTGCCGTTGACTCTTACTGTTGACTTCCACCTGCTCTCTCTTCTTCCCAGCGTAGTCTCGCGGACAGCATATACAAATGAGACCTTCTCCCGCGCTGGGGTTTCCTCTGAGGATATGGCATCCACCTCATTGTTTTCCCTTCGACAGAGATTAGTGTAATGGCCCTTTTTCCCGCACTTTCCACAGACTTTGTCCTTAGCTGGGCACTTATCTCTGTAACGATAATGATGTTTGGTAGTCCCACAGTTAAAGCAAGTTGGGAATTTTTTTACTTTATCTGTTTCCTTGGCACTGTCTGTTTGTCTAGACGTTGATCTGCCATTGTCCTTGTCATGACCTGATGCTTTAGGCTTCTGCTTGGCAACTTTGCGCATTGTTTCGACCTGCGATGTAGAAGGGTTAAGATCCTGTTGTTCACGCATCACAGCTTCCCACTGATGGGCGATCTCGACCGCTTTGGCCAAGGTCAGGTTTTCGTTTAGCATCAGTTTATCTGACAACTTCCTATCTTTTACTCCAAGCACTATACGATCACGAATAAGCTCCTCGCACAGATTAGCGTATTCGCAGTGCTCAGATATTCTGTGCAAAACTGTTACAAATTCCTCAATGGTTTCTTCCGGCCGTTGACTCCTTAATCCGAACAAAGCCCGCCTATACACCACGTTGCGTTTGCCAATAAAGTGGTTGTCGAACGCTTCAATGTGACTTTGTCGAGGTTCTTTGCGTCATCTGCTAAAAGATTGAACGCAGAGTGGATTTCCTCAGCCCTCTTCCCCATAAGATATATCAATGCTGTGATCTGATATTCTTGTTCCTTGGCATTCAAGTTGTAGAGTCTGTATCGAGAAAATCACTGTTTCCAGCTTGGCCAATCCTTGGCGTCGAAACTGAAGTTAGGAGGCGGAAGGAAGGAATTTGATTCCATGTCAAGTTTTATTGTACAAGAGTGGAATTAATTAAAAAGGCACTTACTTGGGCTCTTCATGATCCCACCGCTGCCACCATGTTGCGTTGTGCCCGTTGATTTGTCAATAATCCACTCTGAGTCGTCGGAGCTTCCTTGCTACTGGTTTTATTTATATCCAGTCCCGGAACATAAGGAGCACCTCAGGCGAGAATCCTCACGTCACCTCGCGGTCACCTCAACATTTTAGTTACACAATCAGGAGATGCCTTAATTTATCTACCTGATCCCCCAGTACAATTTCTATTTTTTCACTGTTCTATATGGTTAATGATCAAATAATTTATGTTCTTTTTAAATTCTCTTACCTCTCCAACTATCTTAAAGGATTATTTTAGTCTATTTAAGGTTGAGCCATGGGTCCAGGGATTTACAGTCTTAAATATAATTTGGTCCATTTTTTGGTTAGTATACATACTAAATTGTATTGGGACAGAAAAACCTGATATATGTATATAAGAGGGCAACAACAATACGCAAGATCTGATACTTTACTTTGGCTGACTTGACACATTAAATGAAGGCTTTAGGAAACTTTTTTTACTCTTGTTTCTTGTCCAGGTTGTCATCAGTGACCAAGAACATTGATGTATCGGATGGCTACAAGGGCAATGGCAAGTATGAGCCTCTGAAGGAGAACCAAACAGAAGCTGACCTAGCAGATGGAGCCTGTGCAAAAAAAACGGAAATTAATGCTCGACACCAATACAGGAATGTTAGTCGAGGTATGATTCAGTGACTCTTGGCTTCACAACACCATAAACAAATTATATGGGTTTTACAGGGGGCATAGACTGGGTCCCTCTCATTGTGTTTGCTGTGGTGCGAGCACGACGAGCGCGGATTCTAGCCATGATGAGTGGCCTCAAATTAGAGGGAGAGTTGAATGGCTTCAAGGCTAGCTTCACTCACAAAGAACACATCCGGCCGGGGCTTGGTGCCCGTCACTGGCAGGAAGTGTGGATCACGGGGACACTGGGTCATACTATGGTTCTCCTGCTTGAAGGACCTCCGCCTAACCAACAGTAAGCTTATAACTTTGTTCATGAGAACTGAGATTATATAGTTGAGATGTGTGGTTGCCAGGACTGTTGTGAAGATGACAGTGGGCAAGTCCCATGCCCGGTACACCAGTGTATCTAAGAAAGCCCGGGCTCGCAACAATGCTGTGTTGACGGTGGGACCAGTGGTGTTTGACATCCCCCAGCACCCTGTAGTACTCCATGGCATGATGGCCCGCAGTTCACGCCAGATCTCCAGCACGCTCCAGGAGCTACGATCCTCACGTATCCCACCTCGAGCTCCCACTGTCCCAAATACCACCACCACTGGGTAGATGTCACAGATAGGGCAAAGTTCTATTTGAGAAAAATACTATACCTTTTATATTAAATAGGTCTGTGAGTATTTCTCTGAGGAATTTATGGAATATATATATATATATATAAGACATATATTTATAGCTCAACCCAGTATGCAAATTTTCATCTATTTTAATGTAATTGATTTGTGTGAATTCTTTCACCCTTTCAGAGAAATATCCACAGTATAATCAATTTTAAAAATATCAATATGTACTCCACACTTTTCATTGAATTTGTTGGAGCCCAATCCTTCTTGCATAGAAATTTGAAAATCTGCAGTATTTTTTCCAAGGCTACTTTCTGACAGCTCTCTTATTTGATTCTCTCTCATCATTCAACAACTATTCCCAGTTCACCATTTATGTTATTTTATCCATCATCCACTTGGCAAGATATAAATTTTGTAATGAAGCAAAAATGTATTCAAATTTTGCTTATTTGGGGACCTATGAGTTATACTCTTCCCTCCTAAATTGGATGCTTGATGCATTCTACCTCAGAAAATGCTTTGAAAAATCTGTTAAGATAATTGCCTCTTTAATGAGTAAACTAGGATTAGACTTTTCTTTAAACCTGGCCACAAAGTTTTACAAGTATACAAAAGTCACCTATTTAACTCCATCAGGCTTCCTCACTCCACCATTGCCTAATAGGTCTCCTCAATGTTTATCAAATGTCAGTCTAAACCTAACTTGAATATAAGATAAAACTTTGTTACTATTTAAAATATTATTAAATAACAAACACAAAAGAAAATCCTTTTGGCTTGAAAGTTCACCCAATATTATTGAGGAATAAAGAAAAATAAATAATTATAAGTTTAATTTGAATGTTTTAACTAGCCTACATACAGTGAAACCCCGCTAATACGAACCCTGGATATAGCGAACCTTCCCTTATAACGAACCCACGGCGATTCCCAATTCCATTCCATTGTAAATACCATAGTTATAACGAACTTTGCGATTTTTAAAATAACGAACTACCCCTATAACAAACCTATTTTGGGTCCCAAAATGATAAAATCTATTAAAAATACTAGGCTTATAATGAACTCAAAATTGTGATTAAAAAAAATTTAAAACAACAAAATTTTGAGCATGTTTCAGCTCACGGATCGCGATTTCAAAGCAAAAAATTAGCGGCATTGTTTGTTTTCATTTCCATTATATTTTTGCTCTACGTTGTATAAATTTTTACACATTATACTTTTATTTAATAGACTATCTTTGCATTCGACAATTTTGAAATAGAAGAAAAATACGAATGGCTTCCAAAATAAAGAAAAGAGACAAAGAATGGCATTTAAAAAAAAAAACAAAAAACAGTGGCAGCGCGCCCTTGTAGAAGCATTCTATATAAGTAAGTTTAACCTAGGTTAAATAAAAATTCCCAATATTCTAAAGCTAGAAATGGTTCGAATAACAGGTTAAAAACAAAATTTGATATACACTTTAGAAGAAAACGTGAAAACTGGAATTGGAAGAAGAAAAAAAAAAAAACAGTTCCCCCAAGTTCCCCATGTCTCACGGCCCAGAAAAAAATCAACTTATAAATTCTCAAAAACTACCACTACACTTCTATTTATAGAATGGAATTCTTGTTAGGTATATGACTCATTCTGGGTTCGCGGATATTCCCCCTGGCCGGCCGTTTTACCATTGATTTTGTGTTTGTAAATTGGCGTTTTTTATTCGCAATTTTACTGATAGCATTATCGTATCAACATGTTTCGCGTCCGATTTTTCTGAATTGGATACTTTTGATTCAACCTCAATTGATTCAGAATACACGGCGCTTTATTCCTTTGACGGAAATAATGATATTTTAAGACAATTCTGATTTTCCAATTTTACTTTTCACTTTCAAACAACAAGGTATTAGAGGCATTTTTTTTCCAAATAAATTCAACATTATATTATTTGAGAAAGATGTTCTAAAATACTCTTATACCTTTTAAATATATAATTAACTAGCGGATGTACCCGGCTTCGCCCGGGTTTTACCCGAGTAAAGGTTTGTTTAACGAATCTCTCGATAAAGTGAACATTTTTTCCCGGTCCCTTGAAAAATACTCGATAAGTTGAATAAAATCAATATTAATTGGTTCCCTCGGTAATTGGAAGTTAAAGGAATAGTATCTTGCCTTGGAATTGTATCATTATTCTTGTATGGATGTACCCGGCTTCGCCCAGGTTTTACCCGAGTAAAGGTTTGTTTAACCAATCTCTCGATAAAGTGAACATTTTTTCCCCGGCCCCTTGAAAAATACTCGATAAGTTGAATAAAATCAATATTAATTGGTTCCCTCGGTAATTGGAAGTTAAAGGAATAGTATCTTGCCTTGGAATTGTTTCATTATTCTTGTCTCAAATAAATTGCCGTGTAATCCTGAATTTTGTCTTTCCTAATTTTCTACATTACAAAATCATCGTATCATCATGATAATATTTAGAGCAGATTGTTGAATTATAACAGATAAATTAGAATATTTATCTTGATTATTTCAAAGCGAAAAGTTATTTCAAAAATTTTATTTGCTAGAAACCTTCCCAGTTCTATACCAAATAACTTCCCTAAAGTTTCATGGTGTTCCAATGAGTGGTTTGGTCAGGCATAAAGGACAGACACACACACACACACACACATACATTAATTTTTATATATATATAGATGTTTTGCCTAGGGGATTCAGGTTAATTTTTAAATAATACATGGGTTTATATGAAAAAATAATAGAAAAAAATAAAAGATAAGTGGGTCAGGTGTTGATATTAAAAATAAAGAAGGCATCTCCTGACCACGAGTGCTCCTGGTCAGGAGATGCCTTTATTTTTAATAGGTTAATATATAAACATGTATGCTAATGATAAGAAGAACCTATTATCAAATGACTTCTTTTGAAATTCAGCATTACTGTAAAGAAATAGGTCAATTTAGGGAATTAAACAAAGTGACCATTATTAAGTGGCTGCCTTTTCCTGTTTTGATGGCTGTTTTTTAATTATACGGTCTAAAAATTTAGAAACGTTAAAAAAAATGAACAAACCGTGGCTATAGTGAACCGTGGCTATAGTAAACCAAAAGCTCTGTCCCATTGGGGTTCACTATAGAGGGGTTTTACTGTATTTTTTTCTGAGAGAAGTGTGTTCCCAGCCCCCAAGGAGAGGGTGATCCAGCCCCCAGCAGTTCCTCTCCCCACTTCCACTACCTGCCCCACCGGGGTCAGAGCAGCACCCCAGCCCGAGAACTGCTGCAGCCCATTGAAGTATCTGTGATGCTGGATTCTGTCACCCTGGGGGCTGCCCTGCTTCCCTCACTGCGGGCTCAGTACAAGATGGGTAAGGTGACAGGAAGTGGGGTCACCGGCAGCAAGGCCAACTTCACTATTGACCTCAAGGACCACACTCTCTCCTTCAATACCAAGGTAATGTCAACCTGTATTGTCAGGTCTCTCTCACCCTGTATTGTCAGGTCTCTCTCACCCTGTATTGTCAGGTCTCTCTCACCCTGTATTGTCAGGTCTCTCTCACCCTGTATTGTCAGGTCTCTCTCACCCTGTATTGTCAGGTCTCTCTCACCCTGCATTGTCCTCCAGGTCCCAGCCAGTGAGAGCAACCTGCCTTCCTCAGCCAGTGTGGACCTGCCTCCTGTACATATCACAGCTGACCATGTAGCTGACCCAGGGGACGTGCTCAATGAGATAGACATGGGAGATGGCGTGGTGCTCTGCCGGGGCAATTACCTCTCTGCATCTGCCCAGATTGGTTCCTTTGAGCACAGTCTGACGACTGACCTCCTCAACCATCTAGTACTGGTCCAAAAAGTGTTCATGAAGGTCTCTTCAATCTATTATATGTTCCTCTCAAGGTTATTTACAGTAATACTCTGTCTGTATGTGGCAGGAAGTCAATGAAGTGGTACAGAAAATGTCTGGTTCAGACAAACCTGTTCCCTTCTGGGGGGATGAAGAAAAGAGCCATCCTGCTCCTTCAGGGTCTCAACGCAGGCTGCTCTTTTCCCTCAAACTCTCGCTCAAGGTGAGAGATTCAACATTTAACTCTAGCCTCCATACTTTTCTCCATTTTGGTTTAAATCTTCTCTGCTTTACTACAACATATATCTTCTTATATTTAAAAGCCAATGTCTGTTGTCTGTTCGCTATAAACTAAAAACTACCAAAGCAATTGGTACCAAATTTAGCATGTTGCTTTTTATAAACCTGAGGAAAATTTTCGGCTACATTTTGATTAGTATTTTTGGCTATTTATATTTGGCTGAATATTTTTTTACGCGGATTAAATACGAGGCTAAGTAACAACATCAGGCCAATTAAGAGACCAATGATCGTTCTGCATTTTTTTTTTTTTTCAAGTTGCTTGTGTACTTTTTTTTTAAATATCTCATTATACGAGTGTTACTTTAAAAAAAATCATTGAGTATTGAGAGATAAATTTATATTACTAAGTTACAAAAAGTGCATACAATGCAATTAAAAAAAAAAAACTTTACAAAATTAGCGTTATTGTATGTAAATAATGGCTTTCATATTTTTTATTAATTTTTGTTCTGGCTTTTGTTTTTTTTATCTCTTTAAAAAAAAATTGTTTAAAATGCAGTCGCAGTCATTAGTAAACACCTACAGTAAAACCCCACTAATACGAACCCTGGCTATAACGAAACTTCCCTTATAACGAACCTATGGCGATTCCCAATCCCATTCCATTGAAAATACCATCGTCATAATGAACTTTGCGATTTTTGAAATAACGAACTACCCCTATAAAGAACCTATTTTATGTCCCAAAATAATAAAATTTATTTAAAATACTATGCTTATAACGAACTTAAAATTGAAATTAAAAAAAATTAAAACAACAAAATTATGAGCATGTTGCAGCTCGCGGATCGCGATATAAAAACAATAAATTAGCGGCATTGTTTGTTTTGTTTTACATTATATTTTTGCTGTATGTTGTATAAATTTTTTCAAGGAAATGGAATATTGAAATAAAATTTTATCATAATCATTGTGGCTACCTTTTAAAAGAATAATTTATTTAGAAGGAAATTATTTGTAAATTTTAAAATAACTAAAATATTTCAATGCTAAAAATCAAAAAGAAAATAATATTATTAATAAGCGCACAATGCCTAAATTCCCGCATAAAAAAAAAAACGACAACAACACTTGCGAAATTGCTCAACAGCACTGTAAAGTGACACTTAAACTAACAGAAACCAAAAGTGCACAGGCGTGATCCTATCGGCACCCGCCGATCGTCGCCGCCTACCATCGCTGTAATACCTTTTTAGCGGTAAAGTTGTATGTAAAAAAAAAAACTCATTCAACTGTCAAAATTCGAATTTTTAAATGGTCGAACTATCGGAAGTGTCGTATTATTGATATTGTCGAATTATGTTTTATTATTTGTTAGGCCGGAGGTCGGGACATCTAATTGGCCTGTGTCGAATTAACGATGTTATACTGTACTTCCATAGACTAATTGATGTCAGGACATAGATTGTTGAAGGTATCCAATATTCTTTGTTCACTTCCCTGATTAATAATTAAAATAAAGCCAACCACATATATTCTCAAATAGTAAATATCATTTTTAAGTGAATTCAGAGCCTTAATTTATAATTGGCCTATAGTGATGCAAGCTGCATTTGGGAATATTGGACTTTCCATTGTTATACATTTCATTTGGAGATATATTTGATCATCTATATATATAAAAATGAATGTATGTGTGTGTGTGTGTGTGTGTGTGTCTGTCTGTCCTTTATGTCTGACCAAACCACTCATTGGAACGCCATGAAACTTTGGGAAGTTATTTAGTATAGTACTGGGAAGGTTTCTAGCAAATAAAATTTTTGAAATAACTTTTCACTTTGAAATAATCAAGATAAATATTCTAATTTATCTGTTATAATTCAACAATCTGCTCTAAATATTATCATGATGATACGATGATTTTGTTAGTTTCTACACAATTGTATATTTAGGAGAAGGTAAGTTATCCAATTTAACAGAACTTGTTGGTGTGTAGGGCATTCAGATCACTGCCACCACCCCCACCAACAGTGCAGTGCGGCTGGAAACTGGAGAACTGTCCTTGGAGCTCTCCAACAGGGTCCAAAATACTTCCAGCTCCAGCACTAACCAAGGTGATACAGAAAATAATGCTCCTACCAGGGATCAAATTGAGAAAATAATTTTTTCTGCAAGATTTTCACCAACTTATCCCCAAGATTTTTTGTTGTATCAGCTTTTTATTCCACTATTTCAGGCCGCACAAGGACACTAGGACCTGTTTGAAAGCTTTTCCCAGCCTTATAAAGCAGCTTTTCCCCAGTTTATTCTCCAGGGCCTTGATGTAGTCCACTGGAGGGAATTCCGGGGAGTATTCCAGATAAATCATCTGGTCAACAGTTCTGGCAGCGGCTTTGCTTCGGCACTGATCCATCATTTGCCTGGATACTTTTATTTGCTCTATAATGTTCCTTGGGCCCGATCCCTGGTGCTACGCAGTGTTGTACTTGGTGGTTTTAGTCTGGCGAGATAGACCAGGTAAAGGCTGACACACTTTCGGCGAAATAGGTGAACGCTTCCTCTTTTTAGTTTGTTTAAAGTTAACTGATTCATTTTAAACGATATCGGCTTAATTTTGGCTTGTTGAAGAGAAATTTTCATATCCGCCGCTTGTTATGGGCGATTTTGCATATTTTCCATTTGTTTCAGAATTTAAAAACATTCTTTGTTTAAATGTTTTCCATCGATATTTTGATGTTCGTTGTGGATACATCGATGGGAATATCACCACCCTGCTCCTTGTCATATTGGCCTTCTGCCAATACCAAAAACATCTTGCCTAATTCCATCTTTTTACTCTCCATGCTCGAAGAATGCGGAGCTCTCACGCCGCTTGGCCTCATAAGAGAGAGAAAAAAGGTTTAAGTAAATAATTTGTATAACTACCACCCTTCTGAATATTCTATATTATTGAAATATTTTGTTGTTTTTTAAAAATGAAAATACTCAATCTATTAGTTATACATAATTTTAAAAAAATATATTATCTTTACACAAGGATCTTATAAAAAAAATCACTAAACAAGAATCAGCTAAAGAGAATCTTTATATAAATTATATTTTTCATCTATTTTAACTCTCTCTCACTCTTAAAATTTTGAAGGATGCCTTGATCAAATAGCTGGCACTTGTAGTAAAATACATGAGTGAAGAAAAGCCAGAACTATGGCACTTGTAGTATTGGATGGCAAATATAGAAATTTGCTTTTTTTCAAATCCAGTTTTATGTGCCATGATTTTTGCCACAAAATAAAATAAATTTTCTATTTCATCATTGTGTGATTAGACTCATGTATTGTTTATAATATGTGAAGTCATTCAATTTTTTTTTAATTTTAAAACTAAGTGAAAGAAAACTTTATCATATACTTTGTAATACCCAAGATTTTGTAATAGACCAACAAGGCGTAATATTATTTGTCTCCTAAAATTTGGTTAAAAATTAAAAAAGTTATTATTTTTTACATTAAATCTTTTTCAGTTATGTTTCCATTTTTTATGTTGCATCGTTTTATTAACTTTTCAAAGAAACAGTAGAAACTTTGAATTATTTTAGCAAAATAACTAGCTTTTTTTAAAGTAGTGCCCTTGAATTTGGAAGCATTTTGAATCGCATATCAGCAAGCGTCATATTGGCCATTTATACATTAACCATTTCATTTCCAGATATTATTTGTTTTTCTTTATATAATATAACCTATTCTTCTTGATAAAATTTTGAAATTGGGCCTTAACCAATCTAATTCTTTTGCAATTTGACGATCGCTAACACCAAATGTCATTTATCAAAACATTTTGTTAATAAAAAATAGTTATAAACCTCATTTTTGCAACTCAATTTAATAAATTATAAAATAAAGATTGAATTTCAAAATGAATAACCTATCATTCAACCCTTAGTTACTCGTGCCTATTTTACTGATGTTAGTACTCGCATGGGGTCTCACAGATGCCTATATTCTACAATGAATAAAATCATTGAAAAATCAAATATAGATATAATTTTTGTTTGCATCCGAAGAATACAGTCTCTAGTTTACAAATATATCAATTTATTGTAAAAAAATATACATTATAATTTATTTTTATTTGATAAAATTGGTAATATTTAAAAAAATCTAAACTATATCAATATATACAAACAATTTCCTTTAAAATATATATGAAAATCTAAATTATTCTTGTGCACTCTTCTTGCAAAGTGTTGTTGAATATTCAGTAAAATGTATTCAGCACATTTAGCACATATAATTTGGATTTTCGGTCTTTGGAGCAATCACAAGATTGGCAACGCTTCCATTTCGCTGACAATGACCCTGTCTAATTGTCTTCCTAAAGAAAGACTAGAACTTTATATCTGTCAATTAATTATAACATTTAAGACTTTACTTATTGTAGCTCATCTGTAGAAGCATGTGTAGATTTAATATTTAGATATCTTTTGGAAGAAAACATTTATTTTCCCGTTTTTGTAAGTTCGGGTCAATTAGCCCAAATGCAATCTCTCTCTCTCTCTCTCTCTCTCTCTCTCTCTTCAATAAACATTATTCTTTATAATATTTTCAAATATTTGTTCCTTTTATATATAACTTTTCTTGAAACATTGATGAGATCAAAAAAGAGGCACAATGACCATCTTCTCCTCCTACTTACTATGTAATTTTTCACAATTGATCAACTACATCAACACCTGATTTTGTTTTCTTACAAAAAGTTATTATCTCTGATTTAGATTTCCCACCAGATTCAGAATCTACGAGGTGTGTTCAAAAAGTATACCACTTTTGTGTTTTTTCAAAAATTATTTATTTATTCATGAATACCTATTTTGTCCCCTTCAAAGTAATCCCCATGAGATATTATACACTTGTGCCAACGGTTTTTCCAATCTTCGAAGCACTTCAAAAAATCATTTTTAAAAATCTTTTTTAGCTCCTCCTTCGATGCCATCTTTATCTCGTCAAGCGTAGCGTAACGTCATCCTTTCATGAGCCTCTTCAGTTTAGAGAACAAGAAAAAGTCACAGGGGGCCAGATCTGGGGAATACGGTGGCTGCGGCATCATTAGTGTGTTGTTTTTGGCCAAAAAGTCGCGCACAAGCAACAATGTGTGAGCAAGGGCGTTATCGTGGTGCAAAAGCCAATTTTTATTCTTCCACAAATCCGGGCGTTTCTGGCGGATTGCTTCGTGCAAATTGCGCATAACTTGCAGGTAATATTCCTTATTGACCGTTCTACCCTGTGGCAAGAACTCATGATGCACCACGCCCCTGCAATCGAAGAAAACTGTCAGCAAAACTTTCACATTCGACCGAACTTGGCGCGCTTTTTTCGGTCTTGGTTCGTGCGGCAGCTTCCATTGAGATGATTGAGCTTTGGTTTCCACGTCATATCCAAAGAAATAAGTGTTATTTTATAAAAAGGAAGCTAAAAATAGCGGAAGATAGAGACTCAAGTATGAGCCACGAGCTAACACTGACACAAAAAATTCTCATGCTTCTGGACGGGTTGGGCGGAATCCGCCCACACATGCAAATTTAACCCCCCTCCCAAAACTGAAATTTATAAACGATGGATGGAAAATGTTTGTATCACTGTAAAATTAGAATACATGAAAGCTGGTAGCTCTAGGTAAACGAAAAATATATTTTTTTCCTATATTAAATTTATGCATGGGCAGAATCTACCCAACCCGTCCAGTTAAGGGTTAAATAAAAGTTTAATGTGTAAAAATTTATACAAAATGCAGCCAAATTTGAATGGAAATGAAAGCAAACAATGCCGCTAATATTTTGATGGAATGGAATTGGGAATCACCGTGGGTTCATTATAAAGGAAGGTTCGCTATATCCAGGATTTGTATTAGCGGTGGTTTACTGTATATGGTAATAGATTTAATTTAAACCTGTGGTTAGGTAGTTTTCCTTTTCAAAGCATTGAGTAAAATACAACACTTGGATCCATATTATGTGCCACACCATATCAGGCAAGCAACTAGTCACAAGTTTGCAGATGTTGTAGTAATGTTGTCGCCAAAATATTTTTCATCATGCTGTTCAAATTTCAAATTGAACAGTTTTAGTTTGAATATATTCTCAAGGTTCTTGATTGGCACACATCACCAGTGAATATTCCCTAACACATTGTGAGAGTAATAAAAGAAAATAAGACCTAATCCAAATAATTTATTAGTGTGTGATGTTTCGGCAACAACATTGTCACCATCATCAGACAAAAGAATAAATGAATTTAAAAAATATATTTATTCTTTTGTCTGATGATGGTGACAATGTTGTTGCCGAAACTTCACACACTAATAAATTATTTGGATTAGGTCTTATTTTCTTTTATTATAATCTATAATCCAAGCTTTATCAGCTTTGTGAGAGTATGTGGTGGCTGGTGCAGGAGGCCATGTCAAGTTATTTGTGAAGGCCAAGGTCAACCTCCATCTGGCCTTAGGCCAGCTTATCAAGGTACAAATGCTCCTGCCCCACAACTACCTTACAATGATGAATGAGGGTTTTGCAGAATGCTCTTTTTGAGGAGGCTGAACCGGAGTTTCAGCAATTTGCCTACTTCAAGACCATGATCTGCATGCGCAATGCTCTCCATGTGGGTACTCAAACAGCGCCTTTTTTTCTTTATGTGTAGCTATTTATGGTACTTTCCTCTGTTTGTATGTCTCAATTATTTATATCTCTCTAATAATATATCATTAAGTCTTCATTTTAAACCTTTTGGTACATAGTTGCTACTTTGAAATATGACACTCATTTCTGCCTTCCCAGCATCGAAATTTGATCATTGTTTATTTTGTTTGCTGGCTGAGAGAGTTGACTTAAAAAAGACTTAACAATTTTCCTCATTTTTAGTTAAAAATAATTTATACAAGAAGTCATTAATGGACTTTTAAAAGAATATAAAAGCAAACCTTCCACAAGCAAGCTGAAAAGAAGCTTGCCAGTTCGAACTGAGCGTTGCTTAGAAGAGAGACACTTTCCTGATCAATTTGAAGAAAGGAAATTCGAACCTGTATGTTGTATACAGCATTTTTCCTAGTAAATGTAAAAAAGGGGAAAAAGGTGTTTGCAAAAGAAAACAAGCATTTTACTGCCCAGATTGCCCCAATAAGCCAGCATAGTCTGTCAAACCATGCTTCAGGAAATATTTTATGAAGTAATTTTTTTTCTAAATCTTGTGACTGTCTAATTTTTAAGTATAATATATATAGTTAAGCCTGTCTATAGCGCCCCCTCTAAATAGCGCCTTCCTCTCTATAGAGGCTGATTTTAAACATTAAAATGCAAACATTTTACATTAAAAGTGACCTCTCTATAACACCCCCTCTCTATAGCACCCTATTTTGGTGAGTCCCAAGAGGGGGCACTATAGAAAGGTTTAACTGTAATTTTATTTCATGTTTTAATATTTGAAATGAATTTCATTTTTTTATTATTTTAAAATGTGTGTGTGTGTGTATGCACGTATTTTTTTATTAAAATAAAAAATAGCATATCCCGACTACACTCACATGAGCTTTTTGATTTTAGTATGACAACACCTGACCTCTTTTATTATTTTTTTTTTTCCACATTTAGCGTATTTACACAAGTTTGGCCTTAAATTCCCATTTCTTTTTCATTCTTAACATTCGATTTCTCAAGAATTCTCTGGGACAGAAAAACCCTCGGTCTTAGATGTACAGCCTGCACAACGCTGATGAGGGCCAACAGCTTTAAACACGTTCATGGTTGGCTTTTCTTGATTTATCAAAAAAATGGTTTGGCCAAATATCAGGGAACAGGCTAAATCAACATTTAATTGATTAATTGATTACTGTTCCACTAGATGGCGCTCTTCCATCTAAAAAGCTCATGCGAATGTGGTCAGGATATGCCTTTTTTGATATTAATACCAACACTGTCCTTTTCCATTATTTTATTTTTTAGATTATTTTTCACATATTTTTTTAAATATATATACCATCCTTTTAAATCATTAAAATTGTCAAATTTGTGCATAATAACTGTAAAAATATATATTTATCATTAATATTTTTGAGATAACAATTTTTTTTAATTTATCCAATCAATAAATACTGTAAAACCCCTCTATAGTGAACCCTAATGGGACAGAGCTTTTGGTTCACTATAGCCACGGTTTAGCCATTTTTTTGTACTTTTCAAAATTTTTAGGCCGTATAATTAAAGGACAGCCATACACACAGGAAAAGGCTGCCTATTAATAGTGGTCACTTTGTTTTAATTCCCTTAATTGACCAATTTCCTTATATTAATACTGAATAATAAAATAAATCATTAGATAATAGGTTCTTCTTGTCATTAGCATACATGCATCTCTATGTCTAATTTCAAAATAAAGACAAATCCTAGGCAAAGTTTTATTAAATATATATTAAAGATATAAAATGATTTTAAAACATCATTATCACATTATATAATACAATGTTTACTTGGAAAAATGGCTCTAATACCTTGTTGCTTCAAAGGACTCTTCAAGCATTGCACCATTCAAAGAAAGTTAGTGTTTTTCTTCCATTTCATGTTTCCACATATTCTTCTAGGTCTAGATTTCATTTTTTTTTTTTAACCTGTCATGCAAAACATTGCTGCATAGTTCATTGCATAAAAATAGTTTTTGTTTCATCGCGGGACCGTTTATTTGGACTCTTTTTTTTTTTTTGTAGCCCTAAAACGTACGATCGCGGCAAAAGTTGAGGTTGATTCCTCTTTGTAACAATTTTTAATAGCTTTATATTTTATTTTTCATAATAGAAAAGTTATATTCTCTTATTTTAATATGTTCTTAACATTTTGCCTGTGTTGTTTCGCTTTGAAAAGTTCTGAAAATGGCCTTTTTTTTTTAAAAAAGAAATAACTTTTTTTTTTTAATGCCTTTGTTTTCTTCAATTTGGAACCCATTTGCATTTTTTATATTTCAAATTTAATGGATGCAAAGATATTCTATTTAATAAAAAGTATAATGTGTAAAAATTTATACAAAATGCAGCAAAATAAAGTGCAAAAATCAAAACAAACAATGCCGCTAAATTTATTGTTTTGAAATCGCGATCCGTGAGCTGAAACATGCTCAAAATTTTGTTGTTTTAATTTTTTTTTTTTAATTACAATTCTAAGTTCGTTATAAGCATAGTATTTTTAATAGATTTTATTATTTTGGGACCGAAAATAGGTTCGTTATAGGGGTAGTTCATTATTTTAAAAATCGCAAAGTTCGTTATAACAATGGTATTTTCAATGGAATGGAATTGGGAATCGGCGTGGGTTCGTTATAAGGGAAGGTTCATTATATCCAGGGTTCATATTAGCGGGGTTTTACTGTAAATTTAAAAAATGAAAATAAATCCATTTAAGAAAAAATTTAAAATTTGATCATTTTTGGAAAAAAAAATGACTAAGCGACAAAACGACATCAGTACTCAAAGGGTTGAAGACCTGGCTGTCTTGGCTGCCATTCATATTTGATTAGTGAAGATATTTCAGCCTGTGAGCTAAATAAAATACATTTTTTAAATTGTGAAACAATAACAAAAATTGGCCAAATCTTTATTATCCTAAAATTATTCCTGAAGTAACATACATATCGTGTGAGCTCCCTTCATTGTTATAAAGGCTGTGATCAACTTTGAGACATATTATAAAATGTAGGAAATATGAAATTTAGGAAATATAAAAATAAACCCAGTTCTCCTATAGTAACCCTGTAGATTGATCCTGTATCTAAGTAGCTGTTCTACATCTACATCTCAATTCAGCTTCTTTGTTTTCCTCCAGGATGAGATGAACACAGGCAGCCAGTACGAGGACAAGGAGGCTGTGCTCATCACACTCACTCGGCCTCTCATCTACATCCAGCCTGTGGCCATGGACAGAGGTATGTAGGTTCCTGAAAACTTTCATTTTAAAAATATTTTAATGATTAAATGGTATAACCATGGATAGAAACAAGTGAGACAGTTGCTAACCAAGTTTCAAACAGTTAGCTAACCTTGTGCCAATTTCAGGGTCTTTGGCCAGTCAGGTCAGTAAGGTTTTGGACTTGGCTTATCTAAAAACATGAAGTGAAATTAATAGTTTCAAAAAAGTATACCAGGTCTATCAGTATGAAACGCAAAAATTTTCATTGAAATCAAAAGTTCACCAATTCCATACAACAAAATATTTTTTATTCAAAGTAATTGCCCTGATTAGCTATACACTCGGACTACTTTTCAGGCAATTTTCGAATTCCTTGTCTGAAAAATTCTATTCCTTTTGAGTCGAACCAGTCAACAAGCCATTTTCGGAGTATGTCTGAGTTAGAAAATTCCTGGTTTTTTAGGGCGTGTCCTAAAGATGTGAAAAGGTGGTAGTTCGACGGCGCTAAGTCTGGTGAGTACGGCGAGTGGGGTAAGAGTTCCCAGCCCAAGTCTTTTATGGTGTTTTTGACCACCGTAGCGTTGTGAGCTGGAGCGTTATCATGCTGCAGTATCAGGTTGTTGTGCTTTTCACACCATTCCAGTCTTATTTCATTCAACGCCTCTCTCAAACTGTGCATTTGTTGTTTGTAGCCACTAGTATTGACCGTTTCGCCAGGTTTCAGGAGCTCGAAATATACTACGCCGGTCTGGTCCCACCATACGCAAAGCATTGCCTTTTTTCCGAAGCGATTGGGCCAAGGCGTTTGTTTTGGAAATTGGCCGGGCTGGCCCCACGACTTTTGGCACGTAAGATTGCTGAAGTGGATCCATTTCTCATCAGAAGTTATGATTCGGTGCAAAAATGACTTCTTTTCATGCCTGGCGAGAAGCCCTTCGCAGGTTACCAGACGCCGTTTTTGCTGCCTTTCGCTCAACTCGTGGGGGACCCATCTGGAAAGCTTTTGGGTCATTCCAAGGCTGTTTAAACATAGGGAAACAGCACCTTGAGACACCTGGAGCTGTTTCGCGAGTTTCTCCTGCGTTTGGGTACTGTCCTCATCCAACAAAGCTTGCAGTTCAGCATCCTCGAACTTTTGGGGTGGTTTTCCACGTGGTTCATTATTAAGTTTGAAATCGCCACTTTGGAATTTTTTAAACCACCTGTAACACTGCAATTTACTTAGAGCGTGGTCGCCGTAAACTTCCTCGAGCATTCGGTGGGCTTCAGTGGCACTTTTCTTCCAGTTGAAGGCGAACAACAAAACTTCCCGCAAATGGGCACTTTTGGCTCGGAAATTGCCATTTTCCACGGGCTCCAGAAATTTTCTACAATTTGAATTTTTCTAAAACTGCACGCCTGCTGATGCCACATGAGTCAAAAAACAAAACGCCTTCAACAGCGCCACCATCAGCTCAAATAAAGTTGCACAGCGCCCTCTGGCGGCCATTTTCGCGTTTCATATTAATAGACCTGGTATAACAAAAGAATAAAATCATTTGGCATAAGTTAGTGTTATAGCGCTTATTTCTGAAACAGGTTGATAGATGATACCAGTTTTGTTGAGAGTTAATACTCATTCTTAGCATCTTAATTCTTCACACCTATTAATACCTGATAATCCTTTGAAAATGTATTTTGAAATTACATATATATTCAGTTGAAATCCGCTAAAAGAACATCATTAGAGATTTTATTATTTTAACCATGTGGTTGTTAAAATCATGGTTAAAAACTTTTTATATAAAACTTGGGACTTATAAAAGAGGCTGATATTCCACTGTCGCTCCAGAAAATTGGCCCAATCCTTATCTTGATGAATAAATGAAAGCCAACCAGATGCTTTTTTAAAAAATCATCCTGACCTGGTACATTTTTTATTTTGTCCTCCTATTTAAAATTATTTTTTTTTTTGTATAATTTTTGCAACATTGTCATTTTTGGAGCAAAAGTAAAAAATAATGATAAGGCACAATTTGGATTATATTGTTGTGTAACCACGGCGCCACCCTGAACGCCGGACACGTGGGTGCGACTAACACACGGCCGCTATCTTAACTAGCAAGGCTCACGATTTTGAATTTTTTTTTTTTATTATATTAATTAATTTTAAACTCTTTCTGTGAGTCATCGAACAACAGAGTTAGGCGAGAAATTGCACTTTGACCACGGACCAACTTTCTTGCTTGCTCTCTTTATTTATTTTGTATATAATCTAAAAAAAAAAAAGAAGATATGATGTCAAGTAACAAGCCATCAGGCGTGAAACGAAATCGCTCCGAGATGGACTCTGACCCTAAACATCTCGATTTCAAGTTCGGTCAAATCTCTTGCGCCTTCAACACCAGCGTGAATCAAATAAATACGCTCGCTACCAAGGCTAAATTAAATGAAGATCTACGCAAAAGCCTCATAAAAACTCTTCACTCTGCTCTGACCTGCGCTGAGCTGGCTCTCCAGGATGCCTACACTGGTATCAACCTCGCACAGTCTCGCCCCAAGCCAATGGCAGAGACACCATCCAGATCCTCATATGCTGAAACAGCAGACATGACCAAACCCCCAGCCCCTGTCTCCTCGAAGGTTAAACCAACCTATAACAACCTGGCAAGAGACTTTGAATCCCATGTCGTAATTAAATCCATAAATCCTACTAAGGAATCTCGAGAAATCCTCCGCGAAGTAAAGTCGAAAAACCCTTCTCTCTTTGCCTCAAACGAGGTAGCTGCTTCAGTGAAAGGTAAAGGGAAGCTGGTCACCCACACTAAAACCAAACATGTCGCCGCTGAGCTAGCATCCAAGCTGAACAATGCAATGCCATCCGAACTGTCTTGTCAGGAACGTCCAACGATCCACCCCAGATACTGTATCTTTGGGGTAGAAGACAGCACCAAAAATGAAGAAATCCTTAAAAGTCTGGAAAACAACCCATCATTCAAGAATCTACCAGAGAAAAGACACTTCAGAATTGCACATCGACCCAAACCCAATTCAAAAGGTTACACCACAGTATTCGTCGAAGTGGACGATGACGCCGCCAAGACTCTGCAACAACGTGGTAAGATCCCCATCGCAAGCTTAATACACCGTTATGAGAAAAGCTATTCTCTGAAGCAGTGTTACAGATGCTGCGGTTTCAACCACCGCGCATCGACCTGCCAAGCCGCCAACCCCATATGCTACAAATGTGGTACAACAGGACACGAGGGACATGAATGTCCAAGCAACACACTGAAATGTCATAACTGCTCCAAAAAGATAGGAACCTCATCTGAAGCACTAACCCACCAAGCCACATCCCGCACATGTCCCTTGGTTAAGGCACAAATATCCAAGATTAGAAAATATGATTAAACCCCTCAAAGTTCTACAGGCCAACCTCAGAAAGTCACCAGATGCTGTTCTGGAACTTTCCCAAATGGCAATCAAAACACAAGCAGACGTAATTCTGCTCCAAGAACTCCCCCGAAACTTCAGATGGCCCAATAGCACATTTTTAACGTTTGCTCCACCTGGTAACTACATCCCCTCGGGATTAGTTATTCGCGCCAGCCTCCATCCTGTACAGGTTGATTCCTCCGACCCAAACATCACTGCTGCGATGATCTGGCTAGGCAAACAAGCCCTCTTAGTTTGTTCAGCCTACTGGCACCATGATACAACAGAATATGACTTTCTTCCGACCCTCGAATCCATCATTACCACATGTGCCATACCAAGTGTTTTAGGCATGGACGCCAATGCCCACTCCCCTACCTAGGGTCTCGGTGCAGTCCGTGATGCTCGAGGCGCTAGTCTGGAAGCATCTTCTATGCTCACAAACTTACACTTTCTGGGAGCTCCTGTGCAATACACTTGGAGCAACGGACACCAGTCTTCCTCCATCGATGTAACCTTGGCTACCAGTTCCCTAGCCGCCCGAGCAACTAGAACATGCCTCCCTGAAATGGCATTCACAGACCATCTACCGATCCTCACTACAATCCAAGATACAATATCCCCAGCGCAAAATACTTCCTGGGCTGAATCGACGTGTGTGGAAAGCGCCTTCACTACATTCCTTGGCTCCTCTCTGCAACATGCAGTCTCACGTCTCCATGCCGCATCAACACACCAGGATATAGATGATGTGGTGCATATTCTTACCAAAATCCTTCAAGAGGCCTGCAACATATCCATGAAAAGAAAAAAGAAAGACAACAGACCATCAAAACCCTGGTGGAATAAAGACTTAGCAAAACTCCGCAATGTAGTAGTTTCTCTAAGGCGCCTTTCGCAGTGCACATCCACGCCCATTAGAAACTTCTTCAAAGGGCTCTATAGAGCATGTCACAACAGACTGAGAGCCGAGATAAGACAAGCCAAACACCTATCATGGATAAACCTCTGTCAAGAAGTATCCTCAGCCGCTTGGAGCTCTGTCCACAAATATATTTCCAAAGGACAAAGCACCCAAAGAGGACCTCCACTGCTCAAAAAATCTGACGGAACCCCCTATACACCAGAGGAAACCTGTAAAAAAATCTTGCAGCACTTTTGTCTGCCTGACACACCAATATCTCAGCCTCGGCCCTTAATACAGTTTTCTGGCCTCATTGAGCCAGACTTCACCAACGCTGAAGTACTTCGGGCCATCAAATGCTGTGGACTCAAGAAATCTCCAGGCCCTGATTGACTTGGAGCAAAGTGTCTTCAATTAGGAGGTCCTCCCCTACATAAACTACTAGCAGGACTTTTTACCAAGTGTTTAAGATTCGGCCATTTTCCATCACCCTGGAAAATCCGCCTTTTAGTCCTCATACCCAAACCGGACAGCACAGCAGAAAACCCACTGGAAAGATTCCGCCCAATTGCTCTCCTCAACACCCTAGCCAAGGTATTTGAGCGTTGCATTTTGACTCGACTACAATGGCTAGCAGACCGGCACAATTGGTTTTCACCCCTCCAATTTGGATTTGTTCCTTGCCGTTCGGCCGAAAACGCCCTAGCTGCAATAAACCAATTCATAGACAGGGACATGGAAGAGAGGGAGAAAACACTAGTTATCAGCCTAGACATTAGAAGAGCCTTCGACACCGTACATAGGTATTCTATCATTGAAGCCCTACGAGAGGTTAGCTGCCCTGAGGAATTACTACAACTAATTACCAGCTATTTAATAAATAGAAAAATGGCCTATAGCGTATGGGGACACACTGCTCACATTCTGTCACTCCGTGGAGTCCCACAAGGAGCGGCTTTAAGTCCCTTCCTCTTCAATATGATTGCAAGAAAAGCATTTACTTTGCAAAAACCTAGAAAGAGCGAATTAGTGGGCTTCGCAGATGATTTCACACTAATGGTGCAGGTGGCCCCAAAGCTTCCTAAATGTCAAATAAACAATTTTCTTGAAAATTTCTCACAATGGTGCAGAAGGCATGGAATGTTGGTAAATCCCCACAAGACTCAAGCATGCATGTTTTACAGAAACAAACCAAGATGGCCAAACAAGGACAGCATCCGACTTCTTGACCAGCCCATTGCAATCAACAAAACAATTAAAATCCTTGGTATTACCTTTGATTCAAGGAGACAATTTATTAAACATCTCAATAACAGTTTACTCAAATACCGATGGATACTCCCAAGCCTCACTAGCACCATAAAAGGGCAATTTGGTTCAACCTTCAGTTCCGGACACAAAATTTACAAGAGAGTCGTTCTCCCAGCGTCTGGGGAAAACGTGCATATGACACAAATGGGGCTCGCAAGCTACGTAGTCTCCACTACAAATATGCAAAAGCAATAATAAGAGGTGGTCCATGCACACAGACAATACCAGCTATCTCATTGACGGGTTGTCCCCCACTCGATATCTCTATAAAGGCTCACATAGAATATTTAAAAACTTTGAAAACGGGCCACTACGAATCACGCCCAAGTCCTTCCTTTTTACCCTATCCCCCATCACGGAAGATAATCTATTTTACCAAATCACTACAACTAAATGTCACACCATTTACACAGACGGATCCCAATCATCAGAAGGAGTTGGGGCTGGAGTCATCCTACCACCTCCTCTACAAACCATGCAACTTAAACTCCACCAAGAGTGCTCAGCGTTCCAAGCTGAACTGCTTGCCATTCTCTACGCAACAAAAATCACCATGAATTTCCCGAAAGAACACTTCATCATTGCCTCAGACTGCCAATCAGCTCTATCAGCCATATGTAGGTCTTGGCCCCCAAGAACACAACTAATTGCGGAAATAATCTACAACCTGCATTTTTCACCAAATGTGCAACTCTGCTGGATCAAAGGCCACAGCGGTATTCCAGGAAATGAACTGGCGGATCAGGCGGCAAAGGCTGCAGCACATTCTAATCTGCCACTATCCTTTACCACCCTCCCAAAGAGCGTCGCGTGCGGTAAAATAGAACAGATAGCCCTCAAAATATGGACAGACCTCTACATCCAAGATTACTCCACCAGAAATCTATGAAGATTTGCTGCTACCCCGAAACTACTCCTCCAAATGCTTCGAAACATCAAGCATGGATCTACCTCCACAACAATCTTGACCAGCCATGGCTACCTTCAGGCAGACCTTGCAACGGTATCGAAAGAAGACCCAACTTGCCCCCACTGCCAAGATGAAGACCAAACCGTAGACCACCTCCTCTTCACTTGCCCAACCTTCCAATACCAAAGATTCCAGACAGCCACTCTCCTAGGTATCACCAACATATGTCCAGCATCCCTAGAAAATCTCCCAAGAAAGAAATCTGCCTGGCAACACCTCATTAATTGGACTTCCACTGGCATTGTATATAAATCCAAGAAGACTTAGGTCAGAAGGACATCCCGGGTAGTTGGCGACTTCTGTACGCTCCAGGAACCTGGGTTACTTAAATAAATAATAATAATATCTAATCTAATATTACAGAAAATTTATTTTTGATCTTTAAAAGAATTATTATTATTTATTTTGTACAGAATTTGGACTTAAGTTCCATTTTTAGATCAACGCAAAATGAAGACGACCCGACCCGCACCGACCGACCCTACAGAGGACCGACCCGAGTGCCAAGAACGACATCGAAACACGAGAGTAAATATGGTATCTCAGAACTAGAGTGCTTAGCAATAGTCTGGGCACTACAAATTTTACGGCCGTACATCTTCTGAAAAGAAATCAAAGTCGTAACCGACCACAGCGCGTTAACGTGGCTAGCGAATGTACGTGACCCGTGCTCAAGACTTACAAGATGGGGGTTAAAACTCATGGAGTATGACTTTGAAATAGTCCACCGCACAGGGAGGAAGAACGTTGCACCGGACGCACTCTCACGCAACCCGTTCCACAAAAACGATACGAACGTCGAAGACAACTTTAACGATTTAACGGCATGCACAGTACGGATTGACGAGAACGGACAAAATGAAGACACGTTTTGCCGCGATGTTACCGAAAAATTATCAGACGCTAAAACACGGGACGAATATAAAAAATAAACTGGATCCTTTATAAAAAGAATCATGCAACACAAGGTAACCAATGGTTGGTCATAGCACCAAAGCAATGCGTACTCGAAATAATGAAAACAGCGCATGATATACTGAGGCAGGACACATGGGGGTTGCAAAGATGGTCCACCGTATTAAGCAACGCTTTTACTGGATAGGTCTTGAAGAAGACGTGCGAAAATACATTCGGTCGTGCAAAGTATGCCAAGCCTTCAAACCACAGAGGTTCAAACCCACAGCCCCGCTAGAACCGTTACCACCGGTAACAGACATTTGGGAACAAGTGGGAATAGACCACCAAGGTCCTTTAAAAAAATCAGCAGAAGGCTATGAACACATCTTAACGATTGTAGACCATTTTAGCAAATACTCACTCTCAATCCCGGTAAAAGACACGAAGGCGGAAACCACATGCAACACACTCTTAGACAACCTGTTCTACGTTTTTGGTACTCCGAAATGCATAATATCCGATCAAGGTAAATCGTTCGATTCGAGTACTTTTAGAGACTTTACACGATTGTACGCTATTAAACATGTTATGGCTTCCGTTGCACTCCCGCAAACAAATGGCTTATGCGAAAAACTCAACGGCATCATAAAAACGGCATCAGAGTTTGTCTCGAGGACGACCATGCCAAATGGCCGAGATTCGTAAAAACGGCGACTTTTACGTATAATTCGTCCATTCAGTCATCGACACAGGTGACACCACATAAGTTGGTATTTGGCGTAGAACCGAGGACCACCCTAGACGTAGGACTACCAACTGTCGACGAGCCAGTAAAAACATACGACGAATACGTGACCAACCGCATCTTGGAAAACGAGAGACTAAAAAAAATCGCCGATGAAACTACAGAGATCGGACAATGATGACAAAATGTCAGCATGACATTGCGAACCGTGACTGCTTCCGGAAGTTTGAAGTGGGTGATCTGGTACTACTGGAGTCGTCTCGCAGGAAACCAGGGAAAACGGAGAAATTCCTGCCGAAATATGTAGAACTGTACGTAATAACAGATCAAATCAAGGAAACGACGTATAAGCTCCAACCCGCCAATAGCGAACGTAATGTTAATACACGCCAAAGAAATACGTTGGCACACGTGTCTCGCCTAGAGGAGTTTGTTTCGAGAGACGGTGGTATCCCAGAGGACCCGACAGCCCTTAAGGGGGGGTGTTGTGTAACCACGGCACGACCCTGAACGCTGGACACGTGGGCACGACTAACACACCCCCGCTATCTTAACTAGCAAGGCTCACGATTTTGAAATTTTTTTATTTTTTATTTTAATTAAAATTTTTAAAAATTTAATTAATTTTAAACTCTCTCTGTGAGTCATCGAACAACAGAGTTCGGCGAGAAATTGCACTTTGACCACGGACCAACTTTCTTGCTTGCTCTCTTTATTTATTTTGTAGAGAATTTGGACTTGAGTTTCATTTTTGGATCAATGCAAAATAAAGATGGCCCGACCCGCACCGACCGACCCTACAGAGGACCGACCCGAGTGTCAAGAAGCTACAGACAAGATGCATCCCCGGACCAGCCCCAACCCTGGCACCAATTAAAAGTTACATCCCTTAGTACGGCCCTGTGACTTCCAGGCTCCCACACAACAATTCTATATACAGTTACGAGCGTCATTCTTCATCTCCTAATCAACTCTGTTACCGTTTGCTTTTTTTTTGGAATGGCGCCCTCCTTTGGTTGGCTACGATCACGCCACCTTTGCCCCCCCCATCATGCCTCCCCCACTCGCTTTTTCGCTTTTGTAACTATTGTGTTGGAGCGGGTCGCTCCTTAAATAAATGCATATATTAGTTAATAACTAAATGGAATCCTCTCTTTCTTTTTCCCAGTAAGAGACGCCTACGGAAGCCAACAGTACATAGACAGATAAAGCACATAGGCTATAGTTATTAACTAATATATGCATTTATTTAAGGCGCCAATTTATAATTGTAACAAATAGTATTTGAATAAAAACATTCAATCGGGTAAAACACGGGCGTTGCCCGGGTCATTCGGCTAGTATATTATAAACACTAGGTAATAATACCAAAATCCAAATAAATAATTTTTTTGGATTTGGTCTTATTACCTTGTGTGAAGTAAAAAAATATTTTTCCTTTTTTTTCCCTTAATATTATAAGATTTGATACCCAATTACTCTGAGTGCTAAAATTTATGTGTGCAGCGGTGATAGTGTGGCTCAACTACAAGAATGCCTACGAGTACTGGAATGAGCAGAGAGCCTCCCTGAACAAGGAGGTAAAATGAAGTTCTGTGGTCCATGGATGGACATATGACATGGTGTGTGGCCAGGTGTTGACAGCCACCCAGCAAGTGTTTCAGCATGTTCCCCAGCTGGGCTACCAGGCCTTGTTCCTGCAACTCACTGTGGTAGACATGGGCATTTGTCTGCCCCTCAGCCCCTCAGGGGTGAGTACACCTTGAGGGATTGTTAGAGAAATGCTACTTTCTACATTTATTTAGCTTTTGAGAAATGCCCTTCGATGCCCCTCCAAATATATTTATATTTAATATAATAGAAATCACAAACGGAAAGAAGAGTTTCTTTCATTTATAAATGTTTATGCAAGCTTTGGGCAAGTCGCCTTTCTACAGGTACAATACATCAAAGAGATCCAAATGTTAAGACTTCTTATATATTTAGACAGCTGAAAAAAGTAATAAACAAGAAGGCTAGTCATCTGTAACTAATATGAGAGAACTAAAAAGTGAGCATTGAGCATACTGCATATCAGTTTAAAATTCTAGGAATTTTGCAAGACAGATAGATCAACCTTCATTTCCTAACTGATCATGACAGATCCCTAATATACGAAGAATTAAAAAAAAAAAACTTAATAGATTAAATAGCAAACTACAGTCGAACCTCTTTAATTCAACACCCCAAGGGATCAGAGCTTTCGGTTGAATTAAAGGAAGTGTTGAATTAAGGTTAGATGATTGCTAATCATCTAACTCACACACACACACACACACACAAAAATAATATTTTAAAAAAATGCTTTGTAATATAAATTAATGATATTAATATAAACCATTGTATGTACTTTTATTTATTTACTTTTTTATTTTGATGATTAACTTTTAGTATCAGGGACAAAATGGCAATAATACATATTTTTGAAACATAAATAATTACAATTAAAATAATTCTAATTGAAGAATATAGCAGTTTAAAGGAAATAAATATGGAAAATAAAAAAGAAAATTCAAAAATAATATTTAAAAATAATCATGAATATCTTTTTAAAAATTCCTTTATAGATGTCTGCTTTTTCACCGAAATCCTATTCAAAATGTATTACAAATGGTCTATTTAAAAAAAAAACATGCATGTCTTTCTCCCTCTGGAATGTGCTTTAAATAACAAAGAGCTTTTATTGTATTAAAGGCATCCACTGCTGCTGCAGGTGTTATTGATTTTGTGTTTAAATCTTTTATAATAACATGGAAATAGAATATTGAAATAAAATGTTATCATAATAATTATGGCTACATTTTATAAAGATTTATTTATTTAAAAGGAAATTATTTGTAAATTTTAAAATAACGCACTAAAATATTTCAATGCTGAAAATTAAAAAGTAAATAATATTATTAATTAGGGCACACACAAAGCCTAAATTCCAGCGTAAAAAAACAAACAAAACAATATCCCTCGCGATATTGCGCAACGGCACTGCAAAGTGACACTTAAACTAACAGAAACCAAAAGTGCGCAGGCGCAATCCTATCGGCGCCTGCCGATGCCGATCTTCGCCGCCGTAATACCATTTTGCGGTAAAGTTGTTGGTAAAAAACATTCAACTGTCGAAATTAGAATTTTTAAATGGTCGAACTATCGTATTATCGATACTGTCGAATTACGGTTTGTTATTTGATAGGCCGGAGGTCGGGACATCAGAATATGGTCGAATTAAGGTAGAGTGTCGAATTTGCGTGTGTCGAATTAACAAGGTTATACTGTACATCGCTTTTGATGACCACCAGGTATCAATCTGACCAGTAATGCTTATATATATGTACTCCCAAAAATGCATTAGCCCTCTACGTCCAATTAGCATATTAACTGTCGAGCTTTAAACAAAGAATTCAAATCACTGGACGACGTAACCAGCATAGAATAAAGTAAAACTATTGTAACTCAATGATTGTTGGGAAGAATGAAAATTTATTGTAATTAATAGAAAAATTATAGTTAAAGAATTATTTCAAAAGAGAGAGATAGAGTTTTGGATCTCAAGACGCGAGTACGCGTCGGCAACAACTTGAGAACAAAGAGAAGAGGGGCGAGAGAGGGCGGAAGTTGCATCATGGGCGTGACATCACCGCCGCCGCTCGCGCCGTGTGGGGGGAGGGGGGGCGTCTTCTTCCACAGCTTTCTTACATTTTGAAGACCCCCATCTCAAATATCTCCAAAATAAAATGAGAATTATAAAAGATTATAAAAACGAAGAGAAAAATTATTTATTTTTTCTATACATGGACTACGAGCTTTCGGGCAGCCTCGCCCTTCTACAGGTAAAGATACACGGTGGCAAAAGGCTTTATATAAGATTCCATTTTTAAAACAAATTTACATATAAGAAGAGTATAGGACGGCTAAAATATAATAATAAAAAATAAATAATTTTTCTCTTCGTTTTTATAATCTTTTTACAATTCTTTAAGAGAAATTTTCATGACTCAAGTTAAAAATGAGAATTAAAATACACACAAAAAAAGGCAGTGGATCTGCAACATACTCCCACCAATAATTATGGAGTAATTATTCTTCAGGATTTACTATGATCAATATCTGTCAGGCGGCTTAACAATTCTTCCTGATCTTGTGATAACAGATGAATCTTTCCCTCGAATGCTCTGTTGCGATATACTTGGTGGTTCAAGATTTATCTTCTTCTCTTTCTCTAGATCACATCCTTTTCCTAAATCTTCTTTAGAATGTTTTTTGCTTGACTCAAGAAAGAACAATCGTTGAACCGGCCGCAAAAAAATTTCCATGCTTAGTTTTTATCATAGCGACTCTAACGATGCCATCTTTTCCCGGGTAGGTCTTCTCAATAACTCCGATTGGCCATTCTGTTCGCTTTTTGTTATCAACCTCCATGAGTACAACATCGCCTTCTTTAATTGACTTTGTCTTGTTTCTAGTATTTTGTCGCAGAAACCCTAAGTACTCTTTTCTAAATCTTTGTCGAATTGTCTCGCGTAACTTTTGTACTTTTGCATGACTTTCTTTGAGGAACTTAGTGTCGACAATGTCCGCTTCAGGTACAAATAAGCATGATGCGTTGTCACACATGAATTTGGCAGGTGTTCTAGGTACCAAGCCAGATTCTTCACTGATCGCGGTCAAAGGTCTCGAATTCATTGCTGACTCCACTTCACATATCACAGTCTGTAGTTCTTCATATGAGACTGTTTTGTCTCCCAATACTTTTCAGATAAGTTGCTTCATGAGACCCACAAGGCGTTCCCACCATCCTCCCCAAAATGCTGCTGTTGGGGGGTTGAAATTCCACTTAATACGTTGTACGGTGGCATAATGTAGGACATCATTCCAATTAACTTTCTTGAATAAGTTAATGCATCCGACAAAATTGAGGCCGTTGTCAGAGTACACAATGCTCGGTCTACCACGTCTTGCAACAAATCTTCGAAAAGTGTCAAGAAATCCTTCAGTAGACACTGTTTTTGTGAGCTCCAAATGTACAGCTCTGTACACAGCACAAGTGTACAACACTACCCATATTTTCTTTCCACCAGACTCAGTCAAAAGTCCAGCTAGATCCACACCGATCACTCCAAATGCCGGTGTCGATCCAATCCTGGTTGCTGGAATTGGAATGCTCTCAGTCTGGACTCTCTTGGAATTGTAACGACGACACGTAGCACATGCAGAGATGATACTTCTTATGGTTCTCTTGCCTTTTAGAATCCAAAAACGGCGTCTCACCAGTTGTTGAGTTGTTTGAATCCCGGCATGGGACATCATCTCGTGCTCTTTTCGAATCAAAAGCTTGGCTACTTGGTTTTCCCTCAGAATAACTATTGGGCATCTTGTATCATAGTCGTCTTCTCCAAAATACAGTTGACTCTTGATTCGATATAGTCCATGTTCATCTGTAAAAGCGTTGAGCTTGTTTATTCACTTGTCATCTCTCCCAAAACTTATTAGTTGGATATGCCGTAATACTACCTTTTCAGCTTCTTCGAATTCTTCTACAGAGACTTCTTTTGACATCTTGTCATGTTGTCCGGGTCACGATTGATCTTAAACGGTCTTCCTTTTAAAATGCAGTAAATAAGCGACAATCCGTACTATACGATGATAATCTCCATACCTCTCAAGTTTGTCCATGAAATTATCTTTCGTGCTGTTGACGACGATGTTTACTGTCTTCTTCAATTCCTTATTAATTTCTTCTTCATCAAAAATCAGATCAAATTGATTCCAGCTTGCTTCTTCTCCCCAGAGAAAAGAGGGTCCCTCCCACCATTTAAGCTCTATCAATTTCTTTACACTGCTCCCACGTGATGGAAGTTCAGCTGGATTGTTTTCCCCTGACACATGATGCCAATTTTCTTTCTTCAAAATAGAACAGATTTCGTTGACTCTGTTTCTGACAAATGTTGCCCACGGTTTCTCATTTTGAATCCAACGAAGTGCAGTTGAGGAGTCCGTCCAAAACCAAATATTAGTCTCTGGTATTGCAATTGATTCCGATATAATCTTCATGACTTGCTTAGTCAATCTGGATCCAATGAGGCATGACATTAATTCTAATCTCGGAATAGTAAGTTTCTTTTTGGGAGCTACTCTTGCCTTTGATGCGATGAGTTGTACATTTACTTCTTTATTTTTCACTGTTCTCAAGTAATTGCAGGTTGCATAGGCATCTTGACTCGCATCACAGAACACATGCAGTGATGCCTGTTCAAACCCATCTCTCATCACCCACCTTGGAATCCTGGCAGACAACAATTCGGGAATTTGACTCTGCCATTCCACAAACTTCTTCGCAATGTCCTCTGGACCGGCTGATCCAATTTCAACTCGGACTTCCAACATTGTTGTAGGATGATCTTCGGCACTATGGTGAATGGAGAAAACAATCCAAGAGGGTCAAACACTGCATGGGCCTCTGATAACATAATCCTCTTGGTCAATTTATGAGTCTGATTTTCTATTTCGGCATCATTCCCTCGATCCAATGACTTGTAGGTTGGAGTCATCATTAGCTTATCCGAAATTGTCAAAGTGTCATCAGCTGTGTCTCATTTCATACCTAGCACAGAAATATTCTCTCCGTTAACTATGCCGGGGCCTCCCATCTGCCACTCTCTTAGATTGAATCCTGCTGGGCTGAGCAGGTCAATAGACTGCTGGTGAAATACTTGCACCTCTTCTAACGAAGTAACACTATTGAGGCAATTGTCCATGTACATACATTTTAGCAATGGGATTACTTCTCTTTCATTTTCATATTGCTCCAAATGTAACTTCAATGTAGCAGCTAGGAGGAAAGGACTTGATGTAACTCCGAACACCACTCTCTTGTGTTGATAAATCCGAAGATTCTCTTGCTTGCCGTCCTCCCACCATAGAAATCTCAAAAATTGTCTGTCTTCTTTTGCCACTGATATTTGAAGGAAGGCCTTTTCTATGTCTGCTACTATGCCGATTTTATTGAGCCGAAATCTTAGCATGATATCTGGAATGAGCTCCAATAAGTTGGGTCCCTTTGATAAACAATCTATCAGAGACCATCCACCCTTTGTCTTACAGGAAGCATCAAAAACCGGTCGTACTGGTGTCGTGCTGCTACCAGATTTCACTACTGCTCGGTCTGGTAGAAAGTATTCTAATGTATCATCTTGATCTGTGTGTGTGACTGGATTCTTTCGATGATCCCATTTTCCTCCCATTCTTCAAATTTCTTGTTGTAATGGTGATAAAAGCCTCTTTTCTTTAGATCCTCTGTCATCTTCCGGAGTCTTTTCTCGGCATGGCTTTTATTTTCTTTTAGCTTCTGGGCTGGTTCTATCCATGGAAGGTGCACCTTGTATCTACCAGATTCCAATCGCTTTGTTTCAGTCCGAAACTTATCCATAACAGCCTGATCTGTCTCTTTTTTTGACTCTGCTTGCCCGTCATCCATGACTCCAATATTTTCTAGACACCATAAATCGGAAACCTTTATTTCTTGTGTCATTAAAGATGTAATAAGCATACTGTTATGAACCTGGTTAGGATTTTTATCTGGGAATTTTCCTTCCGTTTTGCCTTGAACTACCCAACCTAACAATGTTTCTCGAGCAATATGATCATCCGATAATCTTATCATATTGGCTGTAGCTATTTTTAGGTTAATGTCTGCACCGTGGAGAAGCTCTACCACATCGCTTTCGGCTTTAAATGCTGAGAGCTGTATCTTCTTTGACGCAAGTTCGCGGGCCCATGAACCAAATGTAGGCTTTCTTATACATCTGGCTATTTGATTAGTGGCCGATGCTGGACATGAAATGCATTTATCGTTCTCAATACTTGATAGAGTCAGGCAGTAGATCCGATGTTGATCAGTATACCTGATCCCACCAAATATTTCATGATCAAGCTCTTCTTCTCCCATGATAGGAACACCCAAATCCTTTACAATGTGTTCCAAAATGTACGATTGGGATGATCCACTGTCAATTACTGCCCATACCACTTTGCTACCTTTAGGACCCCAAACTTTCACTAATAATGTTTCAAAGCATGCTTTGGTGCTTACACAGTTGGACATCTCGTTCACTGTAGCTACATCACCCGAACCCGGAGTTGGCGTTGAATTCGGTGGTCGTTGTTGACTCTTTCTTTCAGTTTCAGCATGATCTGCACCTCTACACATGATGGCATAATGCCCATTCTTTTGCAGAAATCACAGCACACTTTCTTTTTGCATTGTCTGCTTCTGTGGCCTGGAAGCAGACATTTAAAACATCTCTTGTAGCTCTTGATTTTATTTTATTTTTCGGGTCCATGTCCATTTTCATTCCTTTTCGACAGTCTTCACTTGGATTACCATTGTCTCAGAAAATGCATTTGAATTTCTCACGCAGTGTTGGTGAGATGTCAGAATGCATAAATCCAGAGGTTGTAGCAATTTCACGCCTTGCATTGAAACTTCTTCTCTTCGTTTCTATCTTCCCTGGTGTAGGTTGAGCTAAGGAATCTGAATGCTTATTGTAGGCCATTTCTCTATCCTTAGTCTGATTGACCTCACGATGAAGAAATTTCATCAAGCTTTCTAGGTCTTCCGATTCGCTACTGTGCTGCCATGAGATGAGTACATTCTCCGGTAGACATGATTCAACTACCAGATACAATATATCGGCACACTTGTCCGTAGTTACACCAAGCATACTTAAATGCCTAATTTGAGAGTTCAACTTTGTCACAAGATCTTCAAAGTTGACATTTCTCTATTGTGCACTTTGGATGACCAACTACAATAGATTTCGAACGTAGACCTTGATTAGCATGTTATCTCGCCCAAATCTTTCTTTAAGATCTTTGATAACCAATGCGTAATTCTTTCCCGAGACAGGTTAACTTAAAACAAGTTGCTGAGCTTCGGAATTTTCCAACGTGCAGTCTACTAGATATTGGTACTTATCTGAGTCTGAGAGATCCTCGTCGTTGTGGATGTCTTCAAACCTCGACCAGAAGGTGATCCATTCACGTACATCACCTCCAAACTCTGGGAGTTTTCTCTTGGGAAGCAGAACTCTTCTCTGGCTTGTACTGTTGCTCATATCCGAAGATGTTTCATCAGGCTGGGGCGACACACCTTTCTTCGGATTCAGTACCTTTTCTAACTCTTCTGATAAGTCTGTCGTATCTCAGACGTTCATCATATTCCTTGTCCTGTTCTACTTCAGTCACTTCTTCATCCAACATGGCCTCGGTTACTTTCTCATCCCATTCATGGAGATCTCGACATAAATCTTCAAGCTGTAGTGCTGAGACCCTCAAGTCTGTCTTGTCCAGTTCTTCTACAGGCTTCTTCAGGGCTGTTTCAACACTGTTGATGAGCTTTGTGATTTGGCCACGAACAGGCCTTCATCCTTTCTTGAGGCGATTCATTTTGAATTACAAAATATGCTGTTGCACCATCCTGTCGCGGACGCCAAAAAATGTCGAGCTTTAAACAAGGAAATCGAATCACTGGACGGCGTAACCAGCATAGAATAAAGTAAAACTATTGCAACTCAATGATTGTTGGGAGAATGAAAATTTATTGTAATTAATAGAAAAATTATAGTTAAAGACTTATTTCAAAAAAGAGAGATAGAGTTTTGGATCTCAAGACGCGAATACGCGTTGACAACAACTTGAGAACAAAGAGAAGAGGGGCGAGGGAGGGCGGAAATTGCATCATGGGCGTGACATCACCGCCGCCGCGTGGGGGGAGGGGGGCGTCTTCTTCCACGGCTTTCTTACATTTTGAAGGCCCCTATCTCAATATCTCCAAAATAAAATGAGAATTAAAACACTCACAAAAAAAGGCAGTGGATCTGCAACATTAACCATTTCATTTTCAGATACAAGTTATTATTTTTTAAATATAATATGTAACCCATTTTTATTTTTTTTTTTATTTAGTTGTTCTTCTTGATAAAATTTTGAAAAAAGACTTAACAATATATAATTATTTAGCAATTTATATATTGAATGCTAAAACCAAATGTCATTTAGTAAAATATTTTTGATAAAAAAAAAGTTTTAAGCCTTTATTCCCAATATAATTCAATAAATTATAAAATAAAGATTCAAAGTGAATAACTTATTATTTTATAAAGAATTAGAAAATAAAATTAGATGTTTTAAAAATGTGTAAGTATTTGTTCAAAAGTTAGTTGTGTCGTGAAATATTTAACAACAAAATTTTTCATTGAATAATTTCTACCTTATTAATTTTTTAAACATGAATTGTTGATTTTTAATTTTTAATGGTCTCTTTAGGGACTAAAAAATCGATTTTTAGTGGTTGCTGGTTGTTCAGGGAGATGGTCATTCATGGGAGCTCGCGATAGTAGGCTTACAAGGGAAATTCATTTGTGCCTTACAAGGTGTTCGCTCATGCATTAACCCTTAAGCGGTCGCAATGGGTAAAAATTACCCAGAAGGAACTTTTCGAAAATATTTCTATATTAAAAAATATATATATTTAAAATATATTCTCAGTACCTTTCTAAATCTATCAAAAGATTATTATAATAAACCTATAATTTTAATTTTATGACATATATTCATTTTATTAGCATGTTTGGGTCAATTTTACCCAGTGCGACCTTTTGAGTTCTCATCATTGGGTAATTTTTACCCAGCGCGACCTTTTAACGCTTTTGGTTTTGGTTTGCGTAATTAAGTTTCAAGTTACTTTCTGGCTTCTTGTTGTTTGATTTTGCTGCCCCAAGTGCAATAATACAATCTATTCTTCCAACAATAAGGTAGGATTTATATTTTATTTCCTCTTTTTACATTATTTTACATAAAATGCTTTCAAATGCTGATTTTCTCCGTGATGATATTAATATTCCAAATCCCGATGATGAGGAATCAGAAACTGATGATCATATAGAAGAGAGGAATTGGAGTACAGACACTAAACAGTATACATTATCAGAAGAAGAAAACAATGAGGATCCAAGCTTCAATTACTACACTGCGTGACATTGAAAATGGAACACCAAGAAATAGTGGCCGGAAAGTGATGAAACTCGGCAGACAGAGAGACAGGGACGAACAATAAGTGATCTTTATTTCAAAATGATAGTCATAATACAGAGCGAGAACGGCGTCGGCTTAGTAGCAAGTAGGACCACCGCGGACGGCGATGCACGCAGCAACACGTCTAGGTAGAGAGTCAATCAGAGTACGGATGGCGTCCTGAGGGATGGCTCTCCATTCCCTCTCAACCATTTGCCACAGTTCGTCTTCTGAACGCGGCTGTGGCAAGGCATGCAAACGGCGTCCAATGATGTCCCAGACGTGCTCGATTGGTGTGAGATCAGGAGAGTACGGTGGCCAGGAAGGCATCTGTACATCTTGCAGAGCTTGTTGGCTAATGCGAGCAGTGTGCGGTCGGGCGTTATCCTGCTGATAAAGGGCATTGGGTACCCCCTGAAGGTAGGGGAGTGTCACCGGTCGCAGCACATCATCAACGTATCGTTGGGCCGTCATAGTGCCCTGAATACGAAGTAAAGGTGACCTGGAATCATACGCGATTGCGCCCCAAACCATGATTCCACGTTGTCGCACGGTGGGGCGTTCCACAATTGCTGCCGGATTGGACCTTTCTCCACGTCGACGCCACACGCGTACACGGCGACTATCACTGGACAAGCAGAAACGCGACTCATCTGAGAACACGACCCTGTGCCATTCCGTCATCCACGTCGATCTAGCCCGGCACTATTCCAAACGTTGGCGCCTATTCGGTGGGGGGTCAATGGCAGTCTTCTTAGCGGACGGCATGAGTGCAAGCCATTAGCAACCAATCAACGGGAAATGGTTCTGGTCGAGATGGAATGATCTAGGGTGTCTTGCACATGTTGCAGGATGGTGGTACAAGTGGCTTGTGGGGCCGCCACTGCTTGTCGAAGGATACGCCGATCCACACGTGCTGACGTCACTCTGGTTGCACCGACATTCCTATAAATTGTCACATTTCCTTGTTCCAACCATCTTCTCCACAGTCGGTGCACCGTGGACGCACCAAGGTGTGTATCAGCTGCGATTTGACGTATGGACCAACCTGCCCTTTTCAGTACGATCACCATGCCCCTCGTAAAAGCGTCTGTCTGCTTGAACTGCCTCCGTTTACGATGACCTGGCATTCTCTGTTATTACACGTGTCTTTTGACACAAGAACAAAATTTCTACAATGATTTTCCTTGAAGAAATAACGACACGAATACTGTCCTTTCTGCAAGTTCCTTCCCTTATATCTTACTCCATGTGTGCACGAGGGCTGCGCATTTTACATCATTTGCATAACTCGGTTAGGCGCGTCTACCCTGAAATTTGCATAATTTTCTGGCCACTATTTCTTGGTGTTCCATTTTCAATGTCACGCAGTGTATATAGGAAAGGACCAAAAGACTAAATGGAAGAAAGCTCTTCCCCCAAAAAATGTTCGAACTCGCAGTGAAAATATTCACCCATCTACCAGGGGTAAAGGGTGAAGCAAAAAATGCTAAATCGATATTAGATTGTTGGAATCTCTTTATAGATGACAATATACTTGAATGCATAGTTACAAATACTAACATTTACATTAGGAATATTCAGCAGAACTATAGCAGAGAAAGAGATGCTAATTTGACAAACCTACAGAAAATTAAAGCTTTATTGGGAATTATTTACTTTCTTGGGGTCATGAAAGCGAATAAATTGAATACAGATGATGCATGGGCAAGAGATAGTACTGGATTTGAATTGTGTAGAATAGCTATGTCTGAAAACAGATTCCGATTTCTTCTCAGAGTAATTCGTTTTGATGACAAAGCTACAAGAAATGAAAGACTTCGTCAAGATAAATTAGCAGCTGTGAGATTGATTCTTGATACTTTTGTAAAAAATTGCCAAAAGCATTATTCTCCTTCGGAATATATAACAGTGGATGAAAAGCTTGACGCTTTCAGAGGGAAATGCAATTTCAGGCAGTATATTCCGAGTAAACACAATAAATATGGAATAAAATTATTTGCTCTCGTGGATTCAAAAATGTTTTATACTTGTAACTTGGAGATTTATTCAGGAAAAAACCCTGAAGGTCCTTACAATGTCAGCAACAGTCCAAGTGACGTTGTGGAACGATTGTGTGAGCCAATCAAGGGAACTGGCCGCAATGTAACAATGGATAACTGGTTCACCAGTTATTCTTTAGCTCTAAAACTTTTACAACAATATAGACTAACAATTGTTGGTACCTTAAAAAGAAATAAAAAGGAAATCCCCTCAGAGTTTGTCATCAGCAGAGGTAGAAATGTACACACTAGTGTTTTTGGCTTTCAAAGTGAAATGACACTTCTTTCATACAAGCCTAAAGAGAATAAAGTTGTACTTATGCTTTCAACTCTGCACCACGATGCAAATATAGATGATTCAACGGGAGAATTGAAAAAGCCAGAGATGATAATGTTTTATAATATGACAAAGGGTGGTGTAGATGTGATGGACGAAATGACAGCTACATATAACTGTGCTAGAAATTCAAGAAGATGGCCCATGGTTATTTTTTATGCACTTTTAAATATTGGGGCAATAAATTCCCAGATAATTCATTTTGCAAATGGCAACGCATCAAAGGTTAAATCAAGACGTCATTTTTTGAAAACCTTATCCTTAGATCTTATTGAAGAGATGGTCAAAGTTCGCACAGTAAGCGGAAGAATGCCATGTGAAATAAAGGAAAAGGCATCCGATATTTTTAATTTGTTAGAGCCTGGTCCATCTAAAAAGCCAAAAATAGGAGAAAGACATCGATGCAAGAAATGCCAGAAAGAAAAAAAGGACAGAAAAACTATTCAACATTGCCAGTACTGTTTTGCTTTTTTTGTGTAAGGAACACTCTGTAATAATTTGTCAAGAATGTCATAAAGGACGAAACAAGTCCTAATTTCTATGAAAGGAAGTGATAACTTTCATACAAATTTATATTTTATAACCTATCTTCAATATATATTTTTATTTTCATAAAATAGTCAAATATATCATAAATATTTGATATTTTGATTTGTTATTAATAAAATAAATAAAATATGATTTTTATATCTCAGGATTTTATGTAAAGTTATTTAATAGACAGATCATTATTCTAACATAGAAAACAATAAAAATATTGAAAATAATATTTGATTTATTTAGGTTTTTAAAAGTGGGTAAATTTTACCCACCGCGACCTTTCAAGGTATAAAAGAGGGCGCGACCGCTGCCGGGTTAAGTCACTCATGAGAGACTCTGCTGTATATACAGTAAAACCCCTCTATAGTGAACACCAATGGGACAGAGCTTTTGGTTCACTATAGCCACGGTTTGGCTATTTTTTTTCCTTTCTAAATTTTTAGACCGTATAATTAAAAAACAGCCGTACACACTGGAAAAGGCAGCCACTTAATAATGGTCACTTTGTTTTAATTCCCTAAATTGACCTATTTCTTTACAGTAATGCTGAATTTCAAAAGAAGTCATTTGATAATATTGGGAGTAAAAAATAAGTTTTGAGGGATTTGCAAAAGTAGCCACAACAAATATTATATAAATAGCATCGGACCTTGTGTAAGGATTCATGTTAAGGCTTCATCATTTCCCCAAAAAAATCAGAAGAAGTCTTTTCACTCAAGTGTACGGAACTTTTTTTTGGTGCTCTAACCATGTCAACCTTTTTGCCAACAAAACACAATTTGCGGGAAGCGCTGCTTTTTTGTTTTAATTTGAAGAAAAGTGCAACTGATGGACATTGATTGCTGTGTGAGGCATATGGTAAACATGCTCTATCAATAAAATCATGTGAGTACTGGTTTCGGCGTTTCAAAAGTGGCGATTTTGACACCAGAGACAAAGAACGCGGAGGGAGGCCAATAAAGTTCGAAGACGCTGAGTCGGAGGCTTTATTGGACGAATATTCAAGCCAAACTCAAGAGGAGCTCGCTGAAACCTTGGGAGTGACTCAACAAGTGATTTCGAACCGTCTCAAGGTCATGGGTATTGGTGCAAAAACAAGGAATTTGGGTTCCATATGAACTCAAGCCAGGAAACATCGAGCGCCGTATTTGCACGTGCAAACTACTGCTCAAAAGACCAAATCGGAAGGGTTTTTTGCATCGAATCGTGACGGGGGACGAAAAGTGGATTCACTACGACAACCCAAAGCGCAGAAAATCGTGGGTTAAGCCCGGTCATGCATCAACTTCAACGGCTAAACCGAATATTCATGGAAAGAAGCTAATGCTGTGCATCTGGTGGGATCAGCTCGGAGTGATCTACTATGAGCTACTTCAGCCTAACAAAACCATCACTGGAGAACGTTACCAACAACAATTGATGCGATTAAGCCGAGCATTGAAGATTAAACGCCCACTATATGCCAAAAGACATGAAAAGGTGATCTATCAGCACGACAACGCTCGGCCACATGTTGCAAAAGTTGTCAAGGAGACTTTGGAGGCGCTTCAATGGGATGTCCTACCCCACCCGCTGTATTCACCAGACATTGCTCCTTCAGACTACCACATGTTCCGTTCGATGACACATGGCCTGGCCGAGCAGCACTTCACTTCTTACGAAGAGGCGAAAAATTGGGTCAATGTTTGGATCGCCTCAAAAAACGAGGAATTTTTTCTACACGGAATCCGTATGCTGCCTGAAAGATGGGAAAAAGTCGTAGCTAAAGATGGACAATACTTTGAATGAAATATATTGTACTGATTTCTCTGAATAAAGCTTCGAATTTATAAAAAAATCCTTCCAAACTTATTTGCACTCCTAATAGGTTCTTCTTATCATTAGTAGCATACATTTTTATATATATAAACCTTTATGTATAATTTAAAAATTAAGCCAAATCCCCTAGGCAAAACTTTATTAATTATATATTTAAAAGGTATAAGAGTGTTTCAAAACATATTTCTTAAATAATATAATACTGAATTTATTTGAAAAAAAAATGCCTCTAATACCTTGTTGTTTGAAAGTGAAAAGTAAAATTTGAAAATCAGAATTGTCTTAACCCTTAACTGGACGGGTGGAATTTTCTTACGCAACTGGACGGGTTGGGTAGATTCAACCCACCTATGTAACTTTATGAAATAGCGCTAAATAATGATTGAAATCAATATTTTAAAATATATATTTAATTAATATATAGTTAATATACAGATTTTGACTTTTAAAAATTCTGAATATAATCTATTTACAGTTTTTAAAAATTATAAAGAAATGTTATTGCAAACGCTTAGTTGACATACAGAGCAAAGGGTTTTTATTTTTTACTGCGTTTTTGATGGATATTTGTAGCACCTTTTTGGAATATCAGATTGTTGTGGCATCGTAGATTCACTTAGTTTACTTGAACCATCATTCTTCTTGAATTGTTGTCTGTAATTTCAGTGGGAGAGAATTGAGATTACGTGTGGCCAGGTGTTCATCAGTCAATGCACTCCCAAGATCAACAATAAAATGACTCCTTTCTTTTTTACATTTTTTATCAATCTGATTATCGATTTTCTTTTTTTTTCTTTTTTTTTTTTTTGGAACATAGGATACTAAAGTGGTTGCTCCAAAGAAACTAAAAATAGAGGTTCCTGATTCTCTATTAGGGTACGGTTGAAATTGTGGTGAATCTAAGGTTTGTTCTTTCTCATCGTTCCTAAATATGTAAGACCATGTTCTTTCAACTTATCAACTAATTCTACTGAAGTGAATCAATTGTCTGCTGGAATATTTCTTCCAAAGTGTTGTTGTGTTGTGTGTTGTGGTCGACTAATCTATAAAACATATATATTTTGGGTTGGCAGGGATAGTTCTCTCTGTTGACTTGATTGATTATTCTACCCATCCAAAGAAAGAAGTGTAATTTTTTAAAAAGGAAGCTAAAAATAGAGGAAGAAATACTCAAGTATGAGCCACGAGCTAACACTGACACGAAAAATTCTCACGCTTCTGGACGGGCTGGGCGGAATCCGCCCACACATGCAAATTTAACCCCCCTCCTAAAACTGAAATTTACAAACGCTGGATGGAAAATGTTTGTATCACTGAAAAATTAGAATACATGAAAGCTGGTAGCTCTAGGTAAACGAAAAATATATATTTTTTCCTATATTAAATTTATGCATGGGCAGAATCTACCCAACCCGTCCAGTTAAGGGTTAAAATATTGTTATTTCCATCAAAGGAATAAAGCTCCGTGTATTCTGAATCAATTGAAGATGAATCAAAAGTATCCAATTCAGAAAAATCGGGCACGAAACATGTTGATACGATACCGCGATTGGTAAAATTACGAATAAAAAATGCCAATTTACAAACACAAAATCGGTGGTAAAACCGCCGGCCAGGGGGAATATCCGCAAACCCTGAATGAGTCATATACCTAACAAGGCTTCCGTTCTTAAAATAGAGGTGTAGCGGTCGTTTCTGAGAATTTATAAGCCGATTTGTTTGTGGCCTGTGAGACAGGCACGATCGTGGCATATTAAACCATTTATAATATCCTTCTATTTTTATCTCTTATAATAAAAAGTTTTTCCTATTTTAACATGTTCTGAAAATTTTTAAAAATAGTTATAAAAAATAGAACGTGAAGGTAAACAATGTTCTCCAATTCAATTTTTGAAACTGCAAAATTTTTGTTATTTTAAAATTTATTAATCACAATTTTAAGTTTGATATCAGCCTAGTATTTTAAATAGATTTTGTTATATTGGGACCATAATTAAGAACATTATAGGGGTAGTTCCCTATTTTAAATATCGCAAAGTTCCATATAACGATATTTCCAATGGAATGGAATTGGGAATTGCCGTAGGTTTGTTATATATTCGTATAAAGCCACAGTCACTATCTTGTTTTCTGGGGTACGTGGCTGGATCGCACTGGCCAGATATCATGATGAGGGTGGCCCACTGTGTGCCCTTGGGTAGGAGAAAGTGGCATCCAGCTGGGAGTCAAGATAGAAGCAGCAGTGGTTGATGGTGCCTCCCTCTATATTGCAGGAGAGCTGAGAGTTCGAAGACGCTGAGTCGGAGGCTTTATTGGACGAATATTCAAGCCAAACTCAAGAGGAGCTCGCTGAAACCTTGGGAGTGACTCAACAAGTGATTTCGAACCGTCTCAAGGTCATGGGTATTGGTGCAAAAACAAGGAATTTGGGTTCCATATGAACTCAAGCCAGGAAACATCGAGCGCCGTATTTGCACGTGCAAACTACTGCTCAAAAGACCAAATCGGAAGGGTTTTTTGCATCGAATCGTGACGGGGGACGAAAAGTGGATTCACTACGACAACCCAAAGCGCAGAAAATCGTGGGTTAAGCCCGGTCATGCATCAACTTCAACGGCTAAACCGAATATTCATGGAAAGAAGCTAATGCTGTGCATCTGGTGGGATCAGCTCGGAGTGATCTACTATGAGCTACTTCAGCCTAACAAAACCATCACTGGAGAACGTTACCAACAACAATTGATGCGATTAAGCCGAGCATTGAAGATTAAACGCCCACTATATGCCAAAAGACATGAAAAGGTGATCTATCAGCACGACAACGCTCGGCCACATGTTGCAAAAGTTGTCAAGGAGACTTTGGAGGCGCTTCAATGGGATGTCCTACCCCACCCGCTGTATTCACCAGACATTGCTCCTTCAGACTACCACATGTTCCGTTCGATGACACATGGCCTGGCCGAGCAGCACTTCACTTCTTACGAAGAGGCGAAAAATTGGGTCAATGTTTGGATCGCCTCAAAAAACGAGGAATTTTTTCTACACGGAATCCGTATGCTGCCTGAAAGATGGGAAAAAGTCGTAGCTAAAGATGGACAATACTTTGAATGAAATATATTGTACTGATTTCTCTGAATAAAGCTTCGAATTTATAAAAAAATCCTTCCAAACTTATTTGCACTCCTAATAGGTTCTTCTTATCATTAGTAGCATACATTTTTATATATATAAACCTTTATGTATAATTTAAAAATTAAGCCAAATCCCCTAGGCAAAACTTTATTAATTATATATTTAAAAGGTATAAGAGTGTTTCAAAACATATTTCTTAAATAATATAATACTGAATTTATTTGAAAAAAAAATGCCTCTAATACCTTGTTGTTTGAAAGTGAAAAGTAAAATTTGAAAATCAGAATTGTCTTAACCCTTAACTGGACGGGTGGAATTTTCTTACGCAACTGGACGGGTTGGGTAGATTCAACCCACCTATGTAACTTTATGAAATAGCGCTAAATAATGATTGAAATCAATATTTTAAAATATATATTTAATTAATATATAGTTAATATACAGATTTTGACTTTTAAAAATTCTGAATATAATCTATTTACAGTTTTTAAAAATTATAAAGAAATGTTATTGCAAACGCTTAGTTGACATACAGAGCAAAGGGTTTTTATTTTTTACTGCGTTTTTGATGGATATTTGTAGCACCTTTTTGGAATATCAGATTGTTGTGGCATCGTAGATTCACTTAGTTTACTTGAACCATCATTCTTCTTGAATTGTTGTCTGTAATTTCAGTGGGAGAGAATTGAGATTACGTGTGGCCAGGTGTTCATCAGTCAATGCACTCCCAAGATCAACAATAAAATGACTCCTTTCTTTTTTACATTTTTTATCAATCTGATTATCGATTTTCTTTTTTTTTCTTTTTTTTTTTTTTGGAACATAGGATACTAAAGTGGTTGCTCCAAAGAAACTAAAAATAGAGGTTCCTGATTCTCTATTAGGGTACGGTTGAAATTGTGGTGAATCTAAGGTTTGTTCTTTCTCATCGTTCCTAAATATGTAAGACCATGTTCTTTCAACTTATCAACTAATTCTACTGAAGTGAATCAATTGTCTGCTGGAATATTTCTTCCAAAGTGTTGTTGTGTTGTGTGTTGTGGTCGACTAATCTATAAAACATATATATTTTGGGTTGGCAGGGATAGTTCTCTCTGTTGACTTGATTGATTATTCTACCCATCCAAAGAAAGAAGTGTAATTTTTTAAAAAGGAAGCTAAAAATAGAGGAAGAAATACTCAAGTATGAGCCACGAGCTAACACTGACACGAAAAATTCTCACGCTTCTGGACGGGCTGGGCGGAATCCGCCCACACATGCAAATTTAACCCCCCTCCTAAAACTGAAATTTACAAACGCTGGATGGAAAATGTTTGTATCACTGAAAAATTAGAATACATGAAAGCTGGTAGCTCTAGGTAAACGAAAAATATATATTTTTTCCTATATTAAATTTATGCATGGGCAGAATCTACCCAACCCGTCCAGTTAAGGGTTAAAATATTGTTATTTCCATCAAAGGAATAAAGCTCCGTGTATTCTGAATCAATTGAAGATGAATCAAAAGTATCCAATTCAGAAAAATCGGGCACGAAACATGTTGATACGATACCGCGATTGGTAAAATTACGAATAAAAAATGCCAATTTACAAACACAAAATCGGTGGTAAAACCGCCGGCCAGGGGGAATATCCGCAAACCCTGAATGAGTCATATACCTAACAAGGCTTCCGTTCTTAAAATAGAGGTGTAGCGGTCGTTTCTGAGAATTTATAAGCCGATTTGTTTGTGGCCTGTGAGACAGGCACGATCGTGGCATATTAAACCATTTATAATATCCTTCTATTTTTATCTCTTATAATAAAAAGTTTTTCCTATTTTAACATGTTCTGAAAATTTTTAAAAATAGTTATAAAAAATAGAACGTGAAGGTAAACAATGTTCTCCAATTCAATTTTTGAAACTGCAAAATTTTTGTTATTTTAAAATTTATTAATCACAATTTTAAGTTTGATATCAGCCTAGTATTTTAAATAGATTTTGTTATATTGGGACCATAATTAAGAACATTATAGGGGTAGTTCCCTATTTTAAATATCGCAAAGTTCCATATAACGATATTTCCAATGGAATGGAATTGGGAATTGCCGTAGGTTTGTTATATATTCGTATAAAGCCACAGTCACTATCTTGTTTTCTGGGGTACGTGGCTGGATCGCACTGGCCAGATATCATGATGAGGGTGGCCCACTGTGTGCCCTTGGGTAGGAGAAAGTGGCATCCAGCTGGGAGTCAAGATAGAAGCAGCAGTGGTTGATGGTGCCTCCCTCTATATTGCAGGAGAGCTGAACATGGGGTGGGTCTTTCTGCTTCAGTTTCATACCTGCAACAGCTTGGTTTGTTATATATTTATTGGGAGTATAAATAATTTTGTGCGGTTAGATAAAGATGGCGCTACTAGTTTATTATTTCATTGTTTCATCTGGAAAGAACATTATTTTTGAAGCGTCATCATATAAGGCTTCCTTTTTCAGTAACCGTCATTTCTCTGAAGTGTAAACAACCTAGTTTCTATTTGCTCCTAAAATATCAACTTTTGTACCAAATAATGTGTTTTTGTGGCGAGTTTTACTTCATTACCCCAATATGAAGAAAAAAGCTGATTAAATTCATTGTAGTTTATGGTGACCATTCTCTAGTTGAACGAATGTGTCAGAAGTAGTTTGCACTGTTTAAAAGTGACGAATTTTATTTGGAAGATGAAGAAAGACCCGGAGAATTAGAGGCAAGCCTTAATGAAGAAACATCACAAACGCAAAAGGAACTCATAAAAAAAATTTTTTTTGGAGTTTTTCAACCAGCCATTTTTAATCGCTTAAAAGAAATGGGAATGATCCAAAAGGTAAAAAATTTGGTGCCTTATGAACTGAAGCCAAGAGATGTCGAACGCTGTTTTTTCACATGTGAACAACTGCTCCAACGACAAAAAAGAAAGGGGTCTTTGCATCAAATTGTAACTGGTGATGAAAAGTGGGTAATAAATAAACCTTTTCTTGTGAGTATTAAGAACAGCCCAATATAAATTAATAGGAAGATTTGTCCTTTGAAAACAATGCTTGTACATCCAAGAGATCACTTTTTTAAATGTGATCACACCTTTAAAAACTGTCATCCCCTTCCTTTATGTCGTTTAATTTTGGCTAATTTTCTCAATGTATATCTCTAACTACATTTATTTCTTATTACAGAGTCAATTTAAAACTAACCCAGGAAGACACCAGAAATTTTTAGTTTAAATCTAATCTTTATCCTTTTTATTTTTAGTTATTTTACTAAAATTATCTTCAGAACTGGGAAATCCTGGTTATATCTCCCCTCTACGGGGGAAGCTTATGCTCGTGAATAGTTTAATGAGCTGTTAATTACTTGAAGCCTTTGTAAAATACTCATTTATGTAAGGCTCCATTTTGTGTTCTGGCAGAATGTGAGCAGTGGGAAGCTATACGACTGCACAGAGCTAAAGTCTGCTGTAGTGGTCACCTTGGTGGATACCCGGATCTCAGCCTGCTCTGCCGGACTTCTGGGCAGCAAGGGATGCTTCACCGGGCTCTGCATCCGATTTGCTGATGATTTTGAGACCTCTCTGGATGACTGGAAGCCTTCTGAAGACATCATGAACCTCTGTGTAGTGTCTGAAGGAACCTATGAGATCTGTTCTCGCACCATTGTCCCACATGGCTCAGGTAATCTTGTCCTCTTTTTGTATGTACAATCATGTAAATCAATTGAGAACAAATTCTAATTTATTATCACCACACTCTGCCATGGCAGCATCAAGAGAAAAAAATATTTTCTTTGTGTTTTTTCCTGTTTTTTAAAAATATTTTTCGGTATCCTAAATTTTATTGCAAAATACAGTAAAACTCCGCTAATATGAACCCGCAATATAGCGAACCTTCCCTTATAACAAACCTAAGGCAATTCCCAATTCCATTCCATTTAAAATACCATCGTTCTAACAAACTTTGCAATTTTTAAAATAGCAAACTACTCCTATAACACACAAACCTATTTTAAGTCCCAAACTTTTAAAATTAATTAAAAATACTATGCTTATAATGAACTTAAAATTGTGATTTTAAAAAAATGAAAACGACAAAATGTTGAGCATGTTTCAGCTCACGGATCGTGATTTCAAGACAAAAAATTAGCGGCATTGTTTGTTTTTATTTCCATTCATTTTTTTCTGTATGTTGTATAAATTTTTACACATTATACTTTTATTTAATAGAATATTTCTGTATCGACAATTTTGAAATATATATTTTTAAAAAATGCCTTCCCAAATAAAGAAAAAGAAATAATGAATGGCTTCCTAAAAACACCAAAAGCTATTATATCATAAAACGTCATTATCAAAGCTTTTCAAAGTGAAGCAACGCAAGCAAATTTTTAGAACATGTTAAAATAATAAAACTCTTACATTATATATAAGGCTATTATAAATTGTTACAAAACGGAATCAACCCCAACTTTTGCCACGATCGTACGTTTTAGCATGCCCTTTTAGAAGTGTTCTATATCAAGTTTACCCTAGGCTAAAAAAATAATTCCAAATAATTTTAAAGTCAGAAATGGTTCGAATAACAAGTTAAAAACAAATCTAACTCTATACTTGAGAAAAGTATGTTGAAACTGAAAATGGAAGGAAAAAAAATCAGTGCCCCGTGTCTTATGGGCCACAAAAAATCGACTTATAAATTCTCAAAAACTACCGCTACAGTTCTATTTTTAGAACGGAGGCTTTTTTAGGTATATGGCTCATTCAGGGTTCGCAGATATTCTCCCTGGCTGGCCGTTTTACTACCGATTTTGTGTTTGAAAACTCGTGTTTTTTATTTGCAATTTTATCGATCGCGCTATCGTATCAACATGTTATGCGTCCGATTTTTTGGAATCAGATACTTTTGATTCATCTTCAATTGACTCAGAGTACATGGAGCTTTATGCCTTTGATGGAAATAACGATATTTTAAGACAATCTGATTTTCAAATTTCACTTTTTACATTCAAACAAGGTATTAGAGACATTTTTTCAAATAAATTTAGTATTATAATATTTGATAAAGATGTTCTAAAAAACCCTTATTCCTTTTAAATATATAATTAATAAAACATTGCCTAGGGCATTTGTCATAATTTTTAAATTATACATAGAGATATATATAATAATCCGTTTGAATCCTGTTGATTCTCTCTCGGATCCGTTTGAAAGTGTGTAAGATCCTATCGACTCTCTGTAGGATTGGTGTTTACCTTGTCGGATTGCTGTTGGATCCTGTCGACTTACTGTAATAACCCGTTTGAAACCTGGTCAGTCCTGGTGAATTGTTGAATCCTAAGTTGGATTATGTTGAATTGGTGATTGATGCCGCAGCCTTGGTCGAATGGTGGGTTTCCACAGGGAAAGAACGAGCACACCTGGTTGGGATAGAAAATAGACCTTGCGAAAGGGAGAGTGATGAGACTGGAGGAGGTACTTTGCCTTTCATATGCTGGAGCGGACACTACCTTGGTTGGAGCCTAAGTTGAGACACCTTGCTTCCAGCACGGTCACCTACCTTCTTTTTTACTTCTTGTCCGAGATCCTCATCATTAACTCTCTCGACTTCTCATTGGTGGAGATCCTTCCACGTGCTCTCTGATGATTCGCTATCAGTTGGTCATGCTTAAAGGTGATTGGTTGTTGATTTGTCATGCTTAACTGTGATTGGCTTAGTACCTCCATTGTCGCCATTATTGCAAACTTCCAGGAAGTAGAAGGTCTCCGAACTTTAGTTTTATGGGGGGTCCTGGGCAGTGACCTTTACTTCCTGGATGATGCAATCCTGTTAATTGTTATTACCTTTTCGCGAAGCCTAACTTTTATTAAATCTTTTGACGATACATTACATAGATTGTGGTGGGGTTACATATTGCTATATACAGATTATCACAGATGCGCCCCCTACATGTGAAGAATTAAAAAAAGGGGTAGCCTGAATTGAATTCTGTGGGAGAAAAGTAATTTTGTGGGGAAAAATGAATTAGGGAGCACTGTGAGGCTATATACAAGTATCATAGGTGAAATAAAAAGGGTAAAAGCGAATTGTGCTGGTGAAATAATTGTTGAGTAGAAGAAAGAAAAAAAAATAATAAAATGATGCCTATACAATTATTTGTATAACTTGGTGTATGGAGAACTACATCAAGGGAATTTTCTGTTAGGGCTTTGGGGAATCAAAAAAAAAATTAAAAGAAATCAAAGTGAATTCGCGTTGGTGGAATTGTTGAGGGGTTTTTAAAAAAATGATACCTATACAATTATTCAAACTTGAGGTATGGAAAACTACATCAAAGGAATTTTCTGTTAGGGCTTTGGGAAATCAACATAAAAAAATGATAATTAAAAGAAATCAAAGTTAGTTTTCGTTGAAAAAATAATTGTTCAATAAGAGAAAAAAAAAAAAAAGATGCCTATACAATTATTCAAACTCGAGTTATGGACAACACTGGCACGTACAGTATCAGCAGATAGAACCCTCCCTCAATGAATCTACTTTCTCTCTAAACCAACATAAGTTGTAAGTGCATTTGTTTTATCCCTACCATTCATTCTTCAAAGAAGTCAGTCCTTGTAAACTGATGTCAATATTTCCATAATTAGTTTAGCTCCATTTATTCTCTCCATGCCTATCAACAATGATTTTATTCTCCATACTATTTATCTAGATATTTGTAACCCATTAAATTATTTACCTTACCATTCGAATTTAATAATAGACATTTTAATGAAATAATTTCTATTTTAAAGTCATCCCATAAAAATTTGATAATAGGTTCTTAGCATTAGCATACATGTTTATATATAAACCTCTATGTATAATTTAAAAATTAAGCCAAATCCCCTAGGCAAAACTTTATTAATTATATATTAAAAAGGTATAAGAGTATTTTAGAACATCTTACTCAAATAATATAATACTAAATTTATTTGAAAAAAAAAAGCCTTAAATACCTTGTTGTTTGAAAGTGAAAAGTAAAATTTCAAAATCAGAATTGTCTTAAAATATCATTATTTCCATCAAAGGAATAAAGCTCCGTGTATTCTAAATCAATTGAAGGTGAATCAAAAGTATCCAATTCAGAAAAATCGGACACGAAACATGTTGATACGATAGCACGATCGGTAAATTTAGAATAAAAAACGCCAATTTACAAACACAAAATCGGTGGTTAAACGGCCGGCCAGGGGTAATATACGCGAACACTGAATGAGTCATAGACCTAACAATACTTCCATTCTAAAAATAGAACTGTAGTGGGAGTTTTTGAGAATTTATAAGTCGCTCTGTTTGTAGCCCATCAGACAGGGGCACTATTTTTTTTTTTTTTGTCAATTCCAGCTTTCACAAATTCTTCAAAGGAATAGATTAAGTTTTGTTTTTAACCTGCTATTCAAACCATTTCTGGCTTTGAAATTATTTGGAATTATATTTTGCCTAAGTTAAACTTGATATAGAATGCTTCTAAAAGTGCATGCTGCCACTGTTTTTTTAGAACGACATTCTTTGTTTCTTTTCTTTATTTTTGAAGCCATATGTTTTTTATTTTTTTTTCTATTCAAAAATTGTAGAATGCAAAGATATTCTATTAAAGTATGATGTGTAAAAATGTATACAACATACAGCAAAAATAGAATGTAAATCAAAACAAACAATGCCGCTAATTTTTTGTTTTGCAATCGCGATCCGTGAACTGAAACATGATCAAAATTTTGTTGTTTTAAAATTTTTTTTAAAACACAATTTTAAGTTCGTTAAAAGCCTAGTATTTTTAATAGATTTTATCATTTTGGCACCGAAAATAGGTTCGTTATAGCGGTAGTTCGTTATTTTAAAAATCGCAAAGTTCGTTATAACGATGGTATTTTCAATGGAATGGAATTGGGAATCGCTGTGAGTTCAATATAAGGAAAGGTTTGCTATATCTAGGGTTCATATTAGCGAGTTTTATTTTTTATATGCCTTTTTATTTAAATATTTTTTATGGATTGCCCTATTTTTAAAAAAGGTGCTCTGCCTTCGGAAAAGCACATGTGCTCCTGGTCAGGATATGCCTTTTTTATTTTTAATATCAACACCTGACCCACTTATTTTTTATTTTTTCTATTGTTTTTTCATATATATGTGTGCACCCCTTACGCAGAAAGTTATTTAAATAAATTTATCAACATGGTATAACCATTGCTAAAATTTTCAAATATACCAGCTATTCTTGGATGGATTTTTTTTTTTTATCCTATAAATTTCAGATTTGTTCTCTGAATTATAGGTTGGTTGTCAGGGAATGCCAAGTGGATCCTCAATGTCCAATGGCAGATGGAGGGAGTGGACATCAATGTGGACACCAACATTGGAAAACAGCTTTCAGCTCTCTTCAAGACCCTCACAGCTCTGACTGGAGAGGAGGATGAGAGCCTGGAGAGGGAAGCCACCTCTGTCCCCACCACCACTCAGGTAAACCATACATTAGAGACCCTTGGCAGAGCTGACTGCTATAGGGTGCGTCCCCAGGTGGCGGATAGGGGAACGACCTTCAGATATGAAGGCCAGCTGCGAAACAAGCAGAATAACTCTGACAAATAAGTAGTCACGGACCAACAGCAGCATTTTTAGAAGAGGAGTAGACCTCTTTAAAAATCCTGACTTCAACTGACCCAGTTGATGGACCTCAGCAAGGGTCCCACTCCAGGGATACGGAGGAGCTGCGTCTGTACTCATGTTAAAGTCGGCAGCAAAGGCGTTTGCTTCCATGTTAGGAACGGCCTTAAACTACAGGCAAAGTCAGACTTTCGCCAAAGTGTGCCTGGATCATGGTGCCATGATCAACGAAAGCTGCACCCCTACATCCCATTCCATGAGATCAGATGTTGATTTGCATGCTGCATCGCCCGTCGCACAGAATAAACAGGGGCGCGTTCAGGACTTAGGTAGAGGGTTCTGTCCGATAAGTATAATAGTCTCCACAAACTTCACACTTTGCAGCTTCCTAGCAAATGAGCATTCTGCAGTGCAACATAAATGGATTGTGCTCAACAGCAACAAAAATAAAATTAGAAGAAATAATGGAAATAGCTGAAAAACAAAAGATACAAATTATAGCCCTACAGGAAACCAAATTAAATGAAAAGTACAATCTCAAATATAAAAACTACAATATCCTCAGAAAAGATAGAAAGAAAGAAGGGGTGGCTTTGCATTTTTAATCAAGAATTTGTACTATGAAGACATAGCCATTAATATTCCAAACCCATCAGACCTCGAAGCCCAAGGTATCAAAGTCTACCTCAGTCAAAACAAAACCATCAACATATTCAATATGTATCACCCACCAAACAATAAACTTATTGACGATGGAACAATGGCTCAATTTCTTACAGACAACACTATCATTGTAGGTGACCTTAATGCCAAACATCAACTATGGGGATGTTCCACGCTAAACCCAAGAGGCAAAATACTTTCAAACTTATTTGATGACAATGCCTTCATGTGCTTAAATGATGGGAATCCTACCCACCATTCCTACAGTTATAATACCGCACAAGCCCTTGATATAAGTTTCTCCAGTCCTGACATTTTCCACAAATGCAAATGGCAAATATTAAAAAGTATTGGAAGCGATCATTTGCCTATTTTGATAGAAATTAGCACCATGACCAAAACCAGCTCAATTAAAGAAAAATTCTGGTACTTTAAAAAGGCTAATTGGAATCTTTACCAGCAAAACACCAATGAAGACTTTAGAAAAGCACTCACTAGAATAAAAGATCTGGAACAAAATTGGATATCTTTCAAAAACACCATTATTAAAGCAGCCAAAGTTTCAATACTAAGAGGTAATATTAAGAAATGGATTCTAAATTATACACACCAGGAAAAAGATATTCAAACACTTATAACTAAAAGAAATGAACTACAAAAAAGTGCACCCAAAACCAAACAAATTGTAGAACTGAACTGAACATTGTGAATGCAAAAATAAAAAGATTATACGTAAATATGGAAAGGGAAAAATGGAAACAAAGTTGTGAAAACCTGAACCCAAGAAACCCAAATACAAAACTTTGGCATTTGGCAAAACAAATTGACAGAGCCCAGCCACAAGCTGAAAACACAAATATGATTAAGAATACAGATGGTACCCCAGCAACTAATGACAAAAATGCTGCTAATCTTTTAGGTAATTCATATAAAAAAGGTGGTAAAATCAAATTTGAAATAAAAGATAAGAAAGTTGAAAAAAAGGCCCGAAGATTATCCATGACTGTAAAAACGTCACCAGCACTCATAATATTTTCCATGAAAAAATCAATATGAAAGAGCTAGATTATGCATTAGAAAACACTGACCTAAACAAGACTCCTGGGCCAGATGGAATCCATGGCCAAATGATATCAACTTGGGCAAAAATGGCAAAGAAAGACTTTTTTGATATTTTCAATAACTCCTGGAAAATTGCCTCAAGACTGGAAAACTGCAACAATAATTCCTATTAAAAAACTTGACAAATCTGCTGATGACCCAAAAACTACCGACCTATCTCCCTCACAAGTATTTGCTGCAAATTAATGGAAAAAATTATACTCAGACGACTTACCTACCACCTTGACACAAGAAATCTCTTACCAGAAGAACAATATGGATTTAGGAAAGGACATGGGACAATAAACCAACTCTTATTTTTCACACAAAAGGTAAAAGATGCACAAAACAGAAAACCTTACACAAGCTTTTGATAAAGTATGGAAAAACAAGTTAATTACAAAATTATACAAGCATTTCAAAATTGATGGAAAAGCTATCACTTGGATAAATGATTTCCTTAAAAATAGTTACATCAGGGTCAAATATAATGGCACTATATCTAAAACCTTCAAATTGTACCAAGGATTACCACAAGGATCAGTCCTTAGCCCAACTCTCTTCACCCTATTTATTGCAGGCATAGAAGAAAAAATTTCACATAAAACCAATATTGGACTTTTTGCTGATGGCATTATTCAATGGAGCAGAAATACAAACTGGAAAAAAGCTGAAAGAGATTTGAATAAGACTCTCTTCTACCTAGAAAAATTTGCTAATATACTTAAATTAAAATTCAACCCCCAAAAATCTGAAACCTGTCTTTTTATTACCGATAAGAAACTATGCAAAATAAGACCAAAAATTATTCTGAAAGAACAACAATTGCAATATAATAAACATCCTAAATATCTCGGCTACACCCTGTATCCAGAAATTAACTCCAGTAAACATATTGAAGAAGTTATTAGAAAAGGAAGAGACCGACTAAAAATCCTGAAATATACACATGTGTACACTGTGTATGTCAGGAAGAGAGTGGGGAGCCGATGCATCTACACTAAAATTAACTTACACATCTCTAATTAGACCTATCCTGGAATATGGATATCAAATCTATGGTACACCATCTGAAACAAATCTAAATTCACTGGAAAGGATACAACTAAGTGCAGCTAGAATTATTACAGGTCTTCGAAATACCTGCCCTAACGATATTGTACTTTACGAGGCAGACATTATGCCCTTAAAGGATAGAAAAAGCTACAATCTGCCAAAATATATAAACAAAATCAAAAGTTATGGAAACAAACACAGAACTTCCAATTACATAATTAATTGGGAATTCAATATAAGACTCAAAAAAGCAGGCCCTCTCCACCTGGCCAAAAGAAATGGATTTTTAAAATATAAAGGGAAAAAAAAAAATATTTAGCAGAAAAAATTTTACCATGCAAACCACTACAAAATGTTATTTTTAATGCCACTTTAAATGAACCCACTAACAAACAATACCAAAATCCAGAATACTTAAAACAATTATCATTAGAAATATATAATAACATTCCTAAAAATGCAATAACTATCTATACCAATGGTAGCAGAGACGAGCTAGGACACACTGGCAGTGGCTGTCTCATCAAAACCACAAATGGCATTGAGAAAATGAACAGAAGAAACCCAGATTTTTGCTCAGTCTTCAGATCAGAACTTATAGCCATCTATGAAGCCTTAAAATCCATCAGAAATACTAATTATCAAGATATCTGGATTCTTACTGATAGTGGAAGTGCCATACAACACTTGAGTCACACAGGGGAACTCAGAGACAAAGTAAACAGGAACATAATTGGTTATCTCCAAAATTTCTCAAAATCCTCAAAAATTCACCTTCAATGGATACTCTCACACGTTGGCATTGAAGGCAATGAAGCTGCTGATGTGCTAGCGAAAAAAGGCACAAAATAACCCTTGCCACAGAAAAATAAACTTACTTTTAAAGAAATAGAAACAATAGCCAAAACAAAAATAAACAAGAACTGGAGGATCCCACCTAAGCACAGTTGGTACAATGGAGTGAACCCAGGAGGAGCTCTGAACATCAGAAATAGACAGCATCAAACAACACTAACAAGATTTAGAACAGGCCATCTCAAGCCATTTAAGATAGAAAATAATAACAAAATTTATCCCACTTGCCCAAAATGTAGTTTGGTACCTGCAGCTCCAGAACACATTTTGGCCTGCATTAGATGTACTGAACAGGACCTTTGGGAGAGGCCGCTGCTCATCTTAAAACAGCTCGAGGAGCATGAACTCATGGAATTTGTGTAATCTTTACACAAGGGGATAAGAAACAACAACAAAAACATACATTAGAGAGCACACTGAATGATTCCAGCACAGCACTTCAACATTCTTCCCCCATGCCCGTTAGAAAATATTTTTAAAATGTATACAGATTAGAAAACTTTAAATGGACATTTTTAAGGCAAAGAGAATCCTCACCTTGACATTTGAACCATCCAAAATTACTTTATATAACCTTGGAGTGACCTCAAGAGTCTGACATACCAACTTTTTGTGTTATTTTCAAATACATTTTGATACTCTTAACATTTCCCCTTACCATGCTATTTTGACATTTGATGTTTTCTCTAATTTAAAATATTGTACCTCAATTTAGTTAAGTAACCTATCTAGCTGAACCTTCACTGGACTTTTCAGGAGCCCATTACCTTGAGGAAGGGTAGCTCACTCATGGACCCACTGCCCCCGTTCTTCACAGATCCCAACATGGACTCCAAGAAGAGGTCCCGGTTGATTGAGAAGGAGATGAACGAGCAGGCCAAGATCATCAATGATTTGAGGTCAGTCAGGTCCTGCCTGTACACCATGCAATTTTGTGATAGGTTCTAGTGCAGGCTGCTAGGAGCCAGCCAGAGTACCATCGAGCATGAGGAACGAAGGCTCCATGAACTGGAGGCTGCTGTCTTCAACGACTTCCGCAGGGATGTTATAAAGAGACTCCGCAGACAAAGCGTCAAGGTAGCCACTTCGTCATAAAATCACACAACTGAATAATACAGCCACTATATAATTGAAAAGTTCTGCATTTAAAATTATTTTATTTATAGCCATTTGTCTCCCCATCTGAGAATTCCCATTTAAAGTCTTCAGTTCAATCTTCCAGGTCTGCCCAGATTCTTATTGTTTTCTTTTTGCGTCTGATGATAATAATCTGTATAACAATATCAAGATGATATGGATGGAAATTAGCTTCTAAGAGAACTATTAAAAATATATTTATCATAAAATAAATACTTAATTCCACTAATTTTTATATATATACATACCCTTTATTTTTTCTCATCGTCAAGGTTTCTTTCAGGGGAAATCTGCAGACAGCCATGTTGACTGAATGAGCCAGCATCAACTACCTGGTTATCTACTTGGTTAAATTTCCTAATCTACTCTGGTAACCAAGGTCTGCACAATATGTTATATATTATCCTTAGTACACCTAGTACCGGCCATGATAATCATGGTGGGTAGAAATTGACGGCCACTTTTGCTGTAAGCGCACTACATATCTACACATGTGAAAAGCAGTTAGACTTTTGCACTTACAAGTGAGCCTGAGACCCGTTTGGTTACTTGCATCTGCTGTTGGGGTTGGACTTTTGCAAGAATCGGGGGCCATTGAAGCATTTTTTAATCACAAAAAGTGTCCAATGCGGGATTCAATCCCAGGTCGTAGTGGTCGCAAACCAACGGCACAATATTTAGAATGTACAGTGAAAAATCTATTAAAGCTTTCTACTGAAAACAAAACCAGTTGTCTAGAGTGAGGTAGTGATGTGATTATCTTATTACATTTTAAATAAAATTTAATTTGCTTCTTATCAAAATAATGTTGAAGCCAAGCTGTTTTAGTGGTAGTTGATTGCAGTTGAAGCATTATTTAGTATAAACACAAGTACCTTGTGTTTATAATCTGTAATCCAAATTGTGTCTTATCACATTATTTAGAACTAAGTAATTTTCAGCAAAATTCACACACAGACCCAACAAATATAAATATATACACTTGAAATATATACACTTTTCTATTTTTCTACATGTAACAAAATAAAGTACATAAGACGCAGCATAATTAAAATTTCCAATAAATCTCTATGATAGATGCAACAATAAACAAATTGAATAACTGCCTAAACTTATATTTTGGGCTAAAATAATCCAATCCCTATGAAGATGAAATCAAAGCTAAAAAATAATAAATATGATAAAATACTCTAAACCAGTATGCAGGACAAAATACAAGGTATATCCCATAAGTTCCCGGGTTGGGTCCATAAAAAAAAAATGAAAAATGTTAATAAATTTGACTGTTTATTATAGAAAAATATCTGGCAACACGGTGGTACCAATATCGAGGCGGTACGTTCCCGCGCGCCAAGGTCATTCTAATTTATTTAAAGGTTACACCTAGCGCTGCGGCAATTTTAGGATGGAACAAAAATTGAAGCAGAGGATTTGCATAGAATTTTGTGTGAAACTTCAAATATCAGCAACCGAAACTTTTGAAATGCTTAATAAAGTATTCCCCAATGAAGCCCCAAAGAGAACAACTGTTTTTGAATGGAATTCTAGATTTAAAGCTGGCAGAATTTCCATTGAAGATGATCCTCGTCAAGGACGCCCATAATTTCAAAGGACTGATGAAAATGTGCAAAAAATCACCGATTTGATAAAAGAAAATCCTTGAACCACTTTGCTGGAGCTAGAGCAAGACACAGGCATCTCTCAAACAACGATTGAAAGGATTGTAACCGAAGATTTGAAGCTCAAAAAGACTCCTGCAAAATTCATCCCAAGATTCCTCACTAATGAGCAAAAACTGTGTCGGCTTGCAACCTGTGAAGACATGTTGGAAATGACAAGAACGGATCCGTAATGGAAAGACAAGATAATCACAGGTGATGAGACATGGGTCTATGGCTATGACTCTGAAACCAAGCGTCAATCTGCCGAGTGGAGAGGTCAGGGTGAGCCTAGACCCAAAAAATCCAGGATATTGAAATCCAGAAACAAGGTGTTGCTGGTCGCTTTTTTGGATAACAAGGGCATTGTTCATCACGAGTATCTTCCTGCAGGCCAAACAGTTATTAAGGAAATGTATTTGGGCATTCTTCGCCATCTAAGGGAAGCGATTCGAAAAAAAGGCCAGAAAAATATACTAATAGTGACTGGATCTTACACCATGACAATGCCCGCCCTCACACAGTGCACTTGGTGACGAGTTTTTTGGCGATAAATGGGACACAAATCCTACCTCAACCAGCCTATTTCCCAGACATCGCACCAAATGACTCTTTCCTGTTCCCCAAACTTAAAGCAGTTCTAAAAGGAAGACATTTTGACACCAGGGATGACATAATAGAAAAATTACTGTTGGCATTGAAGAGCATTCCAAAAGAGGCCTATAAAAATTGTTTTGACAATTGGGAGAAACGATGGCGCTGGTGCGTTGAAGAAAGGGGGGATTACTTTGAAAAGTTTTAATATTTAAAAAAATATATTCGAAGTTAGGATCAGACATGACGTAGCCACGCAATAATATTTGAAATGAAGGCGATAGAAACCCAGGTGATATTCTTTTAATGGTAAAAATTTTACCATTAAAAGAAAATCACCCTGTTTTTATCGCCTTCATTTCAAAAAAATATATATCTTACCTTTTTTTTTATGGACCCAGTCCGGGAACTTATGGGACATACCTTGTATGTTTGTCCCATGAACATCCTTGCAAGATTTCTGTCTTTATTTTCCATTCTGTGTTCCATTGGTACATCACATTTTGTTTATGAAAACCCTACTCATCCTTCCAAAAAGAGTATTTTTGTTTTGTTCTTAATGTTACTGAGGATTGTGTAAGCTATACCTCCCTTGTCCCTCTCATAAACAAAAAGAATGCTTCAATAGAACAAAGACAATGGATATCAAAATTCGAAACTATTATAGACGCGTATGATTCTTTTTTAAAAATAAATAATTTCTACTGTCCTTACTGCAATAAAAAAATTAATGGGGGGGGGGGGGAGGGCCCTGGCTCATGGGAAGGTTCACCACTTTATGATCCAGGCCCCCCCATTAATTTTTTCATTGCAGTAAGGACAGTAGAAATTGTTTATTTAAAAAAAAAATCATACGCATCTATAATAGTTTTCAAATTTTGATAACAGATGGCGCGCTAATGCATCATAATTAATGGATATAAGAATTAAAAATACACTGTAGGATCAAAAAGCTCCCGAACTTTCAAAAAATAAAATATAAAACAACTTTTGAAGAGTTTAAAATCAATTTTACTGTGAAGAACAAAGCCTAAACTATAATTTAATTTAGCAACGCCAGTAAATGCGCATACGTAGTTTTCATTTTAGGCATACTTTTGTTGTAAGTATTTAGCTTGCGTCGGTTTCTGCAATGTCATCATTTGAGCAAAGGGGGCAAATATTAAATTTTGTGTAAAATTAAAAACGTCCCTCACAGAGACATTAGCATTAATGAATGAAGCTTATGAAGATGAAAAATTGTCACGAACGCAAGTTTATTTCTGGTATAAATGTTTTAAAGATAGCCGTAAGAGCATCGCAGATGATTCAAGGTCAGGTCAGCCATTGACGTCAACAACGGATCGCAATATTGGACAGGTACGTGATTTAATTGTTGCTGATAGAAAAATTACTATTGATAATATATCTGAAATACTTGTAATTTCGTATGGTAGTTGCCAAAAAATTATTGGTGAACATTTAAACATGAAAAAACTTTGTTGTTATTTTTTCCCACGAAATTTAACAGATTATCAATTTGCAAAGATTTAATTGAAACTGTAAATAATGATTCTGATTTTTAAAAAATAATAATAACTGGGGATGAAACATGGTGCTTTCATTTTGATCCACAGACCAAAAAATAATCACTTGAATGGCACACACCAAGTTCTCCTACAAAGAAGAAAGTTTGTCTCGACAAGTCCAAAGGAAAAGTAATGCTTGTAGTGTTTTTCGATTATCAAGGACTTGTCTATTATGAATTTATTAAAGAGGGGGTTACTATTAATAAACAGGCATACAAAGAAATACTTGTGAGCCTTCTTGATGCGATAAGAAGAAAGAGAAACCAACTCTTTAAATCAAAACAGTAGAAATTGCTACATGATAATGCCCCTGCTCATAGAGCCATTATTGTTCAAGACTATTTAGCCAAACACTCTGTATCTGTCTTGCCGCATCCTCCTTACTCTCCTGATATCGCCCCATGTGAAATTTTGAAAATAGTTGCATGTATCATGCAATTTTAATTATTTATTTTATTGTACTTTTCTAGAAATATTTACTTATTTAAGGGGATTTTTTAGGATAGTCAAAAATTCTTCCCAGGAATATGACAGTTATCATTGAAACATGGGATGTTTCATTATCTACAGCATTGTTGCATCTAATGTACTAAAAAAAAAAGTATTTCCTTCCAACCTGAAAAAGTAGTTTCAGATTATTTTAAAGGTGAACTTTGGTGGAGAACTTTAGTGTGCCAACTTAGAATGGGAGTTAAACATCTCCTACAATTGGTCAAGAAATCCAAGACTCTCTCATTTCAAACCAGGAAGTTCTCCACCATTGGATGGATGTCACCAATGTGTTGTGGTACAGCAAGCAACCTCCATCAAGGACAAGCTCGGCCTTGGCCAACGCAGCGCAGCCCCTCCTATCTTCCAGTCCTTCTCCCTCCATTTCCCAGACACAGCCCTCATCCGCCAGAAGTAGGAATTTTTTATTGACTGACTTACTTTCATACATATTGAATCTTCTTTGTGACACCACTGTTCTAAACAAAATATAAACCTTTTAAAAAGAAAGAGATGGATTAAAAACATTATTTTATAAGTGTTGTGTTAAGTGAATATCTTTATTATTGTGAATTAGGATAATTCTTAGAGATAATAATCAAGGCTACCATTCAAAATACAGTAATAGTCTATATGTGATGTGTCTAGCATTTATTGCTGCCATCTTCAGACTGGAGTACTTTCAGAGAAGATGGCAGAAATGCTCTTAAAAAAAAAAGACACAATTTTGTTTTTGGCTCTAGAAGATGGATGCCCCTAATATTTTACACAAACCTTTTGACAAACCTGTAAATAGATATAATCAGTTGTTAAGAAACACATCTGCTTTAGTTTGCCATCATATTACCAAAATTTGGTACTTCTTTTTAAAAAGCCTATATTTAACAGCTTTTATGTCTGTCCACAATTTTTTAAAATCAATTTTAAATCACAGAGGACCTAGAAGTTGGAAATTAGGTACACTTGTTCAAACCTGATTACATTGCAAGTTGACAAAATTTCAGACTTCTGGGTGGTTGGGATGGTTAGCAATTAACTAATTTTAATTTCTATATTTTCGTTCAATTTTTGTGTTTAATTTTTAATATACTTCCTGACCATGTAAGTTGTTATGTTTCACTAAATATTTTACCACTTCATATGATGTTGACCCACCACTTTTATTTTGACTCTTATAAATCTAATTGTTCAATGGTGTTATCTGAAATATTCATTTTCTCCTATTTAGTGAATTTTGATTGAAGCTTTTGAAATTAAATATAGGAAAATTGTGATATTCACAATTCAGAGGGAGCCAAAAGCTTCCCCATGTGCACTAGGTGCAAAACCGAAGAGGCCACTCCCCAACATTTACTAAATTGCATTGGAAAGGACAAAAGATCCCTGTACAGTGAACCAAGAAGAGTTCTTGAGCTTCTTTACGAGCACGACCTCCAAGATCTTGTCTAATTTAGACTAAAAGGATAAGTAAAAAAAAAAAAAAACTCTAATACAAACTTGGGACATAGTAAACCTTCCCTTATAATGATCCTAAGGTAATACCCAAATCCATTCCATTAAAAATACAATTGTTATAATGAATTTTTGTTATTTTTAAAATAATAAATACTCCTATAATGAACCTAATTTTAAGTCTAAGAAAAATAAATTCTACATAAAATACTAAGCCTATAACAAACTTGATATTGTAATTAATATATATTTTTAAAACAACAAAATTTTGAGCATATTTCAGTTCACAGCTCAAGATTTCAAAAAAAAATCAGCAACATTGTTCACATTTACATTTTATTTTTGTCACATGTTATATACATTCTATTAAAAAGAAGAATTTTTGCATTCGTCATATTTGAAAGGAAAACAAATGCCAATGGCTTCCAAAATAAAGAAGGCTTTCTAAAAAAAAGCTACTACTAGACAAAATTTATTAGCAAAGTGTTTCAAAGTGAAACAAAACAGGCAAATAATTTCTGAACATTTTTAAAATAAAAAAAAAAATATATATATATATATATATATATGTGGCAATATAATAATAAGGTGGGGAAAGAGAAATAATCACACAACAAGTTGGTAGAGGAACCCAGGCAACCAGAGAGAGAGGGAGAGCGCCAGGCCCGGCAACAGCCGGGCGTCCGTTCGAGTCGCACACAATCACCAACTGTCTTAATCGTCCTGAGAACTCACGGACCCTCTGGTCGCCCCTTGGAATGTCGCTGGTATCTTAAATGACCGGACTTTAGCTGCCCGTCTCTCTCTGGGTTGACTGTAGGTTTGCTTTATTATTCCAGGAAGAGTATATATTATGACATATATATATTTCTATTATAAAAGATATGTGTACATAATCATATGTGTTAACATGCCCTTTTAGAAGCATTCTATATCTAGTTAGTTTAACCTAGGTTTTAAAAAAATCTAAATACAGTAAAACCCCTCTATAGTGAACCCCAATGGGACGGAGCTTTTGGTTCACTAAAGCCACGGTGTGGCTATTTTTTTTTTTACTTTCAAAAAAATGTTTAGACCGTATAATTAAAGGGCAGCCATACACACAGGAAGAGGCTGCCTCTTAATAGAGGTCAATTTGTTTTAATTCCCTTGACCAATCTCCTTACAATAATACTGAATAATAAAAGAAATCATTAGTTGATAGGTTCTTCTTATCATTAACATACATGTACCTCTATGCCTAATTTAAGACAATTTAAGACAAATCCTAGGCAAAGTTTTATTAAATATATATTCAAAAACATAAAAAATGATTTTAAAACATCTTCATCACATTATATTTTACAATGTTTATGTAAGTAATAGTTACCTAGAAATGATTTGAAAAAGAAAGAATAAATAATATTTAGTTGAAAGGTTTTTTTTTTTTAAAGAAACCCTTCACATTAATATTATTTATTCTTTCTTTTTTGAATACACTGTTTACATGGAAAAATGACTCTAATACCTTGTTGCTTCAAAGCACTCTTTCAAGCATTGCACCTTTCAAATAAAGTTAATTGGTTGTTTCTTCCATTTCATGTTTCCACATATTCTTCTTAACCCTTAACTGGATGGGTTGGGTAGATTCTGCCCATGCATAAACTTAATATAGATAAAAAATATATTTTTCGTTTACCTAGAGTTACCTGCTTTAGTGTATTCTAATTTTACAGTGATATAAACATTTTCCATCCATTGTTTATAAATTTCAGTTTTGGGACGGGGGTTAAATTTGCATGTTGGGGCGGATTCTGCCCAGCCCGTCCAGAAGCGTGAGAATTTTTCGTGTCAGTATTAGCTCGTGGCTCATACTTGAGTCTCTATCTTCCAATATTTTTAGCTTCCTTTTATAAAATAACACTTCTTTCTTTGGATAAGTATAATTATCAATCACGTCAACAGAGAGAACTATCCCTGCCAACCCAAAATATATATGGGTTTTAGAGAGTAGTCGACCACACTTTGGAAGAAATATTTCAGCAGACAATTGATTCACTTCGGGAGAATTAGTTGATAAGTTGAAAGAACATGGCCTTACATATTTAGGAACAATGAGAAAGAACAAACCTTAGATTCACCACAATTTCAACCGCACCCTAATAGAGAATCAGAAACATCTATTTTTGGTTTCTCTGGAACAACCACTTTAGTGTCCTATGTTCCAAAAAAATAAATAAAATAAAATTGGTATTCAGATTGATAAAAAGGGTAAAAAAGAAAGGATTAAATTTGTTGTTGATCTTGGGAGAGCATTGACTGATGAACACCTGGCTACACGTAATCTCAATTCTCTCCCACTGGAATTACAGACGACAATTCAAGAAAAAGGATGGTTCAAGTAAACCAAGTGAAACTACGATGCCACAATAATCTGATACCCAAATAGGTGCTACAAATGTTCATCAAAAAACGCAGTAAAAAATGAAAATTCTTTGCTCTGTATGTTAACTAAGTGTTTGCAAAAACATTTCTTATAAATTTGTGAAAACTGTAAATAGATTATATTCAGAATTTTAAAAAGTCTAAATCTGTATATTAACTATATACAGGGTCCATTATGAAAGTAATGAGCATAATGTTATTGTGACGCGACGATAGATGGCAGCACGGTAAAACCGTGGGAAATGTGGTGGAAGGATATGCCCTTTCAATCCATCCGGTCGTCAGTTGAGTTCGAGCAGTGTGAGGGGAGATACATGCCTCCGCTTGAAGTGTGTTTTCAACTTTTGTAACATAGCGCGATGGAGCGTTCGCTTGAACAACGATACACAATAGAGTTTTGCGTGAGGCTTGGAAAAAATGCAACCGAAACATTCCAAATGCTGCAAAAAGCCTTCAAGGACGATTGAATTTCAAGATCACAGTCTGAGAAGTGGCACAAGGCGTTCAAGGAGTGCCGGGAGGAGGTCGCCGACGAACCCCGTTCAGGACGCCCAACAACGGCCAGAACTGACGAGAACGTGGATCGTGTGATCGAAGTTTTGCATACCGACCGTCGATTAAGCATTCAGCAAATTGCTGACACATTACACATGTCCACATTTGTGGTACATGGGATAGTGACCGAGGATCTGCAAGTGCGTAAGGTCTGTGCGAAGCTTGTGCCGAAAGTGTTGACGCAAGACCAGAAAGAACTTATTTGCGCTGTCAAGAATTGTTGGATTTGATTCAAAATGAACCGGACTTTCTGAACTCTGTAGTAACCGGAGACGAATCCTGGATGTTTGAATACGACCCAGAGTCGAAAAGGCAGAGCTGTGCATGGCACACAAAATCATCCCCACGCCCCAAGAAAGCACGAATGAGCAAGTTGCGCATCAAAACGATGATCATTGTCTTCTTTGACATCCGAGGAATAGTCCATTGTGAGTTTGTACCGCAGGGACAAACTGTAAACTCAGCCTTTTACCTGGAGGTGCTCAGGAGATTGAAACGCCGGATCGCACGCGTGAGGACTGACATTAAACACACGGTCAAGCTTCACCATGACAATGCCACCAGCCACACAGCCTTCATGATTACCAACTTCCTGGCCCGGAGCAACACCTCGGTGATCCCTCACCCCCCTTACAGTCCCGACTTAGCTCCATGTGACTTCTTTTTGCTTCCGCGACTCAAGAGAGAGATGAAAGGAAAACATTGGGAACCCGTGGAAAACATCCAACACCATGTTACAACGTTCCTGAGAAGCATTCCTGCCGAGGAGTTTCAGGGTGCCTTTCAGCCATGGCAAACGCGTCTCCGCAAGTGTATTGATGCAGGAGGAATGTATTTTGACGAATATTGAACATTTGCACAAATTACGATCAATTAATGTATTATGCCAGTAAATGCTCATTTCTTTCATAATGGACCCTGTATTAATTAAATATTTTTTTGAATATTAATTTCAATCATCAATTAGCGCTTATTTCATAAAGATACATAGGTGGGTTGAATCTACCCAACCCGTCCAGTTACATAAGAAAAATCCACCCGTCCAGTTAAGGGTTAAGTCTAGATTTAGTTTTTTTTTTTTACCCTGTCATGCAAGCCATTGTTGGCTTTATAAGCACCATATTTCAAGGCATACAAATATTTTTTTGTTTCATTACGGGCCCCGTTTTTTGAGCCCTAACATGTACAATCGCGATTGCAACAAAAGTTAAGGTTGATTCCTCTTTGTAACGATTTTAAATAGCCTTCTATTTTATCTCTTAAAATATAAAAGTTATATTTCTCATTTTAACATGTTCTGATATTTTGCCTCTGTTGTTTCACTTAGAAAAGTCTTTATATGGCCTTTTTTTTTCCCTTTAGTAATAAAGTTTTTGTTTTTAGAATGCTATTGTTTTCTTCATTTTGGAAGCCATTTGCCTTTTTTCTATTTCAAATTTAATGGATGCAAAGATATTCTATTTAATAAAAAGTACAACATACAGCAAAAATAGAATAAATCAAAACAAACAATGCCACAAAATTTATTGTTTTGAAATCGCGATCCGTGATCTGAAACATGCTAAAAATTTTGTTGCTTTAATTTTTTTTTAATTACAATATCAAGTTCATTATGAGCATAGGATCAAAATATATAGTCACGACCGTCTTTCCTCAACAATTCCTCATCGCTGTCACGGATGCGCGCGCATCATCATTATGATCATTATCTTCTATAGAAGCTTCTATCTTTATAATTATGTATATTTACAAAAAGTCAATTCGCTCGCGCCTCTAGCGGTGAAAATGAGGGGTAATACCAGCTGACCTAATGTACATGTAAAGTTTGGAGCGGGACGTTTCACAAGAGTGACATCCACGGCTCCAATTTATAATTGTAACAAATAGTATTTGAATAAAAACATTCAATCGGGTAAAACACGGGCGTTGCCCGGGTCATTCGGCTAGTTTTAAATAACAACAAACAACAACAACAAAAAAAGCCTTTATTTAGGGTCACTGACCCTATACAGGATTCACCAGAGGTATGCATAAGAACAAAGCAGTGAGACAAAGGAAACAACAATATAAACAGAAAAAAAAGAAAGAGAAAGAGGGAAGCAAGAAAAAACAACACAAAAAGAGTAGCAGTAAGAAAGTGAGGAGTGAGTGTCACTTGGCCTTCTTCTGAGATATGGACTTGTCGAAACCATAAAACGCCGTAGCAATATACTTATTCTGGGTCATATTGTCAATTATTGATGGAAGTGAAGCAAGAGTTGCCCAGTTTTGAGCATAAGGGTTCTTCTTTCTTCTTTCAGAGTAGAGCAATCAAAAATATAGTGGGTGATTTCATTTTTTAGTTTTGAATTACAGAAGGCACAAATCGGGTTCTCACCACAGAGCATTTTGGTGTGGTTTTCTCTAAAAAAACTTGAGAGTATTCTAACTTGTGCAAGTAGTCTCACAACCGGGAAAGGAAAACCCCCTAAAAGGTATCCCTCCGTCATGAAAGATATATGAATGTCTTTGTAGTGAGAGTATAGCTTAGATTTATCCATTCTTGTAAGGTCGTTTTGTATAGATTGGTCTGCCGCTGTTTTTAAGAGCCCTGTAATCGGGCTCCTCAGCGTTTCAGGATCATCACAGGAAACAAGTGCAGGGAATCCATTATTGTTAAGCAGATTGGTGAGCTTTTTAATGAAACCGATGGGTGTGCTCGAAGCATTAGACAGTTCCTGTGTTCTATTTAAACATATAAGGATTTTAAATATATTTTATTATTTTGGGACCGAAAATAGGTTCATTATAGGGGTAGTTTGTTATTTCAAAAATCGCAAAGTTCGTTATAACGATGGTATTTTCAAAGGAATGGAATTGGGAATTGCCTTAGATTCTTATAAGGGAAGGTTGGCTATATTCCGGTTCGTATTAGCAGGGTTTTACTGTAAATGGGGCCAAATAGCAGCAGATTTTTTTCCTGCCATTAACTATGGTTATTTTAAAGTCAGCAATGGTGTGCATGACAAGTTCAAAACAAAACGAAATTTAGACTTCAGAAAAATATGTGAAAACTGGAATTAGAAAAAAAAGAAGATACTATTCATTATATTTGAAAGGGCAATGCTTGAAGAGTAATTCCAAGCAACAAGGTATTGGAGACATTTTTAAAGTAAACTTTGTATTATATGTGATAAACATGCTTCAAAATAATTTTACATCTTTTAATTTATAATCAATGAAGCTTTGTCTAGGATTTGTCTTGATTTTTAAATTAGGCATAGAGCTACATGTATGCTAATGATAAGAAGAACTTATCATCAAATGACTTCTTTTATTTTTCAGCATTAATGTATTGAAATAGGTCAATTAAAACAAAATGACCAATATTAAGTCGTAGCCTTTTCTTGTGTGTGGTAATGTCCTTTAATTTTACAATCTGAAAATTTTGAAAAGAGAAAAAAAATAACCTACCATGTCTATAAACACAAGGTAATAAGACCAAAAAAATCCAAATAAATAAATATTTTATTTCATAATATAATATAAATTATTAAAAATTTATTCATTTGGATTTTGTCTTATTACCTTGTGTTTATAATCTATAATCCAAATTGTGCATTATCATTTCCATGGCTATAGTTTTTTTTTTTTTTCAATCAACCCTACGACACGTGATAAAGGCCATTATAATCATTGTGGGTAGAATTCAGTGACTTGCTTTCACTGTAAGTGTGCTCTACATGGGTGGAAAGCAGCTCCACACTTAACCCTGCAGAGGTCGCGCCCTCTTTCATACCTTGAAAGGTCGCGGTGGGTAAAATTTACCCACTTTTAAAAACCTAAATAAATTGAATATTCATTTTAATATTTTTATGGTATTCTATGTTAGAATAATGATTTGTCTATTAAATAACTTTTCATAAAATCCTGCGATATAAAAATCATATTTTATTTATTTTATTAATAACAAATCAAAATATCAAATATTTATGATATATTTGACTATTTTATAAAAATAAAAATATATATTGAAGATAGGTTATAAAATATAAATTTGTATGAAAGTTATCATTTCCTTCCATAGAAATTAGGACTTGTTTCGCGCTTTATGGCATTCTTGATAAATTATTACAGAGTGTTCCTTACACAAAAAAGCAAAACAGTACTGGCAATATTGAATAGTTTTTCTGTCCTTTTTTTCTTTCTGGTATTTATTGCATCGATGTCTTTCTCCTATTTTTGGCTTTTTAGATGGACCAGGCTCTAACAAATTAAAAATATCTGATGCCTTTTCCTTCATTTCACATGGCATTCTTCCGCCATTCCGCCTTTGACCATCTCTTCAATGAGATCTAAGGATAAGGTTTTCAAAAAATGACGTCTTGATTTAACCTTTGATGCATTGCCCATTTTCAAAATGAATTATCTGGGAATTTATTGCCCCAATATTTAAAAGTGAATAAAAAATAACCATGGGCCATCTTCTTGAATTTATAGCACAGTTATATGTAGCTGTCATTTCGTCCATCATATCTACACCACCCTTTGTCATATTATAAAACATTATCATCTCTGGCTCTTCCAATTCTCCTGTTGAATCATCTATGTTTGCATTGTGGTACAAAGTTGGAAGCATAAGTACAACTTTATTCTCTTTTGGCTTGTATGAAAGAAGTGTCATTTCACTTTGAAAGCCAAAAACACTAGTGTGTACATTTCTACCTCTGCTGATGACAAACTCCGAGGGGATTTCCTATTTATTTATTTTCAAAGTACCAACAATTGTTAGTCTATATTGGTGCAAAAGTTTTAGAGCTAAGGAATAACTGGTGAACCAGTTATCCACATTGTTACATTGCGGCCAGTTCCCTTGATTGACTCGCACAATCGTTCCACAACGTCACTTGGACTGTTGCTGACATTGTAAGGACCTTCAGGGATTTTTCCTGAATAAATCTCCAAGTTACAAGTATAAAACATTTTTGAATCCACAAGAGCAAATAAATCTATTCCATATTTATTGTGTTTACTCGGAATATACTGCCTAAAATTGCATTTCCCTCTGAAAGCGTCAAGCTTTTCATCTACCGTTATATATTCCGAAGGAGAATAATGCTTTTGGCAATTTTTTACAAAAGTATCAAGAATCAATCTCACAGCTGCTAATTTATCTTGATTAAGTCTTTCATTTCTTGTAGCTTTGTCATAAAAACGAATTACTCTGAGAAGAAATCGGAATCTGTTTTCAGACATAGCTATTCTACACAATCCAGTACTATCTCTTGCCCATGCATCATCTTTATTCAATTTATTTGCTTTCATGATCCCAAGAAAGTAAATAATTCCCAATAAAGCTTTAATTTCATGTAGGTTTGTCAAATTAGCATATCTTTCTCTGCCATAGTTCTGCTGAATATTTCTAATGTAAATGCTTGTATTTGTAACTATGCATTCAAGTAGGCTGTCATCTATAACGAGATTCAAACAATCTAATATGGATTTAGCATTTTTTGCTTCCCCTTTACCCTGGTAGATGGGTGATAATATTTTCATTGTGAGTTCGAACATTTTTGGGGGGAAGAGATTTCTTCCATTTAGTCTTTTGGTCCTTTCCTATATAGTAATTGAAGCTTGGATCCTCATTGTTTTTTTCTTCTGATAATGTATACTGTTCAGTGTCTGTACTCCAATTCCTATATTATCATCAGTTTCTGATTCCTCATCATCGGGATTTGGAATATTACTATCATCACGAAGAAAATCAGCATTTGAAAGCATTTTATGTAAAATAATGTAAAAAAAAATAATAATAATAAAATATGAATCCTACCTTATTTTTGGAAGAATAGATTGTATTATTGCACTTGGGGCAGCAAACCAAACAACAAGAAGCCAGAAAGTAACCCGAAACTTAATTACGCAAACCAAAACCAAAGGCAATAAAAGGTCGTGCTGGGTAAAAATTACCCAATGACGAGAACTCAAAAGGTCGCGCTGGGTAAAATTGACCCGAAGATGCTAATAAAATGAATAAATGTAATAAAATTAAAATTATAGGTTTATTATAATAATATTTAGATAGAGAGATTTAGAAAGGTACTGAGAATATATTTTAAATATATATATTTTTTAATATAGAAATATTTTCTAAAAGTTCCTTCTGGGTAATTTTTACCCATTGCGACCGCTTACGGGTTAAAAACGGGTCAGAACCTCATTTGGTTACTTGCACTCTCTGGTGAGGTTGAACTTTTCCCAGAATCGGGGGTAATTGGATTATTATATATATTGTTTTTAATACAAAGCAATAACGCGCCATCTATACATATAAAATAAAAGAATTTAAAACACGAATGTTTCTTTTATACATAATACGAATTTCTACTGTCCTTACTGCGATGAAAAAATATATTGGGAGGGCTTGGCTCATCCATGCTCATGCATATAAAAGCAGAATGATTCAATACAGTATTAGAGCTCTGAGAAGCGGTCTGGTGGATTAAATTGGCGAAACCGCTGGGAGGGTTCACCACTGATGAGCCAAGCCCTCCCAATATATTTTTTCATCGCAGTAAGGACAGTAGAAATTCGTATTATGTATAAAAGAAACATTCGCGTTTTAAATTCTTTTATTTTATATATTTTTTTTTATTAGAAAAAGTGCCAAATTTAGACCACTTGTCTACCGACCTCCCGTGGCTATAGTGAACTGTGGCTATGATGAGTCAAAAGTTCTATCCCTTTGGGTTTCACTTTAGAGGGGTTTTACTATACTTTTATAAAAAAAGATTTTAAAACATTTCACAATTACAATACACAAGCAATTACAATAAATAAACTTATTGCAAAAGGTTTTGATCTTTTATAAAAGCATTTTTAAAACTTAATTTTTCATCAATTTTTCAAATTCACATTTGAAAAACATAAACACAAGGTAATAAGACCAAATCCAAATACAGTAAAACCCCTCTATAGTGAACACCAATGGGACAGAGCTTTTGGTTCACTATTGCCACGGTTTGGTTATTATTTTACTTTTCAAAATTTTTAGAGCATATAATTAAAAGGACAGCCATGCACATAGGAAAAGGCAGCTATTTAAAAATGGATATTTTGTTTTAATTCCCTAAATTGATTTTTTTTTGCTGATAACAAAAGAAGTCATTTGATAATAGGTTCTCCTTATCATTAGCATACATGTATCTCTATGTATAATTTATAAATTAAGACAAATCCTAAGTATAGCTTTTATCTTCTTATATATAAAAGTCAATGTCTGTTTCGTGATAAACTCAAACACTACTGAACCAATTGGTGCCAAATTTTGCATGTCGCTTTTATAAACTTGAGGATAATTTTCGGCTACATTTTGATTAGTATTTTTGGCTAATTATTTTTTTATTTGAAGAACTTTTTTTTTCACGCGTAGTAAATATGAGGCAAAGTAACAACACCAGGCCAATTAAGCGACTAATAAGTGTTCTGCATTTTTTTTTTTCAAGTTGCTTGCATACTTTTTTTAAATATCTTTTTATGCAAGTGTTACTTTTTTTTTTTACAAAAGTATTGAGTATTGAGAGAGAAATTTATATTACTAAGTTACGGTAAGTGCACACAATGCAATTTTTAAAAGACTTCACAAAATTAGCGTTACTGTATGTAAATAATGGCTTTCATATTTTTTATTAATTTTTGTTCTAGCCTTTTTTTTTTATCTCTAAAAAAAAATCATTTAAAATGCAGTCGCAGTCATTATCAAACACATATGTTTGCCTAATTTCCATGTGCTGTTTTATTTTTTATAGAAAATATTTACATGCCAGTATTTTGGATTAATTTTTTTTATAAACCTATTTTATCTTATTCTTACTGAGAAGATGGGCATCGCAGTCAAGATCCATCCTAGTCACTCACTCAATTCAGGCAATTTCAAGGGTTAATGCGCTGGGTCGGGTACCTTAGGGGTTGGGTGGAAAAGCTGCCATCTATTTAAACTATATTGATTTTGAAACAACTAAATGGATTGCAAAAAATTATCAAATACCTAAACATTAATATAATACAATTTTTGCCATCACACAAACTTTTTGCCAGTGGTTTATGTGTTACTTCTGTATTGCTATTCTATGGCACTTCTACTATTTATTATTGATGTACTTTCAGTATGAAGGAAATTGCACATGGGGGAATTCTCCGGCGAAGCCGGGTAATTCATCTAGTTAATTAAATATTTAAATATATAAGAGTATTTTAGTGAATATCCTTATCATATTATATAATTCATAATACAATATAATGCGGCCTATTATTGTAGAACGAAATTTGACAATTATACCGCAAATGTTTCTTTTGAACGAAAAATCAAAATTTATTTTAAGGAGAAATAATGTTGGGAACCCCTGGATACTTTATTTTTCCGTTTATCATTACTCTTCACAATTCATCCTATCATACTTCATCCCTAAGGGTTAGAAATAATTGTTATTTCTCCTTAAAATAAATTTTGATTTTTCATTCAAAAGAAACATTTGCGGTATAATTGTCAAATTTCATTCTACATATTATATGATACTGAATTTATTTGAAAAAAATATATTTCTAGTACAGTAAAACCCCGCTAAGACGAACCATGGATATAACGAACCTTCCCTTATAACGAACTCATCGAAAATCCCAATTCCATTCCATTAAAATTACCATCGTTATAACGAACTTTTCACTTTTCAAACTAGCGAACTATCACTATAACGAACCCAATTTTGGTCCCAAAATATTAAATTCTATCAAAAATACCATGCTTATAACGAACTTTTAATTTTAATTCTAAAATTCCAAAATTATAATTTTCAAAACTAATTAAAATTTTGTGTGAGCTCTAGCTCACAGATCGCAATTCAAAACAAAGAATTTAGCGACATTGGGTGTTTTTATTTACTTTCTATTTTTATACTGCGCTCTTTTATAAATTTTTCATGCCTTATTGAAAACTAAATTTCTTAACTGTACATTAGGAAAATTCCTTAAAACATGATTTAAATTATTAAAACCAGTTTTAAAAGATAATGGAAGTGCCAAAGAAAAAGTCGCTCGTACCAAGATATCACTTGAAAAGAAATTAACCATCATAAAAGCTATTGAGAGTGGTACATCGCAAGCGGAACTTCGGAAGAAAATGAGCAAAAGTAGCATTTCTACGATATGGGGCAAAAAGAAGACTATATAAAAAAAAAAAAATGCTACAAAGAGGAATCAATCCCAACTATTGCCGCTATCGTCAGTGTCATTATCCACTTTTAGAAAGCCTTGTATACGTAGTTAGTACAAGCTAGGCTTCATTTAAAAAAATGAAGATTTCTTTGCTAGATATGAAACCAAATTTTTGAGGAATATGTTAAAGCAGAAAAAATAACAGACTTATTCAAGTAAGCCTTTGTATCCTATATTGTAATATAATATTGTCACGGTAGTGATAACGAGTATAACAAAAGTTTAAGTAAAAATAATTTATTTTTAAAATGCCAACTATTTCTAAAATATTATTTACAAGTAATAATATACAAGAATGGTAAGGGGTGATGACTATGCAAATATTGATGATGATGTACCACAGAATATTTAAAATAATTATTCAGTGACATTGCCCCCTTCCTAGATGAACAGCGTCCCGCTGTAATTATCACTTGAACAGATCAGCTTGGTCCTCAGGGTCATGGTAGGGTTTCATTCTCAGTACATGGACCAGGTCTCTTGTTTTGCGTCTCCTGGTTGGTTGGTCCACAGCTTCAACTTCGAAGGTCACGTCAGAGAGTTTCCGAGTAACCCTGTATGGCCCGAAGTACCTTTTCATCAGTTTTTCTGAGAGTCCCACCTTTCTTATCGGGATGAAAATCCATACCAGGTCACCGACGTTGTAATCCATTGCCTCGTGCTTTGAATCATATCTGGCCTTGTCCTTTTCTTGGGCTTTCAAGGTTTCTAATCTTGCTAGCTGCCTAGTCTCTTCGACTCGCGAGGCAATCTTCTGACTGTAATCCTCTTGGAGATCTTCATGCGGATTTGGGAAAAGATTGTCTACAGTTGTTTCGGCTTCGCGTCCATGAATCAGTTTAAAAGGGGTAAAACCTGTCGTATCTTGTTTTGCCGTGTTGTAGGCGAACGTGACGTAGGGCAGGATTACGTCCCAGTCCTTCTGTTCAACACTTACATACATAGCGATCATGTTAGCTAAGGTTTTGTTTAACCTCTCCGTCAGTCCATTCGTCTTGGGATGATACGCTGTCGTGAACCGATGTATCGACGAGCATTGATTGGTGAGTTCCGCAATCAACTTGGATTGGAATACTCGTCCTCGGTCCGTGATGATTTCTCTGGGGGCTCCGTGCTTGAGAACAACATCTTCCATTAAGAACTTGGCTGCTTCTTTTGCTTCCCCTGTGGGTAAGGCTTTAGTAACGGCAAATCGAGTAAGATAGTCAGTACAGACTATGATCCATTTATTACCAGTATCAGACTTGGGAAATCTTCCAAGGAGGTCCATTCCAACTCTCTGAAAAGGGGAGGTTGCAGGAGGTATGGCCTTAAGTAGTCCGGGTGGCTTTTGAGTTGATTGTTTCTTTCTTTGGCACTCTTTACAATGAGCGACATACTTCCGTATGTCCCGGAGAAGTCCTGGCCAGAAATATTTGTTTTTAACTCTCTCATATGTCTTCGAAAATCCAAGATGACCTGCTGTGGGAGCGTCGTGTAAACTTTTCAGTAGTTCTAAGCGTAAGTGCTTGGGAATAACTAAAAGGTGTTGGTTTCCCAGGGGGTCGAAATTCTTTTTGTATAAGGTTCCTTTTAACATTTCATATCCTTTCGATTCGGCACCAAATCTTTCTGTTTCCTCTATCAATTTACAAATTTTAGGGTCTTTTCTTTGTTCAGCCTCGAAGCACGTCAGAGCAGTTATTGAGGGTATATCATCATCCTCATCATTGTATGCTTCTTCTGATTCAAGTTGGAGTGGATTTCGAGAAAGACAGTCGGCATCTTGGTGTTTGCGTCCACTTTTATAAACAACCGTTACATTGTATTCTTGGAGTTTTAAAGCCCATCTTGCTAGTCTTCCTGTCGGGTCCTTCAGATTAGATAACCAGCAAAGAGCGTGGTGGTCAGTGACGATGACAAACTCACGACCAAAAAGGTACGGTCGAAATTTGTTGATGGCCCATATTGCGGCCAAGCATTCTCTTTCCGTTGTTGAGTAATTCTTCTCCGCCTTAGATAAAGTTCTTGAAGCATAACCAACTGGCCGCTCTTTCCCATCGTTGATCTGTACGAGGACAGCTCCAATTCCATAACCACTGGCGTCAGTATGAAGCTCGGTTGGCAGTTGTTCTTCGAAATAGGCAAGAACAGGTTCAGACATCAATGCTTTTTTCAAGGAATCAAAAGCATCCTGTTGGTCAGAGTTCCACGTGAATTTATTATCTTTTTTGAGGACTTCGTGTAAAGGAGCAGCTTTCTCAGCAAAATTTTCGATAAATCTACGATAATAGGAACATAGGCCAATGAAGCTTCTCACATCTGTTATAGATTTTGGGGTCGGAAACTTGGCGATAGCTTCAATCTTTTCTGGATCGGGATAAATACCTTTACTATCGACGAGGTGTCCAAACACTCTGATTCGTTTGGTTCCGAAAAGGCACTTTTTTGGGTTGAGGCGTAGCTCGGCTTTGTCGAGACATTGTTGTATGATTTCAAGCCGGTGTAAATGTTCGTTGAACGATTTGGAATACACCACGATGTCGTCTAAATAACAGAGGGCCATCGTCCATTTCAGGCCTTTCAATATCTTGTCCATCATGCGCTCGAATGTTGCAGGGGCATTGCACAGGCCAAAGGGCATGACTAGGAATTCGTAAAGTCCGTCAGGGGTAATAAAGGCAGTTTTTTCTCTATCTGCTTCGTCGACTTCTATTTGCCAATATCCTGAACGAAGGTCCATTGATGAATAAAATTTGGCTCCTTTCAGGGAGTCAAGTGTATCATCGATTCGGGGTAGTGGGTAAACGTCTTTTTTAGTAACTTTGTTTAGTCGTCTGTAATCCACGCAGAAACGCCAGTTACCATCCTTCTTCTTCACTAAAATAACCGCCGATGACCATGGACTTTCTGAATGACGTATAATCCCGGCGTCTAGCATTTTGTCCACTTCCGTTTGGATTGCTCGGCGTTCTGTAGGGGAGACTCGATATGGTCTATGCTTAATAGGCTGATGGTTTCCAGTTTCAATTTTATGTTTGGTTACTGAAGTTTGCTTTACTGGTTCATTATTTTTATCAAATATTTTATCATATCGTTTTAAAATTGATAAAATTTGAGACTGCTGCTCTTCTGATAAATCATTACTAATTAAATTTTGTAAAAATTTAAAGTCACTTTTATCAACATGATTGGCATGATTCGCATTTTTCACCTCCTTATTAAATTCAGAACATTCTGAAATAGCCGTCAAGTTATTTTCTTCAACCCTTTGAATTTTTCCCAGGCACATTCCCTTAGGGACTATTTGAGCTGTGGTGCTAGAATTTACGATCCAAAGTTTTCCTTTATTATGGGAAAGCCTGAATAATGCACAGGGAAGTGTTAACCCTTTTCCTATTAATACCTTTTTCGAAGGTTCAAAAAGTACTTGATTTTGCCCATTAAGCTCTTCACTCATAACATTTATTAGTTTGGTAGATTCAGCTGGGATTACGACGCTTCTGCTAGCCACAACCTTTCCCATGGAAGCTGGTGAATTTAGTACATCTTTGGCCTCTTCCAATCTGATTTCGGCACGTCCACAATCAATCACGGCATTTGATGCCTCTAGGAAATCCCATCCGAGGATAATACTTGGGTTACTATTAGGGAGGACGATAAACTCAAGCGGCTGTTCCAATCCATTGATGCTCAAGCTGATTGTGCATCGGCCGATCGATGTAACATTTTTGCCATCAGCAACTTTCAGAGTCATTCCGCTATCCTTGAACATGGTCTTTTTTAATTGTCGTCTTAATCCATCAGAGATAACTGAAAAAGAGGAACCTGAATCGACAAGAGCAGAAAATGCAATGTTATCAATGATGATTTCGACATAATTTTGTTGTAATTTACCGGCTGTCGACGATGGAGGGTTTTTCACACCCGCGGCTTCCCCCTCGAAAGAAGACGCGACGCTTAGTTTTTTTCTAGATTGTAGCGGCGTGGGGATTGGCTTGTATGGCGGCCTGGGGAAATGGATTGGCGTCTTGGGGATCTTCCTCTGTTTGGATACGGCGATTGTCTGCGGTAGATTTGGCTTCTTATGGCTTGGTGGTTACCCATTTGAGGTTCTTGGGTGCTTGGTGCATGTCCTTCGGGTCTCTGCGTCCATTGTCGTCGTTCTCTACAATATCGCTTAACATGGCCTGGGCGGCCGCAATTAAAACATATTGGGATGTTGTCATGCGTCCTCCATTCATCCGTTCTTCGTTGTGGTGGCGTCTGGTTATATATGGGTGTTTGGGTAGGGTACTGACGTCGTGGAACCTGGCTGAATGTACGTGTTTGGTTGGGGTACGACTGTCGTGGCGGAGGCCTTTGAATAGGCTTCGAAATTGAAGCTACGTTTTTTTCAATCTCTTCTCGGATAATTTCTTTCAGAGAAGATGGTTCAGGGGTAGTTGACTCGGGATTTAGTGCGCGATGAACTTCTTCACGCACGATGCGTCGGATTAAGTCTTCCATTGATTCAGAGTCTGCTGAATTGATGGCGGCAACATTCGGTAGTCTGTCGAATACTACACGTTTATTTACACGTTTTTTATTTGAAGCCTCGATTTTTCGGCACCATTTAATGAACTCATCAATAGTTGCGATGTCTAAAATGATTATTGACTGATATATCTCCTCCGATATTCCTTTCGTCAAGTGTGCTACTATTTCATTTTCCATCATAGCCGGATTCACTTCTCTGCACAGATAGAGAACATCTTGAATGTAGGAATCACTGGTCTCCTCCTTCCTCTGAGCTCGAGTTTTGAGGTTCTCTGCGAGCTGATCTTTTTGGGTGACATGATGTCCGAAATTCTGAGAAAACATTTTCACAAAAATATCCCATGAATTAATTTTCTCTTCAACATTTTCGTACCATCTGTGCGCTGTTCCTTGAAGGAAAAAATAAACATTTGCGAGGCACATTGAATCATCCCAGCAGTTGTAGCGAGCGACGCGATGGAATTCTTTCAACCATTTTTCTGGATTCTGGTTGCGTTCTCCAGTAAAAATAGAAGGGTTTCTAAAAGGTTGAAAGTGGTACTCACCCATTTTTGTCTGTGTCTCTTGCTTGATCATAGCAATGTTTTCTTCAGGTTCTAGTCCTTGTAGTCTTCGGCTTCTTCTAACGGCTTGGGCGTCGAGAGAATATTCCAGCTTCTCCACCAGTTGTCACGGTAGTGATAACGAGTATAACAAAAGTTTAAGTAAAAATAATTTATTTTTAAAATGCCAACTATTTCTAAAATATTATTTACAAGTAATAATATACAAGAATGGTAAGGGGTGATGACTATGCAAATATCGATGATGATGTACCACAGAATATTTAAAATAATTATTCAGTGACAATATTTATTTATATAAAACTAGACGAATGGCCCGGGCAACGCCCGGGTTTTACCCGAGTGCGTATATATTTTAAAAATGTTTTAATTCAAATACTATTCCTTACAATTATAAATTGGCGCCATGTATGTCACTCTTGTGAAACGTCGCGTTCCAAACTGTGTGTTTTTAAAACGTTTTAATTAAAATACTATTCGTTACAATTATAAATTGGCGCTGTGGATGTCTCTCTTGTGAAACGTCCCGCCCCAAACTGTGTGTGTCTTGAAAATATAAAAATAAAAATGTGAATTTTCATAAAGATTTCATCATGTCGATTTTTTTTTTGCATTTCACCTACTAAATCGATAGAGATAATTACATTTGCAACATGAACTTAGGTATATTGACTAAATAGAAAACTGCATAGTAATAAAGATCATTTTTTAAAGGCACCATATCATTTTTTTTTTTCAATAAAATCGAAACAAAAATTAACGATAAATAACGATAATTGCCTTAAAAAGAAATTGCCTTAAAAAAAAGAAACATTCGCGGTGATTTTGTCTTGCATTCGTTTATACAATTATTATATATGAATGACCAGGGCAACGCCCGGGTTTTACCCGATTAAATGCTTTTATTCAAATACTATTCGTTACAATTATAAATTGGCGCCGTGGATGTCATTCTTGTATAATATATAAATGAGTTTTGAAAATTGTAAACAAAAAAAAAAAAAATGCATCGGCCGGGAATCGAACCCGGGCCGCCCGCGTGGCAGGTGAGCATTCTACCACTGAACCACCGATGGTTATGAAAATTCCCATCCGTGAGCTTCAGACAAACAAACAGACAGAATAAGGCAAATATATAAGTAGATATATTTTTATACCTTTTAAAATATTATTAATAAAGTTTTTATTTAATTTTTATATATAAGGTATACTTTTCTTGGATTTTTTTGACATATGGGGGGCAGGTTGCATTTATACTAATTAAATTATCAGAGGAACTGATCAAAAAGGCAATATTTTCACATGATTTTGTTTTTATTTTAATATACAGCTTTAATATATAGAAATAGGTTAATTTTTAGGGGGAAAAAAGCAGCCAATATTAAGAGGTAGCCTTTTTTTTTTTTTTTGCGCATGCCCTTTAATTATATCCTCAAAAAAAAATTAAATACCCAAACCGTGGCTATAGTGAACCAAAAGTCCCGTCCCAATGGGGTTCACTATAGAGGGGTTTTACTGTACTTTGTTTGATGAAAACACTCTCCAAGCATTGCCCTTTCAAATAAAGCTAACCCTTTCAGGAATATTAGCCCTAAAATGTGTGTAAATAGCAATTACAGTGAATACAGTAAATACAGATCTTTCATTCAAGCTTATTCAAATAAAATTCTATAAAATACAAATACCTTTTAGGTTTAAATCATCAAATTAAACATTATTTAACAAATATTACTCAAAAATATGCAGCAACATTTCTTCAATTATTTATAAACAAAAAGGCTATGTAAAATAGAGGTAAATTAAAAAAATAGTTTACTTGATATTGAGTGTTTTTTTATTGGTAGAGTGGAAAATGATACGTTTTGTTGGTCTCTATCATCTTCTGTTACATCCTCCCATTTATAATTACAATTGTCTAAAATATCGTGATTCACACCAAAGGATTAAATTTCTGTGTATTCTGAATTATTTGAAAATGAATCAAAAGTATATTATCCCAAAAAATCAGGCGCAAAACATGTTGATACGCTAGCGCAATCGGTAAAATCCCCTTCAAAAAATGGGTGATTTGCAAAAACCGAATCGGTAGTAAAATGGGCGGACAGCGGGAATATCTGCAAATCCTGAATGAGTCATATACATAATAAGGCTCCCTTCAAAAAATAAAACTATATGGTCGTTTCTGAGAATTTATAAGCCGATTTGTTTGTGGCCCGTGAGATAGGCATGATTGCGTCATTTGTAAAAATTTATAATAGCCTTCTATTTTTATCTCTCATAATAGAAAAGTTACATTTTCCTATTTTAACATGTTCTGGAAATTTTGAAAAATAGAACTTAAATGTGAACAATGTCCTTAAATTCTTTGTTTTGAAATCGCAAATTTTTGTTATTTTAAAATTTATTAATTACAATTTTAAGTTCGTTAAATAGATTTTGTTATTATGGGACCTAAATTAGATTCATTATAGGAGTAGTTAGCTATTTTAAAAATCGCAAAGTTCGTTATAACGGTGGTATTTTCAATGGAATGGAATTTGGTATTGCCTTAGGTTCGTTTTAAGGGAAGGTTTACTATAAACGTGGTTCGTATTAGCGGGGTTTTACTGTAACTAGATAGTGTGCAACGTTTCAGTAACAACGCTGTTGCCGGAATGTCACACACTATTTATATATTTGGATTTGGTCTTATTACCTTGTGTTTATACTCTATAATCCAAATTGTGCCTTATCATAGTGCTTCTATAATAACTATGTGGCACTGTTGACTGCCTCTGCAATCGAGCAGGTCAGTGACAAGGCCACAACACCTGCTGTAGAAAATGCTACCTGAGATGGGCAACAGATGGATCAGAGTGTCCATTTTAATAGCATAAGTGTCTTTTCTTGGCCTTCACTTTTGTTTTTTTTCTATACTAAAATTGATCTGAAAATGATTTTATTCTTTCCATTCTCTACTTCACTATTATTCAACCAAGCAATAATTTTCTTGAATTTAGTTCCTCACTTGGTGCAGCACCTTGGAGACTACAGAGAGCCCCAGCAGCCAAGAGAGCGGGGCCTCCCCCAGCCATGCTCACACCCGGACTGCCAGCCTGGACCTGTCCCTGCCCCCTGGGGACACTAAGCCCTCCCCTGTCTACAGGTATATATTTATATATATATTATGCCACAAAGATCAAATTTTTGAAAAAAAAACATATTTTTTTAAACAATTATTATTATCAGACTTTTTTTTTTTTTTTAGATGAAAAAAATAAATAAATTTTATAATTCAGTCGAACCCCCATGAGAGGACCCTCTCGCTAGAGGACACCTCTCTATAAAGGACCGTTTTTATTTGCAAAATTATAATTTTTACTATTTAGCAACTCTCCAGTAAGAGGACATCTCTCCCTAAAGGACACTTTGGCTCTGCAATTAGGTGTCCTTCACAGGGAGGTTTTATTGTATATACAGTAAACCCCGCTAATACAAACCCTGGATATAGTGATTCTTCCCTTATAATGATCCTAAGCCGATTCACAATTCCATATTCCATTAAAAATACCATCTTTATAACAAACTTTACAATTTAAAAAAAAAAAAAATTTCCCTATCACGAATGTATTTTAGGTCCCAAAATAATAAAATATACTTAAAATACAAGGCTTATAACGAACTTAAAATTGTATTTTTAAAAATTTTTAAACAACAAAATTTTGAGCATATTTCATCTCACTGATCATATTTCCCAATAATAAATTTAGTGACATTGTTTGTTTTCATTCACATTCTATTTTTGCTATATTTTGTTTACATTTTTGGCATCCGCGACAGGACGGTGCAACAGCATATTTTGTAATTCGCCTCAAGAAAGGAAGAAGGCCTGTTCGTGGCCAAATCACAAAGCTAATCAACAGTGTTGAAACAGCCCTGAAGAAGCCTGTAGAAGAACTGGACAAGACAGACTTGAGGGTCTCAGCACTACAGCTTGAAGATTTATGTTGAGATCTTCATGAATGGGATGAGAAAGTAACCGAGGCCATGTTGGATGAAGAAGTGACTGAAGTAGAACAGGACAAGGAATATGATGAACGTCTGAGATACGACAGACTTATCAAAAGGATGAGAGAAGAGTTAGAAAAGGTACTGAATCTGAAGAAAGGTGTGTCGCCCCAGCCTGATGAAACCTCTTCGGATACGAGCAACAGTACAACCCGGAGAAGGGTTCTGCTTCCCAAGAGAAAACTCCCAGAGTTTGGAGGTGATGTACGGAAATGGATCACCTTCTGGTCAAGGTTTGAAGACATCCACAACGATGAGGATCTCTCAGACTCAGATAAGTACCAATATCTAGTAGACTGCACGTTGGAAAATTCCGAAGCTCAGCAACTTGTTTTAAGTTAACCTGTCTCGGGAAAGAATTACACATTGGTTATCAAAGATCTTAAAGAAAGATTTGGGCGAGATATAACATGCTAATCAAGGTCTACGTTCGAGATCTATTGTAGTTGGTCATCCGAAGTGCACAAGAGAGAAATGTCAACTTTAAAGATCTTGTGACAAAGTTGAACTCTGTCTCAAATTAGGCATTTAAGTATGCTTGGTGTAACTATGGACAAGTGTGCCAATATCTTGTATCTGGTAGTTGAATCATGTCTACCAGAAGATGTCCTCATCTCATGGCAGCGCAGCAGCGAATCAAAAGACCTAGAAAGCTTGATGTTTTTTCTTCGTCGTGAGGTCAATCAGACTAAGGATAGAGAAATGGCCTACAATAAGCATTCAGATTCCTTAGCTCAACCTACACCAGGGAAGATAGAAACGAAGAAAAGAAGTTTCAATGCAATGCATGAAATTGCTACAACCTCTGGATTTATGCATTCCGACATCTCACCAACACTGCGTGAGAAATTTAAATGCATTTTCTGCGACAATGGTCATCCAAGTCAAGATTGTCGAAAAGGAATGAAAATGGGCATGGACCAGAAAAATGAGAAAATCAAGAGCTACAAGAGATGTTTTAAATGTCTGCTTCCAGGCCACAGAAGCAGGCAATACAAAAGAAAAGTGGGCTGTGATTTCTAAAAGAGGGATGGGCATTATGCCATCATGTGTAGAGGTGCAGATCATGCAGAATCTGAAAGAAAGAGTCCACAACAACCACAGAATTCAACGCCAACTCTGGGTTCTAGTGATGTAGCTGCGGTGAACAAGATGTCCAACTGTGTAAGCACCAAAGCATGCCTTGAAACATTATTAGTGAAAGTCCTAAATGTAGCAAAGTGGTACGGGCAGTAATTGATAGTGGATCATCCCAATCTTACATTTTGGAACACATTGTGAAGGGTTTTAGTGTTCCTATAATGGGAGAAGAAGAGCTTGATCATGAAATATTTGGTGGGATCAGGTATACTGATCGTCATCGGATCTACTGCCTGACTATCAAGTATTGAAAACAATAGATGTGTTTCATGTCCGGTATCGGCCACTAATCAAATAGCAAGATGTACAGTAAAACCCCTCTATAGTGAACCCCAATGGGACAGAGCTTTTGGTTCACTATAGCCACGGTTTGGCTATTTTTTTTTTTTACTTTTCAAAATTTTAGACCGTATAATTAAAGGACAGCCATACACAATGGAAGAGGCTGCCTCTTAATAGTGGTCACTTTGTTTTGATTCCCTTAATTGACCAATTTCCTTACATTAATACTGAATAATAAAAGAAATCATTAGATGATAGGTTCTTCTTATCATTAACATACATGTACCTCTATGTCTAATTTAAAAATCAAGACAAATCCTAGGCAAAGTTTTATTAAATATATATTCAAAGATATAAAATGATTTTGAAGCATCATTATCACATTATATAAGTCATTGTTTACTTGTGTGTGTGTGTGGAAAAATGGCTCTAACACCTTGTTGCTTCAAAGCATTCTTCAAGCATTGCACCATTCAAATAAAGTTAGTGTTTTTCTTCCATTTCATGTTTCCACATATTCTTCTAGGTATAGATTTAATTTATTTTTTTTTAACCTGTCATGCAAAACATTGCTGACTTTAAAATCACCATAGTTAATGGCATAAACATAATTTTTGTTTTATCACAGGACTGTTTATTTGAACTTTTTTTTTTAAGCCCTAAAACGTACGATCGCGGCAAAAGTTGAAGTTGATTCCTCTTTGTAACAATTTTTAATAGCTTTACATTCTATTTTATAATAGAAAAGTTATATTCTCTTATTTTAATGTTCTTAACATATTGCCTGTGTTGTTTCACTTTGAAAAGTTCTGAAAATGGCCTTTTTTTAAAAGAAATAACGCTTTTGTTTTTAAAATGCCTTTGTTTTCTTCATTTTGGAAGCCATTTGCATTTTTATATTTCAAATTTAATGGATGTAAACATATTTAATTTAATAAAAAGTATAATGTGTTAAAATTTATACAACATACAGCAAATATCAAAACAAACAATACCGCTAAATTTATTGTTTTAAAATCGCAATCCGCGAGCTGAAACATGCTCAAATTTTGTTGTTTTAATTTTTTTTTTAAATTACAATTTTAAGTTCGTTATAAGCATAGTATTTTAAATAGATTTTATTATTTTGGGACCGAAAATAGGTTCGTTATAGGGGTAGTTCGTTATTCTAAAATTCGCAAAGTTTGTTATAACGATGGTATTTTCAATGGAATGGAATTGGGAATCGGCGTGGGTTCGTTATAAAGGAAGGTTCGTTATATCCATGGTTCATATTAGCGGGGTTTTACTGTATAAGAAAGCCTACATTTGGTTCATGGGCCCGCGAACTTGCCTCAAAGAAGATACAGCTCTCAGCATTTAAAGCCGAAAGCGATGTGGTAGAGCTTCTCCTCGGTGCAGACATTAACCCAAAAATAGCTACAGCCAATATGATAAGATTATCGGATGATCTTATTCCTCAAGAAACATTGTTAGGTTGGGTAGTTCAAGGCAAAACGGAAGGAAAATTCCCAGATAAAAATCCTAACCAGGTTCATAACAGTATGCTGATCTCATATTTAATGACACAAGAAATAAAGGTTTCTGATTTAGGGTCTCTGGAAAATATTGGAGTCATGGATGACGGGCAAGCAGAGTCAAATAAAGAGATAGATCAGGCTGTTATGGATAAGTTTCAGACTGAAACAAAGCAATTGGAATATGGTAGATATGAGGTGCACCTTCCATGGATAGAACCAGCCCAGAAGCTGAAAGAAAATAAAAGCCATGCCGAGAAAAGACTCCGGAAGATGACAGAGGATCTAAAGAAAAGAGGCTTTTATCACCATTACAACAAGATATTTGAAGAATGGGAGGAAATTGGGATCATCGAAAGAATTCAGTCACACAGATCAAGATGATACATTAGAATACTTTCTACTACACCGAGCAGTAGTGAAATCTGGTAGCAGCACAACACCAGTACGACAAGTTTTTGATGCTTCCTGTAAGACAAAGGGTGGATGGTCTCTGATAGATTGTTTATCGAAGGGACCCAACTTATTGGAACTCATTCCAGATATCATGCTGAGATTTCGACTCAATAAAATCGGAATAGTAGCAGACATAGAAAAGGCCTTCCTCCAAATATCAGTGGCAAAAGAAGACAGGCAATTTTTTAGATTTCTATGGTGGGAGGATGCCAAGCAAGAGAATCTTCGGATTTATCAACACAAGAGAGTGGTGTTCGGAGTAAAATCAAGACTGTTCCTCCTAGCTGCTACATTGAAGTTACATTTGGAGCAATATGAAAATGAAAGAGAAGTAACCCCATTGCTAAAATGTATGTAAATGGACAACTGCGTCAATAGTGTTACTTCGTTAGAAGATGCACAAGTATTTCAACAGCAGTCTATTGACCTGCTCAACCCAGCAGGATTCAATCTAAGAGAGTGGCAGATGGGAGGCCCCGGCATAGTTAACGGAGAGAATATTTCTGTGCTAGGTATGAAATGGGACACAGCTGATGACACTTTGACAATTTCGGATAAGCTAATGATGACTCCAACCTACAAGTCATTGGATCAAGGGAATGATGCCGAAATAGAAAATCAGACTCATAAATTGACCAAGAGGATTATGTTATTGGAGGCCCATGCGGTGTTTGACCCTCTCGGTTTGTTTTCTCCATTCACCATAGTGCCGAAGATCATCCTACAACAATTTTGGAAGTCTGAGTTGAAATGGGATCAGTTGGTCCCAGAGGACATTGAGAAGAAGTTTGTGGAATGGTAGAGTCAAATTCCCGAATTGTTGTCTGTCAGGATTCTATGGTGGGTGATGGGAGATGGGTTTGAACAGGCATCACTGCATGTGTTTTGTGATGCGAGTCAAGATGCCTATGCAACCTGCATTTACTTAAGAGCAGTGAAAAATAAAGAAGTAAATGTACAACTCGTCACATCAAAGGCAAGAGTAGCTCCCAAAAAGAAACTTACTATTCCGAGATTAGAATTAACATCATGCCTTATTGGATCCAGATTGACTAAGCAAGTCATGAAGATTATATCGGAATCGATTGCAATACCAGAGACTAATATTTGGTTTTGGACGGACTCCTCAACTGCACTTCATTGGATTCAAATTGAGAAACCATGGGCAATATTTGTCAGAAACAGAGTCAACAAAATCTGTTCTATTTCGATAAAAGAAAATTGTCATCATGTGTCAGGGGCAAACAATCCAGCTGACCTTCCATCACATGGGAGCAGTGTAAAGAAATTGATAGAGCATAAATGGTGGGAGGGACCCTCTTTTCTCTGGGGAGAAGAAGCAAGCTGGAATCAATTTGATCCGATTTTTGATGAAGAAGAAATTAATAAGGAATTGAAGAAGACGGTAAACATCGCCGTCAACAGCACGAAAGATAATTTGATGGACAAACTTGAGAGGTATGGAGATTATCATCGTATAGTACGGAATATCGCTTATTTACTGCATTTTAAAAGGAAGACCGTCTCAGATCAATCGCGACCCGGACAACATGACAAGATGTCAAAAGAAATCTCTGTAGAAGAATTCAAAGAAGCTGAAAAGGTAGTATTACGGCATATCCAACTAATAAGTTTTGGGAGAGATGACAAGCGAATAAACAAGCTCAATGCTTTTACAGATGAATATGGACTATATTGAATCAGCTGTATTTTGGAGAAGACGACTATGATACAAGATGCCCAATAGTTCTTCCGAGGGAAAACCAAGTAGCCAAGCTTTTGATTCGAAAAGAGCATCAGATGATGTCCCCCTTGCCGGGATTCAAACAACTCAACAACTGGTGAGACGCCGTTTTTGGATTCTAAAAGGCAAGAGAACCATAAGAAATATTATCTCTGCATGTGCTACGTGTCGTCCGTTACAATTCCAAGAGAGTCCAGACTGAGAGCATTCCAATTCCGGCAACCAGGATTGGATCGACACCGGCATTTGGAGTGATCGGTGTGGATCTAGCTGGACTTTTGACTGAGTCCGGTGGAAAGAAAATATGGGTAGTGTTGTACACTTGTGCTGTGTACAGAGCTGTACATTTGGAGCTCACAAAAACAGTGTCTACTGAAGGATTTCTTGACACTTTTCGAAGATTTGTTGCAAGACGTGGTAGACCGAGCATTGTGTACTCTGACAACGGCCTCAATTTTGTCGGATGCAATAACTTATTCAAGAAAGTTAATTGGAATGATGTCCTACGTTATGCCACCGTACAACGTATTAAGTGGAATTTCAACCCCCCAACAGCAGCATTTTGGGGAGGATGGTGGGAACGCCTTGTGGGTCTCATGAAGCAACTTATCCGAAAAGTATTGGGAGACAAAACAGTCTCATATGAAGAACTACAGACTGTGATATGTGAAGTGGAGTCAGCAATGAATTCGAGACCTTTGACCGCGATCAGTGAAGAATCTGGCTTGGTACCTAGAACACCTACCAAATTCATGTGTGACAACGCATCATGCTTATTTGTACCTGAAGTGGACATTGTTGACTCTAAGTTCCTCAAAGAAAGTAACAGAAAAGTACAAAAGTTACGCGAGACAATTCGACAGAGATTTAGAAAAGAGTACTTAGGGTTTCTCCAACAAAATACTAGAAACAAGACAAAGTCAATTAAATAAGGCGATGTTGTACTCATGGAGGGTGATAACGAAAAGCGAACAGAATGGCCAATCGGAGTTATTGAGAAGACCTACCCTGGAAAAGATGGCATCATTAGAGTCGCTATGATAAAAACTAAATGTGGAAATTTTTTGCGGCCTGTTTAATGATTGTTCTTTCTTGAATCAAACGAAAACCATTCCAAAGAAGATTTTGGAAAAGGACGTGATCTAGAGAAAGAGAAGAAGATAAATCTTGACACACCAAGTATATCGCAACGGAGCATCCGAGGGAAAGATTCACCTGTTATCACAAGATCAGGAAGAATCGTCAAGCTGCCTGACTGATATTGATCATAGTGAATCCTGAAGAATAATTACTCCATAATTATTGGTGGGAGTATGTTGCAGATCCACTGCCTTTTTTTGGTGTGTGTTTTTATATTCATTTTATTTGGAGATATTGAGATGGGGGCCTTCAAAATATAAGAAATCCGTGGAAGAAGACGCCCCCCCCCCCTCGCGGCGCCAGCCAGCCACCACCCATGCGGGGTGATGTCACGCCCATGGTGCAAATTCCGCCCCCCCCTCCCGCCCCTCTCTTTGTTCTCAAGTTGTTATCGTGCTCGCGTCTTGAGACCCAAAACTCTATCTCTCTCTTTTGAAATAATTCTTTACCTATAATTTTTGTATTAATTACAAGTAAATTTTCATTCTTCCCAACAATCATTGAGTCGCAATAGTTTTACTTTATTCTATGCTGGTTACGCCGTCCAGTGATTCAAATTCTTTGTTCAAAGCTCGACATTTTTTGGCGTCCGCGACAGGACGGTGCAACAGCATACAGTAAAACCCCTCTATAGTGAACCCCAATGGGACAGAGCTTTTGGTTCACTATAGCCACGGTGTGGCTTTTTTTTTTTTTACTTTTCAAAATTTTTAGACCGTATAATTGAAGGACAGCCATACACACAAGAAGAGGCTTCCTCTTAATAGTGGTCACTTTGTTTTAATTCCCTTAATTGACCAATTTCCTTACATTAATACTGAATAATAATAGAAATCATTAGATGATAGGTTCTTCTTATCATTAACATACATGTACCTCTATGTCTAAGTTAAAAATCAAGACAAATCCTAGGCAAAGTTTTATTAAATAGATATTCAAAGATATGAAATGATTTTAAAACATCATTATCACATTATATAATACAATTTTTACTTGAAAAAATGTCTCTAATACCTTGTTGTTTCACAAAGCATTCTTCCAAACATTGCACCAAAAGAAGTCATTTGATATAATAGGTTCTTCTTATCATTAGCATACATGTTTATATATAAACCTATGTATTATTTAAAAATTATGCCAAATCCCCTAGGAAAAACATTATTAATTATATATTTGATAGGTATAAGACTATTTTAGAACATCTTTCTCAAATAATATAATACTAATTTTATTTGAAAAAATGCCTCTAATACCTTGTTGTTTGAAAGTGAAAAGTAAAATTAGAAAATCAGAATTGTCTTAAAATATTGTTATTTCCATCAGAGGGAATAAAGCTCTGTGTATTCTGAATCAATTGAGGATGAATCAAAAGTATCCAATTCAGAAAAATCTGACGCGAAACATGTTGATACGATAGCGCGATCGGTAAAATTGCGAATAAAAAACGCCAATTTGCAAACACCAAATCGGTAGGAAAACGGCTGGCCAGGGTGAATTATCCTCGAACCCTGAATGAGTCATATACCTAACAAGAATTCCATTCTAAAAATAGAACTGTAGTGGTAGTTTTTGAGACTTTATAAGTCGATTTGTTTGTGGCCCATGAGACACGGGTTGGGGGAACTGTTTTTTTTTTCTTCTTCTTCTTCCAATTACAGTTTCCACATATTCTTCTGAAGTATAGGTATGATTTTGTTTTAACCTGTTATTCAAACCATTTCTGGCTTTAAAATTATTTGGAATTATTTTTAGCCTAGGTTAAACTTGATATAGAACGCTTCTAAAAGGGCATGCTGCCACTGTTTTTTTTTAGAACGCCATTCTTTGTTTCTTTTCTTTATTTTGTAACTACATGTATTTTTCTTCTATTTCAAAATTGTTGAATGCAAATATTCTATTAAATTAAAGTATAATGTGTAAAAATTTACACAACATACAGCAAAAATAGAATGGAAATGAAAACAAACGATGCCGCTAATTTTTTGTTTTGAAATCGCGATCCGTGAGCTGAAACATGTTCAAAATTTTGTTGTTTAAATTTTTTTTTTTTAAATCACAATTTTAAGTTCGTTATAAGCCTAGTATTTTTAATAGATTTTATTATTTGGGACCGAAAATAGGTTCGTTATAGGGGTAGTTTGTTATTTTAAAAATCGCAAAGTTCGTTATAACGATGGTATTTTCAATGGAATGGAATTGGGAATCGCCGTGGGTTCGTTATAAGAGAAGGTTCACTATATCCAGGGTTCGTATTAGCGAGGTTTCACTGTATATATTAATATTTTATATATTATTATTTTATTTTATATTATCATTTATTATATATAAAAACATGAATTTTGTATGTTTTAGATATTTTAAATTTTATAGCAGTTGTACATACTCGTGAATCAATACGTGAGCATCTCAAAACAATCTTGTTATCCAAAGAAGTTTGGCGAGTTGCCATACAAAATATTGGAAAA